>JAUPFT010000005.1:26154375-26784375 GCA_036936625.1 Parnassius smintheus behrii | reverse complement strand
TTCCATCTCTGCACAGGAAGGACGACTCACTAGCCCATACCGCAAAGGAGAAAGCCAATCTTCTAGGCTCTTTCTTTGCGTCTAACTCGACTCTCGATGACGGGAGGAGTACGCCGCCGACCATCCCGCGGTGTGAGTGCTCCATGCCGGAAGTGCAGTTCACACAGCGCTCGGTTCGCAAAGCACTCCTCTCCCTGGACATCCACAAGTCGAGTGGGCCTGACGGAATCCCCCCAATTGTGCTGAGGACGTGTGCTCCAGAGTTGGAACCGGTTTTAACGCGTCTTTTCCGGTACTCCTACTCCCTAGGCGTAATCCCAAAATCATGGAAGACGGCTTACGTACACCCGATCCCTAAAAAAGGTGACCGCTCTGACCCGTCCAACTACCAGCCAATCGCCATACCTCCTTGTTCTCCAAAACAATGGAGTCCATTGTAAACTGCCAGCTCATGAGGTACCTTGAAGATCACCAGCTGATTAGTGACCGCCAATACGGTTTTCGCCATGGTCGGTCAGCTGGTGATCTTCTGGTCTACCTAACTCACAGATGGGCGGAGGCAGTAGAGTTCAAGGGGGAGGCATTGGACGTTAGTTTGGACATTGCGAAGGCCTTCGATCGGGTTTGGCACAAAGCGCTTCTTTCGAAGCTCCCTTCCTATGGGCTTCCCGAGAAATTGTGCGATTGGATCACCAGCTTTCTTGCAGATCGGAGTATCAAGGTCGTTGTAGACGGTGCAAGCTCCGATTGCAAGCCTATTAATGCTGGTGTTCCACAGGGCTGCGTGCTATCGCCAACGCTGTTTCTTCTGCATATTGTGACGGCTCAATATAATTATTAATAATTAAATTCAATATAAAGGGGCGTCAAAAATAGTTTTAAAACATATATATTAAGCAATTAAGTTAAATTAATAAACATAAAGTTAATATATTTCAGACATTATCCCAATAACATAGCAAATTAAAGGCAAAATTATTGTTTCTCGTAATAAGTAAATTTATTATAAAAAACTTGTAAAAATATTTAAAATAAAATAAATAATAGAAATACAAGTCAAAAAATATTATAAAATTAAGTTAAATAACGTTTATAAGATAATTAGAAAATTTGTTAAAAATTGTTTAAGTCATGGGAGGTGTTCACGTATAGATGAAATTTTCTAAGTTGTTGAAGGAGTTCATGTATTAAAGAAAATTTTCCTAAGTTATGGAAGGTGTTCACGTATAGACGTCTTGTATGGATGAGGTGCCGGAGATACATACCTGCAGTTGTACATATATATGGGGTGGTCGGGAGCCCGACTGCCTGAAGTACTGTAGCACAATGACTAGTCCTATATTAGGGACTTATGATATTAAACTCAATGATACAAAAGCAATACTATAGAAGGTCTCCATGATGAATTTGCATTACAATAGTAGGGTCGTGGGTTCGAACCCTATATATGAATGATTTATGAAAGTAAGGTCTATGATTCAAAAGCAATACTATAGAAGGTCTCTGTGATTAATATGCATTACAATAGTAGGGTCGTGGGTTCGAAACCTATATATGAATGATTTATGAAAGTAAGGTCTGTGATTCAAAAGCAATACTATAGAAGGTCTCTATGATTAATATGCATTACAATAGTAGGGTCGTGGGTTCGAATCCTATATATACATGACTTATGAAAGTAAGGTCTATGATACAAAAGCAATATTATAGGAGGTCTCCTTGATGCATAAGCATTGTATGGAGTGGTCGGGTGACTGACTGCTCCTAGTACTGTAGCAAAATGACTAGTCCTTATTAGGGACTTGAAAAGGAATATTATTGTGGCGTGTGTGCTGCTTCACGAGCAATTGGTCCGAGGTAAACTTGGACTCGCTAACCGATGTGTCCTAGACATATCATCTTAGTGCCGGTGGTAAGCGGGTTTGTTGTAGCAATACGGCTTTCCCGTGGACATCGCACACCCATACCGTTTGTGGGCGGCGTAGTAGCGCATAGCGAAGCGTCGTCTATATTTCGGATTGGGATGATGAGTGTGTTTGGTAGCACTTTTAAGTGTAACGGGCATACTCAACTTCATGTCTTAGTGCATTAGCGCTATGATACGTGAAGTTTTGTCCACTGGCGTCTTAGTAGCGTGCTACTATGATACGTTGGTGCAGTTTTATATAACAACAATCTTAGTGCCGGTGGTAAGCGGGTTTGTTGTAGCAATACGGCTTTCCTGTGGACATCGCACACCCATACCATTTGTGGGCGGCGTAGTAGCGCATAGCGAAGTGTCGTCTATCTTTCGGATGGGGATGATGAGTGTGTTTGGTAGTACTTTTAAGTGTAACAGGCATACTCAGCTTCATGTCTTAGTGCATTAGCGCTATGATACATGGAGTTTTGTTCATTGGCGTCTTAGTAGCGTGCTACTATGATACGTTGGTGACATTTTTTATATAACAACAATACTAACTTTGTTGCCAAAGTCGATAGGAGTCATGTGGGTGTGTTGTGAGGGGGCGCCATCCGTATGATAGTTGCATTGATGCTTACTGCTACTGGCGGTATTGCGTCTTGTGATGGATCTACGGGTGTGCTGCGCCTGATTCGACGCTCTCTGTGGTTCTGGTCGATGGAGGTATACGGGTGGTGATGTCTGCTGGGATGTATGGGGGACCTTGGAATGGTGTAAGCCCGACGATAGTCGTATTGATGCTTGTTGCGTTCTGCAGCATTACGTCTCTGCGATGGTTGTTTGGTGGGACGCTATTCTCAATGGCGCTCTCTGCGTCTTGGTTTGACTCACACCTAAGTAGCTTTGCCCAAGTCGGGTCCCTTCATTGCGGGGCTGCAGACTGTCTGCCCTCCACGATTTTTTATATAACAACATAATATTATCTCTCTGTAACTTTCCCACCTTTGAATGATTGAAGGCAACTTGTTGGTGGGTGAGACAAACATGATCGAAAATGCATTTACTCAACGTCAGTGACACAAACGCTTTCTGATGGCGAATTATTACTCTTATCTTATAACTGCCTTTTGGCTATATCTGCCGTTGTATTGGTTGGTGGAGCATATGTGTCGACCTCATGCGGGTGGTAGCTGGCGGGAGGATCTGAGGAGACTCTCAAGGCTGCGGCCGAAAGCTGCACAACGTGGGACCCCATTCCCTTGAGGTGAGCAGTAGTCTCATGACACGCTCTACGGCTAGTAGCCGTGCTGATCATGCAATTGGTGGTGATGCCATACACTTACATCACGTCTGCAGGAGCGGCGGTCTGGCAGGTGGTGGCGCTCACGGAGGGTTTACAGCCAGTGTGCCTATTTGCCTAAACCGTGTGACGTACATTCACTGTGGCTGGATTCGTTCGTATTCTGTATGGCGTTTACACGCATTGACATGCGCGACTTCGGTCGATGTTTGTGCTTACGCACTAACAAGGGGCCAAGCCTCTTTTACTGGTTCGCCAGTTATTTTGCTGTGGACTACGGTCCAGTTCCCGAATTAGCGTTCCCTTCGGGGGGAGTGCATCAAAATGGTTGGCGCTCACCGTGCACGGCGTGTGTGGGGCCGTGTACCTCCCCTACATTTTTTTAAATAAATGTAGGAGAGCGAAGCCCTTGTATCGGGTATTTTTGTATAAATATATTGTGAGCCTTTTCCAAGCGGGAAGGGATAAATAATAATAAATTAATAATGTAAACCTGATACAAGTGGAATAGGGACGTTTTATGTTCTTAACCTTTTTCGAGCCCTGTCTTCGTGAACGGGGTTCACTTAGCTTATTAGGCACTGCCAACAGCTTTCAATTGCTCTAGTGAATATTCATTCTTCCAAAAGACACCTAAAAGAACTAAGTTACAAACAAACACAACGTAAATAAGGGTCCTAACTAAGACGATCACGCCAAAAGATTACAAACGGCCTATTATTAAACCTTTAGAGAGATCATTTTAGAAAGATCTAAACATAATTTATTAATCCTGGTCACATATTATATAATGTTATTGAAAAGGGGATATTTTTAATATTATAAAATTTTTATTTTGCAATACAATAGAGGGGGGGGGATCGTTACAATATCAATGATATGTTGCATACCCGTAACATTCATTGCTATGCAGATGACAGCACTGGTGATGCTCTTTACACCGGCCGATCGAAAATTTCTCACAAACTTGTGTCTGGAGTCGAGTCTTTGCTGAACAGAGTCTCGGATTGGGGACGACTAAATCTAGTCCAGTTTAACCCCCAGAAGACACAAGTTGCGCGTTAATCACTAAAATGAACCCCTTTGTCGTATCCCATCAGTTTCAAGGCACTCCCCTTGTTGCCTCAGCTAGTATCGGAATCCTCGGCGTCGACATATCGAGTGACGTGCAGTTTCGTGGTGACTTGGAAGGTAAGGCTAAAAAGCTTGGCGTGCTCAGCAGAGCGGGACAGTATTTCATGCCGGCAACTTTATAAGGTGCAGGTTCGGCTGCACATGGAATACTGTTCCCATCTCTGGGCTGGGGCTCCCCAGTACCAGCTCCTTCCACTTGACCGCATCCAGCGCAGAGCGGCTCGAATCGTCGACGACCGAGTGCTTTCCGATCAGCTCGATTCACTGGCGCTGCGATGAGATGTTGCATCTCTTTGCGTATTTTATCGCATCTATCACGGGTAGTGCTCTAAGGAATTGTTCGGATTAATCCCAGCCGCCAAATATCGTGAACGCACTACACGGCAAACGTCCCGATACCATCCACACCATTTGGATGCTTGGCGGTCCACCACTGTACGTTTCACAAGGAGTTTTTTTCCACGTACAACCTCTCTGTGGAATAGTTTACCACCGGCGATTTTTCCGGACCGATAGCCGGCAACGCACCCACAATTCTCCTGGTGTTGCGGTTGATCATGGGCGGCGGTAGTCACTTAACATCAGGTGAGCCGGATGCTCGTTTGCCCCTTCTTCTATAAAAAAAAAATAATATTTTATACAAGCACTCAAATACATTTATGGGTTACGCTGCTCACATAATTAGTATGGCGAAACCTTTTTGAGCGTCCTTACTTGAGCCACTTCAGCGACATTTTTCAAGTGAAATTTACAGACAGTAAGTCTATAATTGAATTTAAAAAGTCGTTAGGGAGTTAATAACTTTGTAAGTGATTATGACAAGAAATTTATTATGTTAAAAGTTTCCTTTTAGTAACTTAATATTAAAAATATAATATTCCGAGCTTGAACTTCTTTATCCTCTTACTTTTACCAAAGAAAAATGAAACACAATAACGCTGTCGTAATTTTTTAAACTTTTCTTGTATATTGTTCTTTTGCTCAAACTTGCGTTTTATTTGTAACAAGTGACCCGCTCAGGCTTATTATTATTGTGGCGTAGACTTAAGACAGTCAAAGACCATATATTTTATCAGTAGAAACTACTTCAAGTTTTCGGATAAAATGTAGCTTAGATCTCTCTTGGCGTTGCTCTTTTATCTGTTGGAAAAGGTTCATCACATTTGGTTCACCGTTTCGATGTCGGGACAGACAGATGAACATACAAAAAATTGGTTATTTATGTTTCAAAAGTATGCAAATTGCCTCCCGAGATTAATAGAACCCAATTACTTTAATATTACATACCTTATGAGGATAAAATACGGAATATGTATTTTATATTATTATATGTATAGATTAAAAAATCCCGCTCGTAACTTTACGTCAAAGTAATGTTAAAGAACAAAAAAAGTTTCAAGTCTTTCTCGAACTTACTTTTTGACGCTTATGATTTTTCTTTTTAATGTGAAATATCGAGTTACTTCTTATTTCACAATGAGGTTTTTTTTTGTTGCCGAAGACAGATTTCCCAAAGCTACTATTTGTAATTCTAAACTTATTACAGATGTAAAATAAAATAATGAACAATATTTTATTACGATTACAATAAAAAACTCAGAGCTAAATTTAGCATACACTCAGTCACATTCCTCGCGGTTTAGTTCCAAGAACGCTGGATGTCTTTTCTCATTGAATGACTATACTTAGACTTTGGGCGAGAAAAGATCCTGCCTCCGTATCTCCAGCTTTGTTGACTTTAAATTGTTGACTGATATTATTCGAAGATATAAATTTAGTAGGTACCTATGTAATTAGTTATTCCGTAGAAGTAAGCTAGTTAGTTATCTTATTTCTGAAATATTAAAACTATTGCTTAATGCCAATACTTATCTAACCAAGTTACTTTTAACTGCTTGGGTACGAATTCCCATTCAGGTCAAAATTAGTTATTGGTTTTTTCTATCAAGAATTTTTTTGTAGCAGCTTGTAGTCAGAAAATTGGAGATCTTTTACCCCTGTGCGTAACGTAACATGACATAAAGTTGTTGGTTACGTGTCTGATCGCTCTCTGGACTCAGAAGAGCAATAACACAAAAATAGGATAATATTCTGCAAGATCTCCTTTAATAAGCTATTTATAGGCCAATACTTTTTTTAAATAATAAATCAGTCTTTACTTTTCCACAGAAATAAATTGAAGTTTCCGTATCCTACAAATATTTTTGTTTAAAATACGTCTTTAACGATCACGCAGTTGATTTGGGCGCCAGTGAATAAAAATTATCGTTAAATGTGTTTCATTGATTAATTATATAAATCTTATCAAAGTCCTCTGCTGAATATAAGCATTCCCAAAAAAATCCTCGGGGGGGGGGGGGGACATTTGCCAAAGTTGCCACGGTCGGCAGGTGGGCTGTCAACCGCAGATTTGTTGTCTGGAAGAAATTACAGTATAGCAACGAGACCGCCTTTTATATTCCCACTGTTTATTTGTATTATGTCTAAAGAGTACAGTATTGTTATCCCCCTTATGATTAATAGAATTTTAATACTTATTAACGACTTTGTTATGAAACCTTTTCTTCTTTTGACACATTGCCGTAGTCGGAGAAAAATTGCTTTTATGTTACCTAGGGTGATTAACGACCATTTGGTAGTTTTTGCGTCTTGTACATTGATTTGGCTAAGTATTTTTATTGACCTCTGGATATTTTTTTATTAAAAATACTTTAATTGCGACACAGCTTTTGCACTGATTTATTATATGCATAGTAACATTTAAGTTTTTGTCATTTTATTTTATTTCATTCATATTTTAGTTATTTTTTCAATGTAAATTTTATTACTTTGATTATTGTGTGTTTCTTCTGTATATTTTCAATCGGGCTATTACAAAGTTGATTAACCGTGTTTATTATGTGTAGAAGTTAAAATATCAAAGGTTCGTTTAGCATTACTTTGGTGCCTGCACTGACCCTTTCGAATTCGACACCGAGGCAATTTCCTAATTTGCCAAATAGAACGGTTTTTGTTTAATTTAACATTAACTTTATATAAAACCTTAAATTAAACGGAGGATAAATCCACAAGTATATCTTTAATATAAAGTTTTACATTGTTTTGTGATCCTAGTAAATTTTTGTAAATATTACAATATTTGTAGTATGATAAAGTGCTTCATTTATTTTGTAGAAAATCTGACAATAAAAAATTATACTTAGAAACATTCAAATCCAGAGTATATTTAAAGCCTTTTACTACTAAAATTTTTAAACAATAATACAAGGTTCTTTTCAATTTCGCCATATCTGTTCTGATACTTATATTAAATACTTATAATTAAAGGACCCTGTACCTCATTTGTGTATCACACGTATCACACGTTAAGCGTCAAATTGCGGACACAAATTGTGTGCAGCTGTTTTGTTCCGAAATCAACCGCACGTGACATAAATGCCATATCGCCTTTAGGAGGCCCTAGTAGTTCATAGCGGGCAATTAAAATCTGTGTGTGATGTTGCATTAACAGTTTAAGATCTGGGCTAAAGAGAAGAATCAAAATACAACCAGACCCACAAACTATCAATTTTTCATGGTTGATAGTTTGCGGGAGTAGGTCAAGTTTTATTTTATAAAACAAAAAATAGTGCTTATTGCAGCCAACTTAAATCCAAAGAAATCTGTTTAGTAATGAAGGCAGCAATAGCGAATAAGCCTCTATTACAAATTAAAAATAAGCATGATAATACACTAGTATATTTATTACATCTAACACCTGAGTTCCTCAGGGATCCGCTCTCCACAACTGTATTCCTGTTGACGTTAACTATTGTATTTAAATACAGTCCGAAAGAATCTCTAGTGGAGTTATAGTATAGCAGACTTTCACTGCAGACAGTCTTCGAATGAGGCGATGTCAATCTTGTGAGTCTTGTCAGCACTGGCGCAAAGTACTCAATAAGAATAAAAATTCCAACAAAGTAAACCGTATTTGTATTCTAAATATAACATAGTGTGACGGCCCAATATTATTATTAATAATTAAATTCAATATAAAGGGGCGTCAAAAATAGTTTTAAAAGATATATATTAAGCAATTAAGTTAAATCAATAAATATAAAGTTAATATATTTCAGACATTATCCCAATAACATAGCAAATTAAAGGCAAAATTATTGTTTCTTGTAATAAGTAAATTTATTATAAAAACTTGTAAAAATATTTAAAATAAGATAAATAATAGAAATACAAGTCAACAAATATTATAAAATTAAGTTAAATAACATTTATAAGATAATTAGAAAATTTGTTAAAAATTGTTAAACTCATGGGAGGTGTTCGTGTATAAAAGAAATTTTTCTAAGTTGTGGAAGGAGTTCACGTATAGATGAATTTTTCTAAGTTGTTGAAGGAGTTCATGTATTAAGGAAAATTTTCCTAAGTTATGGAAGGTGTTCACGTATAGATGTCTTGTATGGATGAGGTGCCGGAGATACATACCTGCAGTTGTACATATATATGGGGTGGTCGGGAGCCCGACTGCCTGAAGTACTGTAGTACAATGACTAGTCCTATATTAGGGACTTATGATATTAAACTCAATGTTACAAAAGCAATACTATAGAAGGTCTCCATGATGAATTTGCATTACAATAGTAGGGTCGTGGGTTCGAACCCTATATATGAATGACTTATGAAAGTAAGGTCTATGATTCAAAAGCAATACTATAGAAGGTCTCTGTGATTAATATGCATTACAATAGTAGGGTCGTGGGTTCGAACCCTATATATGAATGACTTATGAAAGTAAGGTCTATGATTCAAAAGCAATACTATAGAAGGTCTCTATGATTAATATGCATTACAATAGTAGGGTCGTGGGTTCGAATCCTATATAGGAATGACTTATGAAAGTAAGGTCTATGATTCAAAAGCAATACTATAGAAGGTCTCTATGATTAATATGCATTACAATAGTAGGGTCGTGGGTTCGAAACCTATATAGGAATGACTTATGAAAGTAAGGTCTATGATACAAAAGCAATATTATAGGAGGTCTCCTTGATGCATAAGCATTGTATGGGATGGTCGGGTGACTGACTGCTCCTAGTACTGTAGCAAAATGACTAGTCCTTATTAGGGACTTGAAAAGGAATATTATGGTGGCGTGTGTGCTGCTTCACGAGCAATTGGTCCGAGGTAAACTTGGACTCGCTAACCGATGTGTCCTAGACATATCATCTTAGTGCCGGTGGTAAGCGGGTTTGTTGTAGCAATACGGCTTTCCCGTGGACATCGCACACCCATACCGTTTGTGGGCGGCGTAGTAGCGCATAGTGATGCGTCGTCTATATTTCGGATTGGGATGATGAGTGTGTTTCACTTTTAAGTGTAACAGGCATACTCAACTTCATGTCTTAGTGCATTAGCGCTATGATACGTGGAGTTTTGTTCATTGACGTCTTAGTAGCGTGCTACTATGATACGTTGTTGTGCCACTCACGCTGAAATCGCGGTTGCATTCTGCAAGCTGCCGCCGTGTTTGGCACTATAGGTCAGCCGATTGGGATGGGATGCGGTCTTTCTTTGCATCCTACCCTTGGGGGCGGGTTTGCTTCTCGCCGGATGATCCCAACGTTGTTGCGGATTCTGTTACTGATGTGGTACTTCAGGGTATGGAACTTTTTATTCCTTCCTCTGTGGTGCCCATTGGAGGCAAATCTCAGCCATGGTTTGGTCGCTCCTGTAAAATAGCATCATGCTATAAGCAGGAGTGCTACCAAGCCTGGGTTGATGCATCAGCGTCCCGGGATGTAAACACCAGCGCTCTAAAAAAGAAGTATAATTCCGCCTCTAGGTCCTTCAAAAGAGTCATTGCCAAGGCAAAGTCAGAGCACATAGGCAGAATTGGCGAGAAACTAGTTCGCCTTCCTTCTGGAACCCGTGCATTCTGGTCTCTCGCCAAGGCTGTCCAGGGGAATTTCTGTCAGCCATCTCTTCCATCTCTGCACAGGACGGACGACTCACTGGCCCATACTGCAAAGGAGAAAGCCGATCTTCTAGGCTCTTTCTTTGCGTCTAACTCGACTCTCGATGACGGGGGGAGTACGCCGCCGTCCATCCCGCGGTGTGAGTGCTCCATGCCGGAAGTGCAGTTCACACAGTGCTCGGTTCGCAAAGCACTCCTCTCCCTGGACATCCACAAGTCGAGTGGGCCTGACGGAATCCCCCCAATTGTGCTGAGGACGTGTGCTCCAGAGTTGGCACCGGTTTTAACGCGTCTTTTCCGGTACTCCTACTCCCTAGGCGTAGTCCCAAAATCATGGAAGACGGCTTTCGTCCACCCGATCCCTAAAAAAGGCGACCGCTCAGACCCGTCCAACTACCGGCCAATCGCCATCACCTCTTTGTTCTCCAAAACAATGGAGTCCATTGCAAACTGCCAGCTCATGAGGTACCTTGAGGATCACCAGCTGATTAATGACCGCCAATACGGTTTTCGCCGTGGTCGGTCAGCTGGTGATCTTCTGGTCTACCTCACTCACAGATGGGCGGAGGCAGTAGAGTTCAAGGGGGAGGCATTGGCCGTTAGTTTGGACATTGCGAAGGCCTTCGATCGGGTTTGGCACAAAGCGCTTCTTTCGAAGCTCCCTTCCTATGGGCTTCCCGAGAAATTGTGCGATTGGATCACCAGCTTTCTTGCAGATCGGAGCATCAGGGTCGTTGTAGACGGTGCAAGCTCCGATTGCAAGCCTATTAATGCTGGTGTTCCACAGGGCTGCGTGCTATCGCCAACGCTGTTTCTTCTGCATATCAATGATATGTTGCATACCCGTAACATTCATTGCTATGCGGATGACAGCACTGGTGATGCTCTTTACACCGGCCGAGCCAATATTTCTCGGGAAAACGTCTCCGAGTGCCGGGACAAACTTGTGTCTGAAGTCGAGTCTTTGCTGAACAGAGTCTCGGATTGGGGACGACTAAATCTAGTCCAGTTTAACCCCCAGAAGACACAAGTTTGCGCGTTAACCGCTAAAAAGAACCCCTTTGTCGTATCCCCTCAGTTTCAAGGCACTCCACTTGTTGCCTCAGCCAGTATCGGAATCCTCGGCGTCGACATATCGAGTGACGTGCAGTTTCGTGGTCACTTGGAAGGGAAGGCCAAATTGGCCTCTAAAAAGCTTGGCGTGCTCAGCAGAGCGGGACAGTATTTCATGCCGGCACACCGCCTGCAACTTTACAAGGCGCAGGTTCGGCCGCACATGGAATACTGTTCCCATCTCTGGGCTGGGGCTCCCCAGTACCAGCTCCTTCCACTTGACCGCATCCAGCGCAGAGCGGCTCGAATCGTCGACGACCGAGTGCTTTCCGATCGGCTCGATTCACTGGCGCTGCAAAGAGATGTTGCATCTCTTTGCGTATTTTATCGCATCTATCACAGGGAGTGCTCTGAGGAATTGTTCGGATTAATCCCAGCCGCCAAATTTCGTGAACGCACTACACGGCAAACGTCCCGATACCATCCACACCATCTGGATGCTTGGCGGTCCACCACTGTACGTTTCACAAGGAATTTTCTTCCACGTACAACCTCTCTGTGGAATAGTTTACCACCGGCGATTTTTCCGGACCGCTACGACCTGGGGACCTTCAAGAAAAGAGCTTACTCCTTTCTAAAGGGCCGGCAACGCACCCGCAATTCTCCTGGTGTTGCGGTTGATCATGGGCGGCGGTAGTCACTTAACATCAGGTGAGCCGCATGCTCGTTTGCCCCCTCTTCTATAAAAAAAAAATATAACATGCTGTAAAGGGTGTGGGAGGAAGGGGAAATGGGAATATTCGCTGACGGTTGTCGCTACGTGTTGAAAGTCCTCCTGAAACCGATTAAACCGTAAATCAACACAAACTTAATTTAATTATAGCCTTAACTTATTATAATTTAAAATATGTAGAATGAGAATGTTTAAAAGGCGGCATAACATTTTAAGGACAACTTTTTTTCTCTATTCAAGATATATGACTTTAATTTTCTATGTAACCTAAATAATGCGAGGTTTTGTTTTGAAATATATAGCCCGACCCTATTTATAAAAAACACGAAAATGGTTTATGGGTCTGATTATTCCATGATTGTATCGGTGTTTCTGATACTAGAGAGTCTAGAATATTTTCGTATTGAAGTAACACAACATACGAATAGACAAGAGTCACGTTTAGCAGCATACGAGTAGCATTAGCATAATACTGCAGTTTTGCGTACGGCGTAGTAGTAGTGTAGAGAACCGGATACTCTTTTTACTCGTTACGAAGCATCAGTTCTCAGGGGTGACAACATTTTGATTCCTAATCGTGGGTCGTGATCGTCGTGATCGTCCATCATCCTTATTTTGTAGAAAAAATAAACATGTGGTCTTTCTTACTTTATTATCCTGTTTTTACGTGGTAGAGCCATGCTGCAGTTATATTAGTAGTATAGTTGTAGCACGAATGGGTCGACTCGACCGGGGAAGGACCACGCTCTCACAGAATACCAGCGTGAAATAGTAGCTTAATGCTGCTGTATTTCGTATGGTGAGTGTAGAGAACCGGAGACCCTTTTTACTGGAAATGAGGCATTCCATCTCAGTCCTCACGGGTGACAACGCATCTGCATTTTGATTTGTAATGGAAGATAGATGTAGATGTCTATGGGCCGCAGCAACCACTTACCATCAGGTGGACTGTGTGCTTGTTTGTCAGCCTATTCTATAAAAAAAAAAAAAAAAACAATTCACTGCTGGAATGTACACATCTCTAATGGTAGAAAGTATTTATCTATATCACCAAGCTTGGCCGAACAATTTACAATCTTAGTACCAGATTCGTCGCGCTTTGGACGCTGCTCCATACAGCCGTCGTATCGCATTAGAAATCATTTGGGCTTTCTGTTCTCCACTAAAGTCTTCCATCGATTCAATCTTTTAAAACCTCCACGATACGATAATTTTTTTTTCATTTTCCTGCACCTCCAACACTTGGCAAAAATTTACACACGGAAATAATAAGTACGGTATTAAAAGCGAAAACATGATGATGAAATATAAACAATCATAAACATAAACCCAGAGGGGTAGGCAGAGACTACAGACTTCCATTTGGCACGATCCTGACACACCTCTCTCGCCTCCTCCACATTCACATACCTATGCATACATTCTCGTCAGTTAAGGGTACTCCTAATTTGGCCCATTTTTAATATACCGCCAACTTGGTCGATCAACTTTCGCATAAGACGTTCCTTTCCGACTCTGCCGTTCACTTCTGCAACATAAATTTGATTTGTCACTCTTTTCTTATATAAACGTAAATAGAACGCGAGTAACCCGGGTTCGATCCCCGCCGGCACCAATGAAATTGCAACTTTAAGTGCTGATTTACCACGTGCTCGGCGGTGAAGGAAAACATCGTGAGGAAACCTGCATGTCTGAGGAATAAGAAAAAAAAATTCAAAGGCATGTGAAGTTCGCCAACACGCATTGGGGCAGCGCGGCGGACACTTCCTTGCCCTAAAACCCTCTCAGAAATGAGGGGAGGCATGTGCCCAGCAGTAGGACGTATATAGGCTGTAACTTTACCTTACTCTTCCCTCATTAATTCTTTCCACATGACCAAACCACCGAAGCATTTCTTTCTTAATATTGGTCACAACATCATCTTGCAAACCACACTCGGCGATGAAACCTGCATCTTTCGTTTCAAGGATATTTTATTAGGAAGTCAGCTAATACCCATTAGTGTAACTGACGGATCTACGAGTTATTTTAAATTACTGCTTTGAAAGCCCCCTCAAAAATAAAAGGGAGCCCGTATCCGATTATTCTATCACTATACTTATATTAATTTATTTTAATGAGATTTTATTATTTGTTGAAGGATGAAGAAAGTAGTATCTACATTAAAGTATTTTTCAAGTTCTACAATATTACAGTTCGCGCTAAGGTTTGTGGCTAGGAAGACCCATGCGTTTAAGTACATAACACAAATATATCCGATGCCTAACGGCTATTTATGCATTATTTGGCCCCATCTAAAGGCGCGAATCAATTTACATCCTGATCCAACAGCCAGCGTATTTTCGTTGGCTATTTTTATTTCATTGCATGACTTTCCTGCCGCACTTTTAGCAGACAGGCAATTTAATAACGTGTGAATTTGAAATTTTTGCTCGCGATACTAGTGCATTTGCGATATTTTATTCAGTTCGGAAACATGTTTATTTCACTTTGAAACTGAGTTCCCAAAACGATTATATTCGAAGTGTATGTTATTTACGTACGTTCACTGCTTCCTCGAAAACACCTGAACCATTTTATTTAATATGTAATATTTCTTGCAGCCCTTACTAGATGGAGTGACATCCTAGTAAGACATTTAGGAAGTTGATAGACACCAGATTAACCGACATAGCCCAACGGATTAGTAAGCTGAAGTGGCAATGGGCCGGCCATATGGCTCGAAGAACCAATAACCGATGGGGAAAAAAGGTTCTCGAGTGGTAGCTTCGTACCGGCAGGCGAAGTGTAAGGCGCTCTCCCACTAGATGGAATGACGACCTGGTGAGACATGCAGGAAGTCGATGGATGCAGGTGGCTCAGGACCGTGCTTTCCGGCATTATTTGGGGGAGGCCTATGTTCAGCAGTGGTCTTGTGAAAGGCTGTAACAATGATGATGATTATAATGACTTCATTAGTGGTCCGTATAAGTTATAAAAAAATCACCGCTTAGCGTGAAAATGTGGCATGAAGGTTTTAATGTAACTATTAGGACGACAAACTATAAACACAAAACAAAACAAATAATAACTTTCACTAACTGTTAAAGTCGATTCTAAGAATTAAAAATCTGACTTCGTAATTATTCTCAAAAATATAAATAAATATAATATTATTAAAAATTAATAATATTATATTTATTTATATTTTTGAATTTTTGTTTTTGAAGTCAGTTTAACTTCTTATGAAGCTTAATTTAAACTCATTCGGTCTTAATCCAAAAAAATGTTTTGGTCCTGGTTTAAACCAAGACTAACAGATCCAGGTTTTGTTACGGTATTAACTTTAGCACCAGTATCAAAATGTATTCTTATTCCAAAACGCAGACTATCCGCGGACTAGTTAGTACCAAAATTCGTCGTGGTTTAAATATCATCCACAGATAAGAAACAAGAAATTACATTCTTTCATTCGTCCCTACAGGTTTCATTCAATGCAACGTTCTGTTTCGTTAAATATTAATATTACTTTCACACTTAATTACGCTTAAATAATTATCCATCAATACAAAAACATATTGTTATTTCTTTAGGTAAAAATCTATTGAACAATCACGACTTATACTTTTATTAAAGTGCTTTTATAATCGTTTTCATTTTAACGACTCTACTGTGATATGGAATAAATTACATAGGTACCGCGAGCGCGTGAATAAAAACGTTCAATATTTTTATGTTGCGTCCTTATGTATAATAAGTAAATGCTCTTATTTTAATACATTTCATTGATCTCAGTATTGTGGTATTGCAGATAATACGGTTTTATTTGGATTATTTGGATTTATATTTATAATAATGGACAAAAGAAAAAAGGGGTGAAAATTGGAGTTCAGAAGAAAAAGTTAGTGAAACATCGTAATTTATTTGTTAGTGCGTAGCAACGCTCTTATCCTCCAATCATCCTTATTTCGACTAAAAAGAATGTTCTTATTATTATAGGAAATATTACGTACTTTTATTGCTCAATCAGCACCTATTTTAGAAGATAAGTCGACGAAAACGTACGTAAACATTAAAAAAATAAAAGAGTGGATGAATATAACTAATAAGTGAGTACTTATTGCATTTGTTGTGTACAAGTAGGCACGGTATTGTTTACAAGATTTATTCTTTTATTTTAGATTTAATGAGATAACAGGTACATGCCGATCAGATAGGGAATTGAAGTTAGCTTGCAAGAGGATGAAGTTGTCGGTTAAATCAAACATATGTACATATAGGAGGGAACGATCAAAAACAGGGGGTGGCGAAAAACCACTATCACCTACTCCTGAGGACTTCCAAATTATGGCAATCGCTCCTCACGACTTTGTCATTGAAGTTAACCATTATGATAGTGATGCAGTGGTAAATAAAATTACTTATGTCTTACACATTTAATTAACCTCTTCGCTCTGACAGCGCGCGACATGTTATACTCCCGTTCACTCGGGACCTTTTTGGCGGGAAAATTTGATAACTTTATTTTGTATACTAAATATATTTACTAAATTTTATAAATAATCTGCCATTAAGGCATACAATTTACAATACAAAATTATTTTTCAAATATTCAAAACTTAATATACGTATGTAATAATTTCTTTTCAATTAATTCATTCTTATTCAAAATTGAAATGTCATAAATTCATACATAGTGGTTTATATTATCTCTTCTATCTCTTATATATCTATCTTCTATATCTTACTAGATTATCTACACTGGTCGACTATAATTTTCTATTTTATAATTAATAACTTGTATTACCTATTGCCTCGATCATAATATTTCCACAGCATATAAAATACCTGATTCAGTTAAGGGCAATATTATATAGGTAATGACAGGAAAACATGATAATAAATGTTTTAGTAATTTATTTTAGAATCCAGTGACTGTGGCTACAACTACAAAAGAAATATTTGCTGACCCTAAGCCTTGCCTTAGTTTTAATAAAAATGACACACCAGTAGTTATAAACATAGAATATCCAGAACTCAATATCGAGGTGCAATGTAAATAATAATTATTGATTATTTATTGAAAAGCAAAATATATTATTATTATAGTTACAATCATATTATATAATACACAAATTTGTCTCAATATTAAACATGTTTAAGTTACTATAACCTGTATTTATATTAATTTTTAGAGATAATATCAAACGATCCAACTACGGACACAGAAATGAAAATAACCAACAATGAAACTGCTAATACAAGGGGCATTACAAAAAGACAGGAAAACGGGCTTGCAAAATAGGTATGTAGAAATAATTACTCTAATACATCTCATACTTTTTAACATTTGAAAATTAGTATTTAATTAAACACTAAAAATGTTTTATATTTTCAAATATTAAAAAGCAAAGTTAATATTAATTGATTGAAAATAACTATAAATATATTTCTTTTGCCTACAAGGTTAACTTCCATTCTAGTACATACTTTCATTACTTCATAATACTTAGTACATAAAAAAAACTTGCATTAAGTATTCTATTTCATTTTACAGAAGAGAAGATATACAGATGAAGATAGAATGAGGTGAATGATGGAAGAGGAACATAAATACAATATTAAAATAGCCAAATTAAAAATTAAAAAATTAGAATTACAAATATCTTTGTTAGAAATTCGAAAAAAATACAAGTTAAATAGCAGCTTAATGCTACTGTGTTTCATATGGTGAGGGTATAGAACCAGAATAGAATAGAATAGAATGGTTTTTATTCAATATAGATTATTACATAACATTTATTCAAAAGACATTTTTTATTCACCACTGGTCTGTCCTGGGAAGAACCAGCAAGAAACCCAGCGGGACTTTTCTTTTAAACATATTTCACTTTACAAATTTTGGTTTACAATTTTTAAATTAATTTTAATAGAAACAGCATAGCAGCGATCACCTCATTTGCAGGGGTTATTTTCATTTATGTATTCTTTGATATTATAATAACCCTTTTTATATAATTTTTCTTTAGTAAAACATTTATGCCCAAATACTTTAACACTACTCACTTTTAAGATGCAGTTAAGTCTCATGCTATCTCCATCACTAAGTCAAAGTGAATGTGACACCACAAGACTTAAGTCTTAACAACGTCTTAAAATTGAGAAGCTTTCGAGTATATGGCCATTAAACTATTAGCCACATTTTGTATGAGAGACTCCTTTTACTGGAAACGAGGAATTCCATTTTAGCCCTCACAGGTGACAACGCATCTTCATTTTGATTCATAGTCGAGGATAGATGTAGATGTCTATGTGCCAGCAACTACTTACCATCAGGTGAACTGTGTGCTCATTTGTCACCATCATCCTATTAAAAAAAAACTAAATATTCAAGACTATATCAGATACATATTTCTAAATATTCTGATATATGAAATTATTCTTTTCAGGTACTTATTGCTGCAAATATCTGTACATCTTTCAATAATAATTAAAATAAATAATTATAAACAATATTTATTTTATTAACATAACATTGGCATAATAAACTAAACCTAATTACTTAATTATCACACAGTCCTACTTCCCGTGAACCCTTGCACCTCTGGAAAGGAAATCTAGCTGTGAATGTAGCAGAGCGACAATATTCATTAAAAAATCTAAACAGATCTCTACAGCACTTAAAAGTCTATATAACATAGCTTCATATTGATGTGGAATATGCTGTACCCCACATCTTTCCCTGAAACACAATCATTATGGCTTAAATAAAAGCATTTTGATCAATAAATTAAATATTATCACAGTACTTCCTGTGATTTATTCCATATTGGTGAAAATTGTAATATATAGTTGTTATTATTTGACAGCTGACAACGGCTCAGCGGAAAGATTTTACTTTATAAATGAGTATTATGTCTGAAATCAAAATATAATAATTATTATAATTGTCTTATATATTTATTGACGTCTTTATTACATTATTTTTATTCAATGAAACTTGGCCCCTAAATTACAAAATAAAATAAATTAAATGTACATATAGCCTTTGACAATTGAAAAACTGTAATAATTTTATAAATTTAATAATGAATTATAAATTTTAATTATGAATTATTATATAAAAATTGTAAAAAAAATGTTTACCTACTAAAAATGATTTGCAATAAACTGTCTTCCCCTAATATTTCCCCTTATTGATGGTTGGAATATATCTTTGTACTATAGATTCAGATGAATATTGTTCAATGCTATCTACCTCACCAGAAAATACATCTTCTCTCATGTCTATGGCAGTATTATGTAGTACAGCACATGCAACAATTGTTTTTTTTTTGCTGTTTCAATGTCCCCAAACATACCTCTTAATAGGCAACAAAACCGTTGCTTCCATAAACCAAAACATTTTTCCACCGTGTTCCTGGTACGGATATGACTCCTGTTATATCTTTCTTCTTGTGGTGTTGTTGGGTTCAGCAGCGGTGTAAATAGGTATGGAGTACAAGGATAGCCACTGTCACCAAGTAATATTCCAGAGAATGCACCAGCCTCAAACCTCTGTTTTAGTCTACATTCTCGGAATATTCTAGAGTCATATACGCTGCCACGCCACCTAGTAACAATGTCCATGATTTTTTTTCTCTTTATTAGGAATAACAAACAATTGTACAATATAATCTTATTATTAAACACAATACTATATTTAAGCTTAATAATCATACAATCAACACCGTTATCCACATATTACCACTGGGTCTGTGTACGTAACAATTAAAAATTAAAATATAATGTTCTATTAAAACGACCCGTTCACCAATAAATACAGAGAAAAACAAGCTAATTTACACATATGCATGTACATGTGCACGCATATACATACACACATATATACAAACATATTCATACACGCACATACACATATATAGATAATACATAGATGTGAAAAATTAAATTTAAATTAACTTGCATCAAATTCAGATAGAACCTAATACACAGCTTTTTTATATCTAGAAGAAGTTAATCCAAAGATATCTATGTCATTAAATTTGTTGTTGTATAATTCCATTATACGATTTAGAGGTGCACGTGCACCCGCATTTGTTTTACTTGGTTTTGGAGCGAAAATTTGATGTGAATGTAGCTCACGTATACGATTCGAGCGACTAGGTATACGAATGTATATTTGATTGGTGAGTTCATTACAATCAAATTCGTTATGGCAGATTTTGTAAAGCAAAGTTTGATCCAAGAGCATCCTTCTCGATTCTCAAGAAAGAACACTAAATTTTCTTAATAAAAGTTCATAACATTCACTATAATTACTTTTAAAGCATTTGTACATTGTAGATTTTAAAAATTTTCGTTGAACACGCTCCAACTGTAAACTTTATTTACTATATATTGGACTCCATATAACTGATGCATATTCAACCTGTGATCTTATTAGAGATTTATATAAAGTTAAAAATGTGGTGGGATGTTTGAAGGAAGAACATGTCCGCATAACAAAACCATAAAGCTGAAAAGCTTTATTGGTTATGTGCGTTACGTGTTCATCAAAGTGTAGTTTAGAGTCTAAATACAATCCTAGATACCTGATTAAAGATACTGATTCCAACGAAACACAGTTTAGTTTATAAGTGTATTTAATAATGTTAATTTTTTTTTGTGAAAGTGATATGTTTGCATTTTGATGTACTTAAGTGAAGTTTATTTTTTATACAGTAGCCTTCCAAGCGATATAAGTCTTGTTGTATTTTGTCACAATCTTCGACACTTTTGACACTGTGATAAATTTTAAGGTCATCAGCGTAAAGGAGAAAGTTAGTAAAACGGAAACAATCACCGATATCGTTTACAAATAATATAAAAAGCAAAGGCCCAAGAATAGAACCTTGCGGTACGCCTGAGCTGATATTTATGATATTGGATGAGAAACCATTGATCACAACCCGTTGAGATCTGTTTAGAACGTATGATGAGAACCATCTTAACAAGTTTCCTTGTATTCCATTAAACGCTAATTTCTCTAAAAGTATATTATGATCAACCTTATCAAAGGCCTTAGAGTAATCAGTGTAAATTGCATCTACTTGCAGACGGTTATCCATGCATCGAAAAAGATAATTTGTGTAAAGAACAAGGTTAGTTATTGTTGATCGCTGTTTTACGAATCCATGTTGTTCAGGTATAATTATGTTATGTAATATAGGATAAATTTGCTTATGTATTAACCTCTTAAGAACCTTCGGTATGGTTGATAGCAAAGATATACGTCGGTAGTTAGAAACGGCGTTTTTGTACCCACTCTTATAAACTGGTGTTATATTAGCGTTCTTCTATATCTGGGACACAGTCCCTTTACTAAGACATTGGTTAAATATAAGACACAAGGGAACACTAATAGCTGCGGCAGAGTGTTTGAGAAAAAATGGTGGAAGGCTGTCAGGTCCAGGTCCCTTGGTAATATCGAGTAATATAAGCTCCTTGACTATGCTATCCTCCGAAAAGCAGATATTTGAAATAACCTCAGAATTGGGATTAGTAGACTGGCTACTATAATTCTCTTGCTGTAACTGCTGTCTATTTTCATATACGGAGCTGAAAAATTTAGAAAATAATTCACAGATACCCTCTGGTGTATCAGCTTTTTTATTTTTATAAGTCATTATGTTAGGTATTCCGCTTTTACCTTTCCGATTATTAACAAAGGACCAAAATAATTTAATGTCCTTTTTAAGTCCTTCTTCGATGGAATTAATGTAAGTATTGAAGCAATCAGCACAGTGTCTTAAATCCGTGTCGAAGCAATGAAAACTGGGAATAATCCGCTTTGTTATTATATTTTTTCCACCTTATCCAATATTTTTCTTTTTCTTTAAAAACGTGAATGAGGGGTCGAGAAAACCAAACTGGAAAGTTATTACTTTTTGATGAACGAAGCGGTACGTATTTTTTTATAATTTCATAGATTTTTTCATATAATATATTAACTGACTCTTCAGCAGTTAGCCCTTTCATAAGAGAATACCAATTGATCTCACAGATTGATTTACAAATGGTGAGATAGTTTGCTTCTAAATATTTGAACCTCTGAAAAGACGAGTGAGCCATAGATTTATATGTGTGGCTTAGAGATATAACCGTGTAGAAAGCTGGATGTAGACGATCTAACGACAGTAACGGGTTTGAAGGCAGCTCACAAACACAATTATCGTCGTTAGATAAAAACAAGTCTAAAATTCGGCCCAAGGGGTTTCTATTGGTGTTTAATTGTTTGAAGTTTAATGATCATAAAAAATTCAGCAGTGATTTGTCATTACTGGTAAGGTTGGGGTAAGAAGATGTAGATGTTATATTTGATACCGTTTGATCATTGCCCAGCCATTGTAGATTGGGAAGATTGAAATCACCAACAACGTACACGTGCTGATAGTTAATTTCCATAATTTTGTTACATAAGGATGTTAAAAAAATTTCATATGTTAAAGCGTTCATATTAGGCGGAATATAGATACCGCAGATAATAGTACTATGACCCTTTTGACTATTAAGACTGAGAAATACATTATCAATACAAGGTGAAATAGGATAGTCGTATGAACCTATTAGTTCGTACCGAGCAATGGGCAACCCTCGACGCACTGCAATCAAAACTCCACCGCCGTCCCGTTTACATGTCAAGACTCGGTCTCGGTCGCAACGATGTACTACATATCTATCATCTATGAATTCTCTGTCTCGAATATTCGGAAGTAACCACTTTTCACTTAATATAATAAAATCATAACTATCTGATAATATATTTGTATACAGAGTATTTAGTTTGGTTCTTAAGCCCCTGCAGTTTTGGTAATATATTGTAAAACGATCAGTCATCATCTTTGTTTATTTTTAAATCATAAGTATTACTTACACCTATTAAAAAGAGAAAGAAACAAAAATAAAAAATTAGAAAAAATACGAGTATAAATAAAGTAACAGACATACTGAGACTATTGCATTCTATTTTTTTCCAGTTCGACAAGAAATAATATGGCTGATTGTGTATAATAACTGTTAAATTACAAAAATTTGCATAGTTATTTCCAATCAAAGTGTGCAAATAAATTATTAAAAGTAAATTTACAGTTATATTTATTACGCAATGAAATAGTATTTCATAATTTTGTGTTTCGTATTTGTAAATCTCAGCATGTAGCATAAAGTTGTTTTAAGCGTTTTCAGTCCGGGAATTTTGATGTGAAATATGCAGCGTGCTCGCGGCGCACTCGTACGATTAAATTTGATGACATTTTTGAAAAAGTGCAGCAAGATTGGCATATTAGAAGCTATGACACAGCCGAGCAATTTAGAAGAAAATACCGAAAAGCTAGATATTTGGGTATCACACGTTCTCTCTGAAAGAAACCTAATGAATCGTGTACTCATTTGCGATTCACTACTGAAATTTTTGAAAAGATTGATCACTAGTGATGAAAAGTGGATCACCTACGACAAGAACGGGCGTAAAATGTCATGGCCAAAGCCAAGCTCTACAGACTGTAGCGAAACAAGATCACAAGATGACATATTATCTAACAAAATGGCACATATATATCATAATTAAATGTAAATAAAATACGAACAAACCTCGACCTTATATAAAATATATTTTTTTAAATTCCCAAAACAAAAAGAGCCGAAGTTCTTTAAACAGC
Source organism: Parnassius smintheus behrii (assembly GCA_036936625.1). Lineage (NCBI taxonomy): Eukaryota > Metazoa > Arthropoda > Insecta > Lepidoptera > Papilionidae > Parnassius > Parnassius smintheus. The sequence goes on along the minus strand of JAUPFT010000005.1, from coordinate 26,760,603 downwards.
TGAACAGATTTTTTGAATCATAACCAAGAACAATCTCAATCATGCCTCCTATCAAACAAAAAAACTAAATTAAAATCGGTTTGTCCGTTTGGACGCTACGATGCCACAGACATACACATAGATAGACACGTTAGACTTATAGCACCTTTTTGTTTTCGTCGGGATGTAAAAATGAAGTTTAATAATATTAAAGTATAAAATTGAAGTGTTTTATCCAGCCGGATATCGGATTAAAAAAAACACAAAATATTAAATTTATATCTGCGGAGAGATATAAATTTAATATTTTGCCTTAAAAACGGCAGGGCCCCAGGCGATTACAGCGGAGCTTCTGAAAGCGGGTGGAACACCGGTACTTGAAGCCCTTCAGAAGCTCTTCAATTCCGTCTTCCATGGTGGCACTACTCCAGAGGCGTGGAGCAGAAGTGCGGTGGTCTTGTTCTTTAAGAAAGGCGACAACGCTCTCTTAAAGAACTACAGACCGATTTCCCTTCTGAGCCGCGTCTACGTGCTGTTTTCGAGAGTCATTACGAAGCGTCTCGCACGCAGAATCGACGACTTCCAACCTCCCGAACAAGCCGGTTTCCGAAAAGGCTTCAGTACTATAGACCACATACATACCCTGCGGCAGATTGTACAGAAGACTGAAGAGTACAATCTGCCACTTTGCCTGGCGTATGTGGACTATGAGAAAGCCTTTGATTCCGTCGAAATTTGGGCGGTGCTACAGTCCCTTCAGCGGTGCCAAGTTGACTGTCGGTATATCGAAGTGCTGAAGTGTTTGTACAGTAGGGCTACGATGGCTATCTAAGTACAGAACCAGAGCTCGAAACCTATACAACTGCAGAGAGGTGTAAGACAGGGTGACGTTATATCCCCGAAACTCTTCACCGCTGCATTGGAAGACGTTTTCAAGCTACTGGACTGGAAAGGATACGGTATTGACATCAATGGCGAGTATATCACTCACCTTCGATTTGCCGACGATATAGTCCTTATGGCAGAATCGCTGGAGGACTTAAGCACTATGCTCAATGACCTCAATAGTGCCTCCCAACGGATAGGTCTTAAGATAAACATGGACAAAACAAAGATCATGTTCAATGTCCATGTCACACCTATGCCGGTAGTTGTCGGGAGCACTATGCTCGAAGTTGTTGACGAGTACGTTTACCTGGGACAAATAGTCCAGTCGGACGAAGTTGGACTTACCTAGTCAGGTAAATCCAACTTCGACCGAGAGGTCAATCGATGGATTCAACTCGGCTGGGCAGCGTTCGGGAAATTACGACATATATTCTCGACAGGTATACCTCAATCTCTAAAAACTAGATTGTACAACCAGCGCGTGTTGCCAGTGATGACTTACGGATCTGAGACGTGGTCCTTCACTGCTGGCCGTATGAGGACGCTCAAGGTCGCTCAGCGAGCTATGGAGAGGGCTGTGCTCAGAGTTTCTCTGCGTGATAGACTCAGAAATGAGGATATCTGCAGTAAAACCAGAGTGACCGACATAGCCCAACGAATTAGTAAGCTGAAGTGGCAATGGGCCGGCCATATAGCTCGAAGAACCGATAACCGATGGGGAAGAAAGGTTCTTGATTGGCAGCCTCGTACCGGTAGGCGTAGTGCAGGGCGACCCCCCACTAGATGGAGTGACGACCTGGTAAGATATGCAGGATGTCGATGGATGCAGGTGGCTCAGGACCGTGCTTTGTGGCATTACATGGCTGTAATGATGATGATGATCTGCGGAGAGAATCTGCTGTAGCAACGTATCTGTAGCCATTCGGGCGTGATCGAAGAGTCGGTCTGTTTCGGCATTACCGCTATGGGACCTATAGAGGCACTCGTAGACGCGCGGATGGTCGTCGCTGCCTACGCGTTGCCAAAGGATGGACAGGTGCGAACCTTCAAGACTGTCAAGGTATTGAGAACAGATGTCCTCTATGACGTATTCGAAAGTTTACAGTTTATGCAAATATAATCACTAATCGCAAAATTTTGATTTTAAAACTTATAAAATTAGTACTCGTACTGCGCTAAAGCACAGAATAAATAATAGTACTGTAGTCTGGTTTTTCATTACGTAGAATTCTAACAGCTATCATTTTTCGACATGTCAGTGATTACAAACCTTTTTGGCCGGGCACATTTTTCAATTTCAAATCAAGTTTGAACATCTAAATTAGTTTTTTTACTAGTTTTGTCACTGGATAAGCTTCCAATTCTTATATGTTAAGTTCTATTTGATAGATAACTTGTTGATAACTTCAGAGATATACCCCTGATACCTAGCTTTGCTAACAGTATCGGGACAGAGACAGTACCGAATGCCTTTGTGAAGATATACCCCTGATACATAGCTTTGCTAACAGTATCGGGACAGAGACGGTACCAAATGCCTTTGCGAGGTCCAAGAAAAGTCCTATACATTTGTTGTTACTGTCAACCTGTCTTGCAATGAACTCTGTTAGAGGTAAAACTGCGCCTTCAGTAAATTTTCCATTTACAAAGCCAAATTGATTTTCAGAAATTAATTAATATTTTGAAAAATATGAATTTAAACGATTATTTATTAAACGTTCTATATTTAAGATTATTCAACAAACACTCAACTTCCAGTGGATCGATGGGTCTCATGCCAAAAGATTGAGATTGATTTATTAAATTTGAGTCCGCTTTTGATGATTTACTCGCTACATCATTTAATGAAATTTTGTCAGCTAGTTTCTTTCCAGTAGTGGCAAAATTCTCATTATTGTAGTTAATTCATTCGACAGGACTGGCTTTTAAACTAAGAAGGTTACCATTTAAACGCGTTACATTACTATTTAGTTTAGCTATATTTTTAACTATTTTCCACTTTCTTTTATTATCATTCCCGGCTTTAAATAATTCATTTTCATCAAAATCTGTCCTAACTTTTTTTAATAAATCACTACAAACATTTCAGTAGCGTTTATAAGTAATCGCAATATTTATGCTATCAGGACGACTTACATCACGATGTAATTTATCTCTCTAACCCTTGGTTTATTCTCTTGCGAGAGGGAACTGTCTTCATAGTAGTATGTACGTCTGTAGCTCTCTGAAATTCTTTTATTAAGATATTTGTGGCGATATTAACATCATCGCAATTCAATATAGAATTAAGTAATTCCAAATTCAATTCAGATGTGACTTTTTCATAGTTAAATAATTTGTAAAGTCTATGTTTGATTAGCGGAGTTTTATGGTTTTCGAGACAAGTTAGAACTGTGTAGTGATCCGTTATGGTAGAAAAAACTATTAAAGTTATTGCCTTCAAACTAGACTGTAAAAATACGTGAGCCAGATATGAGTTTAATCTTGTTGGCAGTGAATGTGTAGACAGTAACCCATGATAAGCCATAAGATCGAAATATTCATCACAGTCGGGGTTCAAATTTGTAGTATTTATATTTATGTTTATGTCACTCGTAACTATAATATTAGTAAAATTATTCAACGGTTCTTACATGTCATTAATAGTTTGCAAAAAGTTTTGATATGAATGATATGAAGGTAGACGATAGATAGCAATAATTACCACTTTTGCACACTTACACAATTTGATACCACTGAAATAAAGCCAAATTCGTGGATTTGAATGACCAAAATTTTAATTTATTTCCCTACTTCATAGAATTTCGGACCGTCTCCTTTAATTTGATTATTTTTATGTCGAGTTTTCTGACGTAAAGTTATTTTTATACTTACAGCTATATTATACTAACAGCTATATATATATAGCTGTTGTCGAGATCCAGAAATCACCCGTGCGAAGCCGAGGCTGATCGCTGGTATCATATTATAAATTTGAAGAAAAACTTTACCCGTAAAAGTGGGGTATAATGTGTAATAAAGTGTACAATGTAACTATTGAAACAATAGTCGAGGTTATATTATTCCTTTATACATGCAAACGGGTCAAAAAATTTGTTTTATTATAAAAAGAGCCAACTTCAAATAATATATTATATAAATATTAAAATAGCTTCTGAAGTCGGAATTTTTTATATTTCTATTCCCTATATTGTATGCACTTACTTTTGAAGCTATTAAATAGATTTGTTTATTTCCCTGTAGTTCTTTATAGTTGACTCTCACTTTTAATTAAAATTCTAATTTTTCTGTCGTATCGCGTATACTAGTAGTGGTGGAATTATATATATAGCTGCATATAACATAATCAATGACAATTTTCTTCGTCAAGAATAGAAAAAATCTCTTAAATGCTATTTAAATTGTGGGTTGCCAATTTATGAATAAAATGGTCACATCAAATAGGCTTTCATCACTTGATGCCAATGTTATAAAATATACCTATTGGACGCGCCAGCAACGTGAGTTTCTTCGATGAAGATTTCGTGGACTGTATTGGTACATACAACAAACAGTGCAAGGAAAGTGGATGAGAGTGTAATGCACGCACTAAACTTGTGAAGGACTGCTTCACTTTCATCCCTGAGTATCAGCTAACAAAGCAGGTCCCCTACGTGGATCGGCGCAAGCGTTCTTAAATCAGTTCCAGGAAGTCACACACTCCTTATTGCTTGACTTATTGTACGCAATGTCCTTCGTGTGATCGCGGTTATTATTCGATTATAACTAACTGCCGCCGCGTTTGAGTCGCAGTACTTAAAAATATTTATTGTATCCATATTTTTTTATTATGTGCGAGCAGCTATGCAGGTCTAGGGAAAGAGACCAGTATCACTGCTACCTTGAAAATCTATTGTGATCGCTGCTATGGCTATAGTTCACGGCTAAGCCCTATGTCTTCAATGAATAGAAGGAGTTGCTTAGCCGTGAGCGATTTCACTTCTTCTGGGCGGGGTACATAGTTTCCCAGATGAGTGTTACGTTTGCACATTAGGGGTCCGCAATCAGTTAGGATGTGTTTCTTCCGTTATGGAACATAACCGACATATCCTTGAGATGCTTAGTCCCAGGATGAACATGTGCTTTTTAAGACAAGAATGTCCAGTTAGGTTTTTTTTAATTTATTTTTAGGGCTTCTGAAGCGAATTTACGATCAAAAGCCCGGATTAAGGTTTTAGAATGTTTTAAGCCTGGTATGTCAGACCAGATCTTAAGTGATTTATTGTGATATAGATTTTCAAAGGTCAATCAGGCTAGGCTTCTTGAGATTCCACAAAATGGCTCAGGTCCAAATTGTTTGCATTTCGAGCCCTCCCGTACAAGGATGGACGGACAGGAAGGACAAACGAACGTCTGTAGCATAACAGTTTATTCGGCTTATCAGAAAAAGTGATAAGTCAGAATGTATCAAAAAAGGTACGTATGACAATTCACAATGCTGTGTTAGTCCCTACTTTCATGTATGGTAGTGAAAGTTGGGTGTGGCTGAAGAAGCAAGAGAGTAGAATAAATGCAGTAGAAATGCGGTCGCTAAGGAGTATGTTAGGGCTGAATCTGAGTCACAGGGTGAGAAATTGTGTGATAAAAGAAGAATACTTCGGTGGTTTGGTCATGTAGAAAGAATGAATGAGGAAAAAATAACAAATGAACGGATGAGTCAGAAAGGGACGTACTAGACTAAAATTTATCTACCCAATTTGCGATATATTGAAAATGGTCCAAATTAAGAGTTAACTTTTAACCGATGAGCATGTATGCGTAGGTATATGGATGTGGAGGAGGCGAGAGAGGTATGTCAGGATCGTGCTAAATGGGAGTCTGTAGTCTCTGCCTACCCCTCTGGGTGACAGGCGTGAGTGCTTATGTTATGTTATATGTTATATTGTTTACCTACCGGATCCAATAGTAATTTCAAACCATCCAGTAACCGATGGAAATATACACACATATTTCATCCAAATCGGTCCATCCGTTTAGAAAGCATTAGGTAACAAACCTAATTAGAATACTGTAACCATTACTGACATTACTGTAGAATATTCGCTATGGGTAAATGCATGGTTGATCAATCACAAATATAGTTCAACTGTGATAACAATGCACTCCATGTTTCGCAATCCGTGTAAAAAATTTACTTTTTATTATATAAAAATCTATTAATTTTCTATAATTATTTTATACGTGTTTTCTTGCTATTGACTAATACGAAGAGAATATAATGAAAGCTTTCATATAAAGACAATTAAACCATCGCGCCCAGTCGCTTGTAATAACAAGATTTTTTATAATTGGAGCGGGATTTGCAAATGATCCGAGTAATTACGCCCACGTCGACCCTCTTCATTTTTCTGACTCCGAACTACCCCGATATAATTAGAAACTCTATATAATTTACAGAGTTTGCATTCTAAAGCCTAAATATTTTAATTTATATTCTTCTTTCTAAAATGCTAACTTCATCAGAAAAACAAATTTAGCATTTATCCTTAACACTTATGCGTAAAGTTTATCAAAAATAATAATAAAAGTAAGTTATTTAATATAATTCAAAAGAAGAAAGTTTGCAAGTTTCAAAGAAAACACTATCGTTGTAGCGCGTATAGTTTGTTTAATATATATCTTCTTTATCATCCCGTAAAAGTTTTTGGGCCTTTCCCGTATCATGTGGAGAATTTGCCTTTATGCTCAACGGATTGACGATCGCAATTCTAGACGTCTCAAACATTTACCCCGTGAACGTAATGAGTATATTCAAAAAATATATTACGACTAACAAAACGTCTATGTTACATATATCTATAATCTGCACGAATAAGCAGAAAGCGTTTCATCATATTATTTTTTTGAATATTATGAACCTTGTGTCTAATACATATTACACATGCTTCATTTATTATTTAAACAATCATTTAACAAATACCAAAGTTTTATTGTTTATTTTCTATAAATTAAAGATTACTTTGCTATTAAAATAAATTACAATGCTTCTCGCAAGACAAAGATTGCCTTGTGATTTGATGACGTCCAAATGAACTTTAAATGTATTAACGATAACGCACCTATTTTCCTACAAGGTGTATATTTAGCAAACGATTTTTTCTAGAAGTTAGAGTACTACTCCGAAAAAATATGTACTTAAGAACATTGAATCATTTCTCTATTAAAAATGCAGCTTTTTAACTTTTAAATTTATAATTATTATTAGTAAGTTAATATAATTTTATTGTACTAGAGCTTTAAAGATAAATATATATTTGGTGGCAGTTGAGTCACGGATTAGAACGACCATATAGTAACGAATGACCGGTAAAAGGTGCTGTACCTGTTTTGTTTGTTGTTGTTGGTGTGTTCCTCACAAATCCAGGTTTAGAATTAAAACCGATGCAAATATTTGTGATAAAAATTCAAATCGTTCGTTTTCGGGTCTAGTTGTGCTGTGACCTCCGATCTAATTACAGAAGCGTTACATAGAGCACGGACAAGTTAAGATATGTTAGTGTCTCTGTGTAAGCGCATATGTTTGTAAGAATACAATATTTCATGCGCAGCTGATTACTTCAAATCGCTTAACAGATATTGCCTTTCCTCTAAATCGATCATACAGACGTAATGACTTGCAATAGTTACTGGATTACGAATACACAATCATCATCATCATCATCATTATAATTCTTCACAGCTCCACTGCTGAACATCAGCCTCCTCCAAGAATGCTAAAATACTCAACCTCAGCCAACAATGCCACAAATCCCGAGTCACGTGACTTTCCGTATATCTTACTAGGTTGTCACTCCATCTAGTGTCAAGGTTCTCGATTAGCAGCCGTATTGTGCCGGTAAACGAAAAGTTGAGCGGACTCGCTAGAGACTAAATAAAGAGAAACACAATATGAATAACACTTTCGTATTGTCGTATTTTTTTTCTATTGGTGTGTATAGGGTGACAAACGAGCACACAGTCCACCTGATAGTAAGTGGTTGCTGTGGCCCTACATGTATCCTACATGTACACCTGCATGTACCCTCGGTTACGATTCAAAATGCAGATGTGTTGTCACCCGTGAGGACTAAGATGGAATGCCTCATTTCCGGTAAAAAGGATCACCGGTTCTCTACACTCACCATACGAAACACAGCAGCATTAAGCAACTATTTTACGCTGGAATTCTGTGACAGCGTGGTCATTCCCCGGTCGAGCCAACCCATTTGTGCTACAACTATACTACTAATAGAAACGCAGCATGGCTCTACTACGTATAGATTTTCCTAATTATTTATTATTTGTTTTTGGTATTAACAGAAGCTATATATTTTTATTTTCTTTGCTTAAACCTTAAAAAAATACTTTAAATATTACAACAATCTATCTAAAAAGTTCTTTATGTTATACATGTTTCTTTGTTAACTATTTTAGTTGCATTATTTAACAATTATATTCACCTCGAAACACAGAGTCTGAGGAAATGAAAATAATAATGAGAGTAATGAGAATAGAGAAAATATCATAGATAAGGCTTATGAAAAGCTCCATTAGAGATATTGTGTACATTTGTTAGCACATTTTCAAATAAACAATTATGAAACAATATTTCAACCGCATCTTCCTCATATTATTTTATTCAATAAAATAATATCCCACATTTACGTTTAAAGCTAAATACTCGTATTGAAATCGAAAACTAAAATTAAACTTATTTTTATTAAACTGCTATCTTATATTTCTGCCGGATACTAGAGAATACCTCTTACAAAAATCTCATTTCTTTTAACATCTAAGCTAAGCTAAGAGTGGCATTTGTTAATATAAAGGTAAATTCGTTGAATGATTATTGTTCGCGACGGCCTAACAACGTTAAGAAACAAAGTGATAAAGAATATTGTTTTTTGTATTAATAGTGAAATTACCGACAAAACTGAGTGAAAACGTGTATTAATATAGTTGTGTAGCATATTTATAACTCTTAGTATATTTGTATAGAATGTCGTTTTGATAACAAGTAATATATACAACTTTTATTATATTAAGAAAAATCGACCAATCACAGCGCGTCTTATCGTGGAATTCTCCAAAAGTTTTTAATTAACTGCGTAATAGTTCATACTAAGAATAAAGAAAATAATTTTATGTTCTAAAAGAGTTGTAAATATGACATTGAATTAGCATATGGCTTGTAGATTAAGAAAGCGTAAGAATATTTTATATAATTAAACGCATTTCGTAATTATAGAAAAATCAAAGAATTAATGTACCCAAATATTATGAACATTTTGGACATTTCGTTTAATAACTTTTTACAATGTTAATATTTTGAGTAACCTTTATGATATACTAATAAAGTGCCGGACTACCGATTTAATGATGTATAACATGTTAGTGTAGCAATTCAATTCGATCCTCAGTCCACAATATTTCAGCGGCACCCACAAAGACGGCAGTGAAAGTACCCACCGGAACCTATAGGTGTAGGACGTGAGCGACTCGCGAAGTATCTTCGACAACATTTACTCCGGAGAGTTTCGCCCGTCCGGCACAATTATGACATTAGAATTAAATTTAAATTAAAGTAAAATTAAAGTAAACTGTATGCTAAGGTGTTAATTGAAATTTGAGTTATGAAAGAAACTGATGGAAAAATTTGGGATGTGCAAGCGGGTTTTAGAAAGGGAATGGGGTGTACAAAACAAGTCTTTTCCATGCGCATGATTGCGGAGAAGTTTTTGGCCAAAAACCAGAAAGTTTATTGTGCGTTCATGGACTTGGAAAAGGCTTTTGACAGAGTGGACAGGAATGTGCTATGGCAAAAACTAAACTCATAATGGTTGAGAGCGGGTTTGATACAGGCATTAAGGTCTCTTTATAGGGACTCTAGTGCTTGTGTCAGGATCAGTGGGATCTACTCGGATTGGTTTGGCATCCAAAAAGGTGTCAGACAGCGCTGTGCAGCTTCCACTTAGCTGTTCAACCTATTTATGGACAGGTGTTTGCAAACTTTGAAAGATGAAGAATGTGGGTTAAAAATGGGCAAGTTAACCGTCAAATGCCTTTTGTATGCCGATGATCAAGTCATATTTGTGTCATCGGCGGCTGAGTTGCAAATGATGGTTACATTAATAAACTGGGAATTAAAAGAAAAGGGAATGAAAGTGAACGCAAGTAAGACGAAAGTGATGATTTTTGAAAGAGAAGAAAGCAAAACGGTATGTGAAATAAGAATAGAAGGAGAGTTAATTGAGCAAGTGGATGAGTTTATGTATTTGGGATGTGTATTTAGTAGGGATGGTAGATATGATAAGGATATAGAACGACGAGTAAATGCAGGGAAAAGAGTGAATGGGGCACTACACTCTATTATGAAGAACCAGAATGTGTCAAAAAAGGCACTTATGGTAATTCATAATGCTGTGTTAGTCCCTACTTTAATGTATGGTAGTGAAAGCTGAGTGTGGCAGAAGAAGCACGAAAGTAGAATAAATGCTGTAGAAATGCGGTCTTTAAGGAGTATGCTAGGGAATACCAGGGAATATATGTAGGGAATACCAGCGTGAAATAGTAGCTTAATGCTGCTGTATTTCGTATGGTGAGTATAGAGAACCGGAGACCCTTTTTACTGGAAATGAGGCATTCCATCTTAGTCCTCACGGGTGACAATGCGTCTGCATTTTGATTCGTAATCGAGGATAGATGTGGATGTCTATGGGCCACAGCAACCACTTACCATCAGGTGGACTGTGTGCTCGTTTGTCACCCTATCCTATAAAAAAAGGGTTGAATCTGAATGACAGGGTGAGAAATTGCGTGATAAGAGATAAATGTGGTATGCAAGATGATGTTGTGACCAGGATTAAGAAAGGAATGCTTCGGTGGTTTGGTCATGTAGAAAGAATGAATGAGGAAAGAGTGACAAAGCAAATTTATATGGCAGATGTGAACGGCAGAGTCGGGTAGGGACGCCCTTGAAAAAAGGCCACGTTAGAAGTACCCTTAACCGATGAGCATGTTTGCGTAGATACATGGATGTAAAGGAGGCGAAAGAGGTATATCAGGATCGTGCCAAATCATGACAGGCGTGAATTTTTATGTTTTTTTAATTAAATTTATGTTGTTTTTATTTTAGGTCAAAGCGTTAAATACAATATTTTTAAATGCTTTTTAAAATGTTTACAAAATCCGCCTACACCTTTCTTCGATCAGGTATCGACGTCAATGAAATCTAAATGATATCAATGAAAACACAGTTATGTCATGTGCGAAACACATAATATTTACTTATTTTCTAAATCATAATCCCTCACGTAAGGAAGGCTGAAACGTAAAATATTATGTATAGGCGGGAGATATACTCTTATATTATATTTTTATATTTCTTATGTCACTTTATTTGAAGAAAACCTTGATTTATATCCTCGTTTTTTCGACATTATATTATATTTATTATCACAAAAAGTAAGTTATTTATAAGCCGAAATAAGACGGATTCGCGACGTTTTTCAGCCGACTTTAAGAAAGGAATGAGGTTCTCAATTCGACTGTATATTTTTTTGTGGGTTACTTCAGAACTCTTTTCTAGTTAACCGATTTTAATAATTTTACTTTTGAGATCTACTTTTCATGTGGTCCCATATAAATTTGGTCAAGATCTGAGTAGTAGTTTTTGAGTTATCTTTAATAATACGTATTAAATTGACTTCGACTACATTGATGATGTTTTCATTTTATATATTATATTGAAGACGATTGTACAAAAAAAATTATTTTACCTCTTGTTTTTTATTATTACCAAGAGGTAAACGCGATAAAATCCGTTAAAGTAGTTAAAATTTATTTGGTTTATTTCGAATACTCAGAGACATCACGCCGTGACTTGCTACTTTTGTCTATTTTGTACTTTGTTTTTATATCAATACCTGAAGCATAAGCATCTAATAGTTTAACTTATTTAAACTGCGACATTTTTATAAAGTTAAAAACTTATTACTCACCGAATATTTGGCATAAGTTTTATTCGATTTATACATATTATGAGTCAGTATTTTATTCGAAGTTATCAAAAATCGGGTTTCTGCCGAAGAGCTAGACGAGAATTTGAATTGTGGGAGTTTGTAAATAGTGTGCACAGCTTCACATGTTATCACTTTAATGACTGTCCTTCCTCATTATATCGATTGGAAACTACTTATGAAAGAATGTTATATTTTATATTTATAATAACATAAGATGAAACGGTTCGTTGGAACATCGAGTTTATAATGCTCAGCTAGGGGACGTACACATGATTTATTGAAACCACCACCCATATTTACTTAGCTAACTGGAAAACGTTACATTCAATTGCACAAATACAACAAACAATATTTCAATGAAAGTGACCACTCTTGAATGCAGGTGACTAAATTAATCATTGTTTTGAAGGGTTATAAGTTGGCATTTATCACCACCATCTTGTTAAACGAATGAAAGCGCGATTTACAACTGAACGATATTTTCGTGATGGATGAAGAAGAAGGAGGAGTCGCTTCGCACAACGGCGATACGTCTTTTGAATGGGACTGTGCCAATTTTAGCATTATCGATGCAGCAAGTGACCTTAGGTTTAAGTATTTGTAATTTATTTATTCCATGCATTTACATATAGATTTAGTGGTACCTAAGAATGTTGTTAAAAACATTACAAAGTCACTAATTTAAAAATCGTAATCGAGGATAGATGTAGATGTCTATGGGCCGCAGCAACTACTTACCATCAGGTGGATTGTGTGCTCGTCACCCGATCCTATAAAAAAAATTGTAGATTCAGTTGTTAAATTATTAACTGGAATACCTTATTGTAAGAATATCCACTAGTTTTCAATCAAAACGAATACTCGAGTATCAATAAAAAAGCAATTCTCGATAATTACTATTCGTGTAAGTAGCCAAATAGTTAGAGCCCATATAAACATAAATGTTTTTTAACTTTGTAAGATTTTTAATGGAATCATCATTACACTGCCAGTAATTATATATATATATTATTGACAAATAATGATAGAGTTTGTCTGTTTTTATATTTCAGTCTTATACAATAATATTTTATAAGTTTTAAATTGTTTATTATATAATCTGAACTTCCATCCCGTTATAAACTTTTCTACAAAATTTCGTAAAAAAAAACTGCAATCCCACTGCGATCTCTTTAAATATGTACTTTCGTTATTAATCACATACGTTTTAAGCATAAACTGCTTTTACGTCTATATCATAAGTAATTGTAAAAATGATTCGACCAAACACAAACTGTATTTAAATTATATGTACTCGTATGTTTTGCGATATCTGTAAGCACGCTATAGGGATGTGTGTTTTTCTTAAACCATTTGCACTATATAATAATCTAAATACTATAAAATATAGCATAGACACTATAAATAAGACAACAGATCACGCAATCCCATTACAAAGAAAAGAAACGCAGCACCGTGTAGTCGCTGAAGCACCTAATTTTATTTTAGATATTAATCTTAATTTATATAAAGAACCCCTTTGTCGTATCCCCTCAGTTTCAAGGCACTCCCCTTGTTGCCTCAGCCAGTATCGGAATCCTCGGCGTCGACATATCGAGTGACGTGCAGTTTCGTGGTCACTTGGTAGGGAAGGCCGAATTGGCCTCTAAAAAGCTTGGCGTGCTCAGCAGAGCGGGACAGTATTTCATGCCGGCACACCGCCTGCAACTTTACAAGGCGCAGGTTCGGCCGCACATGGAATACTGTTCCCATCTCTGGGCTGGGGCTCCCCAGTACCAGCTCCTTCCACTTGACCGCATCCAGCGCAGAGCGGCTCGAATCGTCGACGACCGAGTGCTTTCCGATCGGCTCGATTTACTGGCGCTGCGAAGAGATGTTGCATCTCTTTGCGTATTTTATCGCATATATCACGGGGAGTGCTCTGAGGAATTGTTCGGATTAATCCCAAGCAAGGCAACGCACCCGCAATTCTCCTGGTGTTGCGGTTGATCATGGGCGGCGGTAGTCACTTAACATCAGGTGAGCCGCATGCTCGTTTGCCCCTTCTTCTATAAATATATATATATATATATATATATATATATATATATATATATATATATATATATATATATATATATATATATATATAAATTACGTGTCACGTTGTTTGTCCGTGATGGACTCCTAACCTACTTAACTGATTTTAATCAAATTTGCACACCGTGTGCAGTTTGCTTCAACTTGCGAGATACGATAGTTTTTTACCCATGAGTGACCCACATTTTTTTGCTAATTTAAGAATTTTTAATAGGACATGACAAAGGGTCGTTGAAAAGGGCAGAACAACAAGCGCAAGCTAGTTATTATATAAACCTAAATGGTCTTCTTTTATTTCAACTGTGATTTTTAAGTTATGCAACTCTGACAATTATATAAAAGGAATAATAATATATTAAAAAAACAATGTGTAATTTCGGTAACGTCCTTCCATTTTACGTATAACGTCAATATTTAATATGCCTACCTTCAATATTCAAACAGACGTAGTTTCAACTTGAAAGTTAACGTTAACTCGTTACTGATAAATGTTCACAACTTTCAGGTTTCGGAATAGTAATCTTTGAGTTTGCCCTCACCGTATTTAGTGGAGCATTGATTTTAAATAAGCAAGTTTATCCAATGAAAACTGTTATTCTTACCTTCACTTCCCTAACCTACTACCCCATAAGGTAGGAGGCAGTTTCCCTCATCATTTAGTCATCTTACAAAAAGAGTGTGCGTGCGTGCATGTTTAAGCGCGCGCGCGCGCGTGTGTGTGTTTGTGTGTGTGTGTGTGTGTGTGTGTGTGTGTGTGTGTGTGTGTGTGTGTGTGTGTGCGTGAGTGCGTGCGTGCTTGCGTGCGTGAGTACGTACGTGTGTGTGTGTGTGTGTGTGTGTGTGTCTGTGTGTGTGTGTGTGTGTGTGTGTGTGTGTGTGTGTGTGTGTGTGTGTGTGTGTGTGTTTCAATCGAATCGAATCGAAAGAATCAAAATACATTTTCACACCTTAGAACTTAAATGGAACTTCATGTCAGTTAAACATTTTCGGTTCCTATACTAATATGAGGACAGCGGTTTTTAAACATTAACCCCAAAAATGCTTAAAAAAGAATACATTACCTATAGAAGATGTTATGGTTTCCGAACGTTCTAGGAATGACGTATTGCGCTGTCAGATTTTTGTATGTTGTTAATTTACGACATTAAAGAAAAGCTCCACGTGCTCAGTTATTTAATTGTTAATCACGTGCGATTATAAGGTATTTACAACGTGTTCACGTATTTGTTTAGGTGCGACGAGTGAACCAACCTTAAAATGTTGACAGAAGATAAGGAGAATGTGATACCGCCTAGTTTTATTGAATTCTACGATCGATTGTAGAATTTTCTAAAACATTAATTTGAAAGATGGGTTTAAAGCCTGGAAGGCGCCTTTTCTATCTTCGGAGTGACGAACAAAAAAACTAAGAATTCTTACTTTATTCATAACAAATCCGCTCCAATGTAATGAATGAATAATTGTGAAAGTCCCCCCCCCCCCGTTTCTATCTTTATTCGTCCTCTGCTCTTTGTGTATACATTTTTTATTATACATACTTATGAACATTTTTTCGATTACTTAATATTTTAGGGCTTCCTTAATGTACTGATGTTCTAAGGAATCAAATGCCTTATTATAGTCCACAAAGGTCATGTATAATGGATAGATAGACAGATAACTCGTTATTGCATTTGAACAAAGTTATTACAATAACGGAAAACTTATAAACTACAAACGTTGGCCATATCGCTTTAAACGATTTCTACCTGACAAACCGAACATAAAAGGACATTGTAATTTTATATTTTGACTTTGAATTTAAAACACTTTGCGATTTAATTTCTCCCAAAAAAACCTAAGACGTGCTCGTATTTACAAAATGTAACTGTTCTCAAATCACATTTGGACCCCACATCATTAGAAATTTCAAAATATTTTAAATTTCACCATGGACGTCGGAAAAGGTGAACCTATTCAAGAATACCTAGCTGCTCTTAGAAAAATGGCTTCATCTTGCAATTTTGGGATATTTCTATCAACAGCATTAAGGAACCAGTTTGTGTGTGGGATGCGATCTGAAAGGATCGGGGACAGGCTTTTAGAATCTGATAGATAAGAGAGCGAACTTACAAAGGGGGCACATACAAGTAATACAGAGAAAGAAATACAGGCTATCAATTTAAAAACAAATCAATCGCACAATCACCGGCAACATTGCTACCTTCTCTAACTGAGATGAACAAAGTATGCTGTTTTCGTTGTGACGGGAACCATTATGCATTTTTCAATGATAAATATTAATGCAATCATTGTCAACGAACTGGAAATATACAGAGAATGTGCCTAAAATGCAAAAAAGTGAATACTGTACAAATAATGGGTGAACAGGATAGTGACGCAGAAGAAATAGTATACATAACTGTAACACAGGCACTAATACAAAAAAGTTTTTACATAATGTTAAAATTTATGGCTCTGAATGATAGTGGTTCAGCAATGTTTATAATGAATCATAGTAATTTCAAGAAATTTTGTAAAGAGAAATTGTTACATAAATGTCAATGCTGCTATTAGGGAGGATACTAAAGTAGTCAAACTGAACATAATATCTGGTTACCAGCATCCACTTTTTGGCAGAGAGTGGATAAGTAGTTTTAATTCTTCTAAAAGATTCAGTGATTGCATGACACAGGTAAATTATGTGGTCAGGTAATGTTTTACATACATTTCTTTACAGTCACTTTTTGAAAAGTACAATACCCTGTTCTATAACAAAGATGTGGGCGACATTAAGGGAGATTCTGTTTCATTATATGTCAAAGAGGGTGCTAAATTATGTATTTGATAGAGCTAGACCTGTTTCTTTTGCTCTCAAAGACAGGGTTGAGAAGGAAATTGAAAACCTTGTGAGGGACGGCGTTTTAGTTAAAGTAGATTACAGTGAATATGTTATGCCATTGGTTCCATTAGTGAAAGCCAATGAAAAATTAGACTTTGCGGAGACTACAAATTAACTCTGAATAAGAATTTAATAATTGATGAATATCCTTTACCTACATCTGAAGAGCCGTGGTAGCTCAGGGGTTAACGCTCGCTGTAAATATAACAGAACGCGAATAACCCGGGTTCGATCCCCGCCGGCACCAATGAAATTAATTTTAGTTAGTTTTTATTTTAGTTAGTTAATTGTAATTTTAAGTGCTGATTTACCACGTGCTCGGCGGTGAAGGAAAACATCGTGAGGGAACCTGCATGTCTGAGGAATAAGAAAAAAATATTTTGAAGACATGTGAAGTTCGTCAAAACTCATTTGGGCAGCGCGGCGGACACTTCCTTGCCCTAAACCCTTTCAGAAATGAGGGGAGGCCTGAGCCCAGCAGTGCGACGTATATAGGCTGTAACTTTACTTTTTACTTTTACATCTGAAGAATTGTTCAATGGTTTAGCCGGATGAGATAAGTTTACCAAAATTGACCTACGGAATGCTTACCTAAATTGGAAGGTTAAAGTTGTGAATCAGCATTTACTTAAACTTAACACCCACAAAGGGCAACTTTTCTACTAAATGGCAAGAAAAAATTGAGAATATATTGAAAGGCATATTAAGAGTACACTGCTTTTCAGATAATATTCGTATTACTGCTCCAAATTATGCTCAACACTTACATAGGCTGGAACAGGTGTTTGTTAGACTTTCTGTATTTGGTTTGAAAGTTAATTTAGAAAAGTTCATGAAAGATGAGATTGAATATTTTGGTTATAAAATTGCCGACAAGGAATACATGAAATCCCTTAGTAAAGTGCAGGCTGTTTTTAACGCCCTCAAATCTACAAATGTTTCTCAATTACAAGCTCTATTGGGTCTTATCAACTGTTATGAGAAATTTTTTCCAAATTTAAGTGACATTTTAGAACCTATCTAGTATTGGACTTCTGAGTGTGAAAAATCATTACAAATAATAAAAAAACAAATGCTCTCAAATACAATTTTGGCTCATACTCACCCGACCTGCCATAAATTTTGGCTACTGTTGCTTCTTCAACAGGAGTTGACGCAGTACTTTCTCATGTAATGCCAGATGGTACTGAACGTCCAATTCAGTTTTCCTCATAAAAACACACTCTACATAGAGTAAATGGGCACAATTTGATAAAAAAAGCATATGCTTTTATATTTGGAGTGAAATGTTTTTTTTTTTCTTTTCAATATTTCAATATTTTTATGGAAGAAGGTGTGTTCTATTTACAGACCACAAACTTTTAGTTCAAATATTTTTTTTCCTACTATAGCTTTACCTTATCTCTCTGCTGTACAGATGCATTATGCATTTTTTGCATGATATTAAGTACAAGAATTCTTAAGATAATGGCAATGCTGATGCCTTTTCAAGTTCGCCAGCTCCTGAAGAAGTTATTCTTATGTCTTTGGAAGAGGCAGAGATATATCAAATAAGAATGATTCATGTCTTGCCCATCACTGCAAAGGACATAGCGCCACCAGAAAAGAGGATGAATCTTTAAAGC
The DNA here is from genome assembly GCA_036936625.1 of Parnassius smintheus behrii. Lineage (NCBI taxonomy): Eukaryota > Metazoa > Arthropoda > Insecta > Lepidoptera > Papilionidae > Parnassius > Parnassius smintheus. The sequence continues at coordinate 26,742,112 of JAUPFT010000005.1, read as the reverse complement.
CATTTTTATTTGGCATCAAAACAGGAAGGAAAGTTTCCTATAATGAGAGATTTTGTATATATCAAATAGAATTTTATTGCAAGATGAATGTATAATGACCGAGACACGAGTCGTTATATCTGCATGCTTCAGTAATAACATCTTGAAAGATTTACACTCATGTCACTTTGGGGTTACTAGGACGCTAGTAACCCCAAAGTAGTAGCTACTGTTGGTGGCCAGGTATTGATATTGACGCTAAAAAGGTAGCAAACAATTGCATGGATTATTCTTTACAAATGAACTCAGCTCAAGCCGTAACCTGGAAGCTACGGCTTAGCTCATTCTCATTCTTGGCTGGGTTCATTTTTTCATATTTTGGAGTACCCATCTAAGCCATTTGAAAGGGTTCATATTGATTTTGCAGGCAAATTTCAGAAAAGTTATATTTTATTTTAGTTATTGATGCTTACTCAACAAGGCCAGAGATATATATATTTAATATAATAAAGCAATAAAAGCTATAAGAAAACTAAAATAAAGCTATAAAAGCAAGTTTCATTAAACTAAACAGATTTAACATAATGAGTGATATTGAGATCCTCAAACTGACAATTTTTTGTAGTTGAAGATCATCTGCGAACTTGTTCCTGCGTTTTTAATTATTATAGCGCCATCAATAAACATTGAAATTGCGAACTTTTTGCGTTTTTAAATATGATAAAAAATTAATTAAAGTATTGAAAATAAATACCAAATTATTAGATTCACTATATTCTAAGTATAACTTCAAATTCCGAGAAAGGTTCTTATTGACAAACTTAATATTAATAAATATTTTTTCTAAACTTGACCCCTACAATAAAATATGATATTCTCATGTATTATGGAAGGATTTTACATTTATAAATTACAGACAGAGAAACTTCTAGACGCGGAACGTTTCTTTGTAGACCATCTTAAATCTATATTTTTATCATGTTTACCGAAAGATTTGCATTTTATGTTCAGTAACCAATATTATACAATCCTTTTCGTAAAATTTCACATTACAATTAGTAAACTAGTTAACCTGTGCGGTTTTGCTCGTACATATAGATGCAACTGATGTTGTATTATTTTAGAAACATTTGTTGTTGTATTATTTTTTATTAACTAAATGTATTGGTTTTCTAAAGTTGATGTCATAATATTTGTGATGGGAAGTATTTGTGCTATTTATTTTAATGTAATGCTTATATAGTATATCCCATTTTGTGCTACATAAGTTATAGGCCGGGCTTCGAAAACACTTTTGCATACCTACATCAATATACCGGCGCCGGCTGCCACGGACCTTCCGCATCCATTATGCGGAAGTCATAGGTCCCATAAATACAAGTATACTTAAAAAAATACATTAGTCTTCTCGGTTCCAGCTGGCGGATCTGGTGTTGCTGACTAAGTTTCAGTCAAAGAGAAGAGAGAGAGAGCTGCACCTCGCAATACCGATACTGCTCCCCTCTTATGCTTCCGAATTTAAAGCAACAGCGTCGCGTCCCTACCAGAGACGCGGAGCATAATGTGAATTACGCATTGCACTCCTCGGTTGTGGCTGGCAGACAAGCTTAGATACTTGCAAACCATTCCTTTAACCTTTAAAATATTAATATGGATACATTTTATTATATTAATAAATTCGATGTCATTAAATTATTTCTTATTTATTTAACATTTGTACTCTTTGAGCAGACACTCGTTATGTACTTTTGTTGTGTCACAGAGACTTTGTTCGTTCCGTTTCCATTCCAATAAGGATTTGAATTGAATGAGAAGGTTTCTCAATATTTATCATTCTATCTTTACAAGAATGTTGTTATATAAAATGGCGAAATATTTGTAGTAATCACGTCCTAACGTTTCCGAATATACTTAATTACGCCAAAGTTCATCCAGAAATCGGGCTTACGATATGTATATTCGGCTTAAGACTTGTGTACTCGTTTGCAATATAAAATATGACAAACGAGTACACATGTTCTATATTCATATTACATAAAAAAAACTTGATTCTTGAACTCACACTAAAACTTTACGTCTGTTAAACTAAACACCTAAAACGTTTTACATAGAATGTTATATGCCCGTATTGTTACACGTTACCAAAGTGTCACCGCTTGTTTAGCAGTCAGTTTGGCACATGTATTTCGTACGAAAGTTTCTCACGGGAAACTGCTAGACGTTCATGTTACATAGCAACCCTTCATATTCAATAACTGAATATGTTCTATCGTGTTCAGCGTTTGATCGATGAGTTCGCGATGTTGCCACGATACATTATAATATTAAGGAATTTCTCTATCGCACAGTCCGCTCTCTAGCCCCGGCACTTATTAAAATTTAACCTTTCTGTCTTACTAACAAGACAACAGTAAGATCAGTTGTGTTCTTAAGGATATTTCATGAAATTAATCAAAATTAATCTTTAAAGTATGTTAAATAAATTTCACAACACAACAAATTCATTTCACAATTTTCAAAAATGAATGGTTTCTAATTTAACTAAATCTAACTTTACAAACTCAAGCGCGTTCAATAATACTTATCCTGGAGGTCATTTAGGAGGATGGTGGAAATTGGAGGTACAATGAAATTTCTAAAGAATCATTGTAAACTTTGTGAGGACTCCCGTTATTTTTGCTTATTTTTACACTTTATTTGCAACTTATTAAGAACAAAGTCAGTGTTCCATTTTATGCAATTATACAAATACAAAAGATTGTTTTAAGTGTCATTTTTATCACAAAAACTTGTAAAATAATACCATAATTCACCAATAACAAAATAATACATTAAATTGTTTACTTAATTGGTTATAGCCTCTCGTAATTCGGGGTCATTTTGGCCAATATGGCGCATCTGTCGAGAACTTCCCGAAGTACTTCCAGACTACTTCCTGCTGTTCATTAAAATGACTATTTCCAAGACATTTTGTATAAAAGGTATGTTAAAATCATATATCAATGGAAACTTTATTAAATAGGCAATCAGATTATGTATGACTTGAATACAGGTTTACTTCGAAAGTGATACTAATTTTAAAATGAAAGTAAGAAAAGAGTTTTCCCCTAATTTTCTGCAAAGTTGTAATAATTACAAATTAAAGTCTTTATTCCAAGTACTATTTTACTACGGCGTTTGAACAGCCGAGGGGACTTAATGAGTAATATGTAATTTCTGTCGTCGTTTTTTTTTTATATAAATTAAAGAGACAAACGAATTTACAGTCTACCTGACGGTAAGAGTTGCAACCAACTTTAATAAAGAATGCTACAGATGCGTGGTCACCTCTGAGGGCTAAGATGAATGGTTAATAATAATATGTAGGTATCATCATCATCATCATCATCATCATCATCATCATCATTACACATATCATACTACCGGTACGAGGCTGCCACTCAAGAACCTTTCTTCCCCATCGGTTATCGGTTCTTCGAGCTATATGGCCGGCCCATTGCCACTTCAGCTTACTAATCCGTTGGGCTATGTCGGTCACTCCGGTTTTACTGCGGATATCCTCATTTTTGAGTCTATCACGCAGAGAAACTCCGAGCATAGCCCTCTCCATAGCTCGCTGAGCAACCTTGAGTGTCCTCATACGCCCAGCAGTGAAGGACCACGTCTCTGATCCGTAAGTCATCACTGGCAACACGCACTGGTTGTACACTTTAGTTTTCAGAGATTGAGGTATACCGGACGAGAAGATGTGTCGTAATTTCCCGACCGCTGCCCAGCCGAGTTGAATCCGTCGATTGACCTCTCGGTCGAAGTTAGACTTACCTAGTCGGACAATTTGTCCCAGGTAAATGTACTCGTCAACAACTTTGAGCACAGTGCTCCCAACAACTACCGGCATAGGTGTGACATGGACATTAAACATGATCTTTGTTTTGTCCATGTTCATCTTAAGACCTATCCGTTGGGAGACACCATTGAGGTCATTGAGCATAGTGCTAAGGTCCTCCAGCGATTCTGCCATAAGGACTATATCGTCGGCAAATCGAAGGTGAGTGATGTGCTCGCCATTGATGTTAATACCGTATCCTTTCCAGTCCAGTAGCTTGAAAACGTCTTCCAACGCAGCGGTGAAGAGTTTCAGGGATATAACGTCACCCTGTCTTACACCTATCTGCAGTTGGATAGGCTTCGAACTCTGGTTCTGTACTCGGATATCCATCGTAGCCCTACTGTACAAACACTTCAGCACTTCGATATACCGACTGAAGGGACTGTAGCACCGCCCAAATTTCGACGGAATCAAAGGCTTTCTCATAGTCCACATACGCCAGGCAAAGTGGCAGATTGTACTCTTTGGACTTCTGCAAAATTTGCCGCAGGGTATGTATGTGGTCTATGGCAGTGTTCCGCAATGTGTGTACCGCGGCACACTGGTGTACCGTGATCATTAGTTGGTGTGCCGTGGAAAAATAAGGTTATCTTATAAAACTATTTTTAGTAGGTAAGAAAGGGTAAGTACAATACCTACACAAATCACGCGACCACACGAGCGAGTCGTTTTGTTTCGTTCATCTAATACTGTGGTTTCGTTAGGCGTGGGCGGCGGTGGCCGGCGCATCGCGGGAAGCGGGGACGGAGGCTCCCCGCCCCACTACCCGAACTCTCTAGCTCACCAGTCTGTCAGTATGAGTACGAGTGCGCCGTTTAAATTCACCGCACGCTTTTGTTCCGTCGCGTATTGTTATGCTTATTATTCTAAGCGTAAAATAAGTACTAAAATAATGGACAAATTCATTAAACGTAGTGTAAGTTTGTCAGGTGAATGTAATGAAGAAGAAAAAGAGTCAATGAAAAAGAAACCCAAAATTGTTCATCTAAAATATGACGAAAGCTACATAAATTACGGTTTTACATATTGCGGAGACGAATCTTGTCCTACCCCAAAATGTCTTGTTTGCGGAGAAATGTTGGGTAATAATTCGATGGTGCCCAGTAAACTAATACGACATTTAACTATTAAACACCTATCAGTAGCCCAAAAAGATAAAACTTTTTTTCAACGCTTGAATGACCAATCGAAGAAGCAGGTAAATCTTATGAGTTCGTCTTTCATAACCTCAGACAAAGCACAAAAAGTGAGCTACGTAATCGCTAATATGTTAGTTAAAGCTAAAAAGCCGCACTTTCTTGCTGAAATTGTAGTTTTACCTGTCTGCAAAGAAATTTAAAAAATACCTGCATCGGCAGAAACGATTTCACGTCGAATCAATGACATATCTAACGACATTAAATCGACGTTAATTAGTTAGTGGAGTTTTTGCGCTACAAGTTGATGAGTCCACTGACATCAGTGGTCACGCGCATCTCATCTCTAATGTTAGATACATTGATGGATGTGAATTAAAAGAGGACTTTTTATTTTGTCTGTCACTGCCTAACCGTACAACTGGTGAAGAAATGTTTAAAGTAACGGACGAATTTTTCAATGAGCATAATTTGGAATGACATAACTGTATAAGTGTTTGCTCAGACGGCGCAGCGGCTATGACAGGAAAGGTTAAAGGATTTATAGCTAAGGTTGCTAAAAAATCTAATAAATGTTCAAAAACAGCATTGCTTTTTACATAGGGAAGCTCTTATGACGAAGTCTTTGCCTGACGATCTATTGCGCGTTCTTCAAGAAATTATCAAAATCGTCAATTAAATCAAGTCAAGACCGCTAAACTCTCGTCTTTTTAATGCACTGTGTCAAGAAATGGGGGCAGATCATCTGTCGCTTTTGTTTCATACAGTGGTACGATGGCTTTCTCGCGGCAAAGTACTTTCCCGAATGTATGAGTTGAAAAATGAGACAGATGTTTTTGCAGTCCCAGGGTTCAGATTATGCACATTTATTTAAAAAAGAAGAATGGCTAGCGAAACTTGCATGTCTGACGGATATATTTGCTCACTTAAATGAGCTCAATAAAAAAATGCAGGGCTGAAATTCCAATATTTTGACATCGTCGGATAAACTTGAAAGCTTTCGCGCTAAATTGGAACTATGGATGAGTCTCGCTACGAATGTCATGGCAGCTGATCCAGAAAAAAGGGTGTAGGCTTTGATAGTCAAACACTTAAAGCTTGCAGAGAAAATGAATTTCTATTTCCCTAAGCGTGATCTGCAACCTATGGACCTTCGAAAACCATTCTCCGAGAGCATTCCTTTCAGCTACTTACCAATAAATGAGTGGGAAGAACTGATGGAAATGAAAACGGATCGCACATTAAAATTAAAATTTTCTGAAACTGATTTAGAACATGTTTGGCTGTGTGTTAAAAATGAATATCCTCTGCTTTCTAAGCATGCTATTATTGCAATACTTTTGCCGTTTGCAACGACCTATTTGAGTGAATTAGGATTTTCGACTCTTACCACAATAAGAACCAAAAAAAGGGAACGCCTCAGGACGATCGATGAAGAAATGAGAGCAGCCTTGTCAGCGATTACTCCAAATTTAGACCGTCTATGCTCAATTAAATAGTCTCATGTTTTGCATTAAATACCTTTTCTGAAATTTAAAGTTTAGGTTTGTTGATTAATAATAAAAGTTGATTAATATTACTTAAAAACTGTTTTTTTTTTTTAATTTGTGGTGTACCTCAATTTTTTTTTGTTTTGCTAGGTGTACCTTGAAAACAAAAAGTTTGCAGAACACTGATCTATGGTACTGAAGCCTTTACGGAAACCGGCTTGTTCGGGAGGCTGGAAGTCGTCGAGTCTGCGTGCGAGACGATTCGTAATGACTCTTGAAAACAGCACGTAGACGCGGCTCAGAAGGGAAATTGGTCTGTAGTTCTTCAAGAGAGCGTTGTCGCCTTTCTTAAAAAACAAGACTACCGCGCTTCTGCACCACGCCTCCGGAGTAGTGCCACCATGGAGGACGGAATTGAAGAGCTTCTGAAGGACTTCAAGTACCAGTTTTCCACCCGCTTTCAGAAGCTCCGCTGTAATTCCATCCTCGCCTGGGGCCCTGCCGTTTTTAAGGTGCTGGAGAGCCATTCTAATCTCGCTCAGACTGATGTCCGGGATATCATCGGAATAGTGTCGGATAAGACTTGCTCTCGGATCGTTACTCACACTTGCGTGTGGCTCCAACGATGATGTGTACAGCTGCCCATAGAACCTCTCAATCTCACTCAAAATCTCAGGTGTCTCGGAAACGATGCTGCCACACTCAGTCTTCAGCTTTGACAGTTGGCTCTTTCTGGCAGACAGATCTCTGGCAAAGACTTTAGAGCCCTGGTTAAGCTCGATTGCTTCTTTAATACGAGCAGTATTAAAGTTGCGTAAGTCTCGCCGCATGCATTTGGAGATCTGTCTGTTCAGTTGCTTGTATGCTGTCAAATCTGTTGACGATTGCAGCCTCATCTCCCGTCTAAGAGCCATGAGATTAAGAGTGTGATCGGAGAGTTTTTGTGTTTTTCTGCGGCGGGTCCTGCCGAACTTAGCGCCGACCACATGGACAGTTTCCACGAGATTGTCATTCATATCGTCCACTGCATTGCAATCTTCTAGGTACTGAAAGCGGTTACGTAACTCGAGATGAAAAGTCTCGGGATTCTGGATTAAAGCACGAGGGGGACGGAGCGTTGACTTCATTAGACGAGACCTCTCCAACGTAACGTTTAAGTTCGGTGTGCCTCTAACCATTCGGTGATCGCTGCCGGTTTTCACCCTTGCGATCACTGAGACATCACTGAACAGTTGGCGTCTGATCGTCATAATGAAGTCAATCTCATTTTTTGTCGAACCGTCGGGGCTCGACCAGGTCCACTTCCTGTGAGGCTGCTTCTGGAAGAAAGAGTTCATCATAAAGAGTCCCTCTTTCTCCATAAAGTCAGCCAGCTGCTGGCCCCTACGGTTCCGTTACCCTACTCCAAATTGCCCTAACTTCAGCTCACCGCCTTTTCTTGTGCCTAGTTTTGCGTTGAGGTCTCCCATCAACACCGTGTAGTAGGTTTTGGAGGAATGCATGGCTCTAGAAATACCCTCGTACATTTCCTCTACCTCCTCATCGGGATGTACCGAGGTTTTTGCGTAGACCTGTATGACCTTCAGCGAATACCGTTTGGTGATTCTGAGTGTCAGGTACGCGACCCTCGTTGACACACTCCCAATCTTTACAACGTTGTTGACGAGAGACTTGTGGACGATAAATCCAACACCTCCTTGGGACAGATCGTCGCCCTCCCGGTGATAGAACAAGTTGCCGGATTCGAGGATTACCGTGTCCTCCCCCTCTCTTCGGACCTCAGATAATTCAATAATATGCCAGCGCAACTTATCTACCTCTTCTTCCAGCTCCAGTATCGAGGTGGCTCCAGCGTCGTAGGTGGCAACCGAACCTCCACCGGAGATTCTTAGCACCCCCTGCCCCGCCGTTATCATGGTCGCCACCGTAGCCTAAGAATAGCGGGGCCGCCAGGGACTGGGGGCCGTTTATTTGCGTCGTTGCTCATGGGGGGATATTTGCCATAGTTGCCACGCTTGGCGAGCGGGTTGGCAACCGCAGTTTTTTATTATGTTATTGTTGTTGTTAGGAAGATGCTGCTGCCCATCTCCTTTCTGTGTCCGTCTGTCGCCTCTTACGACACCCACGGGAAGATAGGGGGTAGTGGATATTCTCAACCGCCACTACACGGCAAATTTAACAATACGCGAACAATCCAGGTTCAACCCCGCCAGCACCAATGAAATTATTAATTACACTTTTTAGCGCTGGTTTACCACGTACTTGGTGGTATATGAAAATATCGAGAGATTGAGAAAACCTGCATGTCTGAGAAATAAACAAAATATTTGTAAGACATGTGATGTTTGCCAACACGCATTGGGGCAGCATGGCGGACACTTCCTTGCCACAAAACCCTCCCAGAAATGAGAGAAGGCCTGTGGCCAGCAGTGGAATGTACATAGGCTATAACTTTAACTTTCAACATTGGCACTGAATGGCGTTTTACAAAAATGGTGTGTTATTTGTATGTAAGGTAAGCAGTTCACTGTTAATCATAGGCCTAAGAATGTCTAAAATTGTGTGTATAATTTCCATGGTAAATCCTATAATATTATTCTAAAACTAACATGGCTGATGTTACAAAATGGCGATTTATAATTTCCATAGTACCCCTATCATATGGCTATTAAATGAAAGCGCATGAGGATTGAAACTCAATAAGTACAACGACGTGCATTTTATATGGCATCTAATATGGCGGACGTCTTATACGACAATGCCATATTATAATGATAAATAATTGATCTAGGCATGGCTCAAAAGACCGAAAACAAAATGACTACCATACCAATTTTAATGAGTCATAACTAGACAAAGATAAGGGATAGTTTGCTGGTGCTCGAAAAAATGTTGTAGGGCAACAGTAGTCAACTCTTGGCAAAAAAAAATTCAAGATGGCGTATCTAAGTTGGCGATCAAGAACTTAGTTGCTCCAATCTGCCGGTGATTTTGTTATCCCGGGGTTTTCGGGTCCCCGATGGAGTCCTGGGTGTAGTCCCCTATGGAGTCTATTACGATTTTGGGGTCGAAAAGTTCAGGTCACATTTTGCAACTGAATTTTAAAATTTTAAAAGTCATTATGAATTCAATATGGCGGAACGACCATTTGGCAGACTATTTTATATTTTATTTTATGTTATTATTATTTATTTTTATACACTATAATATGGGCATTATTTGAAAGGGATTTATACGTGGTAGAGCCATGCTGCAGTTATAATAGTATAGTTGTAGCACGAATGGGTCGGCTCGACCGGGGAAGGACCACGCTCTTACAGAATACCAGCGTGTAATAGTAGCTTAATGCTGCTGTATTTCGTATGGTGAGTGTAGAGAACCGGAGACCCTTTTTACTGGATGCGAGGCATTCCATCTTGGTCCTCACGGGTGACAACGCATCTGCATTTTGATTCGTAGTCGATGATAGATGTAGATGTCTATGGGCCACAGCAACCACTTACCATCAGGTGGACTGTGTGCTCGTTTGTCACCCTATCCTATAAAAAAAAAGGGATTGCTGGGAGAAATACGAAAAATAAACTTGCTGGACCCCCAAAGGTTGCGGACTATGTTTTTTTGTTCATCCCCCATGATATGGACATCAAATAAACATATGGATTTAACTGATGATAGCAAGTTGAACGCTTTGTTTTGGTTACTGAAAATAATACGAATAATATGACATCCGCATTCAGTTCTTCGAAGAGATGTTGTACTTCTGCCTGGCTATACGATAAGATCAAGCGGGGTAGTGTCATAAATAATATTGGCCTACACCGTAGGAAAGTTGTAACGGTGGTGAAAAAAATGGCGAAAAACAAGATGGCTGCCATTCTAATTTTAAAGACATATAACTCGGAAATGGTTAGGAGTAGTTTGGTGGTGCTGCAATAAATGTTGTGAAGACTGACAAGAGTCAAATACTACTAAAATAAAAAATCGAGATAGCGATCAAAAATCAATTATGATGCATTTAATGAAATTAACCGACTTAGAAACAAGTCCAAGTAACAAAAAATAAAAAATAAATGAAATAAATAAAATATTTTTAAAAATAAGCTTTTATTTAAATGCTCTAAAAATAAGAAAATAAACTTTAAATTAAATCAAACCCATCAATTTATTACAATACGCAATTTATGTTTACTATTAATTTATCTTAATTTAGATGATTAATGGTTGTTAGCGACGACAAAGTGAATTCGAACATTTAATATTAATTATTTATTATCAGTGAATTAAAACTAAGTGTTAGCATTTAATCATAATTATTCCTTATCAGTGATTTAAAATTAGGTGATGGTATTAATCTTAACTATTTCCTATTTGTAAAATAAGATTTCTTTTATCATAACTTTAAGAGCTATTTAACATATAAGTGATTAATATAATTCTTTTTCCTTTAAAGTACTTCAAAAGAAACATTAATATGTCAATTAATCGCTGTATAACGTTATTTCATTATGAGAAAGATTTAAATTTCATGAAAAAATATTGTATAGATTCTTAAGCATAATTCCTGAAAAAGTGTTGTACATTCCTACCTCTTGGCGGCGCCACTTGTATGTTCGGCAAAAAATATAGTCCTACTCCGGAGCTAAACCGTGAGGCGACCGCGAAACTATTTTTATTTTTTATAAATGTAAAATAAAGGTTTATTGAATGATTTATGTTTAGAATAGTAGAGATAAGTTGTATCTATCGTTAGGAATAAATATAAATATTGTAAGGAATGTTTTACCACGTTTATTAAGGAAATTGTGAATCTCTCTTAGAAAGGGTTACTCCGCGCTCTGATTGGTCAATAGATTCACTAATGCCTTGTGCGATTTTTTCTTAATTATGATTGGTTACAGCCGCTTATAAAAAAGGGGCGTTTTTCGTGGTAAATTATTCCAAATCCGGCAATGTAATAATAAGGAATCAAGAAATAAAACAAGAAGAAACTCTCAAGAAGTGTTATTTATTGCTCATCTAACTGCTACTGTATGCTCTCCAGTTAACATCCCGCCAGCAAACCCGCTCTATTTATCAACGCTCCCTTATACGAGCAATTACATTGGTCCTTCGAGAAGCCGGATCGGGTTTAAGGAAAACTAGGAAGATGCCTTCAAATACAAGATCAAAATCAGTGCAGTCGAAGACTACGAGTGAAAGCAACGCCACTACGGGTACCAGTACGACGGATTGGAGCATGAATACGCCGAGTGATTCTACAAACACGACGGCTACCAACACGTCAACTTCAGATCGATCGACGCTTACAAGAGCATCGCCCAGCAGCGTACACAGACAACCCGAACTTCTTAACAAAAACATTGCCGGAAAAGAATCAACACCGGGGGACGTAACCCATAACACCCCCCCCCCCCCGACACGCACCGTCGAAGCGTCAGTTCCTCACCAAGAAGGAAGTCATCCAACGCCGCAGATTCAAGAAAGAAGTGTCGCAATGAAGACTCTGCAACAGCCTCACCCTAAGAAGACGACCCGCGATCCAGACACGCTTTCCGTTCACTCGTCGCATAGGAAGAGAGCAGAAGCGCAAGCAAAGATGACAATGGCGTTAAGGGAACTAGAATTGGCAGAAGCGCGGTCAAAAGTTGCTCAAGCGGAATTAGAACTTCTCACCGCGGAATCAGAAGATGAAGATGGTGCCGGAGAAGAGCTGTTCGAGCGAACTCGAGAAGTCGAACGCTGGTTCATCCAGACCGGAGACATGCCTAATAAGAACCACAAACCAATAGAGGCAGAAGAAAAGAAAAGTGACATCCAGGAACTAGCTTCAGTCATACTAAAGCTATCAGAAAAATCACGTGACACCGTTTCACCGAAGCACCTAGAACTACCTCACTTCAACGGGGCCTGCGAAGAATGGTTAGCCTACAAAAGATCATACGAGGATACGGCTGCTTCTTTCAGTAGCAATCAAAACCTAGCGCGCCTTAGAATAGCGATCCAAGGAAAAGCTAGAGAAGCCGTCCAAAGCCTGCTATTCACCGCCGAAGACCCACGCGAAGTGATCAAGGGACTAGAAGCAAGATTCGGAAGACCTGGAGCACTAGCATTAGCAGAACTAGAAAAAATGAAGAACCTCCCAAGAGTCGGCGAAAACCCGAGCGACATATTTGCAAGCAAAGTAAAGAACGCAGTCGAAACAATCAAAGCCCTGAAGAAACCACAGTATCTCAGTTCACCTGAAACGCTAAGAGTTATAGTAGACAAGATGCCGACTTCAATGAAGTTCCGTTGGTTCGCCTACCACAGAAGCAGAAGAGACGAGGAAATTCAGGAGCTATTACTTATCGAAGCGTTCCTAGAAACAGAAGCCGACATGTGCGGAGACTTCGCCCCGCCCGAAGCGCCCTCAGAACAAAGAAGAGGAATAAGAAAACCCGTTCATTTGGTTCAAGAAGCGTCAAAAGAGAAATATAAGAAGTCGTGTCCGTTCTGTGGGGAAGAACACTTCGCATTAGAATGTAAAAGGTTCAAAGAAGCCAACCTGAATGGAAAATGGGATATGACCAAGAAGGCAAAGATATGCTTCAAGTGCCTTCGATTCAGACACTCAAGAATCAACTGTAAAGCACCAGTCTGCAAGCTGTGTAAAAGATGGCATCATACCATCTTACATTCTGATAAACCACCGGCGTCGATAGAAAAAGAAGCAAAAGACTCCAATAGCATCTCAGAAGAAAAGGTCGCCTCAATCCATAACGCCAAAGGAGAAGAAAAGGCCTACCTAAAGATGATCCCCGTGAACCTCTATGGCCCAAAAGGACAAGTTCGCGTATTAGTACTACTAGACGAAGGGTCAACGGTCACACTCTTAGACGCATCAATTGCTGAAAAAATCGGAGTCGAAGGAAAGAAAGAAAAACTCACGATCGAAACCGTTGGCGGAAAGGTGTTAAGAAAAGATAGTTCACAGAAGATCGAGTTCAAAATAAAAGGGGCTCATAGAAAAGAAAAGAGAACTATCGTAGCAAGAACCATCGACGACCTGAAGCTGTCTGAACAATGCATAAACAAGGACACCGTGAGAAACTGTGAGCACCTGAAGGCAATTGAAAATCAACTCCTCTACGTCTCCGAGAGGCCCAAGCTACTGATAGGCCAAGACAATTGGGGACTGATAGTGACAAGAAAGCTGAAAAAAGGCAAACCATCAGATCCTGTAGCTTCCCTCACGAACTTAGGGTGGGTGTTGCACGGATGTGAAACAGGAACAACTGCCACAGTACACTTCACTCATTATGGCAGAGCGACCACTGGCAAGGAAGACATAGAAGACCTCGTCCGAGAACACTTCCAATTAGAGTCTCTAGGGATCCAAAATCGTTCACCATCTAACGACAGCGACAGAAGAGCATTAGAAACCCTCGAGAAAACTACCAAGAAACTGCCAAGCGGTCAATATGAAACGGGACTCCTGTGGAAAAAAGAAGATGAACACCTGCCCAACAACTACAATCAAGCTGTTCGACGCCTGGTCAGCATCGAGAAAAAATTGGATCGTGATCAAGAAGCAAGAAAGCACTACGAGGAGCAGATCCTGTGTCTAATCGAAAAAGGATACGCAAAGAAGGCTCCAGAAACCTCTAACAAAGGAAGGACATTCTACCTACCCCACTTCGCTGTTGTACACCCAGTCAAGAAGAAGCTAAGAATAGTGTTCGACGCAGCTGCCAAATATGAAGGAAAGAGCCTCAACGACGCCTTGCTCTCGGGCCTGGACCTGCTACAATCATTATTCGGAGTACTGCTGCGTTTCAAAGAGGGACCAGTAGCCGTCATGGCAGACATACAAGACATGTTTCTTCGAGTAAAAGTCAGAGAAGACGACCGAGACAGTCTCAGGTTCCTGTGGCGCGGAAACCGAAGAACCGGCAAGCCTGAAGAGTATAGAATGTCTTCAATCATCTTCGGGGCAGCGTCATCACCTGCAACAGCCATATACGTAATGAACAAGAACGCAGAGGAATTTAAGAACACTCATCCTGAAGCAGTGAAAGCAATTAAGAGAAACCACTACATGGACGACTATCTGCAGAGCTTCGCATCTACAACCGAAGCAAAGAAAATATCCAAAGAAGTGAAAGACATTCACGCAAGAGCAAACTTTCATCTGAAGGGATGGGCCAGCAACAACTCGGGGGTAATATCAGAGGTAGAAGACGCAAACAAAGAAAACTCCTTACAACTGACCAAGGAAGAGAAGACTCCGGGACTAAGATGGCTGATGAAAGAAGATACATTAGCCTTCAACGTCGGGCTACGCAACACGCCGGAGGACCTGCAAGATGGCAGAAGGACTCCAACAAAAAGAGAAGTCACAAGCGCAGTAATGTCCACCTTCGATCCAATGGGTTTTGCTACACCAGTTCTAATACAAGGAAAGAAACTAAGCGAAAGAAAATAGACTGGGATGAACCAATCAACGAACATCAAAAGGAAGTCTGGATGAAATACCTGGAAGAAGTGTCAACATTAACGAGGCTGAAGATCCCGAGGTGCGTCTCACCCAAAGGCAGAAAAGGACAGCTACACACATTCTCCGATGCGAGTGAAGAAGCCTATGCAGCAGTAGTCTACTGGAGAATAGTCGAGCCCGGAGGAAAGGTCCATGTCTCCATGATCGCCGGCAAAGCAAGGGTAACGCCAACGAAACCTGTGTCAATTCCGAGGCTGGAGCTACAAGCGGCTTTACTCGGAAGCAGACTAGCCGCCACGATCGAAGAGGAATCAGAGCTCGACATAACAAGAAAGGTTTACTGGACCGACTCCAGCACAGTGCTGCAATGGATAAAGTCAGAACCAAGGAAGTTCAAAACATTTGTGGCCAACCGACTCGCCGAGATCGAAGAAAGGTCCAAGCCAGAAGACAGGAGATGGGTGCCAACCAAGGAGAATCCAGCGGACGACGCCACGAGGGGAACCCTAACCGAATTCGACCACAACGCCAGATGGTTCAAAGGCCTGTCATTTCTCCGTCGACCAGAAGAAGAATGGCCATTTCACGACTTCAAGCCAGAAATTGTTATGCCAGAAGAAAAAAGCAAGCAAAAGGTATTGGCAACGATGGCAGCAGAAGACACCCTATTAAACCTAGAAAGGTTCTCGAGCTGGGAGCGACTGCTGCGCACTACAGCCAGAGTGATCGCCTTTACACACCTACTAAAGAAGAGCCGTAAAGCGACCACCACCGCCGCACGCCAGAAGGATGAGTCTTGGAAACCACAAAAAATCCAGAAGAAAGAAGCACAAACCTCAATCCCGTCGACCAGCGGAAGTAAAAATAAGCGCCTATACTCACCCATAGAAGCAGAACACCTAAAAAAGGCCGAAGAGATATTAATAAAAATAAGCCAGAGCGATAGTTTTGCATCAGACATAAGAAAACTGAAGTCAGAAAAGCCATTAGAAAATTCGAGTCGACTTAAGAAAATCGACGTCTACATTGGAGACGACGGAATAATTAAATTAAGGAGCAGAACAATGAAATTTCACGACCGAAACGGAAGAATAATGAATCCTATCATTTTAGACGGAAAACAAAAAATAACTCGTTTAATAATACAACACTATCACAGGAAATTCCTTCACGGAAACACCGCTACAGTAATGAACGAAATTCGTCAAAGGTTCTGGATCTTGGGTTTAAGAGCGACTCTAAAAGCGGTCGCACACAGCTGTCAATGGTGCAAGACAAAGAAGAGTTCACCAGAAGTACCACCAACGGGAGATCTGCCGAGTGAAAGATTGCAGCATCATCAATTTCCGTTCTCCTGCACAGCCGTAGACTACTTCGGGCCGATGCAAGTCACCATCGGAAGAAGAAACGAGAAGCGCTGGGGAGCCTTATTTACCTGCCTCACAACTAGAGCAGTACATTTAGAACTGGTACCTTCTCTCAGCGCCAGCTCAATGATCATGGCACTCCGACGAATGGCAGCCAGAAGAGGAACTCCGAAAACCATATATAGCGACAACGGAACTAATTTCGTCGGAGCAAAAAGGGAATTAGAGGAGGCCGCACAGGAATAGGGCATCCAGTGGAAGTTCATCCCCCCGGGAGCTCCGAACATGGGAGGCGCCTGGGAGCGGCTCGTACGAACAGTCAAGACGGCGCTAGCAGTAGTCCTCAACGAGAAGAGCCCGCCCGAGGAAGTACTCCATACGCTAATGACTGAGGTTGAACACATCGTCAACTCGAGACCACTCACCCCGATCAGCATGGATCCAGGAGACGAGGAGAGCCTAACACCGAACCACTTTCTGCTGGGAAGATCATGCGGAGCTATGGCGCCGGGAGAGTTCAGCGACACGGAGCTCATCGGAAAGGCAAGCTGGAGAACCACCCAGAGACTCGCAGACCACTTCTGAAAAAGGTGGATTAAAGAATACTTACCTCTCCTGATGCCAAGGAAACTCGAAGGGAAAGAAACCAGAGACCCAAGGGAAGGAGACATCGTGCTAATAGTGGACGCCACATTACCGCGAAACTCATGGCCTCGCGGTGAAATCGTCAAAACCTATCCCGGACCAGACGGAAGAACCAGGGTGCTGGACGTGCGGACATCAGGCGGAATACTTCGCCGTCCAACTCGACGTGTCATCGTGCTGGTGCCAGCGGAGTCGTCGCCTCCAGAGGATGCAGTGCTACGCACCGTGGGGGAGAATGTTAGCGACGACAAAGTGAATTCGAACATTTAATATTAATTATTTATTATCAGTGAATTAAAACTAAGTGTTAGCATTTAATCATAATTATTCCTTATCAGTGATTTAAAATTAGGTGATGGTATTAATCTTAACTGTTTCCTATTTGTAAAATAAAGCTAAGTGTAAAGACTGATTAGTGCTGAAAAAACAGGAAAGTAAATTAAACATTTCTATTTTTATCTTAAAGTGACTTATATGAATCTATTTAATATTATTTAGGTCTGATTAGAACATTAGACGCAAGGATAAGCTTATTTTCTAGTAAGATTTCTTTTATCATAACTTGAAGAGCTATTTAACATATAAGTGATTAATATAATTCTTTTTCCTTTAAAGTACTTCAAAAGAAACATTAATATGTCAATTAATCGCTGTATAACGTTATTTCATTATGAGAAAGATTTAAATTTCATGAAAAAATATTGTATAGATTCTTAAGCATAATTCCTGAAAAAGTGTTGTACATTCCTACCTCTTGGCGGCGCCACTTGTATGTTCGGCAAAAAATATAGTCCTACTCCGGAGC
This sequence comes from Parnassius smintheus behrii, assembly GCA_036936625.1. NCBI lineage: Eukaryota > Metazoa > Arthropoda > Insecta > Lepidoptera > Papilionidae > Parnassius > Parnassius smintheus. The sequence continues at coordinate 26,724,325 of JAUPFT010000005.1, read as the reverse complement.
TAAACCGTGAGGCGACCGCGAAACTATTTTTATTTTTTATAAATGTAAAATAAAGGTTTATTGAATGATTTATGTTTAGAATAGTAGAGATAAGTTGTATCTATCGTTAGGAATAAATATAAATATTGTAAGGAATGTTTTACCACGTTTATTAAGGAAATTGTGAATCTCTCTTAGAAAGGGTTACTCCGCGCTCTGATTGGTCAATAGATTCACTAATGCCGTGTGCGATTTTTTCTTAATTATGATTGGTTACAGCCGCTTATAAAAAAGGGGCGTTTTTCGTGGTAAATTATTCCAAATCCGGCAATGTAATAATAAGGAATCAAGAAATAAAACAAGAAGAAACTCTCAAGAAGTGTTATTTATTGCTCATCTAACTGCTACTGTATGCTCTCCAGTTAACATCCCGCCAGCAAACCCGCTCTATTTATCAACGCTCCCTTATACGAGCAATTACATTGGTCCTTCGAGAAGCCGGATCGGGTTTAAGGAAAACTAGGAAGATGCCTTCAAATACAAGATCAAAATCAGTGCAGTCGAAGACTACGAGTGAAAGCAACGCCACTACGGGTACCAGTACGACGGATTGGAGCATGAATACGCCGAGTGATTCTACAAACACGACGGCTACCAACACGTCAACTTCAGATCGATCGACGCTTACAAGAGCATCGCCCAGCAGCGTACACAGACAACCCGAACTTCTTAACAAAAACATTGCCGGAAAAGAATCAACACCGGGGGACGTAACCCATACCACCCCCCCCCCCCCCGACACGCACCGTCGAAGCGTCAGTTCCTCACCAAGAAGGAAGTCATCCAACGCCGCAGATTCAAGAAAGAAGTGTCGCAATGAAGACTCTGCAACAGCCTCACCCTAAGAAGACGACCCGCGATCCAGACACGCTTTCCGTTCGCTCGTCGCATAGGAAGAGAGCAGAAGCGCAAGCAAAGATGACAATGGCATTAAGGGAACTAGAATTGGCAGAAGCGCGGTCAAAAGTTGCTCAAGCGGAATTAGAACTTCTCACCGCGGAATCAGAAGATGAAGATGGTGCCGGAGAAGAGCTGTTCGAGCGAACTCGAGAAGTCGAACGCTGGTTCATCCAGACCGGAGACATGCCTAATAAGAACCACAAACCAATAGAGGCAGAAGAAAAGAAAAGTGACATCCAGGAACTAGCTTCAGTCATACTAAAGCTATCAGAAAAATCACGTGACACCGTTTCACCGAAGCACCTAGAACTACCTCACTTCAACGGGGCCTGCGAAGAATGGTTAGCCTTCAAAAGATCATACGAGGATACGGCTGCTTCTTTCAGTAGCAATCAAAACCTAGCGCGCCTTAGAATAGCGATCCAAGGAAAAGCTAGAGAAGCCGTCCAAAGCCTGCTATTCACCGCCGAAGACCCACGCGAAGTGATCAAGGGACTAGAAGCAAGATTCGGAAGACCTGGAGCACTAGCATTAGCAGAACTAGAAAAAATGAAGAACCTCCCAAGAGTCGGCGAAAACCCGAGCGACATATTTGCAAGCAAAGTAAAGAACGCAGTCGAAACAATCAAAGCCCTGAAGAAACCACAGTATCTCAGTTCACCTGAAACGCTAAGAGTTATAGTAGACAAGATGCCGACGTCAATGAAGTTCCGTTGGTTCGCCTACCACAGAAGCAGAAGAGACGAGGAAATTCAGGAGCTATTACTTATCGAAGCGTTCCTAGAAACAGAAGCCGACATGTGCGGAGACTTCGCCCCGCCCGAAGCGCCCTCAGAACAAAGAAGAGGAATAAGAAAACCCGTTCATTTGGTTCAAGAAGCGTCAAAAGAGAAATATAAGAAGTCGTGTCCGTTCTGTGGGGAAGAACACTTCGCATTAGAATGTAAAAGGTTCAAAGAAGCCAACCTGAATGGAAAATGGGATATGACCAAGAAGGCAAAGATATGCTTCAAGTGCCTTCGATTCAGACACTCAAGAATCAACTGTAAAGCACCAGTCTGCAAGCTGTGTAAAAGATGGCATCATACCATCTTACATTCTGATAAACCACCGGCGTCGATAGAAAAAGAAGCAAAAGACACCAATAGCATCTCAGAAGAAAAGGTCGCCTCAATCCATAACGCCAAAGGAGAAGAAAAGGCCTACCTAAAGATGATCCCCGTGAACCTCTATGGCCCAAAAGGACAAGTTCGCGTATTAGTACTACTAGACGAAGGGTCAACGGTCACACTCTTAGACGCATCAATTGCTGAAAAAATCGGAGTCGAAGGAAAGAAAGAAAAACTCACGATCGAAACCGTTGGCGGAAAGGTGTTAAGAAAAGATAGTTCACAGAAGATCGAGTTCAAAATAAAAGGGGCTCATAGAAAAGAAAAGAGAACTATCGTAGCAAGAACCATCGACGACCTGAAGCTGTCTGAACAATGCATAAACAAGGACACCGTGAGAAACTGTGAGCACCTGAAGGCAATTGAAAATCAACTCCTCTACGTCTCCGAGAGGCCCAAGCTACTGATAGGCCAAGACAATTGGGGACTGATAGTGACAAGAAAGCTGAAAAAGGGCAAACCATCAGATCCTGTAGCTTCCCTCACGAACTTAGGGTGGGTGTTGCACGGATGTGAAACAGGAACAACTGCCACAGTACACTTCACTCATTATGGCAGAGCGACCACTGGCAAGGAAGACATAGAAGACCTCGTCCGAGAACACTTCCAATTAGAGTCTCTAGGGATCCAAAATCGTTCACCATCTAACGACAGCGACAGAAGAGCATTAGAAACCCTCGAGAAAACTACCAAGAAACTGCCAAGCGGTCAATATGAAACGGGACTCCTGTGGAAAAAAGAAGATGAACACCTGCCCAACAACTACAATCAAGCTGTTCGACGCCTGGTCAGCATCGAGAAAAAATTGGATCGTGATCAAGAAGCAAGAAAGCACTACGAGGAGCAGATCCTGTGTCTAATCGAAAAAGGATACGCAAAGAAGGCTCCAGAAACCTCTAACAAAGGAAGGACATTCTACCTACCCCACTTCGCTGTTGTACACCCAGTCAAGAAGAAGCTAAGAATAGTGTTCGACGCAGCTGCCAAATATGAAGGAAAGAGCCTCAACGACGCCTTGCTCTCGGTCCTGGACCTGCTACAATCATTATTCGGAGTACTGCTGCGTTTCAAAGAGGGACCAGTAGCCGTCATGGCAGACATACAAGACATGTTTCTTCGAGTAAAAGTCAGAGAAGACGACCGAGACAGTCTCAGGTTCCTGTGGCGCGGAAACCGAAGAACCGGCAAGCCTGAAGAGTATAGAATGTCTTCAATCATCTTCGGGGCAGCGTCATCACCTGCAACAGCCATATACGTAATGAACAAGAACGCAGAGGAATTTAAGAACACTCATCCTGAAGCAGTGAAAGCAATTAAGAGAAACCACTACATGGACGACTATCTGCAGAGCTTCGCATCTACAACCGAAGCAAAGAAAATATCCAAAGAAGTGAAAGACATTCACGCAAGAGCAAACTTTCATCTGAAGGGATGGGCCAGCAACAACTCGGGGGTAATATCAGAGGTAGAAGACGCAAACAAAGAAAACTCCTTACAACTGACCAAGGAAGAGAAGACTCTGGGACTAAGATGGCTGATGAAAGAAGATACATTAGCCTTCAACGTCGGGCTACGCAACACGCCGGAGGACCTGCAAGATGGCAAAAGGACTCCAACAAAAAGAGAAGTCACAAGCGCAGTAATGTCCACCTTCGATCCAATGGGTTTTGCTACACCAGTTCTAATACAAGGAAAGAAACTAATCCAAGACATCTGGCGAAAGAAAATAGACTGGGATGAACCAATCAACGAACATCAAAAGGAAGTCTGGATGAAATACCCGGAAGAAGTGTCAACATTAACGAGGCTGAAGATCCCGAGGTACGTCTCACCCAAAGGCAGAAAAGGACAGCTACACACATTCTCCGATGCGAGTGAAGAAGCCTATGCAGCAGTAGTCTACTGGAGAATAGTCGAGCCCGGAGGAAAGGTCCATGTCTCCATGATCGCCGGCAAAGCAAGGGTAACGCCAACGAAACCTGTGTCAATTCCGAGGCTGAAGCTACAAGCGGCTTTACTCGGAAGCAGACTAGCCGCCACGATCGAAGAGGAATCAGAGCTCGACATAACGAGAAAGGTTTACTGGACCGACTCCAGCACAGTGCTGCAATGGATAAAGTCAGAACCAAGGAAGTTCAAAACATTTGTGGCCAACCGACTCGCCGAGATCGAAGAAAGGTCCAAGCCAGAAGACAGGAGATGGGTGCCAACCAAGGAGAATCCAGCGGACGACGCCACGAGGGGAACCCCAACCGAATTCGACCACAACGCCAGATGGTTCAAAGGCCTGTCATTTCTCCGTCGACCAGAAGAAGAATGGCCATTTCACGACTTCAAGCCAGAAATTGTTATGCCAGAAGAAAAAAGCAAGCAAAAGGTATTGGCAACGATGGCAGCAGAAGACACCCTATTAAACCTAGAAAGGTTCTCGAGCTGGGAGCGACTGCTGCGCACTACAGCCAGAGTGATCGCCTTTACACACCTACTAAAGAAGAGCCGTAAAGCGACCACCACCGCCGCACGCCAGAAGGATGAGTCTTGGAAACCACAAAAAATCCAGAAGAAAGAAGCACAAACCTCAATCCCGTCGACCAGCGGAAGTAAAAATAAGCGCCTATACTCACCCATAGAAGCAGAACACCTAAAAAAGGCCGAAGAGATATTAATAAAAATAAGCCAGAGCGATAGTTTTGCATCAGACATAAGAAAACTGAAGTCAGAAAAGCCATTAGAAAATTCGAGTCGACTTAAGAAAATCGACGTCTACATTGGAGACGACGGAATAATTAAATTAAGGAGCAGAACAATGAAATTTCACGACCGAAACGGAAGAATAATGAATCCTATCATTTTAGACGGAAAACAAAAAATAACTCGTTTAATAATACAACACTATCACAGGAAATTCCTTCACGGAAACACCGCTACAGTAATGAACGAAATTCGTCAAAGGTTCTGGATCTTGGGTTTAAGAGCGACTCTAAAAGCGGTCGCACACAGCTGTCAATGGTGCAAGACAAAGAAGAGTTCACCAGAAGTACCACCAACGGGAGATCTGCCGAGTGAAAGATTGCAGCATCATCAATTTCCGTTCTCCTGCACAGCCGTAGACTACTTCGGGCCGATGCAAGTCACCATCGGAAGAAGAAACGAGAAGCGCTGGGGAGCCTTATTTACCTGCCTCACAACTAGAGCAGTACATTTAGAACTGGTACCTTCTCTCAGCGCCAGCTCAATGATCATGGCACTCCGACGAATGGCAGCCAGAAGAGGAACTCCGAAAACCATATATAGCGACAACGGAACTAATTTCGTCGGAGCAAAAAGGGAATTAGAGGAGGCCGCACAGGAATAGGGCATCCAGTGGAAGTTCATCCCCCCGGGAGCTCCGAACATGGGAGGCGCCTGGGAGCGGCTCGTACGAACAGTCAAGACGGCTCTAGCAGTAGTCCTCAACGAGAAGAGCCCGCCCGAGGAAGTACTCCATACGCTAATGACTGAGGTTGAACACATCGTCAACTCGAGACCACTCACCCCGATCAGCATGGATCCAGGAGACGAGGAGAGCCTAACACCGAACCACTTTCTGCTGGGAAGATCATGCGGAGCTATGGCGCCGGGAGAGTTCAGCGACACGGAGCTCATCGGAAAGGCAAGCTGGAGAACCACCCAGAGACTCGCAGACCACTTCTGAAAAAGGTGGATTAAAGAATACTTACCTCTCCTGATGCCAAGGAAACTCGAAGGGAAAGAAACCAGAGACCCAAGGGAAGGAGACATCGTGCTAATAGTGGACGCCACATTACCGCGAAACTCATGGCCTCGCGGTGAAATCGTCAAAACCTATCCCGGACCAGACGGAAGAACCAGGGTGCTGGACGTGCGGACATCAGGCGGAATTCTTCGCCGTCCAACACGACGTGTCATCGTGCTGGTGCCAGCGGAGTCGTCGCCTCCAGAGGATGCAGTGCTACGCACCGTGGGGGAGAATGTTAGCGACGACAAAGTGAATTCGAACATTTAATATTAATTATTTATTATCAGTGAATTAAACTAAATGTTTTACGTAACTCCTAAATAAAACAATTTATTTGTAAACTAACATATTTACTGTTTTTTAATGTATTTTCTTTATTACATTTTAAACATGTGTGGGATCGGTCCTTTCCAGAAGCTATAAACAATTTCGACTTGTTCGTGGTACACGCCAGAGCATTGTCATGGTGCAATAAGATGCAACTTCTAGGTCGCTTTTCTCTAATTTTTACAAAAACATAGATTAACTAATGGTAGTGTAATACTTACCACTAATTATCTTTCGATCATTATGTGGGATCGCGCTGACGGGACCTGTTTGGGAGAAAAAAACAACACACAAAAATTAATATGCCCACGCATTTTGGCTGCCTGAATTGTTGGTATCGCCTTCGAGAGCAATAGGAGACTGTTGTATTCTTTCCGGAATGCAATGGTAATATCCATATTTCATCTCCTGTCAACACATCGTTTAAACGCCGGTAATCATACTATTATAACATTTTATTATATCAATCAATTCAAGAGTTTATTCTGGGGTGAGTTTATAAAGAACCCAGCGGCAACAAAGTTTTCTAACTTTAGATGGTTAATGTAGTTTTTTAGTATTTATTTAAACTTATACCAAATATCTGAGTATCATTGAATCTCTTTATAGGTGACGCGCTGGTTCTCTTCTGTCAGTAGCCTGAGAGTGACTTCATGTTCCGCAGTGATCGCAGTCGAGATCTCAGTGATATCAACGTTCTAGGGTGCTAAAAGGAGCTACTTTTCTCCCAAAAAGTGTCGACGAATGTTGCGTATCTTACACTCAGAACCACCAAATGGTACTCGCTGAACGTCACACAGGTTTACGCACCAACCTCGGCAAATCCCGATGAGGAGGTGGAAAAAATTGTATGAGCTTATATCTAGAGTCATGCATTCCTTCAAAACCCACTATACGGTGTTAATGGGAGACTTCAACGCAAAACTAGCCAAGAGAAAATAGTTAGCTGAAGATAGGTGAATTTGTAAAACGGCAATGAAATTCAAGGGGACAGAGACTGGCCGGCTTCATGGAGAAAGAGGGACGCGTTATGAAGAACTCTTACTCCAAAAAAACAGCCCCACAGAAAGCGAACCTGGTCGAGCCCCGACAGTTCGACAAAAAATGAGATTTGCCTTCATTATGACGACTAGACGACAACTGTTCAGTGATATCTCAGTGATCGCGAGGGTAAAAACTGGCAGCGATTACCGAATTCTGAGAGGCACACTAGACATAAACGTTAAGTTGGAGAGGTCACGTCTACTGGAATCAACGCTTCTACCACGTACTCCAATCCAGGGTCCCAAAACTTTCAGTTCGAGTTACAAAATCGTTTTCAGTGCCTAGAAGACTGCAACGTAGTGGACGATATAAATGACAAGCTCGTGGAAATTGTCCATGAGGTCGGAGCTAAGCTCTGCAAGACCCGTCACAGAAAAGCATAAAAACTCCGATCACACTCTAAATTGCATGGCTGTTAGAGGGAAAATGAAACTGCAGTCTTCATTAGATTCTAAAGCTTCTAAAAGTGGTTAGATAAACGATACTTAAAGTCCTTCAGAAGCTCTTCAATTACGTCCTCCATGTTGGCATTACTTCGAAGGCGTGGAGCAGAAGTGCGGTGGTCTTGTTCTTCAAGAAAGGCGACAACGCTCTCTTGAAGAACCACAGACCGATTTCCCTTCTGAGCCGCATCTACGTGAAGTTTTAGAATGATATAACGAGTTGACAACTTTTAACCTACCAAAATGCCAGTGCCGAATAGACTTTAGCACCATAGACCACATACATACATACTACTCTTCAGCAAATTGTACAGAAGACCGAAGAGTACAATTTGCCACTATGTCTTGTGTATGTGATGTGATGGCGCATTATTATTATTAATAATTAATTTCTGCATAAAGCCGTCTAAAAATTTCCTAAAAGCAATAGTTTAATAAATTGAAAGTATCAGTAAAGTATAGGCTTAATATCGTCATTAAATATCATTAAATTTATGAAATCTCTGTAAAATATTTAAAACGTATTAAATAATACAAATAAAAATCAAACATATTATAATAATAAAGATAAATAACAATTTGTAAAATTACCAGATCATAGATTTCTATGATCTGTGGTAAAATTGGTCAAAAATTTTCTTAAGTTATTGAGCGTATTCTTGTTGAGCAGCGCGTTCTTGTATAGATGGAGGGTACCCGTGTAGGGATTGCTTATATGAGGGAATAGCCGAAGACGCATAACCATGGGTATATATATATATATATATATATATATATATATATATATATATATATATGGGGTGGTTATGTGGCTGCTACTGAAGTAGTACTATATCACAATATATAGTCCTATATTAAGGCATGTGATAGTATGGTATATTATACAAAAGCATTATTACATAAGGTCTCTGTGATGCATAAGCATTATAGTAGCAAAGTTGTAGATTAAAGTTCTATATATTAAGGACGTATAATAGTAAATTCTATGATACAAAAGCATTGTTATAGAAGGTCTCTATGATGATTATGCACTATAATAGCAGATTCATGGATTGAAGTCCCATATATCAAAGACATATAACAATAAGGTCTATGAAATAAAGCAAACATGTGGAAGGTCTCAAACATGTAAAAGCACTATATTAGAAGTATAAAGAGATATACACAGATATAATGTGGGTGTGTTGTGAGGGAGTGCCTTCCGTATGATAGTTGCATTGATGCTTACTGCTACTTGCGGTACTGAATCTTGTGATGGATTTACATGTGTGCTGTGCCTGATTCGACACATGTTGTGGTTCTGGTTGATGAAGGTGGGATTGTGAAAGCCCTACGATATTCATATTGATGCTTGTTGCGTTTTGCAGCATTGCGGCTCTGTGATGGTGATTTACCAGGTAGCTATTCTCAAAGTCACTTTCTGCGTCTTGGTTTGACTCACACCTAAGTAGCTTTGTCCAAACCGGTTTCCTTCATAACAGGGTTGCAGACTGTCTGACCGCAATGATGTTTTGTATAGCAACATAAAAATATATATCTATAAATTTCCCGCCTTTTAATGATTGAAGGTAACTTGTTGATGGGTGAGACAAGCATGATTGAAAAATTAAATACTCAACGCCAGTGACACAAACCTTTTCTGATGGCAAATTATTACTATTATCTTATAACTTCCTTTTGGATTATCTTATAACTTGTAAGAACTGCCAGGGGACATTCAAAACAGCCTATGATGAATGCTATAAGAGACGAGAATGGCTATATTCTGAATGATGAAGTTTTGAGTTTAAAGAGATGGAAGGAATATTATGAAGGCGTGTTTATGAGTGAGAAGACAACGTGTGTACTGAGTAGAAACACCGAAAGAAGAGGAAAGAGGTAGTGAGATAAGTATAGATGAAATAATGAAAGCAATGAAAAGCATGAAAGCAGGTAAGGCTGCCGGATATGATAGAGTTTCACTCGAAATGCACAATGCACACCTTGTTTAATTTACGCTGGGAACTGAAGCGGGTACCGGTAGACTGGTGCAAAGCCGTAATAGTCCCAGTATATAAAGGAAGAGGGTCGCAGCAGGACTGTAAAAACTACCGTGATATCAGCCTTCTTAGCATTGTGGGAAAACTGTATGCTAAGGTACTGATTGAAAGGGTCATGAAAGAAACTGATGGAAAAATTTGGGATGTGCAAGCGGGATTTAGAAAGGGAATGGAATGTACAGATCAAGTCTTTTCCATGCGCATGATCGCGGAGAAGTTTCTGGCCAAAAACCAGAAGGTTTTTTGTGCGTTCATGGACTTGGAAAAGGCCTATGACAGAGTGGATAGGGATTTGCTATGGCAAACACTGAACTCATTTGGGTTGAGCGCTGGCTTGATACGGGCATTGGAGTCTCTTTATAGGGACTCTAGTGCTTGTGTTAGGATCAACGGGGTCTACTCGGACTGGTTTGACATCCATAAAGGTGTCAGACAGGTCTGTGTGGCTTCCATGTGGCTGTTCAACCTATTTATGGACAGTTGTTTGCAAAATTTGAAAGTTGAAGAATGCGGATTAAGAATGGGTGAGTTAACCGTCAAATGCCTTTTGTACGCCGATGATCAAGTTATTCTTGCGTCGTCGGCGGCCGAGTGGTTACATTAATGAACGGATCATTAAAAGAAAGGGGTATGAAAGTGAACGCAAGTAAGACGAAGGTTATGGTTTTTGAAAGCGAAGAAAGTAAAACGATTTGTGAAATAAGAATAGAAGGTGAGTTGATCGAGCAAGTAGATGAGTTTGTATATTTGGGCTGCGTATTTAGCAGGGTTATAGAACGACGAGTGAATGCGGGAAATATAGTTAATTGTGAAGAGTCAAAATGTGTCGAAAAAGGCACGTATGGCAATTCACAATGCTGTGTTGGTCCCTACTTTAACGTACGGTAGTGAAAGTTGGGTGTGGCAGAAGAAGCACGAGAGTAGAATAAACGCAGTAGAAATGCGGTCGTTAAGGAGTATGTTAGGGCTGAATCTGAATGACAGGGTAAGGAATTGTGTAATAAGAGAAGAGTGTGGTTTGCAAGATGATGTGGTGACCAGTATTAAGAAAGGAATGCTTCGGTGGTTTGGTCATGTGGAAAGAATGAATGAGGAAAAAGTGACAAAGAAAATTTATGGTGCAGAAGTGAATGGCAGAGTCGGAAAGGGACGTCCTAGGCGAAAATTTATCGACCAAATTGGCGATTTATGGAAAACGGGCCAAATTAGGAGTACCCTTAACCGACGAGCATGTATGCGTAGGTGTATGGATGTGAAGGAGGCAAGAGAGGTGTGTCAGGATCGTGCCAAATGGAAGTCTGTAGTCTCTGCCTACCCCTCTGGGTTACAGGCGTGAGTGTTTATGTATGTATTATGTAACTTCCCTTTGGCTATATCTGCCATTGGTCTGGTATTGGTCAGTGGAGCAATTGGGTCGACTTCATGCGGGTGGTAGCTGGAGGAGACTCTCAAGGCTGCGGCAGAAAGTCGCAGACTGATGAGATGACACGCCGTGCGGCTAGTAGCCGTGCTGATCATGAATTTGGTGGTGATGCCATACACTTACATCACGTCTTTAGAAGTGGCGGTGTAGCAGGTGGTGGTACTTACGGAGGGTTTTTTATGGCCAGTGTTCCTTTAATTCGACGTGTTACCTAAAACGTGTGACGTACACACTGTGGCTGGATTTGATCGTATTCTGTTATCGTAAATTCACACGCGCTTACATGCGAGATTTCAGTAGATGTTTGTGCTCACGCATTACAATGGGACTAAGCCTTCTTTTACTGTTTTGCCAGATATTTTGATGTGAACTACGGTCCAGTTCCCAACTTAACGTCCCCTTCGGGGAGAGCACGTTGGTTGGCGCTCACCGCACACGGCGTGTGTGGTGTCATATGAAGCGAAGCCCTTATAGGTTAATTTTATATAAACATTGTGAACCTTTCACAAGCGGTAAGGGATTAAATAATAAGAAATTGATTGATAGAGACCCGTGATAGAGGTGCACGTGGAATAGGGACGATTTAATGTTCGTAACCTTTTCGAGTCCTGTCTTCGTCAACGAGGTTCTTTTGCTTAGAATAATATAAGGCACTATCAATGGCTTTTGTTGGCTCTAGTAAATATTCATCCTACCAAAAGACACCTAAAATAATTAAATTACAAACGGCCTATAAGTAACCTTTAAAAAGATCCTTTGGAAATATCAAAATATTATGTTTTATTCTGGTCACGTTAATTTAATATTTTATAGACAGCAACTTTTATAATATAGGATGCTGTGGTCCATAGACATCTATATTTATCCTCAAATTTGAATCAAAATGCAGATACGATGTCACCCATGAGGACTAAGATGGAGTGCCTCGTCTCCCGCAAAAACGGTCTCCGGTCACTCACCATTCGAAACACAGCAACGTTAAGCTGCCTCCCACGGTCGAGGCGATCCATTCGTGCTACAACTATATTAAGGAGGAAATATTAAAAATATTGTGTTTTGCTTTTAATCATTTTTTCACCAATGTAACGTTTTATTATCAGAAAAATACATAAGTTATAACAAACAGTTCAAACAATTAGAAATCCTCAAGCCAATTGCAATAATGTAACCCAAGCTAACAAAATTTTTCCTATAAAATTCATTATTTGACGTGCGCTGAAAAAAACTATTAATGGTACATAAAAATTATGTACTACATGATTAAAGTACTTATTATAACCTACAAAAAAGTTCGCGTGGGAAAACATCTAACTATTATAGCTAAGTCATAATAGTAGCTTTTGTGCTCTCAGTTTTAATTTTTTTTTCAATTTATTTATCAGATCAAACAAAAATTATATTCCAATATAGGCTTAATTAACATCTAAAAACCACAGAGGTTTACCTTGATGCTAAATAATTAAATTTAAGTAAGCGAATTATGTACAAAACACAGTCTAATTCAATAGTTAGGTATATGAGTAGGTAGAAGGTGTAACAAGAATATAAAGACTAAAAAGGTAAGTTAACAACTTAGTTAAAGTCAGAAGTAGCAAGGTAAAAGGTAAAAGTAAAAGTAAGAGCTAGGCAGGTAGTACATTATTATTAAGTAGATATAGTATGTAATTATAATTTAGATAGGAAAAACTTTTGAGTTTAGTTTTAATGTTTTGTTGTGATACTTTTTCGCGTATATCGAAAGGTAAGTTATTTATTAAATGCGGTATCAGATAAGCAGCCGTCCGTTGCCCGTACACATTATTAGCAGTGATATGCCGGAGTCGGTTTTGTGTCATAGCGCGCGTACGTACTGGATGTTCTTATATGAATTAGATCGCCATTAAAAACAGGAACAGGAAGACTATGTTGCCCACCCCCTAATTTGTTGGCCTCTGTCACCCACGGATGATATGGATGATGATGGAGTAGTGAATATTCTTACACCGCTACTACATGGTAATCGTTAACTACTAGTACCTATTAAACTATGCTAAGGTTATATTGAAACGCATCATAACTTTATCAAGCTTTTTATTTTTTTTACAGACTTTTGGTGATCAGCGAGTACACAGTCAACCTGGTGGTAAGTGGACGCTGTGGTATAAATATCTACGTTTATTTTTTTTTTATAGAAGAGGGGGCAAACGAGCATGCGGCTTACCTGATGTTGAGTGACTACCGCCGCCCATGATCAACCGCAACACCAGGGGAATTGCAGGTGCGTTGCCGGCCCTTTATAAAGGAGTAAGCTCTTTTAATGATTTCTTATATTTACGTGAACACTGTACATTGAATAAAACTACTTTTACGGATTATTCGCGTTTTATTTATTTTATTTTTAATACCCGTCACGGGGGACTGAGGTGACGTCCCGATGTCAAAGTTAACCCGGAGTACCTTCAGCTTATTTAATTATTGTCTTTGGTCCGATCTACGCAGAATGAACTAACTGTGGTTTGAAGTCTTGCAGTGGTATGCTTGGGTTTAGTTTTAATTTTATTAATTATAGGATCCCAAGCAGGTGGTAATACCCAGCCTCCTTCTCTATTGAAATTAGGATGTTTTTTAATTTCAATAGCCTCACGTATCATCCTTGGTACGAATCGGTGTTCTTTCGCGAGGATTTGTGGTCTATCAAATCTGATGTAATGGTTGGGGCCATCTAGGATATGATGGCAAACAGCAGACTTCCCGGAACGTTGATGCTTCACGTCAGCTATGTGTTCTTTTACGCGGGTTCTAATTGATCTCTTTGTTTGCCCTATATATGAGGATGAGGAGTAAGCTCTTTTCTTGAAGGTTTATCCTCGATTAAGAATTAAAATGCGTTTATACTCCGGATGACTACGATCGAATGCCTCGTTTCTAGTAAAAGGGTCTCCGGTTCTCTACACCCACGCTAAGAAAAAAAGCAGCTTCAAACTGCGTATTGTGTTGTATTGTGTGAGACCGTATTCTACGGTCGAGCCAACCCTTTTCTGCTACAACCGTATTGTAGTTCCAGCATATTTCTACCACGTTTTATTTTTATTATTATGCTTTCCATTTGCTTTCTTCGTATGCCCTTCCAGTTCAAAATTTCTACTCAAGGTTTGAAGCCCTTGCTGACATCCGATTTAAATAACATTTAGCACAAAACGATTCCAAATAATCCATAATACATAATTACGTAATATAGACGCCTGATTTTAAATTGATTTAACATTAAATTAATTTAAACAGTTATTTCTCAACAACCGTCTGAAAAGATAATGCGCAGGAATATTTGTATTTTTACTTTTCTAAGAAGTTAAACAGTAAAATTTCTAACTCTTTATGGAATTTGATCTATGTCATTTCATTTTCGTTATGTGGCTTTTACTTCAGCCAATACCTACCCTTAACTTATCCCGAACAAAAATTCTCTCGTAGATAACGGCCACTAGCAAAATGAAAGTAAGTTTCCAGCGATCATGGTCGGGTTACGGTGCATAGCTTTATGAGTTTTACAAACGCTGACCATTATTTGTAATTGAATTCCGATTACTATTTTTAGGTAAGATGAACTTTAAACGTTCGGATCGGATCGCATTTTAGAATCGACCCAACACACGAACACATGGAAGCTTAAGCTTGTTGCTGAGCTATATATTTTATTCACAAAGCTCCACCCTCCAATTCCAAGGTTTCAGAAACTTAAACGTAATTTTCAAACAAGCTTATAGTCCTTAATATTTAAGAGATACTTGATTCCAACTTGAACATTCACAAATTTTCCTGTGCTTTCGACTGCTTACAGTATTATATAATCGTTGTTTGTGAACCCGTGAAGCGAGCTAGAATGGTGTAGAAAGGTGTTTGCATACACTATTGTTCAGAAATAAGATTTGAGTAATACTATAATAACACTTAGAGCTGTATAAGCATGTGACAGCACGCAAAAATAGCTTCTATGCAGCTTTAACAGGTGTAACAAAATACTTAAAGTTGTATATTAGAGTTTATACACTTTATACAGGATACAATCTCCTATCTACAGTCTTTTATATTTGGGCATAGACTTGATGATATGGATCTGACCATCATCGTCATCTACTTTTCATCATCATCGTCATGATGATGATGATGATGAAAAGTAGATGCACAAACCAACATTATTAAGCAACAAGTGTTTTATTTATTATTTCACATATTTAAAATATGTGGAATACTCCAATGAATAAACAATGATAATAATTATTAATTTAAGCAAAAATATCCCAATAATTTGGTTCGGTATAAAATAATTATTTTAGCTGTTACTATTAAGTTATAATATTTTATATAGTGTTATTTTTATATTAAGTATATTTTGTAACACGCTTTAAATACAGATTGTCCGTTTCAGTTATGCTCAATCTGCAAAATAAATAAAAATTTAAATACAATCAAAAACCGTTTTATTCACTATTTTCCAATTAATGTTATTATTTGTCTCACTTTCCAAACCACACAATTGAGCATAATTATTAAAGTATTCAAAAATCGGCATAAAGGAAATTGTCTACTTCTGCCGTCATTCATTTTAATTAATTGCCTCTACTTGACCGTGCTTCTAAGTTAAGTACCTATAGTTCATATAAAATTCGTGTCTATCATGTCTGTTCGTGTCTACAGTTACAGACATATCATAAATGTGGCATTTTTACATATAATGAGAAATAAAGGGAGCTGTTTTCTTTGTTTATCAAAAATCCGTAAGGTATAATATAAAAAGGATTGTTGATTGTAAATGTAATAATAAAACTATTGTTACGAGCTTGAGGTTCGTGACAATAAAAATTGCCGAAAGAATTACCTAAATTAACACTTTAATTCACTTTACACTAATTAAAGTTAAAAACACTAATAATTAATCACAATGATTCATTTTATTCCGATCCGAAGCTTCGCTTGTGTCGCCAACTCCAATACTTCCCCGATCGCATCTTGCAGCGCCTGTTTATATAAATTAGCAGCGAAATATCCAGAATATTCAAGCAAACACGCGCAAGGTACTGAAAGTTCGTGTTTCGACTTCAAGAAGTTTAGTTCTTCGGTTCGAGACTAGATGGCGCTAGTGTCGTCGATTTGAGCGCGTAACACTATTAAAAATTACATGCACAAATAAAAACATTTATCTGAAATACTGAAAACAAACAAATGAAAATGAATGTTTCAAGTGAGCTCTTGGGACACATTGCATGAAATTCCACTTCAAAATTAATGGAACAGGACAGCGATGCTTTTTCGAACACAAGGATGTTTTTTATCGATGGTCACGTATTCAATACGAGATCACGAGCGGGAATGAGAGGCATTCGACGTCAAAAATATGACTGGCGCCATCTAAGTTGCGAGGGAGCTCTTCTATGAAACGGGTAAGTAATTTCTGAGAGTTCCTACACTTGTT
The DNA here is from genome assembly GCA_036936625.1 of Parnassius smintheus behrii. NCBI lineage: Eukaryota > Metazoa > Arthropoda > Insecta > Lepidoptera > Papilionidae > Parnassius > Parnassius smintheus. The sequence goes on along the minus strand of JAUPFT010000005.1, from coordinate 26,707,735 downwards.
TCTTTAGAAAATAATTTTGGATTAATATTTTTATGTTCAGCGGAATTGAAATCGAACTAGAATCAAATCGAATGGATTAAAGACCAATTGTTTTTCATTTTGATAAATTCTTAATTAATTTTTTAAGCTCATGAATTTTAAATAGACAACTATAGTCATGAAATTTACTAACAAATAAAATTTCGACGACATATAAAAATATAATTCATGGAAAAAGAATAAAACCCACAAAGTTGTTTTGAATAATATATTAATTGTTATTAATTGTTAAGGGTTGGCATTACGTCTTAAGACATTATATTAAACAACTTGGAAAGTTCATTTCGATACAGGAAAGCAAAAGCAACATCGCGGTAACGTTGGATTTATATAGGTTTTCTATATCACAAACTAAACTTGCCCTTAATACGAGTGCTCAAGTTCATAATAGTCGAGATAGTTCAAAATATTACATATCATCTTGCTATAAAAAATATATTACCTCTGATTTGATCGTAACATTATAGCAGCACGGAACAAGAGGTCGACCATTTACAAATGACTGGAGCCATAGTGTGGAACCTCAGACTCTGGCACTAAGATAAAGCGATGCCATAAATCTACTTTTCACATCCGCCACACTACATTGTAAATCTAAAACTTTGCGGCTGCTCTTAGTTCTTACGCACTTCGTCAATATAATATTGTTTGTAAATATGTTTGTTATTTATGTAGAATAGATTGAAATTTACCGACGAACAGATTATCGCTGAAATTTAGAAATAAATTTCCGTAATGAGGGCGGGCCGTGGTTTATATTTATCTTTATTCTATCTAGTGTTTGAATTACAAGATGAGTCATGCTAAAGCAGAATTAATCGCTCTTTTAAATGTTATTTTACTTTAAATATAAACGGCCTGAAACTAGGGGACAAAGTCTTTCAATTTCTTACCTGATAACAAGTTTCGCTCCTAAAGCAAGCGTCGCATCGCTGTTACTTTTATGAGGCACTTCTTAGTTAGCCTCGAAAAAGTTTCGTCAAACTACGCGAGACTAATTATTTAATCTTTAATATCTATTTAATGGCCTATACTACCTCAGCTCAAATTATAATTTCGCCCCTACTTCCCCGCGCCACTTGTTCGCACACTACGGCTCGCGGTCACGCGGGAATACGAGGTCATAGCGATTTTCTTAGAGTAAAATAAACTATTATCGGACGAGCACTAAGTAATAAAATTTTTAGTCATAATTTTATATTAACTTGTCATTATATGAACATAAAATTATATGTCGCAAATTTTTTCATTGTACATACTACCGGTCCATTTTTACAACTAAAACAAACTATATTGTAAGTTTACAAGATTGCAATATATATAATTGCTAAAAAGAAGTATATAATACAAGGCGAAAACTATATTGTAAGTTTATAAGATTGTAAAATGCAAAGCGTAAACTTACTACTAAGACTAAGCCAATTTACCTACAGAACTTCAGATCAATGGTGATTCGCGCTTGACTAGTTTTTTGTAGCAGTAGAATTTATGCAGTAGTCTAGAATCGGTTTACGAAATTTCTTATAGGTAAGTATATGTAGGTACTTGCATAAACCTACTACCAACATAATTACAAATAAATGGCCTTCACACTACATACATACACGGCGAAAACTACAAAACTCAAGCTTATTACTAAACCAACAATGGGCGGATACTTCCACTATAAAAGGAAATTTTCCAGTATAAGCTTACCTCTCATTAAACGTAATGCGTCTACAATTTGAGATCAGCTTATATTGCACTGTTATAGTTTGATAAATATGTAGCCACGTGTACTAATAATATATCTGATACATGTTTAGCTAAGTAGAAGATATTCATCATCATCATTACAGCCCTTCACAAGTCCACTGCTGAACATAGGCCTCCCCCAAGTAATGCCACAAAGCACGGTCCTGAGCCACCTGCATCCATCGACTTCCTGCATGTCTTACCAGGTCGTCACTCTATCTAGTGGGGAGTCGCCCTACACTACGCCTACCGGCACGAGGCTGCCACTCGAGAACCTTTCTTCCCCATCGGTTATCGGTTCTTCGAGCTATATGGCCGGCCCATTGCCACTTCAGCTTACTAATCCGTAGAGATATGTCGGTCACTCTGGTTTTACTGCGGATATTCTCATTTCTGAGTCTATCACGCAGAGGAACTCCGAGCATAGTCCTCTCCATAGCTCGCTGAGCGACCTTAGCGTCCTCATACGGCCAGCAGTAAAGGACCACGTCTCAGATCCGTAAGTCATCACCGGCAACACGCACTGGTTATAGACTTTAGTTTTCAGAGATTGAGGTATACCTGACGAGAAGATGTGTCGTAATTTCCCGAACGCTGCCCAGCCGAGTTGAATCCGTCGATTGACCTCTCGGTCGAAGTTAGACTTACCTAGTCGGAATATTTGTCCCAGGTAAACGTACTCGTCAACAATTTCGAGCATAGTGCTCCCAACAACTACCGGCATAGGTGTGACATGGACATTAAACATGATCTTTGTTTTGTCCATGTTCATCTTAAGACCTATCCGTTGGTAGACACTATTGAGGTCATTGAGCATAGTGCTAAGGTCCTCCAGCGATTCTGCCATAAGGACTATATCGTCGGCAAATCGAAGGTGAGTGATGTACTCGCCATTGATGTTAATACCGTATCCTTTCCAGTCCAGTAGCTTGAAAACGTCTTCCAACGCAGCGGTGAAGAGTTTCGGGGATATAACATCACCCTGTCTTACACCTGTCTGCAGTTGGATAGGTTTCGTACTCTGGTTCTGTACTCGGATAGCCATCGTAGCCCTACTGTATAAACACTTCAGCACTTCGATATACCGACAGTCAACTTGGCACCGCTGAAGGGACTGTAGCACCGCCCAAATTTCGACGGAATCAAAGGCTTTCTCATAGTCCACATATACCAGGTAAAGTGGCAGATTGTACTCTTCGGATTTCTGTACAATCTGCCGCAGGGTATGTATGTGGTCTATGGTACTGAAGCCTTTTCGGAAACCGGCTTGTTCGGGAGGCTAGAAGTCGTCGAGTCTGCGTGCGAGACGATTCGTAATGACTCTCGAAAACAGCACGTAGACGCGGCTCAGAAGGGAACTCGGTCTATAGTTCTTCAAGAGAGCGTTGTCGCCTTTCTTAAAGAACAAGATCACCGCACTTCTGCTCCAGGCCTCCGGAGTAGTGCCACCATGGAGGACGGAATTGAAGAGCTTCTGAAGGACTTCAAGTAGCGGTGTTCCACCCGCTTTCAGAAGCTCCGCTGTAATTCCATCTTTGCCCGGGGCCTTGCCGTTTTTAAGGTGGTGGAGAGCCATTCTAAGCTCGCTCAGACTGACGTCCGGGATATCATCGGAATAGTGTCAGATAAGACTTGCTCTTGGATCGTTACTCACACTTGCGTGTGGCTCCAACGATGATGTGTACAGCTGCCCATAGAATCTCTCAATCTCACTCAGAATCTCAGGTGTCCCGGAAACGATGTTGCCACACACAGTCTTCAGCTTTGACAGTTGGCTCTTCCTGGCAGACAGATCTCTGGCAAAGACTTTGGAGCCCTGGTTCCGCTCGATCGCTTCTTTAATACGAGCAGTATTAAAGTTGCGTAAGTCTCGCCGCATGCATTTGGAGATCTGTCTGTTCATTTGCCTGTATGCTGTCAAATCTGTTGACGATTGCAGCCTCATCTCCCGTCTAACAGACATGAAATTAGGAGTGTGATCGGAAAGTTTTTGTGTTCTTCTGCGGCGGGTCTTGCAGAACTTAGCTCCGACCGCATGGACAGTTTCCACGAGCTCGTCATTCATATCGTCCACTGCATTGCAATCTTCTAGGCACTGAAAGCGGTTTTGTAACTCGAGCTGAAAGGTTTCGGGATTCTGGATTAGAGCACGAGGGGGACGGAGCGTTGACTTCATTAGACGAGACCTCTCCAACTTAACGTTTAGGTTCAGTGTGCCTCTAACCATTCGGGGATCGCTGCCAGTTTTCACCCTTGCGATCACTGAGACGTCACTGAACAGTTGGCGTCTGGTCGTCATAATGAAGTCAATCTCATTTTTTGTCGAACCGTCGGGGCTCGACTAAGTCCACTTCCTGTGGGGCCGCTTCTGGAAGAAAGAGTTCATCATAGAGAGTTCTTCTTTCTCCATAAAGTCGGCCAGCTGCTGGCCCCTTCGGTTCCGTTGCCCTACTCCAAATTTCCCTACCTTCAGCTCACCGCTTTCTCTTGTGCCTAGTTTTGCGTTGAAGTCTCCCATCAACACTGTGTAGTGGGTTTTGGAGGAATGCATGGCTCTGGAAATATCCTCATACATTTCCTCCACCTCCTCATCGGTATGTGCCGAGGTTGGTGCGTAAACCTGTATGACCTTCAGCGAATACCGTTTGGTGATTCTGAGTATCAGGTACGCGACCCTCGACGACACACTCCCAATCTTTACAACGTTGTTGACGAGAGACTTGTGGACGATAAATCCGACACCTTCTTGGGACAGATGGTCGCCCTCCCGGTGGTAGAACAAGTTGCCGGACTCGAGGATTGCCGTGTACTCCCCCTCTCTTCGGACCTCGGATAATCCAATAATATGCCAGCGCAACTTGTCTACCTCTTCTTCAAGCTCCAGTATCTTCTCGTCAGTCCTCAGGGTGCGTGCGTTATATGTTGCCAAGTCGAGTCATCGTAGGTGGAAACCGAGCCTCCACCGGAGATTCTTAGCACCCCCTGCCCTGCCGTCACCATGGTCGCCGCCGTAGCCAGGAATAGCGGGGCCGCCTGGGACTGGGGGCCTTTTTTTTGCGTCATTAATCATGGGGGGATATTTGGCATAGTTGCCACGCTTGGCGAGCGGGTTGGCAACCGCAGTTTTTTATTATATCACAGTTGTTATCAGGAAGATGCTGCTGCCCATCTCCTGCCTGTCTCCCTCTGTCGCCTCTTACGAAACCCACGGGAAGATATGGGGTAGTGGATATTCTCAACCGCAAAGATATTCACGTACTTAGAATTTAGCTAAAGCTAAATTATCAAGGTACGTCACTACTCTATAGGTTCATTATTTATATGTACTTATGTAGTAGGTAGCTCTATAGTCGGATAAGTTACTTTTCCAAAAATGTTACCCCCACACTAGGATTATCTCCTGTATCATGGAGGCAGTTTACAAACATAAATTGTACAAGTACGAACATCCAGATCCAGAACAATTATTTGTAGGTCATACAAATACTTGTTCATATATATATATATATATATATATATATATATATATATATATATATATATATATATATATATATATATATATATATATATATATTATACTTTTTATGTATAATAAACTTCTATATGTATTATATATTTCTTATGAATGAATGAATGTATATACTTTATTGTACACCACAAACAAATTTACAAAGAACATAACAAGGAGCAGATTACTTGTGCAACTTGGCAGCCTTATCGCTACATAGCGATCTCTTCCAGGCAACCAAAGGTGTAAAGGAATAAAACAGTGAATACTAGGTAGGTGGTGCAATACAAATATACATAATATTATATCAATACATGCAATAAAGTAACATATAAATAACTAATACTTTAAAAAAATATGATGATGAGATGAGGAAGGAAAATATGAAAATATGACACACACACACACACACACACACATATATATATATATATATATATATATATATATATATATATATATATATATATATATATATATGTATATATATATATATATATATATATATATATATATATATATATATATATATAAATTACAAAAACTACATAATTACATAATTTATCCTAATGATGTTCGAACGGTTTAGACAAGTAATGCTCTTTAAGAAGTAGCTTAAGGACTACAACAGTTTGTGCTTCGCGTATATGCAAAGGTAGGGCATTCCAGAGCTAAATAGACCGGACAGTAAAAGATTTATTAAAGCAAGATGTTTTGTGAGTTGGTACCCTTAAAACAAATTTTCTTGAAGAGCGTAGAGGTTCCCCTGGAAGCCCGACAAAACTAAACTTCTTTAGATAAGGAGGAGTAGAAGGGTGAAATAAGACACAGTATAGAATAGAAAGAATATGCATGTTCTGGCAAAATTGGGTAGGTAACCACTTGAGACGTGAGCGAAATTGGGAAATTTGGTAAAATTTGCGCAATCCAAATACGAACCGAATACTAGTATTTTGAAATATCTCAAGCTTAGTTAGCTAGTCTTTAGTTATGTCTAAGTAGCTTGCGTCAGCAAAGTCGAGAATCGGAAGGAGAAGAGACTGTGCGAGCATAATTTTTGTAGAAATGGGAAGAAATGATCGAAGGCGACGCAGTGAACTAAGAGCAACAAAGGTTTTCTTACTTACCTCATTCAGTTGGCGTTTCCAATTTAAGGAACTATCAAGGTAAACACCAAGATTTTTGACATTGCCAAAGTAAGGGATTACAACCCCATTGAATACAACAGGTGATATGAAGAACCAGTCAATTCTTGAGATAAATTTCTGGATACGAGTACCAAAAATGACGTTTTACGAATAACATTTAGGCCATAAGATTGACTCCACTCATGAATCATATTTAAGTCACTGTTTAATGTAGCGATTCCATTCAGTAAAATCTCAACAGTTGTCTGGGTGTAAATCTGGACATCATCCGCATACATGTAGCAGAGAGAAGAAATTTTATGAGAGATTGAATTAATGAAAATGGAAAAGAGTAAAGGTGACAACAAGCGATCCTGCGGCACGCGTGCAGTAATATCATGACATGAATACACTGCCGATGGCCACAGAGATAATTTTGAAACCAATCAATTACTGATTGGAGACAAGAGAGTACAACTGACTCAACAGTATATCGAAGTCAACAGTATTGAACGCATTACTGAAATCTAGCAAGATCATGACTGTAAGTTGTTTATTATCCATACCCCATTCTTATGTATTTTATATACCTCTTATATATTATATACTTCTATATATCATATACTTCTGTATATTATGTACTTCTATACATATTGTATACTTCTTACATATTATATACTTCTGATATATATTATCTTGTTTATTATATGCTTCTATGTATAATATATTTTTAAATTTTATTCTACTTTGTATACTGTATCTATAATATATCACCGGCACGGAAACTTGGCCACTCGTGAATTTGCTGATTATTTGCACTGAAACGTTTTTTTAACAGTAAATTAAGGGTAGATGCATTCAATAAGTGTCTCTAATGGTTTTAGAACATAGAAATTTAATGTTTACTTCACCGAAATTTTTCTTTTCAAGATAACATGTTTTCACTAAAATTAACATCTTTCCATTGTCACTTTAAAAACACTACAAAGTTAAAAATTAAGTCTGTTTCTTTATTGTCTATCAGTTTTAATATCGGGTGTTTCCTCCTCTAGCCCTGATAACCGCTTGCATTCGATCTGGCATGCTTTGAATGATGTTTCTGACATCAACTTGCGGTATGCTGTCCCAAGCGGCCAGCGCTGCATTTCGGAGCTCATTTAGAGTTTGTGGCGGTTTGGAGCTGGACTTTATCTTTCTTTTGAGCATACCCCATACATGCTCAATTGGATTTAAGTCCGGGCTACGAGCTGGCCACTGTAATTTTTGTATTCCAACCTCTTCCAGATATTCCTCTACACAATGTGCGACGTGCGGGCGTGCATTATCGTTCATGAGGAGGAACTGGTCGTGTCCAATGAATCGCGAATAAGGCATTACGTGCTCCTGAAGAACTTCCTCGATGTATCGAGTACCTGTAAGCCGATTATCGACGATGACCAACTCTGTACGTGCGTCGGAACTTACACCTCCCCATACCATTATTGAGCCTCCATGGAAACTCACAGTTTGGGTGGTGGTAATGGGTAGAAACCTCTCTCCTCTTTTTCTCCACACTCGTTCTCGACCGTCTGGAGCACGTAAAGCTATTCGACACTCATCTGTGAACAACACTCTAGCCCATTGCTCGTAGGTCCAATTGACATGTTCTCTTGCGAACTGAAGTCGGGCTACTCGGTGCTGTCTGAGAAGTTCTGGACCTCGTGCTGGTCTACGAGCTTTTAAATTCACTTCCTCCATTCGTCTTCTCACCGTACGCTCACTAACATTAACGCCTCTTGCGATTTGGAGCCGCTGGCGTATCTCAACAGCGGTCAGGTAGCGGTTTCTCAAAATCTCCATAACAATAAAACGATCGTCCCGGGCCGATGTGCACCTTACGCCCCCACTGCCTGGCCTGCGGGTGTAGCGGCCTGTCTCCTGGTATCGTTTCAGTGAATACTGCATTGAGGACCGTGGTACGTTAAGCACAATAGCAACTTCACGCTGTGTCAGCCCTTGGTCAATTAATGCTACTGCTTGTGCAACTTGTGCTGGTGTTAATGGCATTTTATTGGCTTTAAAGCACCTTTAGTTATTTAATTAAGACACAAGATCACAATAATTGAATAACCTTACAGTAAACTTTTCACAACACACAAATTTAAAATGTGAACTTAGTCGCTCAAATGACCCGATACAACTAAAAATTAAAGAATTCGTCATGGTGCACTTAAACATAATGAATTACCCTCTTGAACTTGAGGGTAAACATTTTTTGACATAGTTGCATAACAAACATTCATCAGAAACACTTAAAGCTTTTGCTATCGCGAGATAACCGCTTGGCCAAGTTTCCGTGCCGGTGAGGTATATACCTGATAAATTATATACATCTATATTTATTATATACTTCTTATTTATATTCATCATCATCATCATCATTACAGCCCTTCACAAGTCCACTGCTGAACAAAGGCCTCCCCCAAGTAATGCCACAAAGCACGGTCGTGAGTCACCTGCATCCACCGACTTCCTGCATGTCTTACCAGGTCGTCACTCCATCTAGTGGGGGGTCGCCCTACACTACGCCTACCGGTACGAGGCTGCCACTCGAGAACCTTTCTTCCCCATCGGTTATCGGTTCTTCGAGCTATATGGCCGGTCCATTGCCACTTCAGCTTACTAATCCGTTGGGATATGTCGGTCACTGTGGTTTTACTGCGGATATCCTCATTTCTGAGTCTATCACGCAGAGAAACTCCGAGCATAGCCCTCTGTAAGCCGAGTTGAATCAGTCGATTTACCTCTCGGTCGAAGTTGGACTTACCTAGTCAGACTATTTGTCCCAGGTAAACGTACTCGTCAACAACTTCGAGCTAAGTGCTCTCAACAACTACGGGCATGGGTGTGACATGGACATTAAACATGATCTTTGTATTGTCCGTTAGGAGGCACTATTGAGATCATTGAGCATAGTGCTTAAGTCCTCCAGCGATTCTGCCATAAGGACTATATCGTTGGCAAATCGAAGGTGAGTGATGTACTCACCATCGTATCCTTTCCATTCCAGTAGCTTGAAAACGTCTTCCAATGCAGCGGTGAAGAGTTTCGGGGAAATGACGTCGCCCTGTCTAGTCTGTATAGTCTGTATAGTACGAAACCTATCCAACAGCAGAGGGGTGTACCCTCTGCAGTTGGATAGGTTTCGTACTCTGGTTCTGTACTCGGATAGCCATCGTAGCCCTACTGAACAAACACTTCAGCAATTGGATATACTGACAGTCAACTTGGCACCGCTGAAGAGACTGTAGCACCGCCCAAATTCGACGGAAGCAAAGGCCTTTTCATTGTCCACACACGCCAGGAAAAGTGGCTGATTGTACTCTTCGGACTTCTGTACAATTTGCCGAATGGTTTGTCGAATGTTTGTGGTCCATCGTACTAAAGCCTTTTCAGAAACTGGCTTGTTCGGGAGGCTGGAAGTCGTCGAATCTGCGTGCGAGACGGTTCGTAATGACTCTCGAAAACAGCACGTAGACGCGGCTTGGAAGGGAATTTGGTCTGTAGTTCTTCAAGAGGGCGTTTTCACCTTTCTTGAAAAACAAGAAGCACTTCTGCTCCACACCTCGGGAGTAGTGCCTTCATCGAGGACGGAATTAAAGAGCTTCTGAAGGACTTCAAGTACTGGTTTTCCACCCTCTTTCAGAAGCTCCGCTGTAATTCCACTTGGGACTTGCCGTTTTTAAGGTGCTGGAGAGCCATTCTAATCTCGCTCAGACTGACGTCCGGGACATCATCGGAATAGTTTTGGATAAGACTCGATCTTGGAACGTTACTCACACTTGCGTGTGGCTCCAACGGTGATGTGCACAGCTGCCCATAGAACCTCTCATTCTCACTCAGAACCTCGGTTGTCCCGGAAACGATGCTGCCACACTCAGTCTTCAGCTTTGACAGTTGGCTCTAACTGGCAGACAGATCTCTGACAAAGACTTTGGAGCCCTAGTTCCGCTCAATCGCATCTTTAATACGAGCTGTATTCGAGTTACGTAAGTCCTTTTTTTACATGGGGAAATGCCTACGCATACCCGCCTCGCGGGGGCAAGGACGGGTTATGTCGGACTCGCACCGACTAAAACCCCATGATGTTTCACCTTTGTCGCATATTGGCAGGACTACGGGAACGCTTTCGCATACATCCGCGGCCCTACAAGCGCCTGCCGCCCCATGGCAGCACCTCCTCGGGAGAGGAAAATTCCTCCCCGTTCTCCTTCCCAAGTAAGGCGCACCAGAACACATGGCGCGCCTTCCTCCACGGCCTCTAATTACGTCTGTGCAACAGACGCCCCCGCGTCCGATGCACAAAGGCCATGGGGCCAGGAGAAACGAGCACTTAGAAGTACTAGCCTTCCCGACCCCAGCGGCGGATCTGGTCTATGGCTCCGCCGCCAACCAAGATTTGGCTGCGGAGGGTAGGGAGAGCGGCGCCTCGCAATACCGACAATCCTCTCCTCCCGCAGCCCCACCACCACCGCATCAAAGGTGCGGCCCCGTTTGAGTCGCGGAGGATAGGGCGAGTGGCGCATCGCCATACCAACACTCCTCTTCCTCCGCGACTCCACCTCGGCTGCAGCGGTAGGTGGTGAGGACACCCCTCTCGCTACAGTCCACCAACACACATCCGAAATGGGCTCCCCAAGCCCACACGGAGTGGCCACCTCGGGCCGGCCCTTCACCTCGGGCCAGGCTCGTGGGTTCCTCTTTGTTCACCGCGGGCGACCAAGCCACGGCTACTAAGCCCCCCCCCCCCGCCACGACAAGGCAGGAACCCGTTCGGGGGGGGGAGTTACGTAAGTCCTGTCGCATGCATTTGGAGATCTGTCTGTTCAGGTGCCTGTATGCTCTCAAATCTGCTGACAACTGCAGCTTCATCGCCCGTCTAACATCCATGAGATTAAGAGTGTGATCGGAAAGTTTTTGTGTTCTTCTGCGGCAGGTCTTGCAGAACTTAGCTCCGACCGCATGGACAGTTTCCACAAGCTTGTCATCCATATCGTCCATTGTAATGCAGTTGTAGTGTATGTGCCTCCACCCTACTAGCATATATTTGGAAGCAGAAATAGGTGAGGATGGTACCCAATGAGGCTGACTCCTTGGCTACAAAGGTCATAGGAAATTATCTTTAAAATATTTTTTATAATTAGAATTATTTAAAGTGTTAATGTCTATAACATTAACTCTTAAGTTTAAGGACAGTCTAATTAAAGATTTGGTACCAACAAAAAAAAAAACTTTAGCTGTGTACCTAACAGTGTATTCTCTTTTTATATAAATGTCTGTCCCAATTAAGATAAACGTACTTCTTAGAAGTAAAAGTAATATTTTATTATTAACAATGTAACTATTTTTAAATATCTGTTCCAAGTTTTAAGGTATATTTTACTTGCATTCATATTATAACATATTATGGAAGTTACTTAAAGTTAGGTATGAATCACCACACCTTGTGATCATAGTCCGATGTAATTGTAAACGTTGCCTTATACGTACCTACCTACTTAGAAATTTAAAACGAAGGTGTCACAAACCGCTTACGCGGCTGGGATTGCAAGTTGTATTTTGATTCCCGTTATTATGATAGCGATGATACCTACGTTGCATTACATTATGTTTTTGCTCTTTTCATATTTAAATGAAATGTAATATCATCGGTGTTATATTCATTAAACCTTCAAATCACATGCTTTTAACTTTTTATTAGTCATTAATTTCTGAAAATATAGTAGAATATTAATGTCTAACCTATTGAGTGGATCATGAAAGCAATAGTTAAACAAATATAAAGGTATAAATAAATTAAATATAAGGTATATACAATTATGAATACAAATGTGAATAAATATATATATAAAGGTAGAGCAGGTACTGCTTAATATGAATTGTAATAGTTTATTTTCAGTTTTATATTGTTTGAACTTTTAAATCATAACTTGTAACTAAAACATATAGTTAATGTAATGAATCTCGAGTGAAAATAAATGTAAAAAAAATATTAATAAGTATATGGTATGATAGGTGGTATGTTCATGTTAACGTGCGGTTGTGACATTGATTAATATCAAAAATACGACAGGCTTAATGTTGTACGAAATAAAAATGTTAACGAAATAAAATCGCATGCGTATCACGGATTGACTTAATAATATGATTATGTACATTGAGTTATACAAGACTAGAGGAGCAAACCACATTACCGCGCGTCGAAAAAAGTGTAACCACTATCCAAACGCGACGACGTAGCTTTGAAACTAATAACAATTTTAAGTAAACATATATCTATCTCACTTACACAAGTTGCGAAAACAATATCGTCGTCGTAAGATTAGAAAAAGATAGACACACAAACATGCAATGGCGGGTTGGTGTGGCTTACTATATGAAATTTTACCTAAAATACGTAATAAAAATAATAATTTTTGAAACTGCAGTTAATTGTTTTTATATTAAAAAAGTATATTTTATTTTAAAATCTTTATTACGTCCCCTTAGAAAAAAAGGGATACAAAGCTTATCAGATAAATAGAAGTAAACATAATGATGAAATAAAACGTATTTTTATGGTTCTAATAAATCAAACAATAAAAATAGGTATCTAATAAAATATAATTAATATAAAATGTATACGAAATTATAAATAATATAAAATTATTAATATAAAATAGGTAATAAAATATATTTAAAAGATAATTCAAGAATAAACTAAAATAAGAATAATTAATTATATTGTATGAAAGTTAAAACGTAGTTTTTATTATAATTTCCAAAATATTTAAAATCGGAGGTAACAAATTAACTTACTCCATTAATTATATAGTCTCCCATTAATGTAGGATAATCACAAATGCGGAAAAGTGGCAACATTGAACCTAAATGGCAATATTCGATATTTTATTTAATTTTTTAGTGTTTTAAACGTTAATATGAATATATAAATTAAAACTTACGTATGGAAAGTGATTCCGCTTGATTTATTATGTTTTTGTGACCTTGAAACGCATTCTTTCACTACGCATTTACCCATTTTTTGTTGTGAATCGTTCGGCTTAACTCGGACGGCGTCACCTTGAACACTGAACCGACGTTCGCTGAGTATAAGGCTGTGGCCTTATGTGAAGTGACAACGCTTTGGCGCGGAAATTACTTATCTAGTGTAACATATAAATCAATGATTATGTATAACCATGGTATAATCTGATCATGATCATGAGATTATAATTTTTTAAATGAAGTTGGTTTTATATTTTATTTGAATACTTTTATATTATTCCAATTAGAAATTATATACATTTAAAGCCTATGTAATATTGTATTTTATTTTATTCTTCAATATTAAAAGATTAAAAATCAATATTAAAATTATTCAATATTAAATTAATTATTACGTTGTAAGATTCAAGAAAACTAAAATGTAAAAAAAGTAAATAGATAACTTTTTTTTTAAAGTATCGGGGGAGGTGTAGTATATGTGCCTCCACCCTACTAGCATATATGTACTTACTCTTAAGTTTAAGGGCAGTATAATTAAAGTCTTGAGTAGAGAAACACGTCTCCCTTTTATTTACCAACCGTACAACATCACACAGTCTTCTGGGCACTGAAAACGGTTTTGTAATTCGGGCTGAAAGTTTTCGGGACCCTGGATTAGAGCACGAGGGGGACGGAGTGTTGACTTCTCTGCCTCTAACCATTCGGTGATCGCTGCCAGTTTTCACACTCGCAATCACTGAGTCATCACTGAACAGTTGGCGTCTGGTCGTCGTAATGAAGTCAATCCTATTTTTTGTCGAATCGTCGGGGCTCGACCAGGTCCACTTCCTGTGCGGCCGCTTCTAGAAGAAAGAGTTCATCCTAAAGAGTCCCTCTTTCTCCATAAATTCGCCCAGCTGCTGCCCCCTACGGTTCCGTTGCCCTACTCCAAATTTCCCTAACTTCAGCTCACCACTTTCTCTTGTGCCTTGTTTTCTGTTGAAGTCTCCCATCAACACCGTATAAAGGGTTTTGGAGGAATGCATGACTCTAGAAATATCCTCATACATTTCCTCCACATCCTCATCGGGATATGCCGAGGTTGGTGCGTAAACCTTTATGGCCTTCAGCGAATACCGTTTGGTGATTCTGAGTATCGGGTACGCGACCCTCGTCGACGCACTCCCAATCTTTACAATGTTGTTGATGAGAGATTTGTAGACGATAAATCCGACACCTCCTTGGGACAGGTGGTCGCCCTCCCGGTGATAGAACAAGTTGCCGGACTCGAGGATTACCGTGTCCTCCCCCTCTCTTCAGACCTCGGATAATCCAATAATATGCCAGCGCAAATTGTCTACCTCTTCTTCCAGCTCCAGTATCTTCTCGTCAGTCCTCAGGGTGCGTGAGTTATATGTTGCCAGGCCGAGTCGTCGTAGGTTGCAATCGAACCTCTACCGGAGATTCTTAGCACCCCCTGCCCCGCCGTTACCATGGTCGCCACCGTAGCCAGGAATAGCGGGGCCACCGGGAACTGGGGGCCGTTTGTTTGCGTCGTTGCTCATATTTGCCATAGTTGCCACGCTTGGCAGCCGCAGTTTATTTATCATATTATATATACGTCTACATATATTATATACTTCTATATACTGTCATCAAATTTTTAATATTTATTTTAGTTTTATTTTAAATTATCTACTTATTTTTATTTATTTTTTATTTAGTCGCTTATATCTTTGTTTACATACTTACTTATGTACTTACTTATATACTTACATAATTACTTATATACTTGCTTACATACTTACTTATATACTTGCTTATATAAATACTTATATACTTACTTATATACTTTCTTATATATTGCTTATATACTTGCTTATATACGTATACACTTACATATACACTTAGTAATGTACTTACTTATTTACTTGCTTAATATAGGTATGTAAATAAGCAAGTATATAAGTAAGAATTTAAGTAAGTATATAGGAAAGTATATTAGTAAGTATATAAGTAAGTATATATGTAATATAAAAGGAAGTCAATAAGTAAGTATATAAGTAAGTATACAAGTAAATATATAAGTAGGTATATAAGCAAGTATATAAGAAAGTATATAAGCTAGTATATAAGCAAGTAAAAAAGCAAGTATATAAACAAGTATATTATCTGGCGTACCGAAAAGATCCATATTAGGTCCTTTGCTCTTCTTAATTTTTATCAATGACATCTATACGTGTTTTTAAAGTTCCAAGATTATTCTATACGCTTACGATATGAAAATCTTATGTCCTATTACAGATAAGCAAGTATATAACTAAGTATACAAGCAAGTATATAAGTAAGTAAATAAGTAAGTATATAAGCAAGTATTCAAGCAAGTATATAACTTAGAATATATAAGCACTTCTAGAAGCGATCTATAAATATATAACGACACGATAGTCATGATTTTCGCTTTTTGGAAATAGGCTCCAGTTGATGTCAATCTTTGCCATCCATGTATAATTCTAATCGACCTTCTTTCTTCTTCGACAAATAAGTGCTCTTTCAATTTGTGGAGCATTTCCCCATATCGTAATCGCGTAGCTAATTATTGAGTGACAATATGAAAAATACACGGATATAAGAGTTTATTCTTTGTGAATATTTGTTTTTTTGCTTGCATAATTAGTAATGATACTCGTACTTTTTTCTACATTCAAAATCATTCCGATTGCTTCAACCAATTTTTAAGCATATTTAAAATTTCATCTGTCTTCTTGGATACTTGAAATGCGTTTTTATCTTTAACACCAACCCGTGTATCATCCGCGAACAGTGTAACCATCGCCCAGTCAGGTAAATTATTTGCAAGGTCGTTGACATATACTAAAAACAGCAATGGTCCCAGGATAGAGCCCTGCGGTACGCCAATGTAACTATGTTGTGAATCAGACTTATAGTATAAGATCCCGATATAAAACGACCTTCAACGAGATGCTTATTTAATGAAACGTATTTTATATTTAATTTAATATGTCAATAAATATAATCCATATGGGTTGCCTAGCAAATTTCAGTTCAGAGTATGTTTAATTAATAATTAAAAAAAATTATTTTTTTAAACATTTCACCGGTATGATTATTAGATAAATTCTATACCAATCGAAAGTATGAAGCCCATAGAATATGCAAACGTTAGGTTGCCTATTCTTTTTCGGTCACAACTATCGGGTTGCCGGGTATAAACAGGTAAATCTGTACTAGCATTTTGCAACGGTCTGTTTATTGAATAAAATTTAAATGAAATTAAAGATTATTTTATTCTGAACACGGTGGTATAGGGTTGCCTGCGAAAAATCAGTCCAGAATTGCGGTTGTCGAATTTTAAAAAGTAAAATATTGCTCCGAGTGAATGTGTGCGACTGAGAGGTCCCAACCGACCATCCCATGCGATAGAAGAGGACACAGCGTAGCAGCTGTTTAAAGTCCGCCCACTTAAAGAAAGAGATTGCGCATGCTGTATGGGCTTGGAAAAGAAAAGGATAGCCATAGACTCGTATATACTATGCATTTTGGAGTAGAGTGTCGCTAAATACAATTGAAAAAACGTGCTACTATTTATTGTTGGAAAAAATGGCAAAAAAGTGTTTTTTGTGTGGATTGGATGATGAAATAATTGATTTTAATGATGAAACTTTTAAAAACTGTGTATTAAAGTTAGCTTTTCGTAAAAAAAACACTTTAAATACAATTTTGTTGAGCTACCCAGTGCGTCTCTTCAATTTGTAGGTTATCATACCACGTGCTGCAAAAAAGTGACCGTTTTGAATAAAAAATATAACGAAGAATTTCTTAATTTTAGTGCTGAATATACAGTAAGTACATAATAATTGAATCTTTAAAATTATCCTAGCTAATACATCATCTATATTTTTTCATGTTTAAATAATTGTTAGTAAAATTCACCTATGGTTTTGTTAAATTTCGACACACATAATTTTTTTGTAATTTACTTAAAAACGGTAATTTATAAATTAAACAAGAAAATGATCTGATTTCCTTTTTTTGTAACAATTATGAGGATGTTTTCAATCAACTATTCTTATCAAGAATTTTATAAAATTTCTATATCAAACATTTTCATTTAATCGCAAAAATTATTTTTTTTAGGAGCATACCAATGTATCTACTACTGAAGAAGAATCAAAACAGTTGAACCCTAGTGTCGATTCCTGTGCTACAGTTGCTGAAGATAAAACGAGTAATGTTGAAGACCTGTCCCAAACTTCTGGGGACTTTGACAATGTAATAAAATATTTTTTGTTTTTTTAAGCTTTTTTAAAAAAAGGATATGAAAAACCTAAGGCAAGTATGCAGCTGATTACTGTAGATTCGTTTACCAATACAACGGAGTTATGCAAAGGTGCTACAGAAATAGCATCAGATAAAGATTTATTATGGATAATGTCGTTGTCAAGAATTGATTCCATTCCTATGTGGTTGGGTTATAACTGTATGATATCTTTTGACCACAGTGAGAAGCAAAAAGTTGAATATTTGCCCCCCATAAATTCATCACCAACGTCGTATGCGGTAGTCAATGAAACATTAAACATGGCTAAAAAAATCGCTGAAAAATGTCAGCAGCCAGAAATTATTGCGACATATGATTTAGCGATAGCAAAAATGGCAATGCAAATTCAAGAACAAGAAAAACTGCTATACAATAAAATTTTTGTTAACTTGGGAGCTTTCCACACAGAGATGGCATTTTTTAGAGCCATCGGAAAATGTATTGACAGCAGTGGATTAGTGGAAATATTGGTGCAAGCAGAAGTATTAGCCGGCGGCTCCATGAATAGCTTCTTGGATAGCAAACATTTCAATCGTTGCAAGCGCTTACATCCACTAACCGCTGCCGCATTACAAATATTACATTTTGAACAGTATTAACAAATACAGAATGCATCAAATCAGACTGCGAATGACATCAACGAAACAATCGAGTTACCAGATTTATTGAGTCGTATTGTTAACGGTTATAAAGAATTCTGCAATCAGACTTTGATCGGAGAAAAAGGACAAACTGCTCAATTTTATTACCAGTACTGTGAGTTTATTAATTTATACCATCGGTTTTCCAGAATTATCCGCACCAGTAACTTTGAACTGTACGAAGACTCGATTTTTAACATGTCTGATATATTTTTTGCGTTAAACTAGCCCAATTATGCCAGATGGTCCTTGTTATATTTAAGCAATTTAATCAATTTGTATACTAATAATTCATCTTTGGTAGCTGAATTTCGTCTAGGCGCCTTTGGAATTAGACGAACTGCAGCAAATTTTGCTCTATCACCGGTTGACTTGACGCTAGAGCAAACTATCAATGCTGATGCTAGCAATCAATTGGCTGATAATCTTGCTGCTGACTCAATATCTGCACGTCAAAGATGGGCGCTCAGTCACAGCATGAGGACGAAGATATCTATCTATCAAACAAAATATCGGATTAACGAAAAAAGAAGATACTTCGCACTCATTGCAACAAAGTAAAATTAAGAAAGACAAAAAAATCTTAACAGTATCATTGAAGCAATAAAATGTACGATGAATCCATTTGATGACACTATTGACAAAGATACATTATTCAACATTTCAACCGGCAAAGCTGCGTCTAAAGAAGTTGCTGATTTCCTGCTGAACGTGAAAACAGCAGGCTATCAACCAAAATTAAATTTTATCTCAGAATGCTCAACTCCTGCAAGATTCGATAAACCAATAAAACGAAACAAAATCTGCAATTTTGCTTCTCAATGTATGACTAAAGTCTTGAGTACCAAAGACAAGAACAAGAAAGTATTATTGAAAATGGAACGAGACGTATTTGGGGGACTTTTGGCAATAAGCCTAAACAAAAAAATTTATCTCGAATTTTGCTTGACTTTTCCACTGTTTTTCATGTACCGGAGAGATGTTAAAAACTTCAAAATCAACGTTAGCAAAGGTTTTGAAATCCAAAACTGAAATGGTTGAGCCAACACATATCAACGTTGAAATAATAGATGGTTTCTATTACTTGCATCTTTTTTTTTTTATATAGAAGAGGGGGCAAACGAGCATGCGGCTCACCTGATGTTAAGTGACTACCGCCGCCCATGATCAACCGCAACACCAGGAGAATTGCGGGTGCGTTGCCGGCCCTTTAGAAAGGAGTAAGCTCTTTTCTTGAAGGTCCCCAGGTCGTATCGGTCCGGAAAAATCGCCGATGATAAACTATTCCACAGAGAGGTTGTACGTGGAAGAAAACTCCTTGTGAAACGTACAGTGGTGGACCGCCAAGCATCCAGATGGTGTGGATGGTATTGGGACGTTTGCCGTGTCGTGCGTTCACGAAATTTGGCGGCTGGGATTAATCCGAACAATTCCTCAGAGCACTCCCCGTGATAGATGCGATAAAATACGCAAAGAGATGCAACATCTCTTCGCAACGCCAGTGAATCGAGCCGATCGGAAAGCACTCGGTCGTCGACGATTCGAGCCGCTCTGCGCTGGATGCGGTCAAGTGGAAGGAGCTGGTACTGGGGAGCCCCAGCCCAGAGATGGGAACAGTATTCCATGTGCGGCCGAACCTGCGCCTTGTAAAGTTGCAGGCGGTGTGCCGGCATGAAATACTGTCCCGCTCTGCTGAGCACGCCAAGCTTTTTAGAGGCCAATTTGGCCTTCCCTTCCAAGTGACCACGAAACTGCACGTCACTCGATATGTCGACGCCGAGGATTCCGATACTGGCTGAGGCAACAAGGGGAGTGCCTTGAAACTGAGGGGATACGACAAAGGGGTTCTTTTTAGCGGTTAACGCGCAAACTTGTGTCTTCTGGGGGTTAAACTGGACTAGATTTAGTCGTCCCCAATCCGAGACTCTGTTCAGCAAAGACTCGACTTCAGACACAAGTTTGTCCCGGCACTCGGAGACGTTTTCCCGAGAAATATTGGCTCGGCCGGTGTAAAGAGCATCACCAGTGCTGTCATCTGCATAGCAATGAATGTTACGGGTATGCAACATATCATTGATATGCAGAAGAAACAGCGTTGGCGATAGCACGCAGCCCTGTGGAACACCAGCATTAATAGGCTTGCAATCGGAGCTTGCACCGTCTACAACGACCTTGATGCTCCGATCTGCAAGAAAGCTGGTGATCCAATTGCACAATTTCTCGGGAAGCCCATAGGAAGGGAGCTTCGAAAGAAGCGCTTTGTGCCAAACCCGATCGAAGGCCTTCGCAATGTCCAAACTAACGGCCAATGCCTCCCCCTTGAACTCTACTGCCTCCGCCCATCTGTGAGTGAGGTAGACCAGAAGATCACCAGCTGACCGACCACGGCGAAAACCGTATTGGCGGTCACTAATCAGCTGGTGATCCTCAAGGTACCTCATAAGCTGGCAGTTTACAATGGACTCCATTGTTTTGGAGAACAAGGAGGTGGTGGCGATTGGCCGGTAGTTGGACGGGTCTGAGCGGTCGCCTTTTTTAGGGATCGGGTGGACGAAAGCCGTCTTCCATGATTTTGGGACTACGCCTAGGGAGTAGGAGTACCGGAAAAGACGCGTTAAAACCGGTGCCAACTCTGGAGCACACGTCCTCAGCACAATTGGGGGGATCCCGTCAGGCCCACTCGACTTGTGGATGTCCAGGGAGAGGAGTGCTTTGCGAACCGAGCGCTGTGTGAACTGCACTTCCGGCATGGAGCACTCACACCGCGGGATGGTCGGCGGCGTACTCCCCCCGTCATCGAGAGTCGAGTTAGACGCAAAGAAGGAGCCTAGAAGATCGGCTTTCTCCTTTGCAGTATGGGCCAGTGAGTCGTCCTCCCTGTGCAGAGATGGAAGAGATGGCTGACAGAAATTCCCCTGGACAGCCTTGGCGAGAGACCAGAATGCACGGGTTCCAGAAGGAAGGCGAACTAGTTTCTCGCCAATTCTGCCTATGTGCTCTGACTTTGCCTTGGCAATGACTCTTTTGAAGGACCTAGAGGCGGAATTATACTTCTTTTTTAGAGCGCTGGTGTTTACATCCCGGGACGCTGATGCATCAACCCAGGCTTGGTAGCACTCCTGCTTATAGCATGATGCTATTTTACAGGAGCGACCAAACCATGGCTGAGATTTGCCTCCAATGGGCACCACAGAGGAAGGAATAAAAAGTTCCATACCCTGAAGTACCACATCAGTAACAGAATCCGCAACAACGTTGGGATCATCCGGCGAGAAGCAAACCCGCCCCCAAGGGTAGGATGCAAAGAAAGACCGCATCCCATCCCAATCGGCTGACCTATAGTGCCAAACACGGCGGCAGCCTGCAGAATGCAACCGCGATTTCAGCGTGAGTGGCACAACACTCCGGATCAGACAATGGTCCGAGGAGCCTAAAGGGGCGTCGACGGAAATCTGATATCCGTCCGGGTGAGAGGTCAGCAGAAGGTCCAACAGGGAAGGTGCATGATCCTCCACATCTGGAATCCGCGTAGGCGAAGTAACCAGTTGTGTCAGACCATATGCCAAGGCAAAATCATGAACAGATCTCCCCGCATGATCGGTTAAACGTGAACCGAGCCATTCGGCGTGATGGGCGTTAAAGTCGCCGAGGATCACGATCTCTGCGGAGGGGATCTGCTGTAGCAACGAATCTGCAGCCATTTGGACGTGGTCGAAGAGTCGGTCTGTTTCGGCATTACCGCTGTGGGACCTATAGAGGCACCCGTAGACGCGCGGATGGTCGTCGCTGTCTACGCGTAGCCAAAGGATGGACAGGTCCGAACCTTCAAGTCTGCCGAGGCGTCGAGAACAGATGTCCTCTCTGACGTAAACGCAAACTCCAGCCCGAGGCACAAAGGAGTGTTCCAGTTTGTACCCCGGGTAGGAGAGATACGAAACATCAGCCGGAGAGGACACCTGCGTCTCGGTCAGAAAGAGCAGAGCCGGCCTCGCCGTCTCGAGATGGTAGTGGACGGCGTTTAGGTTGGAGTGAAGTCCCCTGATATTGCAGAAATTCACGGACAGCGTGGCAGGGGTCGCCTTGGTCTTGTTGCTCCGTTTGCCCCGAGCAGTTGTAGTCTTGAGCGGAATTTCGCCCCCCCCAGAATACGCGGGGCAGCCTGAGCACCCACGCTCAGAAGTGGAGAAACATGGTCGTGGATGCTCAGCGAGGGATTCTCCAGGGGTGCTGGTACCCTCCTGGGGTAGTCTATCTTTATTTAATTCCGCTACCATGTTGATGGGGGGGGGGGATTTGGGCCTCCGGCCACCTGCACTCACCAGACGAAACGCGGAAGCAGAACTTCCACTTCACGCCGGTATTCTGTGAGGTCGTGGTACCACCCCGGTTTGAGCCGGCCCATACGTGCAACAGCAAAGCTGCCGCATGGCTCTACCACTGTTAAAAGCATCTAATCGGATCTTCTATAGCTCAAACTTTTGATAAAATTGCTGAGGCAATATTCATAAAAATATGTTCAACAAACGCTACAGAAATACATTTGATTTTTGATCGCTACTTATCACCGTCAATCAAAGATTGCGAACGTGAGAGCAGAAAAGAATTCGATATTCCGTACAAAATTTCGGGACCTCAACAAACTAGACCAAAAAATTTTTTGCAAAGCCTTAAAAATTATCGCTTTAAAGAGGCGCTGGTGCTGTTTCTGGCTAATTATTGGGAAAATGACCGTTTGGTAACAATAATCCAAAACAAAAAAATCTTTTTAACCGTCGACCATCACTGCTACTCCTATCAAGTTCAGGAAAATTCCGTAAAAAAAAAACTGAAGAAACTAATTATGAATGTCATCACGAAGAGGCAGATACAAGGATTATTTTTCATGCTTCTAAAGCGGAAGCAGGCTCAAGGACTTTAATTAAAGCCTCTGAAACTGACGATTTGATAATTTTGTTAAGAAATATGCACAAAATTATCGAATCAGAAATTGGGCTTGCCTGTTCAGCAACTATAAAGACTAATAGTCAAACTGTTGATTTTTGCATTAATTGCACCGATTTAGCGTTGAACTTGGGAATTAAATTATGCCAAAGTCTTCCCACCTTCCATGCATTTACATGTTTCGATTACACGGCAGCCTTTTACAACAAAGGGAAAGTAAAACCTTTTCAGCAATTTTCGAAAAATGAAAAATATCAAACAGTTTTTGCATCACTAACAGATGCTGCTGATATTTTCATTGATGAAAAAACAAAGATCGTTCAAGAATTTACGGCTAGTATGTACGGTATCAGGAACTGCACCAGTGTGAATGATGCGAGACATCGTATTTTTATGAAAAATTACTCTGCAAAAGAAGATAGCGAGCACTTTTTAAAAAAAATAAAAGGCTTCGACTCCAACTCCATACCACCATGCTGGATATCATTAACCCAGAAAATTTTACGAACTGTTTTCGTAAATTCCATGTGGCTTAATGCAACGGATCCAATATGCGTGAAACTTGAGCCTGAGAACTGCGGATGGTTCTTAGATGAATATTTAAAACCAGTAGGATTCATTGGGGATCATACACCTTTAAAGATAGAAGACATTGTCGAAAAAAGTGAAACAGAGAGTGATGACGAAGAAGATTCAGAAGTTGAAGATCGTAGTTTTATGTCCGATGACTCAGATTCTGAATAATTAAAAAAAATTGTATTTTTAATTTTTTACAATAAATAGAAGTAAATTTTTAATTGTTGTTTTTTATTTTGTCTTCTTGTAATAAAAATAAAATTTGCAAGATTACCCTGATTAAAAAAATTCACTTTTATGGGTTTTGAATTTTTTTCCAATAGTTTCAATTGATTTCAATTTCCCTGTTTACATTTATAGATTTATAATTTGCATGTAGTATTTTTTTTTAATTTTTTTCAATCAATATTTTTAATCAGGGTAGTATTATATATGTATCACTATAACCTTCTTTTTTACTAAAGATGTATATATACTTTAGTGTCACATAAAAAATATACACATAAATAATTAATTGATTAAAAAAAATTAAATAACATTTCTCTATTTAAATAATAAACTACTACAAAATGATGCATAGTATATACGAGTCTATCGCTATCCTTTTCTTTTCCAAGCCCAAATAGCATGCTTGCATGCTCTTTCTTTAAGTGGGCGGGCTTTAAACAGCTGCTATGCTGTGTCCTCTTCTATCGCATGGGATGGTCGGTTGGGACCTCTCGGTCGCACACATTCACTCGGAGCAATATTTTACTTTTTAAAATTCGACAACCGCAATTCTGGACTGATTTTTCGCAGGCAACCCTATACCACCGTGTTCAGAATAAAATAATCTTTAGTTTCATTTAAATTTCATTCAATAAACAGACCGTTGCAAAATGCTAGTACAGATTTACCTGTTTATACCCGGCAACCCGATAGTTGTGACCGGAAAAGAATAGGCAACCTAACGTTTGCATATTCTATGGGCTTCATACTTTCGATTGGTATAGAATTTATCTAATAATCATACCGGTGAAATGTTTAAAAAAATATTTTTTTTAATTATTAATTAAACATACTCTGAACTGAAATTTGCTAGGCAACCCATATGTATTATATTTATTGACATATTAAATTAAATATAAAATACGTTTCATTAAATAAGCATCTCGGTGAAGGTCGTTTTATATCGGGATCTTAGACTACTAGTGTTGGCGACGCGCCTATAAGAATGTTTCAGTTTATTAAATCAACCGATGACGCATAGTTATAAAAAGCAAATTATCGAGCCACGACGCTCTGATAAGAAAATGCTTAGTTAAATCTTAAAGAAATGTCGAATTAATGATAAGAAGGTCTTGGGTTCGACTCCCAGGCCAGACTAGTTTGTTCATTTTCCTAAGTAATATCGCTTAATAAATTCATAAGGAATTTAAGATATAAATTATATTACCGGATTTGTTCCCCGGTTGAAATCATCTTTCTAACGATGTAAATTCAAAGGAATATTAAAGTGAAGTTAGAGATCGGATTGGTTCCCCGGTCGAGATGATCACTCTGTGCACAAACAGAAATAACGGAAATTAATTGCATAAGTATTGTCGTGTATAAGTTTGATATGTTTGTACGAAAACAAATGCCTATTTGTTATGATTGATTAATGAAAACATTCACTTGTATTGTTATCTGATAAGAAGCATGATAACGAATAAGAGTCTTATCAGAAATAGTTTCCTACTGTTTGAAAATTATGTAGAAGCACTCGTTTATTTAATATTGTTAAAATTAAGTGTATTTCAGACTTTCATTTTTCTGATAGTCGAGAGCCGTGCAAAGTTAGTTGTTCAAATAGTGTGAGTTCACGGAAGCACGCTGGCCACGCCCTTAGGAGGCCGAATATGTAAAAATGTAAAATGTTCGTAATTTCAGCAATTTATGTAAAAATGACTTGTAAAACATTTCAGGTTGATTGTACGTGCTAAAAAGGTGAATTCTGTGTTATTTTATGTGAAAATTCCTGTGCATAAGTGAAATAATGATAGTTTTGTATAAGAAATTTAAAAGTGTTTTAAATAGTGAAATAAATAGAGAAAATGTAAATTAAACTATTGTATTAGTTAACATATGTATAAATTCAAGTGGGAAACATTGTTTTAACTTTCTGTGTTAAATATTTAAGAAGTTTGGATTTTGGATTTGTGAGTAAAGTAGGCATATTTTGTTTTATAAATTAAAGGATTTTTGTAATACGGAAAAATAATGTATATCGTGGTGTAGATATTGTTTTGTGCTATCTAAATAGATAACTTGTATTTATGTGTGATTTATGTGAATAAAGAAATTAAGTGAAACGTGAGAGAGTAATAGTACAAATTCATGTTGTTAAGTTGCGCAGGCACGCGAATGGCGCGGCTCACTTTCGCGTATAGCTCTGGGGGTAGCTTAGTGAACGGGTTTTATTGCAATTCGTTCGGGGTAATAGTTCGGAAAAACAAGAAAATCCTTCGGGAAAAGTAAAAAACCAGCAGTCAAGAAGAAAAGTATAGGGAAAAGTGATTACTCTCTCACGGAACGGTTTGAAGATAATTGCTGTTTCATTCCCAAGATCCCTTAAGTTATACAGTCCACATCGAAGAATTAAGGCGTCGGGACTGGGACGACTTCGGAAGACCCGTAATCCCCGTCTGAACCTACTTGCTGAAAAGGAACGAGGTTATCGCCCTAGTGTGTTACTCCGTTGCGGAGATCACATACGTTGTTCCCGAACCCAACGTAGGCGTTGCAGGAGGCCGGATCGAGAGAAGCCTCGATTCCTCCCTTCTGTTTCTTAGTTTCCGTCCGTTGTGTCCTTTTCAATTGGTCCTTGCGAAGCTGATTCCTTTTCAATTGGTCCTTCGCAGCCGGATCAGGAGGACCTTCCGAAGCTGTTTCCTTTTCAATTGGACCTTCGGAGCCGGATTAAAGACCACCCGAACCCCGCCAGCTGGATCAAGGAACCAGCTGTGGACTGCTGGTTGTGGAAAAAAGAAGACCTTCGGAGCCGAGTGAAGATCAGCAACCGAAGGAAGCCGGAGGTTTGAGCTGAAGCAATAGGACCAAAGGCCAGAAGACCAGGACGTCAGTGCTGAAGGACGGGACCTGGAACTACCGGAAGAAAGAAAACCGGGATTGCGGCCGGGGGCGTGTGCTCGCATGGGGCACGTATCGCAGCCGGGCGCAGGTGTCTTGTGAAGGCACTCATCGTGGCCAAGCAGGGCTTGGCAGTTTTCCTGTCGGACGACCGTGTCTGGCATTTTCCTGTCGGGCAAGCGTGCTCGGCATTTCCTGTCGGACGACCGTGTCCGGCATTTTCCTGTCGGATCATCAGGGTGCTGGACGAAGCATCCACCGTTGCTGCTGCCGGGCGAGGGTGCGCGTGGGCACCTGACTGCATCGCGGCCGGAGGAGGGCGCTTGGACGAGGCGTCACCGGCAACTGGGCGGCGAGCACAGCATACATCCCGACCACCTAACGGTGCCAAACGGTTGGGCTCTGGCACAACACCTTCGGGTGGAGCAGTTCTCTCGAGCGAGACTGCGCTTGCACTACCGCTCGACTGTTTCGTCATATTCCTTGGCGGGACAGTTCCTAAACCTTTCCTCCATTCCATTCCTGCACGACTCCATCCCTGGACGGCTCACCTCGGTAGGCCCCGTCCAGGATTGATAGGGTTGATAGGGCTGTTAGGGTGGTAGTAGGGTTGTAGGTTGGGAGATAAAGGGGGGGGAGGGGTAGTGGTGTTAGGTTGGGGTGTAGAAGGGTTGTAGGTAAGGGGTTGTAGGGACCGTAGGGACAGTTAGGGACCGTAGGCCAACAATCACCTTCCTGCAAGATGAAGAAGGCACAAGACCAGACAGGGAGAAGCGAAGGGAGCAGGACAAGGACAGGGCTCTCAAGAAAAGCTAAAGAAGCGGAACCATCTGGAGCGACCACAGCTACTGCGTCAAATGGAGCAACTCCTTCAAGTGGAGCCACCACCGACACGTCCACATGCACGTGGGACACAGGGACATCCGTGGCAACGACAAGCAACAGGACGGACACCAGTGGTACGCAGGCCAGTACCGCACAACAATCCGTTATATCCAGGAGTGAAACGGTGGTCGAAAAAGTAGGTCAAAGGACCGAAGAAGCGGCATCGTCAAGGACAGTAATCGGGCACACTAGTGATAAAGGGTCACAAAGAGGTAGTAGGTCATCGCGATCGGCGAGGCTGAAAGCCGAATTAGAGGCGCGGATTAAATTCGAACGCTCAGAGCTCGAACGAGCACAGGCAGCTGCTGCCTTGGCCAAGTCTCAATTGGAGTTGGCACGACTCAACCGAGAAGAGGAGATCGACTCGAGTGAGGATGATGAAGAGCGGAATACTCAGGTGGAACCTTTCGTAAGGAGTTGGTTTCAGCAGACCATAATGAGCGCGCCGGTTAGTGTAGCACAACCCGATGTTACTGATAAGGAAGCGTGTAAAGGATCACGCCGCAAAGGGGCGGAGATCGAGCGCAACCAAGGAAATGCCCAGAGAACACACGCGAGTGAGGTGTCAGAATTGACCGAAGCGATTGTGAGTGCAATAAAAATAGCTGGTAAAGATAAGTCTTCCCAGCTTCATTTCCTCCAGGAATTACCGGTGTTCGATGGAGACCCGGGTGAATGGATAATTTTCAAAACGGTGTTTGAAGACACGAGAAGCCAATTTTCAGGGGTGCAAAATGTCGCACGCCTTAGGAGGGCATTAAAGGGCACCGCTAAGGAAGCGGTTAAGTCGTTGTTGTTTACTTTGTGTGAACCGGAAGAAATAATGAACGCTCTCGAAAGAAGATTCGGTAGGGTTGAGATGCTCATTCTAGCCGAAATCGAGAATGTAAAGCGTATGCCAAGATTGGCAGAAGATTGCCGGAATATAGGATCTTTTGAAAGAAAGAAAGAAAAGAAAGAAAATAACTTTATTCGTAGCTACGCTAATACAAACACATAAAAACAAACAATTAACTCAAACATAAAAATAAACAATTAATAGTAAAAAGTATTTATAAAAAGTATTTAAATTTATGTTGGATTGCAGCAACGAAAAGGACCCGACTCAGCATTATGCTACAGCAAAGAGCCGCAGCGCTGTTATTCTGTCGGGACCACTAATCTAAAACATGCGAGCAGCTGTCAGACAGATTTAATGCAAAAAAAAAACTAAAGATATTTTAAATGTATATGTTTATGTAATATAATATAGAGATAATATTCTGAAAAACGATAAATAATGAAAAATAAATAGATAAATATATTACTTTTAACTATGTTGGCAATAGTATATAATAGAATAATGAAAGGAATAATAATAAATTAAAAATATTTATACTATGTTATAGAGCTAATTCCTGGACAATGGTGTACATCATTGACCAATATTCATTTTTATCTGTGTAAACCACGTCAAAATACTGCTTGTACAGGAGTTTTGGCGGGAACTTGACCTGGGGCGGTTTGTTGCTCCTGTATTATTGTTTAAATAATTGTTTGAAGTGGACTTTGATATATAAAAGTGGTGCAATTTTGTGTATTAAGTGTCTGCGCATGTGAACTATTAGTGGAAGCTGTGAAACAAGTGCTCTGATGGAGATGGATTCTCAAGATAAGCTGTTTGCATAGGCATCTTTGGATACCATCGCCAACTGTCTGCTGCCTGCTGGCTCAAGTTGCCATCAGAATCTCCCAAGGGCTGCACAATGTGACGCATCAACATGTTGTGAAGCAGTGAATTACGAAGGATAATTTTACACAAAGACAAGGCTGTATGGCATAGTTCCTTTGCCTGCTCTCACGAGCGAATAACAAAAAACAATAACAACAACTGCTTGTACATGTCATCTACAAAGAGAATAAGTCACTACGGTCATCTATTTCAATTTCAATTATAATATAATAGAAATTGAAATTCATTATGTACTTTATTCTTAGAACATAGCTTCTACGCTCTGACAGCGCGCGACATGTTACACTCCCGTTCACTCGGGACCTTTTTGGCGGGAAAATTTCTAGGTTAGGAAATTTTTTGCAATATTGCAAATTTTGCTATATTTTCACTTTGAGACAATATTTATGGATAAAACTTACAGGAAGTCTTGTTGAATGTATAAACTATCGAATAAAATTATTTTTGGTTGCTAGAAATTGTAATAAAGTATATAAATTACACTGTATAGCATAATAGTAGTATAAACTTCAATTTTAGTGACAAAATTACTACTAATTTGAATTCTACACCTTTGTTTTTGGAGAAATTTATATGAAATTGTTTGGAAATATGTATATTTTATGTTTTATGTGTTTCCATTCGTTACTCATACCAAAATATTAAAATATTAAAAAATTAAAAAAAAAAATAAAATAATATTTTATCTGTGACATTTCGAACAATATTTCTAAAATATGTTCGTGTGAATTTGAAATAAATACAACGTCATGTTATTTCAAAATATGTAGGAAAACTATTTTTACTTACATTTTACACTAAAAATAAATGAGAATTTGAAAAATAACACATTTATAACCCGCCCGCCAAAACAGGCCTTTCGGAATTTGAAGTACTTTTGGCAATTTACTTTTCACTTTTTATACCACAAATTATATATCTACGTGTTGACTATATTACAAGAAATGTAAAAAGTATAATACTTTCGTTTTTAGTCCAGACACAAATATAAAATTCTATAAAAAAGACAGAGCAACTTCATCAAAGTGACACGTGGAACGCCGGAAGTTCAGAGTGATTTCTTTTTTTTTTTTTCTAAAAAACATTGCCAGGTTATGGTTTAAAATAAAAGAGCATATCTTTGTCTTTGATACTAATATCTATTGCATAGTGTCTTTGGTTTTGTTTAAAACGAAAAAATAGTTTTTTCATAGGTAGACATGTTTACATAATTCTGATCTAATTCGATCACTACTTGGCGGGCGTAAGGTTGGTATTGCGCGATCGAAATTGAGCATGGCTTGGCGTACGAGATAGGGAACCATCAAAAATTAAAGTAAAATAATAATAACGCAACCACCTACCTAGTGTATCAACAACCAGTCTTTGTATTGTTACTTTGTATTTTCTTTGTTATCTAGAAGGTACAATTTATATCGCATTTTGAAATTAACCTTGGATTGAATTTCACGAAAGGGGGGTGGGAGATTATTCCAACACTTTGTTGCTAGGTAGCGAAAACTGCCGCGAAAAGCAGCCGTGACGTGTCCTGGAACAGTAAGTAAAAACTTAGCGCCACGAGTACAGTGAAAGTTATGTTCACTGGACCAGGTAAGCTTTTCATATAAATATTCGGGAGTTTTGTTTTTAATTACTCCAAATAGTAAAGTAGCAAAGTGCAATTTAAGCCTTGATGACATGTTAAGCAGTTTGCTATTTTCCAAATAAGGGGAAACATGTGCTCTCGGAGGGATATTAAAGCAAAAACGAGCACATGCATTTTGTACTCGCTGAAGGAGCTTCATTGTTTTCGCTAAGAGACAGGGTCCGTAGGCCGAAATGCAGTAATTTAGTTTAGACAAGATGAGAGTCTCACAAAGGGTTACTCTTAAATTCAAACTTAGGTAATCCCGTATCTTGTAGAGTACCTTTAACCTATAAAAACAAGAACGCACCACATCTAAAACATAACTCTCAAATTGCAACATGCCGTCTATTTTAAGGCCAAGATTGCGAGCCTCTTCTACATGCTGAATGATTTCTCCTTCCAATAATATTCTGGGTTGACTGTCAGTTATTTTCTTAATTTGGTATCCAGATCCTAATATCATAAATTTTGTTTTAGCTGGATTGAGAATAAGCGAGTTCACTTTAGACCACTGTGCAATACGCTCCAAGTCCTGATTAATCCTATTTATACTATCGGAAACCTCTGAAGGATGGAATGACAGATATAGCTGAAGGTCGTCAGCATACATGTGATATTTACAGTTTTTAATCACATGAGTCAAATCACTGCAGTATAAAATAAACAGGAGGGGCCCTAATATGGAGCCCTGTGGAACACCCCTAGTAACAGGTAGAGGGTGTGACTGAATAGTACCTGTACCATCCGTTTTGTGCAGCTCAACAATCTGATGTCGGCCACAGAGGTAACTGTGAAACCACTTAATTGTACTATTTTCAAAGCCATAATAAGACATTTTTGAAAGGAGCATGTTAATGCTAATACTGTCAAATGCCCTGGAGTAGTCAAGGAGAACAAGAACCGTCCCCCTACCTTGATCTCTAGAAGCTAGTATATTGTCCACAACATCAACAAGTGCTGTACAAGTACTACGGCCTTTGCGGAAACCTGACTGATATTGTGGCAGAATATTTTGTCTTTCCAAATATGTATAGACCTGATTATATACAACTTTTTCCAGAACTTTAGATAGATAAGGCAAGAGGCTAATGGGTCTTAACTCCCTGACACTGCTTGGGTTGGCTTTCTTTGGGATAGGCCGCACTAATGCTGTTTTCCATTGACTGGGAAAGGTAGAGCTGGTGATTGATTTATTAATGATATTAGTGATGGTATCGAGGGTGTGAGGAAGAGACAGGGTTACCATGTCTCTACTCACACCATCAATACCCTGCGCATTAGATTTTATTGCCAAAATTGTCCTAGCTACTAGGTCGCTATTCACTGGTGACAGCATGAAAGTAGTGTCACTATATCTGTGAAACTCATAATATGTGAGTTCTGACATTGATTCTTTATTGTTCTCAGGGATATCCAAGAAAAAAGAATTGATGGTACAGGGATTGTCAAAGAAAGCAGGGAGGTCACCTGTGTCCTTGGAACTTGGAACTAGTGTGTATTTAAGGTTCCTCCATAATTGCTTAGGGAATGCTATTTTGCAATTGATATGGTGTTCGAAGAAAGCTTTTTTTTCATGGAATAAGGCAGATGTTACCAAAGTTTTTAAGGACTTGTAGTGCTCTCTGTTGGACACGGATTTATCAGCAAGATACACTTTATGAGCTTTATTTCTAAGCTTCATCATAAAGCGCACATTGCTAGTAAGCCATGGGGTTGCCTTATATTTCATTTTACACTGTGTCATAGGTGCATGTGAATCAAACAGTATATTTATGTATGTGTTAAAGATCTCAATCATATCATCTACGGAAGTTGCTGAATTTATGTATTCCCATTGTAAAGAAACCAGGTCTTTGTTGAAATTATCCAAAATAATATTTTTAAATGGTCTGTAGGAGATCCATCTTGATTTAAATTTATGTTTTTTAATTTTAATCTCGGCAGATATTAATGCATGCCCACCTAGCTCTGAAATATGGTCAACGTTGACTGAGAGAGTGTTAACGTCGGTACAAATTAAATCAATTAATGATGCACTGTGGTCAGTAAAATGAGTGGGCTGTAAAACACAATTTTTTAAATTGGTAGAAGATAGGAATGCATTTAGTTTCCTTACTCTACTGTTTGATTGCAGCATGTCAACATTAAAATCCCCTAGCAGAATGCATTTATCATAATTAGAAAGAGTAACAATAGATTCTGTAATGGCATCCAAGAATGTGTCAAGATCTAACCATGGTGGGCGGTAAGCTGTGCCAATAATAAGTTTAAGGGAGTTAATATTTAAAGAGACCCACATTTGTTCCACAGATGTATTAGACAATGGATGTGGACAATTAATAGCACGTAGACCACGCCTAATATAAAAACCTACTCCACCACCCCTTGACCGAATTGAATGGGATCTGGGAACATGTCTAAATGTATAACCCGGCAGTATGGGTGCGCTGCTTTCTTCTCCCGCTCTAAGCCATGTTTCATTAATAGCTACAATATCTAGTGAACGATTCTCAACTGCTACTATAAACTCATCACTTTTAGTATTAAGAGAACCTGCATTATATAGACCAATTTTTAGATATTTAGCTTGAATCATTGGGAGTAGTAAATAATATAAATATATATTATATATTGGATGTTAGTGTATACTTGTAGCATATTAGTGTAAATTGGAGAAAAAAGTAAAAAATTTTTTTGAGGTTGCATAAGACTCAAAAAGAGGCTTAATAAACAAGTTGAAACTATAAATTTATAAACGAGTGCATTTGTGAGTACAAGTAATGAAAGATATATAAATGAGATTAATGATGAATATAGGCTATGTAAATTAAATAGGTTAATTTTATATAGTAGCTGCAACCCAATATAGACTGCAAGAAGCAAGGACTTTATACATTTTTCTGTTTTTAACACAGTTTCAATCATATTCAGAATAAAATCAATATATGCACTAAAATCAGTACTAGATATCGTAAAAAAGTTAAATTTGAAATATAAACAACAGTTATTTATACAATAAAAAATGCTCTTCCTCAGTAAAACATTACTTAAAATGTGACAGTTGCCATTGAGAGAGGATATTTCAACATAAATATGCAACAGTAGCATAAGCAATTTACAGAGGGTTTTATAAAACATTCGATAGGGAATCTCTTTCAACATAAGATAGTAATAAACTTTATTCGTTAAGTATGTATATAATATATTGTTAATAAAATAAATGTTTTTGTTTGTTTTCTTCAAATCTGACCAGGACCAAAAACCCTATTAAGGTCAGATTCGTATTTAATACGTTCGATTTGTCCGTTGTCATCTTTTCGGGCAAAAATTTTACCAGACCTGGTCCAGATAAATTTCCATTTCAGACGGCGTCCCAAATCTCGTGCTTTGGCGAAGATCTGACGATTGTAGCGAGTGAGGTGCTCATTTACATAAAAACGGCGGGCCTCACCTGCCAACCCGAAGCCCTCAGTGGTGGCGCCACGACGAACTCGCGCCGAGCGCAGCATGTCATCACGCAGCGCACGGCGCGCAAATCGCACCACGATGCGCCTGGGGGCCGTATCACCCTCGCCGGCGGTACGGTTTCGCCGCACTGCTCCAACCCTCTCAGCAAAAACCACATCACGGTCATCCAAGGTGACACCCAGCTTCCCTGCCGCAACCTTGACCAGGTGGATGACATTCTCCCCCCTAACCTCGAGCACACCCGATAGCACAACATCATCATGCAACATGTCATGGTCACGTTCATTTATTTGTGACCTAAGGTCCTGAATAATGGACTCATATGAGTGGTTTGAAGTTGAGGTCTCAACCAACTTCTTCTCAAGCAAGGTGACCCGCTCGTCGGTGCTGCCAACCCGTACGTTAAGGTTTTCCAGAGAGCTACGAAAACCTGCAATCTCCGTTCTGTAGTCCTTAAGCTCACTCCTCATGGCTGTTATTTCATTCCGGAGAAAGCGCATTTCAGCTACAAGTTCACTCAGCTCCGACGACTTGTTGGTGGGCGTGACTTCATTATCACTGCCACAGGCTATGGTATCGGCAGTATCCCTGGTACTGACGAGAACCCTCGATTGTGCAGGTGTTACAGGGACCGACGAAATGTTGCCCTGACGCGGTGGTTTTATCTTGCAATTCGAGCACACCCAATTGCTAGGCACGCGAGTTCCTTCAGAGATCGCAACGCAACCTCGGTGGTGTATAACCTTACAGTTACAACAACCTACAGCGTCTGCCGAATTTAGGAAGCGCCCACAGGTTCCACACTTTGCCATTTCACAGTGAACTATGGTTAATATAAGTAGAGAGTTAAGCAAAATTGTTTATCAAATTGAAATAAATTAAATGTTTTATAAAGTTTAAGTTTGGGCCTTTTATTGTCTATGTGAGGGTAGTTGCACACCTAAAATAGTACTGATGTGTAAAATTCACTAAAAACTCAGCAAAAAGTCCACTAAAAGTACTAAAAAATACAGTTTTTAACTTTTAATATCACTATGTTTATATTGTAGCTATATGTCCTTCAAAACAACATCACTTTGTATTATTATCGCGCAAAAACAAGGAGATGACACTGTCCGCAACTGCCCGCGATGTTGTCCAACTCTAACTGCAAGTCGTATTACGAACGTGGTTGCCACGATACAAGCGTTGAATCGACCACAGTATTTGTACTCACCGGAGTTAGTGAGCCGCATAGTGGAGAAGCTCGGAACTATGATTAAATTTAAATGGTTTGAATATCGAGCTCAGTATCCTTTGGAGCCAGAGTTACAGAAGATGGCCAAGTTTTTAAATTTATTGAGTGAACAATTTGGAGCGTCCTTAAACAATGAAAATGCGCCTGAAAAAAGGAAGCGTCCTAAATTCAGGAAGCAAACTGTACACACTGCAAAGGGAGGTGTACGCAGATGTGCCGTGAGCGAGCGCAATATGCGCCGAAGTAAGTCGAGCGAGCGTCTAGAACGCCGAAATAGTAAAGGGCACAACCGACAGGTGGTTATGACAACCCAGGATAAGCCTGTAAGTCGGGTAACACATAAGTGTGTTATATGCAACAAGGAACACTCTATAGTGAGTTGTTACAAGTTTAAGGACATGAATATTCACGAGAAATGGGAAGCGGTCAAAAAGGCGAAAGTATGTTTCCAATGTTTGTCACCTAACCATAGGAGGTTAGAGTGCAAAGCGAAAAAATGTGGTGTAGAGGGATGTAGAATGTCACATCATCGAATGCTACACCGATACCCCAAAGAAAAAACCTCGCCACAAGGGGACGAGGGGGGTAAGGATGCTCAGATTACAACTGTTAGTACAGTGAATGCACTGGCATGTGCATACTTAAAGATTATACCGGTCGAGTTGTATGGACCTAGAGGAAAGGTCAAGACAACAGCTCTTCTGGATGAGGGATCGACCATGACACTCATAGAGGAGTGTATGGCTCAGAAATTAGCGCCTCGCGGACGTAAAGAGGGATTACGTATCGAAGCCGTGGGAGGTAAGCGAATTAACGACGACAGTTCGTATCGCTTAAACGTTAAGATAAAAGGCATTTACTCGAGCGACTTGGAAGAGATAAGTGTACAAACAATTAAGTCACTTAACCTTTCTCCTCAGTCGGTAAGCCGAGAATTATTGCAACGGTGTTCTCATTTGACACCGATTAAGGATGAGTTGATGTATGAGAGGTCCAAACCTACCATATTAATTGGTCAGGACAATTGGCATCTCATAGTTACTCGTGAATTAATTTCAGGAGGTAAGAACCTACCTGTAGCATCGCTCACCAAACTTGGATGGGTTTTACATGGTCACATATCGGGTGGTATTAAACCGATCAAGATCGTTAACCACATTTCCACCAAGAAGGAGGAAGATATGGATAAATTGATCAAGGATTATTTTAGTTTGGAATCTCTGGGAGTGTCGGCTAGAAAGCCCGTGAACGACCCAGAAGTACGAGCCTTAAGTATTTTGAACAAAACGGTACGTCGTATACCTAATAATAGGTACGAGACTGCTTTGTTATGGCGCACAGACAATGAGTGCATGCCGTTGAATAGAGCGCAGGTTGAAAGTCGCCTGTTAAAATCGCCAAAGGGCGTAAATGCGTTAAGAAAGCAAGAACCGTTAAGTCTACCCGACTACGGACGATTTAGCAGCTTTAAGAAATTCCTTGGGGCAACTACACGCACCTTACAAGCGGTAGAAAAATTCAAGAGTTTAAGAAAGTCGGTTAAAGGACCCGACGACGCAGCCGAAAAGTCGGTTATGTGTTCCAACAAAGTTTTAGCAAAGTCGGTTAAAGGACCCGATGGCGCGTTGGACATAGCGCTCTTGAAAAAAGCGGAATTATTAATTTGGAAGTTCGTTCAAGACGAGTGTTTTTATTCGGAAATAAAGTGCTTGAAAGCAGGCAAAAGTGTTGAAAGAAGTTCACGCTTAAGTAAATTATCTATGGAAATAGGAGAGGATAACTTACTCCGTTTAAATGGACGTTTACCTTTCAAGTCTAATTTGACCGAGGAAAGTAGAAAACCTGTCATATTGGACGGTAAACACGAAATCGTTAAAATGATGATTAGAGAAGTTCATCATCATTTTGGACATGCCAATCACCAGACGGTGATGAATGAGGTGAACCAGAAATTTTATGTCTTGAACTTACGTAATGTAGTACGTAGTGTGTCACATCATTGCCAGTGGTGCAGGACATACAGATCCAAACCGCAGAACACCACACCACTTGTGGCACCACAAGGAAATATTCCTCTGGAGAGAATAGCTCATCATGAACCACCTTTTACATGCTCAGCTGTGGATTATTTCGGTCCTATGAGTGTAACTATAGGAAGGCGACACGAAAAACGTTGGGGTGTTTTATTCACGTGTCTGACTACCAGAGCAGTACATCTGGAATTAGCAGCCTCATTGACACCAGCGTCAATGATAATGGCGTTGAGGCGATTTATCGCCAGAAGAGGAAAACCGGCCGTTATATACAGCGATAACGGGACAAATTTCAAAGCTGCGAATAAGGAATTATTGAAAGCATGCGAAGAATGCCATGAGGGCATGAAAAATGAGTCATTTAAGAAATATATTAAATGGAAATTTATACCTCCGGGAGTACCGCACATGGGTGGCGCCTGGGAGAGGTTAGTAAGGTCGATTAAAATTGCGTTGACCGCTACGCTCAGAGAAAAGAGCCCACGAGAGGAGGTTCTACATACGTTACTTTTAGAAGCAGAGCACACAGTGAATTCCAGGCCTCTGGTAACATTCAGTATGGATAGTCCTGAAGAGGGTTTGACACCCAATCATTTTCTTCTGGGACGCTCATGTGGTGATCGACCACCTGGATTATTTCTAGAGCGGCATCTGACGGGTCAACTCAATTGGAAAGCTGCACAGAGGTTAGCCGACCATTTTTGGACAAGGTGGCTGAAGGAATACATGCCTACCTTAATACCGCGAACAGGTAATAACGGAAAGTTCATGGAACCTAAAGAAGGCGATATTGTTTTGATAATAGATCATTCGTTGCCACGAAATACGTGGCCGAAAGGCAAAATTAGTAGAACGTTACCGGGACCAGACGGTCACACCAGAGCGGTTGACGTCATTACTAGCACAGGTATCTTGAGGAGACCTACATCCAGAATAATAGTCCTGGTACCCGCGACGCCTCCCAAATGATGGTGCTAACGCACGGGGGGGAGATTGTTGGCGACGCGCCTATAAGAATGTTTCAGTTTATTAAATCAACCGATGACGCATAGTTATAAAAAGCAAATTATCGAGCCACGACGCTCTGATAAGAAAATGCTTAGTTAAATCTTAAAGAAATGTCGAATTAATGATAAGAAGGTCTTGGGTTCGACTCCCAGGCCAGACTAGTTTGTTCATTTTCCTAAGTAATATCGCTTAATAAATTCATAAGGAATTTAAGATATAAATTATATTACCGGATTTGTTCCCCGGTTGAAATCATCTTTCTAACGATGTAAATTCAAAGGAATATTAAAGTGAAGTTAGAGATCGGATTGGTTCCCCGGTCGAGATGATCACTCTGTGCACAAACAGAAATAACGGAAATTAATTGCATAAGTATTGTCGTGTATAAGTTTGATATGTTTGTACGAAAACAAATGCCTATTTGTTATGATTGATTAATGAAAACATTCACTTGTATTGTTATCTGATAAGAAGCATGATAACGAATAAGAGTCTTATCAGAAATAGTTTCCTACTGTTTGAAAATTATGTAGAAGCACTCGTTTATTTAATATTGTTAAAATTAAGTGTATTTCAGACTTTCATTTTTCTGATAGTCGAGAGCCGTGCAAAGTTAGTTGTTCAAATAGTGTGAGTTCACGGAAGCACGCTGGCCACGCCCTTAGGAGGCCGAATATGTAAAAATGTAAAATGTTCGTAATTTCAGCAATTTATGTAAAAATGACTTGTAAAACATTTCAGGTTGATTGTACGTGCTAAAAAGGTGAATTCTGTGTTATTTTATGTGAAAATTCCTGTGCATAAGTGAAATAATGATAGTTTTGTATAAGAAATTTAAAAGTGTTTTAAATAGTGAAATAAATAGAGAAAATGTAAATTAAACTATTGTATTAGTTAACATATGTATAAATTCAAGTGGGAAACATTGTTTTAACTTTCTGTGTTAAATATTTAAGAAGTTTGGATTTTGGATTTGTGAGTAAAGTAGGCATATTTTGTTTTATAAATTAAAGGATTTTTGTAATACGGAAAAATAATGTATATCGTGGTGTAGATATTGTTTTGTGCTATCTAAATAGATAACTTGTATTTATGTGTGATTTATGTGAATAAAGAAATTAAGTGAAACGTGAGAGAGTAATAGTACAAATTCATGTTGTTAAGTTGCGCAGGCACGCGAATGGCGCGGCTCACTTTCGCGTATAGCTCTGGGGGTAGCTTAGTGAACGGGTTTTATTGCAATTCGTTCGGGGTAATAGTTCGGAAAAACAAGAAAATCCTTCGGGAAAAGTAAAAAACCAGCAGTCAAGAAGAAAAGTATAGGGAAAAGTGATTACTCTCTCACGGAACGGTTTGAAGATAATTGCTGTTTCATTCCCAAGATCCCTTAAGTTATACAGTCCACATCGAAGAATTAAGGCGTCGGGACTGGGACGACTTCGGAAGACCCGTAATCCCCGTCTGAACCTACTTGCTGAAAAGGAACGAGGTTATCGCCCTAGTGTGTTACTCCGTTGCGGAGATCACATACGTTGTTCCCGAACCCAACGTAGGCGTTGCAGGAGGCCGGATCGAGAGAAGCCTCGATTCCTCCCTTCTGTTTCTTAATCGAAAGTCGAGTTCCGTTTGGTTCTTTTTCAACTAGTATTATTTAAATTAACTATTTGCATTCGATTGTTAAGATAAGACTGCATAATTCTCAATTCGCTTCCTTCAAATCCGTAAAATTTTAATTTATGAATTAAGATATCATGCCGCAAATTTTATATTTATATATTATTTATATACTTACTTATATAATTACTTATACACTTGTTTATATACTTTCTTATATACTTGCTTATATACTTACTTGTACCTATACATGCCTATATACTTACTTATATACTTTCTTATATATGTCTTATTTCTTACATATATACTTGCTTATATACTTCTTATACACTGACTTATATACATGCTTTTTTACGTGGTAGAGCCATGCTGCAGTTATATTAGTAGTATAGTTGTAGCACGAATGGGTCGGCTCGACCGGGGAAGGACCACGCTCTCACAGAATACCAGCGTGAAATAGTAGCCTAATGCTGCTGTATTTCGTATGGTGAGTGTAGAGAACCGGAGACCCTTTTTACTGGAAACGAGGCATTCCATCTTAGTCCTCACGGATGACAACACATCTGCATTTTGATTCGTAATCGAGGATAGATGTAAATGTCTATGGGCCACAGCAACCACTTACCATCATGTGCACTGTGTGCTCGTTTGTCACCCTATCCTATAAAAAAAATGCTTTTACACTTGCTTATATACCTACTTATAACTTACTTGTATACTTGCTTATATACTTACTTATACATCTACTAAAATACTTTCTTATATATTTACCTTACTTATACACCTTACTTATATAATATTGGAACTTTTGAAACACGTGTCGATATCATTCATAAAAATTAAGAAAAGCAAAGAACCTAATAGAGATCCTTGCGCTAGGTACGCCAGACGATATACTTGCTTATACAACGTGGTCCTACAATGGTGACTTTAATTTTACACACGAGTAGGGCCTGGGCCCATTAATCATATTAAATTTGGTAGTTGAAAATTACTCGTAAATTGAAAAACAATTTTTTTCAAACAAACTAAATAACAAAATGTTACTAAAATTAGGATCACCCTTGCCAAAATTCATTAATAAAATTACCTAGTTAAGTCGGAGCGCAACGCATCGTTTTGAGAGCTAACAACCGCGCAATGCGTCTGGTATCTACAACCTTGTACTCGTTATGGTCCGTATCTACTAATTGATGATTTTGGTGTTTAGGTGCCCAATGATGCAGATTGTGCTGGTTCCACATGCCGTTTCTGGTGAACGTGCTTTCGTCAGTCCAACAAATCTTTCAAAAAAAAAAACTTTTTGCGCTTTAAATGTCCGCATATTCAGCTGCTGTGTAGTTCGGATGTGTATTTGCCATTACGATCACAGGTTTACACAAGCACTAATAACACAAACAAAAGCGTCCGTATCACAAAAGATGTAAACGTACCTACTAGATTAGAAAACGAATACAAAATAAAGCGTCT
Organism: Parnassius smintheus behrii; assembly: GCA_036936625.1. Classification (NCBI taxonomy): domain Eukaryota; kingdom Metazoa; phylum Arthropoda; class Insecta; order Lepidoptera; family Papilionidae; genus Parnassius; species Parnassius smintheus. The sequence continues at coordinate 26,665,634 of JAUPFT010000005.1, read as the reverse complement.
TTATCGTAGTAACATAACCTAATTACATAAAAATTAATTAATAAAACAATAGGTAAGCATCTTTTTCGCGGAAACATTCACAAAAATATTAGTCGACGTAACTATGGGCACTACTGTGAAGATGTGTATCAAGGACACAGGTTCGGTGACCACTAGAAATGCAAAAAAAATAATTCGGTTTCGGTGCGGCGAGGTGAGGGGCACACGTTGCTTGCGCCGCCCGCTTGCTGACAAAGTTTATTTCCTTCAATAGTATTGCTTTGTTTTAATTTCAATGATGCAATGCTATGATCCGTGACCCCGCCAAATGACCGCTGCGCGACAATTCTCTACGTACATGTTGCTCTAAAATGCTTTTTTCTAAAATTTCAAATAAATCCGTAAATAATTACGATGAATAATTAAATGTTAATATAATATCTTCATGAAATGAAAATGTGAAAACGTATATGTGTGTTAAAATAAAGTCACCGTTGTAGGAGCACGTTGTATACACAACAGTAAAGGGAATGTAAAAACAAGGGTAAATCACTACCCCTCCACCTCTCTTACCTATACGGTCGTTGCGAATGAGATGAATTCCTGGTAATGAGTATGAAGTGGATGGTAAGCATGCCTTCAACCAAGATTCGAAGACGAGGACTCAAAAGGCACAAACATATCAATACAGTGGACTGGAATACTTTGTGCATTTAGGGGAATCACATTAAAAATTTTCGGAGAATCTGAGAAAAACGAAAAGGGCAAAAATCATTTAACGGAGTAGACGACATTATACTGCGAAAGCTTAATTCTCCAAATGTATCATCAAAATTTATTAACGGCAAAGAATCACCAAAATTATCATTAACAATACTATTATCAAATGACATAATATATCAAGGAAATAAACTAAATATATATACAAAAAGTATGAACAATAAATTTACGGAAGCCTGACCCGGCAGCAGTTTGAAAGAGATTTACATCAGTAAAAGAAATATAAAATAATGTTTCAAAGCAACTAACACAAAGTAACAAAAAATAACTGTCTTTTGACAGTTATTTTTCGTTCGTGAAGAAAAACGAAAATAGTGAAAACTTAAATATAATTTTGCCAATTTTTAGAATAATATATTATTAGTAATAAATTAATAATAAGTAAATCACTAAATTTAAGCTTAACGCTATAAAAATTAATATAAATAACGCTTCGTTAAATAGCGCTAACATGGTATTATTTTCATTGCATAAACGAAACGCAGTAACAAAGAAAATTTGTAAGTCATGCTGTAGTCATGCTATGACATACATAAACATTTTTTAAATAATTCGGAAAATGAAAGTAAAATCAGTATGAAGGTATTAATGGAACAATCAACATCAAATATATGAACACATTAAAAAAACAACTTTAAATTAAAAACAGACATAAAGACATATTCACACCAGATACACAAGAATGCACGAGATATTTATTTCTTAGCAACTCTTTTGGATTTAACTTGAATAGACCTCGTATCCTTTCCCGCACTTGCAACAACTCGGAGCTCGGGATAACATTCAGGTCCGGTCTGGAGCGGAAACGGTGTCGTGTCTGGTCTGGACCTATACCAATATGGTGCCATCCTTCGTCCAGCACTTTGAAACTCCTAACCTTTTGCGCGCCTCTTGGAACGACCGTCGACCGACGACGATGTCGATCTTTGTGAGAAATTCCGACAAAGTGATTTCAGAGCCCTTAAGATTCTATTTTGCCAGCCATACTTTGTCTTTCATCGCAATGTTCCGAAACATCACAAGGATGACACGGGGCCTGTCAGTGACAGTTTGAACCAGATGGTGAGGCCGGCTAATGAACTGATGTAATACCAGGGATTTTTAAGTAGTTGGACAATACCTTCAAACACAGGCGGATGTGTTCTCCCTCTTGTCATTTACACCATGTACCAGCAGAATTTTTCGAGACCTCATCTCCATATCATCACTTTGAGGGGACAACAGTTCCACTTGTTAAAAGTTCTCAAGCGTAGTTAGAACAAAAGAACGGAATATGTTGAACTGATGATTAATATTTGAAGTAGGGCTCGTAGGTGGAATTGTGCTCCTACGGTCCTTTTGGTACTCAACCATCCCAAAGTTGAAGTGCTCAGTGAGGTCCACAACAGATGTATTAATGGACTCCCTTTAATTTTTAGGTTATGCTGAGCAATGATAATAATTTTCACAAGTAACTCTGAATTATATTAAACTGGCAGGAGTTTGGATATCACAGATACACTAATTTTATATAGTCATACTATTAATATTATGTATTTAACAAATCCTCTACTATTACGGTCCCATAAGCATGCAATGGAAACCGATTTATCTTCAAGGGCACTTTAAACGAAAGAGTCAGCAAAGTAATTGGCACAGGCGCATCGCACACGATTGTAAGATCGGACCTGGCATTTTTTAGATTAACAAAATCCTCTACTATTACGGACCCATAAGCAATGACGCAATGATGAAAATTGACTTATCTTCAAGGGCACTTTAAATGAAAGAGTCAGCAAAGTAATTGACACAGGAGCATCGCACACGATTGTAAGATCAGAACTATTGAAGCAAACCATTTCGTGGAAGCAGCGATGGCCTTTTCAGCTACGAACATGAACTGGTCAACCGGTTTCTGAGTTCGGTAAAACGGACGATGAAAATTGATAAGACATCTGGAAATATTTATCGGAAAATTACTTTTAGGTAATTAAAATGCATGCCTTTTAACATAAGAGGACATTTAAAAAAAGCTTTCTCATCCCTTGCAACGACCGCAATCTAGCAACCTAAGCAAATAGCTGTAGACTTTCATTCTGAAAATTCCTATTTGATTCATCATTCTATTGTGCGTTAGATTTGGTTTTTTGCGTACAAATTACCTTGAGTTCGTATATAATTAGATTGATTTAGAACTCGATTCTTTTGGAAGTAAACCTGCAGATCTCGGTTTTTTACGTTTGCTAGTACAATATATTCCAATATAATGTGATAACAAAGTCATACCAAAAAATAATCGGCGGTAATACAATTTATCGATAAAATAATATTATCGCTTTCATAGAACTTAAATTAAAATTCTATGTCGAATGCAAAATATCGAACTTGAAACTAATCAAAATAAAAAAAACTACTAATTTATACGTTCATTAATTTAAATGTCGGTAGGTATCAGGTAGGAAACTATACTGTTTTTTTAAGAAAATCCGTTATAAGCCCATTTTAATTCGTATAACCTAAAAAACAAGAGAAAAGATACGAATTATCTATCTTTAACCTCTTTTTTAAAATATACTCAATTATATATTTTATACTCAATTATATATTAGCGACAGCTGCGCACCCATGCGAACGAGGGTTAGGGCGTCCCCCCAAGGCGACGCACACCAGCTCGTCCCCGTTGGTGTGGAATGCAGCGCGCAAAGCGGCGATGGGGACCGCCACCCGTCACGCACAGCCCGACACGGCGGAAGGTGGAGGACGGAGTGCAGAGTTGGCACGTGGAATGTTAGAGGAGGCATGAGAGATAAGACGAATGAGTTGATCGAAATAATGAAAGAAAGAGAATTAGATGTCGTGTGTATGTCGGAGACCAAACGGAAAGGCAGTGGTATTGAAGAGCTCCCTGGCGGGACGTTAGCTATATGGTCCGGAGTCCCGGAAAGCGAGAACGCCTGCCAAGGAGTGGGAGTGCTGTTGTCGTCCCGGTTGGTCGATCTTATGACTGAATACAAGGTTGTGAACTCAAGACTTCTCTGGGTTCGCTTCAAAATGGGACTGACGAAGTTATTCCTTTTGGCTGTTTATGCGCCGGTAGCTTCGTCGTCCAGGGCTGAGCTGGAGGAGTTTTGGGAGAATGTAAGAGAAGTTCTAGATTTGGTTAAGGGAAACGAAAGAACTGTTGTATGTGGTGATTTGAATGGATGGGTAGGCATCGCTCGACCAGGATACGAGTCGGTGCTTGGAAAGTTTGGAGATAAAAGGGTTAATGATGCTGGCAAGCTTATACTGGCTGTATGCAAGGAAAAGGGTCTTCTTGTGACAAACACTATGTTTAATCACAGGAAGATCCATATGTACACTAGAGAAAGAAAGAATGAGAGAAGTATGATTGATTTGTTCCTGGTGGATGACCGACTGCGAAAACAGGTGATGGATACACGAGTGTTCAGGGGTGCTGACCTGGGAACGGATCATTATCTAGTAATTACTAGATTTAGGGGTTTGTTCGCGGGTTGGCGCCACCGGACGGCAGTAACAGAACCACAGTCGGTCTGTCGCATCCGAAGCTGGAAGCTTCAGGAAGCGGATACTAGGGACAAATATCACACGAGGGTAGCCGAAAAGCTTGACACCATCGATGGCAGGAAAGAATGTGTGGAGAGAATATGGCAGAACCTTAGGGATGGAATGGTAAGTGCAGCGGAAGAAGTATGTGGTACGACAAAAAGAGGTAGTAGTAAAAGAAGAGATGCATGGTGGAATGACGAAGTGAAAGAAGCTGTAAAAAAGAAGAAAAAAGCATGGTTAGACTACTTAGCCTCTAGTAACGATGAGCATATGAGAGAGAAGATGAAAGAAAGATATAAGCTGCAAAAAGTTCATGCGAAAACATTGATTGAGGAAGTACGTGAAAGGTGTAGAATAGAAGCGGACGAGAGGTTGTCGCACAACTTTAGGGAAAACTCCAAACTCTTCTGGAAAGAGGTTGGAAGGTCCCGGAGTGGTGCGACAGCTTTAAGAATGAACAAAGTGCTTTCGAGAACCAATGACGTCCTCTCAGAAAAATCGGACGTCATGCAGCGATGGAGTGAATTTTATAGAGAATTGTATGCGTGTCATGATCTTAGTGAAGGATCCGGGGGTGACGCCGTGACTGGCACGCCAGACACGGACCTCGATGACACTGAGGTCATCAGCATGAAAGAGATTGAACGTGCGATTCGAAGTTTGAAATGTGGTAAGGCTGCGGGACTAGACAGAGTTACTGCTGAAATGGTCAAGTACGGTGGGCCTCGCGTCTGGGACAGCTTTCTTCTGCTGTGCAATTTGTGCTGGCGGACGGGAGATGTCCCGGATGATTGGCGATCCGCGGTCATTGTGCCTTTATATAAAGGTAAAGGTTCACATTTTGACTGCGGGAGCTATCGGGCGATCAGCTTGACCAGTTTAGCAAGTAAAGTTTATTCGAAGGTTTTGACACGCAGGATGCAAGAGAAATCGGAAAGATTCTTATGGGAGGCACAATGCGGATTTAGACCTGGAAGAGGATGCACGGATCAAATGTTTTCTCTCCGCATGATCACGGAGAAGCTTCTGAGTGTTAACCAGAGGATTTTCTGTGCTTTTGTGGATCTGGAGAAAGCATTTGATAAGGTTATAAGGAAGAAAATGTGGGAACTGTTGCCGGGATATGGTGTGGATGGTCGATTGTTAAGGGCTGTGCAGTCACTCTACTATGACTGTAAAGCTTGTGTGCGGGTAGGGCATGACCTGTCACCCATGTTTAGCGTCCAAGCGGGCGTAAAACAGGGTTGTGTCATGTCTTCCTGGCTGTTCATACTGTATCTCGACAGCTGTTTACAGAAGCTGAAAGATAGCTGTTTGGGTGTGAAATTGGGTGACATAAAAGTTAATTGTCTGCTGTATGCTGATGATGCAGTGCTTATTGCACCATCAGAAGCAGAACTGCAGGCATTAGTCACGTGTATGAAAGAGGAATGTGAAATTAAAGGTCTCCGTTTGAATGCTAATAAAACTAAGGTTCTGGTATTTGAAAAGGACGAAGAGAGAACGAAATGTGAAATATGGGTAAATCAGGAATGTCTAGAACAGGTAAATGAAATTGTATACTTGGGGAGTGCTTTCAGCCGGGATGGAAGATGTGATTTAGATGTGGATAGGCGTGTCGCTGCCGGAAACAAAGTCAATGGTGCCCTGAATGCATTAATAAAAAGGCAAGGCGTGGTGAAGAGTGCACGCCTTGCAATACATAACGCAGTGTTGGTACCGACTTTGTTATATGGCAGCGAAACCTGGGTATGCCAGAAGAAGCATAAAAGCAAGTTGAATGCAGTGGAGATGCGATCTCTTCGTAAAATGTGTGGCGTTACCATAGCCGACCGAAAGCGAAACGAAAAGATTCGCAATATGGCAGGATTGAAAGATGACCTTATCACAAAAATTGATAGGGGCGTACTCCAATGGTTTGGACACGTTGAACGAATGAGTGAAGACCGAATGGTGAAGAAAATATATAGAGCGAAAGTAAATATTAAAAGGTGTCGAGGTAGACCGAGACTAACTTTCGAAGACCATGTGAGTAAATTGCTCGAAGAGGGGAGGGTCAAGAGTACTCGGATACCTAGACGTGCATGTATGAAGAAGTTAATGAACCTGAAAGAAGCGAAAGAGGTATGTAAGGATCGTGACACTTGGCGATCTGTTCTCTCTGGCTACCCCGTTAGGGATTGTGCGTGACGATAAGTAAGTAAGTAAGTAAGTAAGTATTTACAGTCATTTTCATCACGTCTCACTTCAACCCAACTTACGTAATAAAATCGTAGTTTGTAACTAAGTACAAATTGACAACCATTAAGTCCACGAATGGAAATTAGTTTTGGGAAACATGTAGGTCTTTCGGAGACTGATTAAAGTTTTGCCGTTCGTGTAGTTTTTTCCGTTTGTTCAATGCTTTTGTCGTACTATACAAAACATTTTCGCTTATTATTAAAGTTTATCACAATTTTGCTGCCGAACATAAACTTCGTAGTGGGATTTGCTGCAGTTTTTTTTTATTATTTTAAGTTAAAATGTAGGGACCTGATTTGGGCAAAGCTACTTAAGAATCAAGCGCAGCACACCCGCAGATCCATCAAAAGACGCAATACTGCAAGTAGCAGTAAGCATCAATGCAACTATCATACGGATGGCACCCCCTCACAACCCTCACACCCACATGATCCCTATCGACTTTGGTAACAAAATTTGTATTGTTCTTAACTAAAAACAACACCAACGTATCACAGTAACACGCTACTAAGACGCCAGTGGACAAAACTCCACCTATCATAGCGCTGATACACTAGAACATGAAGTTGAGTACGCTTGTTACACTTAAAAGTGCTACAAGCACATTCATCCCAATCCGAAAGTTAGACGACGTATCGCTATGCGCTACGACGCCACCCACAAACAGTATGGGTGTGCGATGTCCACGGCAAAGCCGTATTGCTACAAAAACCCCCTTACCACCGGCACTAAGATGATATGTCTAGGACACATCGGTTAGCGAGTCCAAGTTTACCTCGATCTCGGTCGCTTGTGATGCAGTATACACGCCACTATAATAATCATATCAAGTCCCACTTCTATTAATATAATGCTTTCACATATTTGAGACCTTCCACATATTTGCTTTATTTCATATACCTTACTATTATATGTCTTTAATATATAGGATTTCTGTCCATAACTCTACTATCATAATGCGTAAGCATTATAAAGACCGTCTATAATAATGCTTTTGTATCATTTGTTATATGTCTTTAATATATGGGACTTTGACCTACAACTCTACTATTGTAATGATTATTCATATATATATATATATATATATATATATATATATATATATATATATATATATATATATATATATATATATATATATATATATATTCATATAGAGACCTTCTATAATAATTTTTTTGTATCGTAGACCTTACTACCATAAGTCATTAATATATAGGACTTCAACCCACAACTCTAGTATTGTAATGATTATGCATCATAGAGACCTTCTATAATAATGCTTTTGTATCATAGACCATACAATTACAAGTCTTTAATATATGGGAATTCAACCCACAACTATGATAAGTCCATAATACAAACATTCTGCAACAGTACTATATGTAGTCGGTCACCCGACGACCCCATGTATCGGTACACCCTTGGGTATGTGTCTCTGGCAGCTCCCCCATACAAGCAATCTATACACGAACACTCTCCATATCCTTATACGCGATTTATTTTTTTTAAAAGACAATATTAAGCCTTTAATTCACTATAATAGTTAATATCCGAAAAGTATTTATTTTAACTTTATGCTTATTAATATATTGTTATTGTTGTGTGAATAAGTCAACTAGCGCCATCTAGTGTCAGGAACGAGAGCGAGGGGAGCTTTGCAGAGAATGACATCACCGATCTCTCGACCGACAGCGCCACCCGAAGAACTGAGTTTCTAGAAAATCTATACTCGAGCTCTCGGTACCTTACGCGTGTTTACTTGAACATTCCGGATATTTTGCTAATTTAAATAAATAGGTGGCGCAAGATGCGATCGACACAGAGTTGATTTGACGAAACAAGCGAAGCTTCGGAGCGGAATTAAGTGAATTAGTGTTTTTAATTATTAGTGTTTTTAACTTTAGTTTGTGTAAAGTAAATTAAAGTGTTAATTTAGGTAATTTTATCGGCAATTTTTATTGTCACGAACCTTAAGCTCGTAACATTATTGTTTAATATATCTTTTCTCAGACAACTTTTGACGACTTTATACAGAAATTAAATATTTATAATAAAAATGGGCCGTCACGATATGTATGGGCAGCAAAAATGCTGCAAAATGCCACCTAGCACGGTTGGACTTAGTAGAGAGGCGTGCCAAGAAACTTATTGCTGACATTGATTTAGTTACAGCACTACATAGTTGATAGCCGTTTACTGTACTTGTAAAACATAGTGATTATAGTATACTTATTGAATACCACTTACGTGAAAGCATGTCAACATAATGATGTCACAAATCTGGGAGCCATTAGTTGCGCGAATTGTGATCACGTTATATTTTTAAAGTTATAATGTATTTTATTTTATTTTATTTAACAAGAACACTTACAATACACATATATGACAATCACGAAAACATACACATTTCTATACTCTTTGATATGTATATCAATAACAAGTGTACATAACATAACTGTTGGCGACGCGCCTATAAGAATATTTCAGTTTATTAAGTCAACCGATGACGAATAACTTTTCAAAGACTCATTGCCCAATAGAAATGTTCTGATAAGAAAATGCTTAGTTAAATCTTAAAGAAATGTCGAATTAATGGTATGAAAGTCTTGGGTTTGACTCCCAGGCCGGACTAGTTTACTGTTTTCTAGGTAATATCTTTCAATAAATTCATATAGGGAATTTTATGTTATAAATTATGTTACCGGATTTGTTCCCCGGTTGAAATCGTCTTTCCAACGATGTAAATTCAAAGGAATATTAAAGTGAAGTTAGAGATCGGATTGGTTCCCCGGTCGAGATGATCACTCTGTGCACAAACAGAATTAACGGAAGTTAATTGCATAAGTATTGTCTTGTATAAGTATGATATGTTTTGTACGAAAACAAATGCCTATTTGTTATGATTGATTAATGAAAACATTCACTTGTATTGTTATCTGATAAGAAACATGATAACTGATAAGAATCTTATCAGAGATAGTTTCCTACAGTTTGAAAATTATGTAAAAGCACTTATTTACCTAATATTGTTAAAATTCGTGTATTTCAGACTTTCATTTTTTCTGATAGCCGAGAGCCGTGCAAAGTTAGTAGTTCAAATAGTGTGAGTTCACGGAAGCACGCTGACCACGCCCCTAGGAGGCCAAATATGTAAAAATTTAAAATGTTTGTAATTTCAGCAATTTATGTAAAAATGACTTGTAAAACATTTCAGGTTGATTGTACGTGCTAAAAAGGTGAATTCTGTGTTATTTTTATGTGAAAATTCCTGTGTATAAGTGAAATAATGATAGTTTTGTATAAGAAATTTAAAAGTGTTTTAAATAGTGAAATAAATAGAGAAAATGTAAATTAAACTATTGTATTAGTTAACATATGTATAAATTCAGGTAGGAAATATTGTTTTAACTTTCTGTGTTAAATATTTAAGAAGTTTGGACTTTGGATTTGTGATTAAAATAGGCATATTTTGTTTTGTAAATTAAAGGATTTTTGTGATACGAAAATATAATGTATATCATGGTGTAGATATTGTTTTGTGCTATCTAAATAGATAACTTGTATTTGTGTATGACTTATGTGAATAAAGAAATTAAGTGAAACGTGAGAGAGTAATAGTACAAATTCATGTTATTAAGTTGCGCAGGCACGCGAATGGCGCAGCTCACTTTCGCGTATAGCTCTGGGGGTAGCTTAGTGAACGGGTTTTATTGCAATTCGTTCGGGGAAATAGTTCGGAAAAATAGGAAAATCCTTCGGGAAAAGTGAAAAACCAGCAGTCAAGAATAAGTGTAGGGAAGTGATAGGGAAAAGTGATTACTCTCTCACGGAACGGTTTGAAGATAATTGCTGTTTTATTCCCAAGAAATTCATCCCTCAAAGTTATACAGTCCACATCGAAGAATTAAGGCGTCGGGACCGGGACGACTTTGGAAGACCCGTAATCCCCGTCTGAACCTACTTGCTGAAAAAGAAAGAGGTTATCGCCCTAGTGTGTTACTCCGTTGCGGAGATCACATACGTTGTTCCCGAACCCAACGTAGGCGTTATAGGAGGCCGGATCGAGAGAAGCCTCGATTCCTCCCTTCTGTTTCTTTATCGAATGTTCCAGCCCGTCTGGTTCGTTTTAAATTGATCCTTCCGAACCTGTTTCCTTTTCAATAACATTCACAGATTGAGTCGTGCTATCATCCAATCAATATAATGCAAATTAGAACTATTCAAATAAGTTATGTACCTAAATAAGAAAAATCTAAAGATAAAAAACAGGTTTAATTATTAAAAGGTAAGGTAAAAGGTGGTAGATATTATACTCTCTTCAGGAGTATGTATATTTTTAATTTAAGTATAAGATGTATTATATGAAGATCTAATTTATATCAGGAACTCGACGGTAAATAATTTGTAAGTTTAATTTTGAATGCAAGATAAGAGTCGTTAAATATATATATATATATATATATATATATATATATATATATATATATATATATATATATATATATATATATATATATATATATATATATATATATTTAATTAAATTACAATTTTTATAAACAATTCATATCGAATTTTAATATTATTTATGATTAGGTAATATAACGCTTAGCAATTTCATAAAATGAGAGCAATTTAAATTATTTTCTTTATTCTATAGAATCTTCTGGAAGCGACTATTTTTTTTTCAAAACATGTCAAGTGTTATATCGCTGATTTCCCTTCCCCCATGCAGTGATTCCTAGTTTTTCACTGTAATCCCATGGTGTCCTACCTTATTATTGGCACTGCCACGGGAACGCTTTAGCACATATTCCCCAGAAGCACTGGACTTCTCAACAATCTGTAAAAAATGAGCTAGGAGCTTTCAACTTGTCATGGAATGAAGCTAAAACCGTTATGTCTAAATACTTAAATCATTGGGACCTGAACTCAAAGTTACACTTCTTTTCGGATACGTAAGGGCAGTATTACAAAATTGTATCTAATTTCAAAATTTGCAGTTCTGGAATAGTCACACTGAATGCCTCCGAATAGTTTTTCTAATGACTGAATACTAAGCCTATGTGTATAGATCAATTCAAAATAGCACTAAAGCTTTTCTCCTTTTATCAGCCACCAAAAATGGCCGTTATACATTTATATATTCACAAATAAAATATTGTATTACTACTTTTTTATTATATTTTACACAGAAAATACTGCACTACTGACCGTGTAATGGCGGTTAAGAATATCCACTACTCCATTTCTTCCCATGGGTGTCGTAAAAGGCGACAGAGAAAAACAGGCAGATGATCAGCAGCATCTTTATGATAACAGCAGTCGTACAACAAAAAAAACTGCGTTTGCCAACCCGTTCGACAAGCGTGGCAACTATGGCAATATACCCCCCATGAGAGCTTGAAGAACCGACGACCGCAGGGAAAAAAGGTTCTCGAGCGGTAGCCTCGTACCGGTAGGCGTAGTTTAGGGTGACCACCACTAGACGACCTGGTAAGGCATGCAGGAAGTCGGTGGATGCAGGTGGCTGAGGACCGTGCTTTGTGGCATTCATTAGGGGAAGCCTGTGTTCAGCAGTGGGCTTGTGAAGGGCTGTAAAATTATAATGAGGAAGAAAATATTGATCCTAAATTAATACTTTTATATATTAAACCATAAGTTTAACTTGCTCTGCTCTCCTCTATTAGCTCAAAAATAGCTTCTTTATTTTTTATATTACAAATGTGTCTAAAAAGTGTTTTCTCTTGTATTTTGTGCGAATTTTACATACAACAATAGCAATTTGCTTAAACAAATAGGTATCACAATCATTTTTAGGCAAATCAAAACTTAACACATGGCGATGCTTTTACAGCCAAACGATAAGTAAAAAGGGTTGAAAGCTTAATCGTTTATCTTTTATTTTTTGCGTACACTGTAACGAATGTTTTTACTCTAGAAGCCTTATTTTAGGTTTTTTGCTGCAGTAACACGTTCTCACTAACTTTTAAGTATAGCTTATTGTTCCGCACTAAACGTACACTTATGCAACAAACTAGTAGTCTATCTCTCCGTCCGTCTTTCACTTATATTTTACTCAGTACTTTCATGCAAATTATTTAAATTTGGTACACGTATCCAAACTCGACGTAAGTATTCGAATTAAAAAAGTTAGTTCTGAGATAAAATGGGCACTTTATTTAATTTAATATAACTCATTCCAAAGATTATGGTGAGAAATCGTGTGATTAGAAAAAGCGTGGTTAGCTAAACGATGGTGTGTTTTATAAAACTGAAATGATAAATGAACTTACAGTGATGGTAAGTGTCATGTTCATGCATACCTACAGTTAACTTCGTCTCCGGAGGTTACAGATACTAATTTGTCACCCTTGAGGATACAGATGAGACACTTTACACCCTTTAATTATACTGGTACCATCTACCCAGGATTCAGGACATGTGGCACCACACAGACGGACTCCTGTGGTGACTAGGACTAAAAAATGAATACTTTGCTGGTTTAGACACGTTGAGAGAATAAATGTGAAAAAAAACTCGCAATGCAAATTTATGCTGCAGAAGTAACAACGAAAGTCTATCAAGTATGCGTAGATAAATGATTGTGAAAAAGCAAGAGGGGTGCGTCAGGGTCGTGCCAAATGGAAGTGCGTAATCCATGCCCACTAGTCTGGGTGACAGGCGTTGGAATTTATGTTTTATTTATTTAATTCTTTCATATCAATAGTATCTCCTCTGACACCCCCACAGGTCGTAGGGTAACAATATTGTGAATTTGCTTCGGATTGCTGTATTTGTTACAGCGTTACAGCAGTGTAATGCATTTATTGCTTGTTGTGTGTAGTGCTCATTTATTGACCGACTAATAGAGATTCTATCATCTGTGTAGCGAAGCCCTTTTTATTTTTGTAGCAGTAAAACTAATAGTAATAATAATAATATACAGAAATATATTGGGTATATGAAATTAGCGTTTTGTCGTACTGATCGATTTGATCTGAAATATCTCCTCTTTAGTTAAGAATTCCTAATTCAAATTTATAAGTTCATTTAGCTGGTACCTTTGAGTTTTGAAAACAGTCATTCATCTGTTTTTTCCTCACTATTATATATTACTCTTTGGCGTCGTTTATTACCACACAATGGAAAACATGAAATATCGGTATATTTATGATAACGAGTTCTACCGTGGCACCAGTGCTGCAGAAACCGCTCGAAGGATTAATGATGTGTACGGCGCTGATGTCGCAAAAGATAGCACGGTACATTTTTGGTTTCAACGTTTTCGTTCTGGATATTTCGACCTTCAGAACCAACCCCATGAACGTGTAAATGGTGACCAAAGTGGAAAATGATGAATTAAAGGCTATTGTGGAAGCGAATCCATCACAAAGCACTTCATAGGTAGCTGCAGGCTTTGGCGTAAGTGATAAAACTGTATTAATCTACTTCAAGCAATTCTGGAAAGTGAAAAAACTTGAACGACGGGTGCCTCATGAATTAAGTGAATCGAACTTGCAAACACGCGTCGTCTATTGAGTCACTTTGCTCAACCGACACAAAAATGAGGGGATTTTAAATCAAATCAATACTTGTGTTGAAAATGGATACTGTACGATAAACGAAAGTGCCCGTTGCAATGGCTGAACTCTGGAGACCCAGACAAATCCTGCTCTAAACGAAAATTGACTCAGAAAAAGTTACTTGTGAGTGTTTGGTGGACTAGCGCCGGTGTCGTTCATTACAACTTTCTAAAATCTGGCCAAACGATTACTACATTACCTATTGTCAATAACTGCAAACTATGAAGGAAGAACTAGCTGCTAAACAACCAAGATTCGTCAATCGCTCTAAGCCGCTGATACTTCACGACAACGCAAGATCACACACTGCACAACAAACAATCACTAACTTAGATGAGCTACAATTGGAATGTCTGCGACATCCACCGTACTCCCCAGACCTTGCTCCAACAGATTTCCATTTTTTTGGAATTTGGACAACTTCTTACAAAGGAAAAAATTCAACAACAACGATGCGGCACTCCAAACCGTTTTCAAAGAGTTTAATAATTCTCGCCCCCATGGTATTTTATTAAAGGGACCAATAAACTATCGATGAGATGGCAAAAGTGCATAGATAACAACGGTGCATGCTTTGATTAATTAAATATATTTTACAAAAAAAATTGACTTTATATTTCTCCCGTACAAAACGCCAATTTCATATGTAAGGACCTATTAATTACACAGTAAGGCAAACGACATAGTAAAAGCTGAAGTGGAGTGGGCGGGCTATATAACCGATAACCGATTGGGAAAAAAGTTGTTCAAACGGCAGCTTCGTACCGTAAGTGAAGTGTAAGGCAGCCACCACTATATGGAGTGAGGATTTGGTATGAGATGCTTGAAGTCACACCTCTTGATACACGATAAAACTCTACCTCCACGATACAGGATAAAATCCTAGTGTTACGTAACGTACGGGTAACGTTTTTTTAAAAAGAAAGAAACAGATTCTACTATAGAACCACCTATGTTGTCTCTCTGTTTGCCTATTTCGGAGAAGAACGGACAGACTAAGATAGTTGATTTCAATTTGGCATATTCATAATAGTTAATTAAATACAGACGTGGTACGTGGTAGAGCTACGCTGCAGTTATGTTAGTAGTACAGTTGTAGCACGAATGGGTCAGCTCAACCGGGGAAGGACCACGCTCTTACAGAATACCAGCGTAAAATAGTAGCTTAATGATATGTTTTGCGTGGTGAGTGTATAGAACCGAAGACCCTTTTTACTCGAAACGAGGCATTCCATCTTAGTCCTCACGGTTGACAACGCATTTGCATTTTGTTTCGTAATCGAGGATAGATGTAGATGTCTATGGGCCACAGCAACCACTTACCATCAGGTGGACTGTGTGCTTGTTTGTCACCCTATCCTATAAAAAGACATCGAGCTCGGGAATAAAATGAGCACTTATATTTTGTGTTAGTTGATTCTCCACCGACAGTCGGTCACCCTTATTGAAGTACTGGGTCAGTGTGGATATAGCTGAAAGTGTTCGTAAATCAACCGAGCGATAGAGTTTCGATATTCACGCCGCCCGCAGCGCGTACTGACTGGTCGAATAGTTAGGACAGGTATAGCTATCCAGTGGGCAGTATTTGTCTTATTGATGGAAGCTTTTTTTGCATCTGCGTTCATCTGGAGAATCAATAAAAATACTCTGAAGCTTCATTAAAACGCATTATTCATTATTATTGAGAAAATATACACAAAAACAGAGAGGCCAATTTTCTAAAAAAAGAAAACGTTACACCTAATGTAGATTCAGTACAATAGACAATAATCCATCTCATCATCATCCATTAGCAGGGACGTTTTCAGCAGAATAGAAGGAACTCCATCAGGCCTACCCAATTTGTTGACGTCCACAGCGATAAGTGCTTTGCGCTTGAGTGGCACACCATGCCTGATGTGCAGTTTACACCGTGTGCACAGTGGAGCACGCCTACTGTAGAATGGTGCAGTCCAATGTGGCATAACCCAACAAGTCATCCTCCCTGTGCAGAGATGGAAAACATGACTGGCAAAAGTTCCCTTGGAAAACCCTGGCGAGAGACCAGAATTTGCTTCTGTATCTTAGAGACGTTTTATACACAAAGAAGAAACAAACACTGGTTTCGAGCGGGCTTAGAACCTACGCATGCCGTTTCCCACATCCAAACACTTAGCCACTGCGTTAACGACGAGACAAATACTACCTAAGTACATATTATTTTCTTCTAAAACCGTCACTCGTCTTCGCCAATTTTCTTACCACTCCATAATATGCGCAGTATCTGTATGTCCTTTATTATTATTACTCCATAAAAAAGTTACTCGCTGTATTTTTAGTTATGCCAGTGATCGACTTACAATAAATTATTACATGGAAGATCTGAATAATATTTAAAAATTCCTTAACTTTCCCTTTAAAAAGAATGAGAAATCAGATTATGAAAATATTTTAAAAAACCGGTGCCTTATATAAAATTTATTTTAAGCACTATACAAAGAATAAATAAATATACATAAATATCTACACTTTATTCACAATATAATATCCTGTCTTTTAGAAAGGATATTTGCCATATTTGCTACACTTGGCGATCCTCAATCTTTAAGTTGTTATCAAGAGGATGCTCATCTCCCGTTTAGTTTCCCTCAGTCACCTCTTACGGCACCTACGGGATAAAGAGTAGTGCACTTTCGTAAGCTGCCACTATACGGCACAGAACATTTTGATAACATAAAATATCGACGCTTCGCGAAGTCTACAAAAACAGTTACATGCAATATATAGTAATCGCATAAGCGCGAAGAATCCTTAATTTTCTTTTTAACTAAACTCATATATTATCATACACGAATTATGGCTTTGAGCAGCGTAAATAAAATAACACACCATGATGACCGTACATATAGAGTATAAAGACATTATTTTAGGAATTAAATTATTGCTGGATGAACCACATCTTGTGGCCAACAAAATAAGTACCCGCAGTTGCACTGTTCGAAGCAATGCGATGCATTGTATAGAAATTAGATTTCTGCATATGCTTGAAATACTAAAAATCCATCGAAATACCGGGTGTTTGTGAAACGCTCCCGGAAACGAAGACAGATGATAGTACTAAAGATACCTTTGATGATGCGACAGAATGAAAATCTATCCCGATGAAAAAAAAAGTTTCCTTTCACAACGTTTTATTAGCTTTATTCACGCTCCATCATGTTAGTACAGCTAAATGAAACGATAATTTCATAAAAAATCATGAAAATACTTAAAACCAGCAGTGGAACTTAAAGTAAAATCAGCTGACAATAGGGTCAATATTTGCGCGGACGCCAAGCTCTTTTATCTAGCTCGGTACGAATAAAATCATGAGCTATTACCGTACTACACTTACACTACTCAAACTTTTTCTCATGGCATGGCTCACTCCAACCTTCCCTTTCAAACGCGCGCTGCTGCCGCCCGGGTGACTCGTATCGTCTCACGCTGTGCAATTTACACATGTTGGACCGAAATTCACCTACTAAGATTTACAGATGACATTAGAATTAGAGGCGGGAATCACAATAAAACTTAACACAAGTAACTTTTATAGACATAGAGGATATAATAGAAAAAGAGGTACGACAAGACCTCCTTTTAAATTCAGAATACTGGACGGATTAAAAACGAAACGTCAATTAAAATAAAGTAAAAAAATTATTTTTTGGATTAATTCTGATAGATTAATTAACTGTCGATCATAATTGCAATTTGTTTTAACTATTAAATTATTCAGTGCCATTTCATTTTTATTTATTCTAAAATACCAAAGATAACGATGAAATAGTGTTTATAATTGTGTAAATGAGTACCCTATTAGATACGTTTATTAATTTCAATATCATTTTTGTAGTAACGTTGCGTCAGGGCACAATTGTATGTCTACTTATATTAAAAAATGACAACTGTAACTTCTAAATTCTATATGAAGACTAATCGTAGGGATAACTAAACTTTTACATAAAATAAAGGTAGGGAATATTTTACCGATCTACGGAAATGATCAAAATGATCATTCACGATCACCACAAAGACGCACGCACTTAGCGATAAGCATTTGTTTTGGCAGGATTTATCATTAATTTCAGTTTATGAGACAGTTCCGTGTTGACTATCACGTGCACGTGAGCAACAGTTCAATTGTTTTGTTTATTAAATTCTTTTTATTATTACTTGTTGTTATTATTCTTGTTGTTACGTTTAGTGTTTCTTGTTTTGTTTTAATAATGCCTAACGCGTACGTTTATAGTGCTCGTAAATATGGCAACATGCTAATGTGTCTTGGAGAAGCTTGCGGAAATGCTTTACGTGCATCACAAATTTACCGAGAGAAATTTCCGACCGCTCAACACGCAGTTGACTCTCGTTTGATAAGAGCAGCTATTCAGAAAGTGTTGGAAAATTGGCCCATTGCTCTGATACCGGTAAGAGGTGGAAGTCAAGTGGCTGTTCACTCCGAGGAGCGAATTTTAGATGTCGTTCGCCGTTATCCGAACCGATCACTATCACCGGCGAGTTTTCAGCCATTGGTTATTAGACCAACAACAGCGTGTGCCTGGTTTAATTGAGCACGTCATCCAAACGGACAAGTCGACATTTACCATAAACGGCCTGTTGAACCGAAGAAATATACCCGTGTATTCCGAAGTTAATCTGCACGCTGTTCAACATACCGGGCACCAAATCCGATGGTCGGTTAACATATAGACAGGTTTATTTAAGGATCGCATACTAGGATCAGTGTTTCTACCACAGCGACTTAACGGACAACGAAATCTAAACTTTATAAGTGAACAGTTGTTTGACATTTCAGACGACCTTTAGTTGGCTGAATATCGCTGCACATGATTCCGGCATGATAGTGCACCTCCCGATGCACGATACGTCGTGAGGTGACTAGGACCACACGTTTCGCCACCACTCTTACTAGATCTGACCTCGCTAGACCTCTTTCTGTGGGGTATGTGAAAGAAAGGGTTTTTAATCGTAAGTGTGATATTTTTGACGAAATGCGCCAAAGGATCTTGAATCTGTTGACAACCTACGTGCGGACTGTATCGAAGACCCCACGATAATGCCCCTCCTGCATGAGGAGATGCAACGTAAGCCCAAATCTGCCTCGAAATGAATGGGGCATAATTTTAGCCGCTTATATGGCCACCGTGGCCTTATGATTTAGATCGGTAAGCAGTTTCATACCCATTTCTTTTTTCAAATAACTTAGTAATGGACTGATCTGTATAGGTACATAACTTAATATATCAAAATAATAAACATACCTACACAATGGATAAAAAAGCATGACTATATCCTTGTCAAAATTGAATTTAAGTATTTTTTTCATTAGCGGGGAATCGAAACAGGTATTTGGTTTATTTGACCTGTGAATTCGAATAAAAGTGGCTAGGTGGAGACTAGCACAGTGGCAAAATAGTAGGTTAAGTAGATTAAGTAGATAAGAAGGTAGGTAGTAGGTATTTAGACAAGTGTTGTACAAACGCTATTTCATGTTATCATTGGTACGAACGCTAGCTGCGGGCCACGTGGGACCCTATTGTCAACTGATTTTATTTCATTAAAAGATGTTTATTTTCATCTGGATTGTTTTTTTATCCAACCCATCATCAAAGGTGTCGTTAGTACTATCGTCTGTCTTCGTTTCCGGGAGCGTTTCACAAACACCCAGTGTAAGTACGGAGTCCAAATTCTACAGATTGGGTGAGGAAGAAACGTAGACTTTACTCACACCATTCAAACCTTTCAAAAAATGCGGTATGCAGTATAATATAGACTTAAAATGGATTTAAACGGATTAAAAACGAGAAAAATTTTGAACATAGTCATCTTTTATACGATTTTTTTATTAGTTAAACTAGAAACTAATTTTAATTACTACTCCTTTCTCTTCTTTTTAAAAGTGATCCAAATGGCGTTCATAATGGTTTTTAATATTTTTGAAAGGTTTTTTTAACCTTTATACTTAACTTAATAAAAATACATATTTTTTTAAAGATATCCGCCTTTTTCCATTGTCTTGATCTTGGGGTAAACTTCATATACCTTTCGCCGCAGGGACCTCTGCAAGGTTATACCAGACTTTTATTTAAAGTCTGGTATAACAAAGCCCACAGTGGTCATCATTAACGTATACAGTCAATAGAGTGTACGGGTCCCCGGATCTCCATTCGGAACGCAACCAGGGTCCTTCCATCGGCTTACTTTACCAAAAACACGTACCAAAAACAATTCACCACTTACAACCCCCAGCACTCTCGCAGTGCTACCACAATGTCTTGAGACCACTTCCGAGTCATTCCTAGATTTTATTACCAGCCGTTTGGGACCCCAACTAGATGCCTCATCTTCCAATGCAGCGGTTTCCAAAAGGTTTCGGAACTAGTCAGTTTCCGAAAAGGCTCAGTACCATAGAAGAGGTACCATAGAACACGTATATACACTTGGGCAAATTGTAACGAAGATTCAAAAGTACAATCTGTCACTGTCATGTATGTAGATTATGAGAAAGCCTATCCATT
This sequence comes from Parnassius smintheus behrii, assembly GCA_036936625.1. Taxonomy (NCBI): domain Eukaryota; kingdom Metazoa; phylum Arthropoda; class Insecta; order Lepidoptera; family Papilionidae; genus Parnassius; species Parnassius smintheus. The sequence goes on along the minus strand of JAUPFT010000005.1, from coordinate 26,644,939 downwards.
GAAATTTGGACAATGCTAAATTCCCTTTGCCTCGTACCAGATTTACGGTATATGGAAGTGCTGTAGTGCTTGTACAACTACCAGTACAGCTCGTACTATAAGGTAAGACTTTTTCTGGTTAGGAGTCCATTTGGGTCCGGGAATCCCCCTCTTATCTATTTCTGCCATTAAATAGTAGTGCATTATGTCATTTAGCATTTATCAATACTAAGTGATTATTATTTTTTAAATAAAAAATATTTTAAAATGCGTTATATGTTTACTTGCGGCTAAAAAAGGCTAAAGTAAAATATCCACCATTTTCGGCTGAGATATCGTATAAAATATTGCCCGTTGCATCCTTTTACATGCATTAAATTGTTGTATCGAGGTACATATATCATTATGTGAATGTGGATAAAACAAAATATACTGCGTTTTATTTATGTAGTTTTATATTATAGATTGCAGTAAACAAAACCAGAAAATATATGATATTTTTCTTATATTATATATATTTTTCTCATATATATACATGATATTTTTCTGATATATGTTAGTTACCTGTTGTGTTGAAAACATGATACTACTAATTCGATACGATAGAAAAAAATCACAATTATACCTATAAAAATTTCTTTTAACGAGTCAAAACCACACTATATATACAATCATTCTGGTTTTTTGTCAGGTTATTTTTTATACAAGCAACATATTACCGTATTAAGGCTCCCCCATACAGGCACGTTATTATAGGTTATAATATCGCCTGCGTTATTGCGATATCTGTTTTCAGTTTATTTTGTATTAGGATGGCCATGAAGTTACACGCTATTGCGATAATAACGCCGCAATGAAAGTAGGACGTTGCGTTTCTCCGTCCGGCAATATTCCGATATGAGTTCTAGAATATTTTGTATCAGGACAGGAATGACTGTACACACAACTGCGATAATAACGTTAGTAAGTACTTGTAGGACGTTTGATTTTATCGACAGTTTGAGAGTGGTTACATGACTGTACGAGTGTCCTAAAAACTTTTCTATAATATGGATAATAACATATTATCAGACGAATAATATTTATTACTAACAGTTGCAATGAAAGTGACCGAAAAAGACGCCAGAAACGAAGGTAAGATGGTAAGGTGCCTTGTGCATCTGAGCTCGACTGGGTGTCATGTACATCGGAGCTTAATTATTGTTCCAGGAATGTAATTTTTGGCGCAAAGCTTAAATGTGTTTTCATGAATTCCACGTGCCCATTGCCAGTGAAAATATATTGCTGATGCTTATCCCGTAGTAGTTTTGTACATTTGAGATGCTCTGTAAAACAATCCTTTAAATTTCTCCATTTGCAACTTCAACTGTAAAATAATATACAACTGCACTGATAAAATTTTGGGTATGTTTCCACTTTGTAACACCCCTTCTGGTAACAGTGTTACAAACTGCAACATACAATAAAAGAAAGACCTTCTTAGTACTTAAGGTACTGGTAACAGTGTTACAAACTAAGAATCGATGTTTAAGAAAAATCACAGTTTGTAACAGTGTAACAAACGGGGAAAAAAATCAAATCCCATTCCCAGTTAGTAACATTATCATCAGAAGTGATGTTACGAAGTGGGATCACATGAACTTTCATTAATTAAGAAATAAAAAATTGCAATGTTATTTTTACTTTTAATCACTGGTTTTCCCTCTTAATTAACCAATGCCTTTTTGTTATAGATATTTAGCAACGGCTGACAGTCTATCGACAATAGCCCACAGCTATAGTACGTTTCTAGGGCATGCGGAAAAAAGCACTTTGAACTCAAGTATTATGCTAACATAATACTTGAGGTCAATGTACTTTTTTCCAATAAATTATAGCAATAACTGTCGTTTTGTTTCGATATTAGCAAAGTTATTGCTTCCATACATTTCTTTATAGATTACGCATCGTTATGCGCTAAGCGTGTTTCATGGTACGGGGCAGGGTGAAGGAAGCGATCATTCAGAGAAAATAAATCTATTTCGACGCAATTTGCGATAGCTCTCACGCCGTGCGTATTTGACAAAGCGGATTAGCGGATGGAGCAGAACTATTTCCTCATTCGCTTTGGGATGCGCTTGCGTGTAGATAATTTGAGATTTAAAATTTTCGGTTATAGTAGTTGTTTTAATTTTTATTAAGTTTGTTTTGTTAGTTATATTATTACGTTTTGTATTAAAGTTTTTGTTATTGTTTTGAGACGTTTTGTAAATTATCACTAGTATGAAATCGGGTCCATCGACATGTAAATCTCATAAAGACTTACGTCACCACGATAGAAGCGGAAAGTGTCGTATATTTTGGAAACCAAAAAAATAATGATTGTAAACATCTATAAATGTGTAAAAGAAACGTGGTCTAGTGACGTATATCCATCCAAAACGGATATGAAAAATAAAACTGCCGATATTTTAGGTTATAATCAATGTGACGGACGGACGTCTTCATCATCATAAAATGATTCTGAAATAGATACAGATGAATAGTCCGTCAAGTGTCTCTGACAGTCTATTATTATAAGTTTTATGCATGCTTCAAGGTTGGCTGCTTAAGAATGCTTAGCATTATGAGTTCGTCTTTTTACCTGACTGCCAAGAAGTGGTTATGTTTGATACAACTACCTACCTACCTACTTATTAAAGTACTTACCTACTATTAACGTAATAATGAAAATTGTAATAACTCATGATTTATAAATAATAAACTTAAATTAATATTAATTTGCTTTTTAATTCATTTAGGTACATGATAATCTTCTTTCTATATTAAATAATAATAGACATAGGCCCTGTAAAGAACTTCGCACTCGGCACCCTTATCTTTCACTCTGATGATCTATGTAATGATAAAAGGATAAAAAATGAACCTAAACAAAAAAATTGCCTACCCCGATGATATTGTACAGAGTAGGGTTTTCGACTGTCAACAAAATTATAACAGAAATATGTAAAGCCATATGGAGCAAGTTAAGAACTCATTATATGCCAGAAGTTACACAAGCACACTGGGAAACAATCGCATAACGTTTTCAAGAGAAATAGAGGTTCCCGAATTGTATCTGAGCAATCGACGGGAAACGTATTACTGTGAAGTACCTTTCATATTTGAAGAAGCAAAGCATTTTACTTTTTTTATTTCCCACCATTTTTATCCTCTCATCTGTCTTTATATAGTGGATTTCGTAAATCATATAAAACAGGTCCTTCCTTCACTAAAGCTATGAATAATTCAATATTCGTTTTTAAATAAGCGATAAAGCGAGAGAACACACAAATACTCGCTGACTTTTTGGAGTCTTGCATTTTTTACATGTGCGTGCACTGCATTGACTTTTTTTTGAATACCTAAGAAATATCAGACGATAAAAACGCAGCTGTATGCGAGGAAACAGCTGTGTGAAAAAAATGCATTTTTATAATTTTATTTTTAAATTCATTGTTTCGTAAATATTTTTCTTTCCATAAATTATCTTTTTTCGTATATATGTCCTTGGTATAAGGTACCTTGTTAGTAATTATCAATTGTAAATATGGGACATAATGTGAAACCCTTTACGTAGATTAAAAAACATTCATATAAATCAAACGCCCAACATATGAATGATATTAAAAGGTTAGAACATTTTATTTACTAAATATTTATTTTTACAAGAATAAACCTATGCATTTTAGTAACATAGCTTATTACAGTTGTGTATTTGGTAGCGATGGATTTGCAGTTTGCATTAGAGAGTGTCCGGTTCCGTTCCAGGAATATGAACTCAAATTTTCTTTTTTGTCTTTTATATATTTAGTATTATATATTCAGATACATTTGTTAACTGTACTGTGTTATTTGTTACTTTATAAGTAAAACATTAAATGTAATTTTTTTAAACCTATGAATTTTAAATACGTTGTTTATTACAATAGTAAGGTAAGGGTATTGATTTGCAGCACTCGAGAGTGCCCGGGTTCGATTCCAGCAATGGGAAGTGAAACATTCTATTTCTTTTTTATATATTTTTTATATATTGGGCGGAAATTATATTCACAGAATGTCATTTAAAATAAAATAATATTTGTGGCAATATCACATACACATTGTTTTATTTAGTTTTAAATTTCGAGCACTCTTAATGAAAAATCCTGTATATTAAATTAAATAAATATTTTTATTTATATACAAGAAAATTTGGAGTATAAAATATACGTAAGTGTAAAGAATGTGGTTACATTATTTACACTTTTTTATTATTACGATTATTTTTATTTGTACGAAATATTTTTTAGGAAGTTGTTATTTATTATTATATATTCTTGCATTTCCAGAACCAACCTTATTCAAGGACCATTAAAGTTCTAAATAATAATGAGTTTAGAGAGAGTAAACAGTTAACTTGCACGGGGCAACCCTCTTCGATGCTCCGTAGGCTTCAAGTTTTAATTGGGGGAACTCGATGAAACAAGCGAAGTTATTTGATCATAAATTATTTAAAAATATAAATTTTAACTTCAACAAAACGCTGCCGGTTTAAGTCCTTTTCGCAAATAGAAATTTATGCCTTCCTTGAAAGATATTAAGTACAGTACACTAGGTATATCGCTTGGTGAGCGCAGATCATATATGCTTGGCATTAGTAATGCTTCTTATCATCACCAGTTCATTGAATAAAACTATTATTTACGGATTTTATCGCGTTTAATTACTTTAATTTATTTTTATTATTATCCCGACGTTTCACGTGCTTTACAGCACCCATGGTCACGGGGGGGACTGAGATGTTTGACGTCCCAATATCATAGTTAGTCCAGCGACCTTCAGTTTTTTTAATATTAATTTTTGATCCGATTTACGCAAAACGAGCTTATAGTATCATGAAGTCTTGCAGTGGTATGCTTGGGTTTGGCTTTAATTTTATCCCTATATTATATATATATTAATTTGATCCCAAGCAGATGGTGGATCCTATAATTATATATTTATATATATATATATATATATATATATATATATATATATATATATATATATATATATATATATATATATATATATATATATATATATATATATGTAGTTTTTATATCCTATAAAAACTAATATTAAAAAAACTGAAGGTGAAATGACATTGGGACGTCAAACATCTCAGTCCCCCCCCCTGACCATGGGTGCTGTAAAGCACCCGAAACGTCGGGATTATAATAAAAATAAATTAAAGTAATTAAACGCGATAAAATCCGTAAATAATAGTTTTATTCAATGTGTAGTGTTCGCGTAAATTTAAGAAATCATTATCACCAGTTGAATATAATTCATTTCAAGTTAATACATGAATTTCCTTAATTTTTTGTCTAAGCGACTCTTAAGGTTTTAAAATCATAGATTTCTCTTACGGCCCTCTTCTAAAAAACAAATATAATTTCAGCGTCAGTCGCGTGTCCCCATCGCAAAATACCGTACATCATTATGCTATATAAATAACTAAAGTAAATTAGTCTAGCTGTTTCAACACTTGTAAGACTACTTATCTTTTTTTCACCATATGCTGCAGAACCAAGTCTGCTTGCATGGTGGCCCTATTGAAGTTTCGCGCTTGGAGTGATTCCAAGAAAAATGGTGGTATCAACAAGACTCAGCTCTTCCCCATTTAAAATAACGATAGTATTTAGATGTTTGACATTTGAAGTTATGAATTTCATACATTTAGTTTTAGTGCCCTTTAAATGCAAATTATTAACGTTAAAACAATTTGAATAAAACTATTTATACGGACTTTATCGCGTTTATAATAGTTATTTTTAACTTTTTTTAATTACCGACGTTTCGGGATTGAGAAGTTTGATGTCCCAATGTCATAGTTAGCCCGGCTAACTTCCGTTTTTGAATATTTTTGGACCGATCTACGCAGAACGAGTTTACAGAATCTTGAATTCAAAGTGTTATGCTTGAGTTTTGGTTTAATTTTGATGATTATAAAATCTCAAGCATATTGCAGCACCCATCCTTTCTTCTGTACTGAAATTAGAGTGTTTTTTTTATTTCAATAGCCTCGCATCATCGTCATCAATCATCCCTGGTAGGAATCGATGTACTTTTGCGCGAATTTGTAGTTTATCTAATCTGATGTAATGGTGGGGACAATCTTGAACATGTTCCCAGACTACAGAATTTCCTTGCGTGCTTCACGTCAGCTATATGTTCTTTAACGCGGCTTTTATATATCTTTTTGTTTATCCTATGTAAGAGAGGCCACATTCACAATCTAGCTTGTACACTTGTAGAGGAATATTACTCTTGATGGATGGTAAAAATTGACGAATCTTTTTTGGCGGCTTGTAGTATGTTTTAATGGAAGCTCGCTTCAAGATATAGCCAACCTTGTCTGTGACTCTGACATACGGTAGTACAGCAGGCACACGCTCGACTATGTTCGGCTTCACTTGGTCACTGCTGGGTAAACGCAGGACCCGAACTTTTTTGTCTTGTAATACTTGCCTGACTTTTTTCTTTCTTTTCTTTTTGAAGCTTGGCGGCCAGATGTTTTTGGTCACAGAACCTTTGTGCCCTCTGAAGCAAAGATTAACCCACGGTGGCTAACTGTGAAGGATGATGGTGAGATTCCCATTTAAATAACGATTGATATGGATCTTTTTCCTACGTACAGTGTGACCAATACACACACACACCTATGCACAATGTGGCTAACTGTGAAGGATGATGGTGAGATTCCCGTTTAAATATCGATTGATATGGATCTTTTTCCTATGCATAGTGTGACCAATAGTGTTATCAGGATTTGAAATGACTAAAACATCTAGGAAAGCTAAAGGATTATTTGCCTTCAATTCCGTTGTGAATTGTATTTTGGAGTTTATGGAATTGAGGTGATTTAAAAATGCAGTTACTTTGTCAGATTATAAAATTGTTAAAGTGACGTCTACTTACCGCTTGTAGAATCTTGGGTTTACAGGGGTAGTAAGAAGAGCTTTCTCCTCAAAGTACTCGATGTATATGTCTGCGACTATGGGAGATACAGATAAGTCCAACACCACACCATCTACTTGCTTGTAGAACTCCTCTTTCCGCAACAGATAGCCAGATGTGAGACAGTCATCACTACAGTCGTTCACTAGTCCACTGCTGAACATGAACATGGAGGAGCCAAGGAATACCACAAAGCACAGTCCTGAGCCAACTGCATCCATTTACTTTCGGCGTGTCTTACCAGGTCGTCACTCCTTCTAGAGGGCGACGCCCTACACTTCGCCTGCCGGTACGAGGCTACGACTCGAGAATATTTATCCCATTATCGGTACTTCGAGCTATGTCTTCGGCCCATTGCCACTTCAGTTTACTAATCCGTTGGGTTATGTTTTTACTCTAGTTCTACTGCGAATATCCTCATTCCTAAGCTTATCATGCAAAGAAACTTCGAGCATAGCCCCCTACATAGCTCGCTGAGCAACCATGAGCTTCCTCATACGGCCGGCAGTGAAGGACCACGTCTACAATCCATAGGTCACCACCGACAACACGCACTGGTTGTACAATCTAGTTTTCAGATTTTGAGTTATGCTTGTCGAGAAGATGTGTCACAATCTCCCGAAAGCTGCCCAGCCGAGTTGAATCCGTCAATTGACCTCTCGGTCGAAGTTGGACTTACCTTTTCCTGGCTCCATTGCATGGTGCATCGGATACGGTAGGGTCTGTTGCGCACGTGAAAATGGAGGCCGCGGAGGAGGGCACGCCTTATGTTCTGATGAGCCTTAACTGAGAAGTAGAAGGGGGAGGAGTAGACCTCTCCTAATGAGGGGCCGCCATAGGGCGGCCAGCGCTGGAGGGTCCGCGGATGTGTGCGAAAGCGTTCCCGTGGCCCTGCCAACACGCGACAAAGGTGGAACACCACGGGGTATTATTCGGTGCGAGTCCGACATAGCCCGTCCATGTCCCCGCGAGGTGGGTATGCGTTAGAATTTTCCCATATAAAAAAGGACTTACCTAATCGTAGCCGGGAATAGCGGGGCCGCCGGGGACTGGGGGCCGATTATTTGTGTCGTTGCTCATGTTTATTTCCATAGTTGCCACGCTTAGCGAGCGAGTTGGCAACCGCAGTTTTTTATTTGGGGGCACGGCAGTGCCCCGCCATGTCGAGCAAAAAGCTACACGGCCGTACCATCCTTTTACTTAATAACTTCGTTGTGGATAAAACTAGAAGCCTGAATTTTCAGTAACCAAGCAGACATTGTATAAACACGGAATATTTCAAATTTTATTCAATTTAAACCAGTAGTTTAAGAATTATAACTTTAAACCTATTACTTATTAAAAGTTTGTTAATTTTGTCACTTACTCACTGACTAACTGACCGATCATCAAATTCTAAAGGCACTTTTAGCAGACGTAGAAGCTTCAAATTTAGAATGCAGTTAGTGTTTAGTGTAAAAATTAAGGGAAAACTAAAATACTTTGCAGTTTCTGTCCAGTTTTCTAGACACATCAACTGTATAAATAACTTTGTAATCCTATATAAATATATAGGATTACAAAGTTACATTTGCAGTGAATGAATTAGTGTACCTGTATATGGATAATATAATGGAGTAATAGGTGCCAATAGGAACGTTATTGGTATTCAAGAAGTAGAAGGTACTGGAAAGCAAAAAAGTAGGACTATCTACAAAATGAGGTACCATCAAAAACATAACTTGTAAAAAAACCAAGGGAACGTTCCCCTACCGTAAAAAAGTAGTGAGATCCATGTAATACTAAGTCGGTTAATTTATTCAGCCCCTACGTAAGGGGCGGCATAAATTAACCGATTTACTAAATCTAATTTAACATAATATTACTTATATTACTTCTGAGATACATTGCGTGCTCCAGTGATGGGCAAAATGAATCCATTTATTTAAAACATTAAAGATTTTTAATATTGTTATGGTCATAATAAGATATTGTTAGGTTAGCTAATTACATAATAACTTAAGACAGAAGGACCCTTGATGCGAGAGAGATAGGCTTAATTAAGGAACCGTACGTGGGGAGAGTCATATATATGAGGGACTACCGGGGAGCCTGTGTATATTTCAGAGCGCTGAGTGGTGAAGGAGTGACGAAAGCGGCAATAGCCATCTTTAACAATAACATTAATATCACCCAATGTCCGACTCTCACCACGAACAACAACGTGACGGTCTTAATACGAATGAACGCCCGGGGTGTACCTGAAACTGGATTCACCCATCGAGCCTTATATTTACCATTTCAAGAACATAGTGTTAAAAATGGGGAAAACGGAACTACTGATAGGAGGAGATACAAATGCTTGGAACTCGTGGTGGGGCAGTGCGAAAGAGGGTGGACGTGAAGAAGTGATGGCAGATGCTCTGGATGAACTCGGCCTACATATATTGAATGAGGGAGATGTGCCAACATTCGACACGATTAGAGGTGGTGAAAGATAGAGTAGTCACGTCGATAATACAGCGCACTCCGAAAATCTTTGAAAACTGATGGATCACGGATAGATAGATGAAGGTATAACAAGTTCAGACAACACGATAATATTCAAAAATAAACGTATAAAATTTCCAGGCAAAACTATTAAACGGACAACAAGGAAGGTTTCGTTAAATACCGACTCACGAGGTATAACTTAGGGCGTACTTTTCAAAATTGACATTCGGGGCTTCCATGTATCTATTACCTTCGAGTATTCAACCAACTATACCCAGAATATTCAGAGGGATTGAACCGATAAACACAAATTTAAATTATAAGAAAAATGATCATTTAATTGAAATGTTGACAAAACAATCAATGTACTTCGACGATACACAACGCCTCTGATATATAAGTCAGAGGGTTGCAGAACAAAAAAAAACAACGCGCAATATGACTACCAAGCACCTTGTTTATATAACTTTATTAACTATATAAATAAGCTGAATTAAATAGCTGAAAAATTCACCAAATTAAACAGGCAAAGACAACAAATGAATTAAAAAATTGTGATAACTTACACAAATTTTACGAAACAAACAGAAACACACACACACACACACACACACACGCACACACACGCACACACACGCACACACGCACACACACGTACACATACGCACACACACGCACACACACGCACACATACATGCACACATACGCACACACACGCACACACACGCACACACACGCACACACACGCACACACACGCACACACACGCACACACACGCACACACACGCACACACACGCACACACACGCACACACACGCACACACGCACACACACGTACACATACGCACACACACGCACACACACGCACACACACATGCACACATACGCACACACACGCACACACACGCACACACACGCACACACACGCACACACACGCGCACACACGCGCACACACGCGCACACACGCGCACACGCGCACACACACGCGCACACGCGCACACACACGCGCACACGCGCGCACACGCGCACACGCGCGCACACGCGCACACGCGCACACGTATTATACACACGATTACGTACAGTATTTAATTTCAAAATAAAGCCAAAAAGTTGAACTAAGACTAACATACGTACTTGGTTGTGGTTCCATCATTAACCACTCTTAATAAAAAACAATTATCAATTGAACAAAATAACAATAATTAAATAAACAACAAAAAATGACCCTGACATGTATTTGCCGGGAAATGAAACATTACGACAAACACACAAGATGGAAATAGACAGATAATAGATTGTGAACATAAGTAGATGTCTATGTACCACGGCATTCACTTACTACCAGAAGGTATGTAAGCTGGTTTGTCACCATCGTCTATAAAAATGTTCGCGTTAATAATATATGATATAAAATAATATCGTTCATATCTTCAATATCATTATCATCATAATTACAGCCCTTCACAGGTCCAGTGCTGAACATAGGCCTCCTCCAAATTATGCCACAAAGCACGGTCCTGAGCCGCCTGCATCCATCGACTTCCTGCATCTCTTACCAGGTCGTCACTCCATCTAGTGGGGGGTCACCTTACACTACGCCTACCGGTACCAGGCTGCCACTCGAGAACCTTTCTTCCCCAACGATTGTCAGTTCTTCGAGCTATATGGCCGGCCCATTGCCACTTCAGCTTACTAATCCGTTGGGCTATGTCAGTCACTCTGGTTCTACTGCGGATATCCTCATTTCTAAGTTTATCACGCAGAGAAACCCCGAGCATAGCCCTCTCCATAGCTCGCTGAGCGACTTTGAGTGTCCTCATACGGCCAGCAGTGAAGGACCACGTCTCAGTTCCATATGTCATCACTGGCAACACGCACTGGTTGTACAATTTTGTTTTCAGTTGTTGAGGTATACCTGACGAGAAGATGTAACATAATTTCGCGAACGCTGCCCAGCCGAGCTGGATCCGTCGTTTGACCTATCGGTCGAAGTTGGACTTACCTAGTCGGATTATTTGTCCCAGGTAAACGTACTCGTCAACAACTTCGAGCTTCGTACTCCCAACAACTACCGGAATAAGTGTGACATGGACATTAAACATGGTCTTTGTTTTGTGCATGTTCATCTTAAGACCTATCCCTTGGGAAGCACTATTGAGGTCATTGAGCATATTTATTTATTTATTCTGAACAATACAAATTGTGTTGAATAATTCATGTAAAAAGTAAAATTGAAAATATTAACTACTAAATTTACAACTATACAAAATTACAATAAAAATATGAGATTACAATAATTAGTATACAATTAAATTATATAAAATGTCAGTAACTACGAAATTACAATAAAAATTACAAGTCGAATCTCACCACTATCAATAACATTTAAAGTTTTAAATATCACACAAAAATAATAACTACATTTGTTACAGAAAAAAAAAATTCAATTATTTCTTAAAATGTTATCAAAAGTTCAAAACACATTGAATTTTATGTAATAGCATTAGCATGTAGAAACTCGTCAACACTATAATAACATTTATCCAGTAGGAACTTTTTTAAAGTATTTTTGAAGCTACTCTTGTATAACATATTTTTTAAATCAATAGGTAATCTATTAAACAGAAGCACTGATTGATAATGAGAAGGGTGTCTAGTCATAACCATACGATGGATGATTTTATTATGAAAGTCCTTTCTCCTGGTGTTTTCCCTTATGGTTTTTTGGTCTATAGTCTCATAATCGCCAATAACTTTAGCAAATTGTGTAAGTAAGACCAGTATATACAGGCATGGAACATTGAATAAAAACTATTATTTACGGATTTTATCGCGTTTAATTACTTTTAATTTATTTTTATTATTATCCCGACGTTTCGGGTGCTTTACAGCGCCCATGGTCACGGGGAGGACTGAGATGTTTGACGTCCCAATGTCATAGTTAGTCCGGCTACCTTCAGTTTTTTAATATTAATTTTTGGTCCGATTTACGCAAAACGAGCTTATAGTATCATGAAGTCTTGCAGTGGTATGCTTGGGTTTGGGTCTAATTTTGTTAATTATAGGATCCCAAGCAGATGGTAGCACCCAACCATCTTCTCTATTGAAATTTGGATGTTTTTTAATTTCAATAGCCTCGCGTATCATCCTTGGTAGGAATCGGTGTTCTTTTGCGAGAATTTGTGGTTTATCAAATCTAATGTAATGGTGGGGACGATCTTGAACATGTTCGCAGACTGCAGACTTCCCAGAGCGTCGGTGCTTCACATCAGCTATATGTTCCTTCACGCGGGTTTTTATAGATCTCTTTGTTTGACCTATGTAAGAGAGACCACATTCACAATCTAGCTTGTACACACCTGCATCTTGTAGAGGAATATTACATTTGATGGATGGTAAAAATTGACTAATCTTCTTCAGCGGCTTGTAGTATGTCTTAATGGACGCTCGCTTCAAGATGTAGCCAATCTTGTCCGTGACTCCTCTAACATATGGTAGTAGAGCAGGCGCGCGCTCGACTGTGGCCGGCTTCACTCGTTCACTGTGACGTAGGCGCGGGACTCGAAGCTTGTTGTCTTGCAATACTTGCTTGACGTGCTGAAGCTCCGCGGCCAGATGTTTTCTGTCACAGATCCCTCGTGCTCTCTGAAACAAAGATTTACCCACGGTAGCTAACTGTGAAGGATGATGGTGAGATTCACCATTTAGATATCGGTTGGTATGGGTCTTTTTTCTATACACAGTGTGACCAATTGGTCACAAATGGTGAAAACCATTGGTAAATGATAATAATAAAAATAAATTAAAAGTAATTAAACGCGATAAAATCCGTAAATAATAGTTTTTATTCAATGTGTAGTGTTCGCGTAAATTTAAGAAATCATTAGGCATGGAACAGTCAAGATTCCAAGTCTTTTGAAATGCATGCGACATGATTCTTGCTGTTTTATCCGGACCATGGTTCTGATTGCCCTTTTTTGCAGAACAAAGGCTTTGTGTACATTATATTTAAAGCTCCCTCCCCAGAATAAAATACTGTAACGTAGTCTTGACTCCACCAATGCGTAATAAACCAGTTTCAGATGTTTAAGATCCGCTTCATCCCGTAAGCTTCTTAGTACGTAACAAGCTGAGCTTATTTTACTTTTAATCTCGTCTAATTCATATTTCCACTTTAATTTACTGTCTATCCTGACGCCTAAGAATTTAGCCACTTCTACAGATTGTACTGTTTTATCACCTAGTGTGACCTGCAGAGATGTGTTATTACTGACGTTATTGCGGAATAACATCACATTTGTTTTTATTGGTGTTGATCGACAAGCCGTTGACAGTAAACCATATTCTAAAGGATTCCAATATTTGGTTTACTTTAATTTCCGGTGCCGCTATTTCGGAGGCTGAGATAACAGCATTAGTGTCATCTACAAAGAGGACTAGGTTTTTCAAGTCTGTCGTTCTACGTACATAATGGTTTAAATCATTTATGAAAGTAATAAATAATACGGGTCCTAAAATGGAGCCTTGAGGTACACCCACTTTAACATTAATCATTTTGGACTTCGTCACTATTTCAGACATATTATCGTTCACCGTTTTTATTTCTACGAACATTTTTCTGTTACTCAAGTAGGATTGACATAGTTTCAGAGCCTGTCCTTGAACCCCATAATAGTGCAATTTTCCCAAAAGAAGATCATGATTGATGGTATCAAAGCGGAGCTCAGATCGAGAAAGAGTGCTACTACCTTAAATTTGTTATTTAATTTGTCAATGACATCATTGAGCAGTGTGTCATCCTGTGTACCGATGTTGTTTTGATAACCAAATTGTCCTCTATCAATAACCTTGTTTAAGACAAGATGAGCCATCAATCTAGACTTAATTACACTTTCAAATATTTTAGAAATTGTGGGTAATAAAGATATAGGTCTGTACATCTTGGCATCCGATATCGAGCCCTTCTTGTGAACAGGTACGACTTTGGCAACTTTCAGTTGATCTGGAAAAATGCCCTCCTTTATGCACTTATTAAAGAAAGAACACAATGGTTGAGCGAGAAGATCTATATTATCCTTTATTATAGTAATAGGAATATCATCAAAACCGCAAGATTTCTTGGCCTCCATTTTTTGTGTGATTTTTCGTACTTCTTCTACAGATGTTGGTCTTAGTGTCATAACGTTTTCGACTCCACCTATTTTACATTTAAGGTATGTTAGTGCAATCTCAATATCAACTGGAACATTATTGATACTATGATCGAACTGGTGAAGTCGAAGGTATCAGCAATGTGAACTGGTTCGTGAATAATATTTTTGTCTACCTTTAGCATTAGTTGCGTTCGTATTTTTCCCGCTAGGTTCTGTTAATGAGGTTCCATACACTTTTGGATAAATTTTTGGAACGAGCGATCTCATTTTGAACTGCATGTTTTTTTGTTAGTCTAATTATTTTCCTGTAAATTCTAATATATTCGTTACGATACCTGACGATTGTTCCGTCATTATGAGATCCTTTATTTGTGCAAAGAAACCGTTTCATTTGGCTTGATACTTTTATTCCTTTGGTAATCCATCGTAAATTTGATTTCTTGTTAGTGTTTACTATTTTATTTTTATTCTTGAAAAAGTCATCAAATAAGGCTTTGAATTTGCTTAGAAATGTGTTTATACCCATTGAGTTCCAATCATAATTAATTAAATTCTGTCTAAAGACAGATTTATTATTTTTGGTTAAAGCTCTTTTCTTTATATAAACTATGTTATTTTTGCTTCTAGTTTTAACATTGGGGACCACAATATTGCATAATATTGCCGCGTGTCCATCTGATAATCCATTATGATCTGTGTTACAATTTATTATACTCTTGTTGGGTATGTTAGTAACAATATTGTCAATGCATGAGCTCGAATTATTCCTAATAAAAGTAGCATCAGAAATTAGTGACCTAAAATTAAAACCGGTCAAAAGATTCACAAATTCACTCTTCTTCTTATTTTCCGGTAATAAGTCTATGTTAAAGTCACCACATATAACACATTTTTTATTAAAAAAGTATTCGCACAACTTTTCTAATCTATCAATAAAGATATCAAAGTTTTTATCATTAGGGGTACGATAACAACAACAAATACAAATATTAGTTTCTAAGTCCTTTACACAACATACTTCAAAGCTGTCCATTTTATACACAGATTTCGCTGTAGGCAGCTATTATATCTCTATCTTTGCTACATAGTATGAGTGTTCCACCCCTTTTTTTATTCACTCTTGTACTATGCGATACTATTTTGTAATCCGTTAACGCTAATAACTCCACTAATTTTTCATTCAGAAAATGTTCACTGATACATAGATAATCATACTTTACTGTAAGGGAATTTATATATACTTCTAAGTCCAGTTTTTTGTTATTTATACCACACAAATTTTGATAAAATATGTTAAGTTCCTTATTATCTACGTTGTTTTTTCGCAATTCTAAGTTAATACTATTATTCACGAAAAAAAGAATCACCAGTAGTTATTACACACTGATCATCATCCGTTTGTGTACTGACAGAGCAATTTTGGTGCTGCTGCTCATCATGATTAATAGCAGGATGGACCTCACGTGACTTCAACTTAGTCATGCAGGGTAATTTAGTCACAAATTTAATATAATTATGTTTATAAGAAATTCTTAATATTTCTCTCAACAGAAGCCTAGAAATTTTGGTCAGGTTTCCAACTTGCCTATAACTAGTATCATTAAAATATAAGTCGAATGGTACATATGATGTATTTTCCAATTCATTACAAATTGATTTAACTACGTAATTTAACTTAAATTCATTAAAGTAGTAGTTTTTTTTTTATTTCACCAACCAAAACATTTGTGTGCTTCAGTTTATGTAATTGGTAATATAAAATCGATTGTAATTTTAATAAATTGCTGTCATTACAGCCGGCTAAGATCACCAAATAGTCCGAATCAGTGAAATCTTTACAAAGCTGATCACAAAAGCATAGTATTTGGTCAATATGTGCGTTAGGTTTTAAGTACGAGGTGACGAAATACTCATTTCCTAAAATTTCTTGCAATTTTTACCTTAACCCCTGGCCAGATTGATCCGCAATAATAGCGCTTAGATCCTCCAGCGATTCTGCCATAAGGACTATATCGTCGGCAAATCGAAGGAGAGTGATGTACTCGCCATTGATGGTAATACCGTTTCCTTTCCAGTCCAGTAGCTAGAAAAAGTCTTCCAATGCAGCGCTGAAGAGTTTCGGGGATATAACGTCACCCTGTCTTACACCTCTCTGCAGTTGGATAGGTTTCGTACTCTGGTTCTGTACTCGGATAGCCATCGTAGCCCTACTGTACAAACACTTCAGCACTTCGATATACCGATAGTCAACTTGGCACCGCTGAGGGGACTTGACAAGTCACTGTGGAAGCACGCATTACTCGTATATTATCAGTCTACATCACGTTCAATGCTCCAACTGCGAATGTTTTGTGATCGCAAAAAATTTAAATTTTTTAATAGGTGACATAACTAATAATGGTTTTGGGTAGTATCCCGTAGAATTCGATGAGTGAGTTTACAAGTATAAAAAAAATATTTTATGTGATGTACTGCGAAACCTTGCTTTCTACCGAATTTCATGATTTTAGTTCAATGTAATTTTTTTTAATATAAAATAAGGATGGCAAACGAGCTTACAGTCAATCCACTTGATGATAAGCGGATGATGTGGCCCTAGAATCTTCGTCCATCCTTGATAAGAATTAAAATGCAGAATGTGTTGTCACCCCGGATAACTAAGATGAAATACCTCGATTCCATTCAAAAGAATCTCCGGTTCTCTATATTCATCATACGAAACAAAGCAGCATTAAGCTGCTATTTTGTGGTAGTTTTTTTTGAGAGCATGGTCTTGCTCCGATCAAGCCCATCCATTCGTGCTACAACCATATTATATAACTGCAGCATTGCTCTGCTACGTACAAAACTATGGATATACCTGAGTTTTTATAAATGAGTTTGCGTATATGGGATTGGTTTCCCCTTTCGAGGTACGGAACCCTAAAAAGGGGTTATTTCTAAACCATTTTCGCCTTTTTTTCTACAGCTTGAATAAAGTTGAGCTCTTTATGTTTTGTTGTGTCTCGTTAGGAGTACGGATCGCAATATCTTTTCCGTTTGTGGTACGTCACAATCTTATATTTCCACAGAACGAAACAGAACCCTTTTTATTCAGTATAGATTATAAATAGCACTTATTGAAATTTAATTGTTTTTAATTAACACTGGTTCGGAAAAAAACTCTGTTCTGGGAAGAATCAGCATGAAACCCAGCAGGACTTTAAAAAAACCTTATAATCATGTATGTTACACAATTAACAACACAAAATAAATTATAAATAGCTTGGCAGCGATCAACTTTCCCAAGGGTTGTTATCATCTATAAATTCCTTAATCATCATCATTATTACAGCCCTTCACATGTCCGCAGCTGAACATGGGCCTTCCCCAAGGAATGCCATAAATCGCGGTCCTGAACTACCTGCATCATTCGACTTCCTGCATATTTTACCAGGTTATCACTCTAAGTGGAGGGTAGCCCTACACTTCGCCCACCGGTACGAGGCTGCCACTCGAGAACCTTTTTTCCTCATCGGTTGTCGGTTCTACAAGCTATATGGCCGGCCCATTGTCACTTCGGCTTACTAATCCCTTGAGTTATGTCGGTCACTCTGGTGCTACTTCTATGCTACTTCTATTCTTATATCCTCATTTCTATGTTTATCACGCAGAGAAACAAGGAGCGTATCTCGCTGACAGAACTTGAGTGTTAATTCCTTAATATTACAATAACCCTATTTATACAAACTTAGTTTAATAAAGTTTTTAAACTTTTTGCATATCAAATTATGTATATTTTCTGAGATTTTTTGTAGAGGCGTAAAGCATCCTCCCAACAATGTATTACTGACTCGGTGGAATCGATTAACTGGTACTACTAGCTTGTGTCTTTTCCTAGTATTTACAGAATGAATATCACTTACTTTTGTAAAACTACTTTTATTTTTGTGTACGTACTACATTTTCATAAATGTATTTAGAGGTCAAATTTAATATATTAATAACCTAAATTTTTTGTCTAAGCGATTCTTAAGGTTTTAGAATCATAGATTTCTCTTATGGACCTCTTCTGTAAAACTAATATAATTTCAGCGTGTCCCCATTGCATACCGTACATCATTATGCTATGAAAATAACTAACGTAAACTAGTCTAACTGTTTCAAAACTTCTAAGACTTCCAATCCTTTTTACAGCATATGCTGCAGAAATAAGTCTGCTTTCATGGTTGCCCCATTGAAGCTTTGCGCCTAGTGTGATTCCCCATTTAAAACTACATTGTTATTTAGATGTTTGACATTTGAAGTTATGAATTTCATACATTTAGTTTTAGTGTCATTTAAATGCAAATCATTAACATTAAACCAATTGGATCAAAACTATTTATACGGATTTTATCGCGTTTAATAAAGTTATTTTTAACTTTTTTTAATTCCCGACGTTTCGGGTGCTTTACAGCACCCACGGTCATGGAGGGGACTGAGATGTTTGATGTCACAACGTCATAGTTAGCCCAACTAAATTCAGTTTTTGAATATTAATTTGTGGTCCAATCTACGCAGAACGAGTTTACAGTATCTTGAAGTCTTGCAGTGTTATGCTTGAATTTTGGTTTAATTTTGATAATTATAGGATCTCAAGCAAATTGCAGCACCCATCTATCTTCTCTATTGAAATTAGAGAGTTTTTTTTTAATTTCAATAGCCTCGCGTATCATTCTTGGTGGGAATCGATTTACTTTTGCGCGAATTTGTGTTTTATTAAATCTGATGTAATGGTGGGGACAATCTTGAATATGTTCCCAGATTGCAGACTTTCCGGAGCGTCGGTGCTTCATGGCGGCTATAATATGTTCTTTAACGCGG
This sequence comes from Parnassius smintheus behrii, assembly GCA_036936625.1. Classification (NCBI taxonomy): domain Eukaryota; kingdom Metazoa; phylum Arthropoda; class Insecta; order Lepidoptera; family Papilionidae; genus Parnassius; species Parnassius smintheus. Next base: position 26,625,484 of record JAUPFT010000005.1, on the reverse strand, counting down.
GTTTTTATACATCGTTTTTTTGCCCTATGTAAGGGAGACCACAATAACAATCTAGCTTGTACACTTCTGCATCTTCTAGAGGAATATTACACTAGATGGATGGTAAAAATTGACAAATCTTTTTTGGCGGCTTGTAGTATGTTTAGAAGGCCCAGAGGTAGATCTCCAACCCGTGGTCCGACCAAGTCAAAGAAGTCGGTGCGCGAAATTTCTACGACGCTCTCTGTATGGCCAGTGATAGGACCCGGTGGAGAGAGATCATAAACAATAAACTTACTCTCCGTGATGGTGATCACGATCCTCAGTCATGAGGGAGGAGAGTAGTATGTTTAATGGAAGTTCGCTTCAAGATGTAGCCAATCTTGTCTGTGACTCCTCTGACATACAGTAGTACAGCAGGCACACGCTTGACTGTGTTTGGCTTCACTCGGTCACTGCTAGGTAAGTGCGGGACCCGAATTTTTTTGTCTTGCAATACTTGCTTGACGTGCTGAAGCTTTGCGGCCAGATGTTTCCGGTCACAGATCCCCTGTGCTCTCTGAAACAAAGATTAACCCACGGTGGCAAATTATGAAGGATGATGGTGAGATTCCCATTTAAATTTCGGTTGATATGGATTTTTTTCCTATGCACTGTGTGACCAATAGTGTTATCAGGATTTTAAATGATTGAAACATCTAGGAAAGCTAAATAATTATTTACCTCCAACTCCATTGTGAATTGTATTTTAGAGTTAATGGTGTTAAGGTGATTTAAAAATGCAGTTACTTTGTCAGATGATAAAATTGTGAAAGCGACGTCTACGTACCGCTTGTAAAATCTAGGGTTTACAGGAGTAGTAGGATGGGATTTCTTCTCAAGAAGCACGTGCTCTTGTGCATATTTTTCGTTAAAGTCTCCCATTAACACCGTATAGTGGATTTTGCAAGAATGCATGGCCCTAGAGATATGTTCATACATTTCCTCCACCTCCTCATCGGGATGTGGCGAGGTTGGTGCGTAAACCTGTACGTGCACTAGCAAATATCGTTTGGTGATTCTGAGTATAAGGTACGTATTTTTCGTTGACACACTCTTACAACGTTGTTAACGAAAGACTTGTTAACGAACGATTAATCCGACATCTCCTTGGAACAGATGATTGCCCTTCCGGTGATGGTACAAGTTGCCTTATTCGAGGATTACCGTGCCCTCCTCCTCTCTTCAGACCTCAAATATCCCAGTGCAACTTGTCTATCTCTTCTTCCGGCTCCAGGATCTTCTCGTCTGGCCTCAGGGTGCGTGGTTTATATGTTGCCAGGTCAAGTCGTCTTAGGTGGCAGCCGAACTTTCACCGGAAACTCTGCCCTGCTATTGCCCTCTCTCTCCTCTGCCCTGCCTTGGTCGCCACCGTAAACAGGAACAGCGGGGCCGCCGGGGCTGCGGGCCGATTATTTGTGTCATTGCTCATGGGGGTATATTGCCATAGTTACCACGCTTTGCAAGCGGGCTGGCAATCGCAGTTTTTTATCTGGGGGCACGGCGGTGCCCCCGCCAAGTCGAGCAATAAAGCGGCACGGCCGTACCGTCCTTTTCACGAAGCTGTTGAGGAGGCAGAGGACATATGTATTTTAGTAGCACAACCAAACCTACAGAAGAAAGAGCTCGCAACGGGCGAACTTATGCTTGAAGCGAGGAAGAGAGATATAGGATTAACTAAGGAACGAGAGTCGGATATATGAGGGACAATCGGCGACCCCGTATATTTCAGAGCGCTGAGTGGAGAAGGAGTGACAAAAGCGGCAATAACCGTCTTTGACAATAACATTAATGTCACCCAATATGCGACTCTCACCACGAACAACATCGTGGCGGTTAAAATACGAATGAACGCCCGGGGTGTACCTGAAACCAGATTCACTCATCGAAACTTAAATTAACCAATTCAAGAACAAAGTGTTGAAAATGAGGAAAACAGAACTACTGATAGGAGGAGATACAAATTCCTGGAGCTCGTGGTGGGGTAGTGTGAAAACTGGTGGACGTAAAGAAGTACTGGCAGGTGCTCTGGATGAACTCGGCCTACATATATTAAATGAGGGAGATGTACCAACATTCGACACGATTAGGTGGTAAAAGATACAGTGGTCACGGTGATAATACAGCGTTCTCTGAAAATCTTGTAAAACTGCTGGATCACAAACAGATAGATGAAGGTATAACAAGTCCAGACCACAACACGATAATATTCAAAATTAAAGGTATATAATTTCCTGGCAAAACTATTAAACGGACAACAAGGATATACAACAGAAAGAGGCAAAATGGAGTTAGTTTCGTTAGAAACTGACTCAAATATTAACTGATAGTAAAATTAAGGAAAACTAAATAAATAGTATAAGTAATAGTACAAATGTGCAAAAATACAGAAAATATTTAGAAGTAGGAAACGAAGCATGCGATGCGAAAAGAAATCAAACTAAATTAATTTTAGGCAAACTATTTTTTTAGGTAACTTTAGCCTTGGTGTAATGATGAGCTTGTTTTGCTAAAGATGGACGTCACTACCAAAAAGCGCTGATAAGAACGTGCGGCTCCCTGGGGGAGATGATGTCATTGCGACGTACTGAAAGCGAAAAATATGTACGAATGTGAAGCAGAAAAGGCTCAGGTAAAAAGTTAGAAGTAGTTATGTGATAGAGAGGTAATTTAGGGGTTATGGGATGGGATATATATATATATATATATATATATATATATATATATATATATATATATATATAAGATATGAAGATCTGCCTCTTATCAAAGACGGGGAAACACTAGATAATGTCGAATCTGCGAAGATATTGGCCGAAAACTTTCATTTGGAGGAGTAGAGTAGACTGTGCTGCATGTACTTCATAAGTGTCTCAGATTCGGCAAAAAGGCACGATTTTGGAGAAACTAGAAATAAAAATTTGTATTTACTGAGGGGCACTAGAAACATTCGTGATTAACTTAATAAATTCTGTGAAGAAATAAAAAATATGAAAATTACCAAAGTTAAGTAGTAAAGCTTTGCATACAAGATATTTTGAATTAAGTTTTTGTGTTTACGATCACAGTATTAATATAATATCAATAATAATTATAGAAATATTGAAAGTTAAAATGTTAATTTATATAATTCAATCCAATTTATTTAATATTTTTAAATATTTTTAATTATACAAGTTATTAATTATACAACGTAATTATTGTTTTCAAAAGTAATGATTTAAATTGCAATATGTGCTATCGTTAATATCAACAAGGTATAACTTAGGGCGTACTTGTCAAATGACAATGAAAATTGCCATTCAGGGCTTCCATATGTCTTTACCTTTGAGTATTCATCCAACTACACCCGGTATATTCAGAGGGATTGAACCGATAAACACAAATTTAAACTATAAGAAAAATAATCATTTAATTGAAAAGTTGACAAAACAACCAATGCACTTCGAAATTACTGATACACAACGACTCGGATATATAAGTCAGAGGGTTGCAGAACAAAAAAATACGAGTGCGCTATATGACTACCAAGCATCTTGTTTATATAACTTTATAAACTTTAAAATAAGCTGAATTAAATATCTGAAGAAGTCACCAAATTAAACAGACAAAGACACCAAATTAAGTAAAAAATTGTGATAACTTACTTTAAATTATGTACATAAATTTTAACAAAACAAACAGACACACACACACGCACACACACATCAATCAATTGTATATTAATTATGTTCAATTCAAAATTATCATTACTTTTTACGAGTATAGTATCGTTCCAGAACAAACATCAATAACAGATCCATCGGTAGTTGAAGCATGTTCTGACATATCATCGCATCATCGTAGAGCTAGGCTAAGCAGACCAGCCCCACAATCAACACCTATTAACAAATTGCCCTCCTTGCCCATATCAAAGCTATGCTGATGACCCGAGACACGACGCTGAAGCAAGCAGAGACCGAAATGAAACTATTATTCGTAGGGTACTGCGAAAATTTATGTGCAGAAAAAAATCATGTAGATATGTTGCCGACAGTGACTTTCCCAAACAAAACGCTTCAACCAAAATACTAACTAAAACTAACAACTAATTTTAATTTGTTTCACAAATATATCGTAAATACTAAATTAAAATAATACTGTTCACACGACGGTATAATAATCTATAAATTGCACTGATATCATCATTATACTGTAATATAAACGTGTTGTCGCTTGTTTTTTTACAGATACGATAATGATATCGGCATTGGCGGCGGCTGTTTTAAATTATATAAAGTAGACTTTTTCCATTTTATGAGACGAATTAATAGAGCCATATTATAATTCCAACAAAATTTTTACAAAGCCCATAAAAATGTTATCTGCGACTGAGATCGCTACGCTGTAACAAGGGTCTGCTTTTTTTATTAAAAACACTTTTAATATTATCTGCATGAATAAAATAAAATATCGCTTTAAGTTAGCTTTATATTAGATTAAAATATAATATGTAGTTTTTTTATAGGATAGGTGTAACAAGCGAGCACACAGTCCTCCTGATGGTTAGTGGACGCTGTGGCTCATAGACATCTACATTAAATCTCGCTAAAGATTCGAAATGCGGATACGTTGTCAACTCGATTCCGGTAAAATGGATCTTTTGTTCTCTACACTCACTATACGAAACAAAGCAGCATTAAGCTGCTATTTTACGCCGGTATTCTGTTATGAGCGTGGTCCTTCCCCGGTCGAGCTGACCCATTCATGCTACAACCATAATAGCTGCAGTGTGGCTCTACCACGTAAAATGTGGCTATACCACGTAAAATGTGGCTCTACCACGTAAAAAATAAATTTTATTCTTTTAAGTACCACGTAAAAAATATAATAAATTTTTAAAATTACATATATTATAAAGAAATAAACAGTGTTTATTGGTGCTATATTACATTTAGAATTATAACACGTCTTATTTTATTGAATTTTTTACTCTTGTTGAGTACTCTGCGCCTGTGCTCGAGACTGACAAGATTTGTTCTGACTAAATGAAGACAGTAAAAAGGGCAGGGCAAAAAGCTTTTCAACATGCCTCTCCACTACACTGGGTCCAATGCTAATAGGAGATATTTTGCCGCACCAGCCCATATGTGAAAACAGTACTCAATGCACAACCGGACTTGCGCTTTATATAAGATAAAAAGCTGTCCCGACATAAAGTACCGCTGCTCTTTTGCAAAGATACCTCGTGTCCTAGCGTCTGTTTAGGCCTTGGACTTAACGAACCGCTCAAAATTGAGGTTTGAAGAAATCTCAACCTTCAAATCCCGAAAAATTGAACCCAGAGTTAGCAGGCAAAAAGCAAGGCTCAAAGTGAAAAGACACGTCCGTGTTTGGGAGCTTTTTTTCCACAAGATTAACATCGCCTCATTCGGAGACTGTCTGCAGTGACAGTTTCACGCGCTCAATTATAGCTTCTTTCGGACTGGATTTAAATACAATCGGCGTGAGGATTTTGGTGGTATCTTTCCACAACTGTGCTAATAATGCTTGTGTTTCTGTAGCATATTGTATTGCCAAATATCAATCATTTTCTACGTTCAATATAGACACAGATAACGAGGTATCTCTACAAGTGATCTAATTTTGCTAATTTTAGCACGAAGTAGTATTATGGATGTTTCTAAATTCAAATCCACGCGAGTGAAGCCGCGGGTAACTAGCTAGTATAACATAAAAAGCTGTCCCGACATGAAGTACCGTTGTTCTTTTGCAAAGATACCTCGTCTTCTTGCATTTGGTTAGGCCTTGAACTTAACGAACCGCCTAAAGTCGAGGTAATGAAAAATGGTGAGCAGGCTCTTTTTTGAAGTGAAAGGACACGCTCATGTTTAGGTGTTTTTTTTTTCACAAAATTGATATCGCTTCATTCGAAGACTGTCTGCAGTGACAATTTCACATGCTCAATTATAGCTTCTTTCAGACTGGGTTTAAATACATTCGGCTCGAGGATTTTGACTGGTATTCCAAAACTATGCTATTATCTGCATACCCATAGGTACTGTGCATAATGCAAATCATTAGTGTCAACAAGAAGATAGTAGCGGAGAGCGGATCCCTGAAGTACACTGGCGTTAGCAGTAATAAATATACTATAATAATAATTATATATTAATATAATATTAATTTTCCCCAATACGAGTATGGAAATTACTCTCCGGGGGGTCTCAAAGACATGTATATTTAAATTTTTAAGAAATAAAATATACATATATATATATATATATATATATATATATATATATATATATATATATATATATATATATATATATATATATATGCAAGGTGTAAGTGTAAACACCATTGTCACTGAAACCATAGGTAGTTGGCTTTAATATAAAAATATTTATCCGATTTTTTTTAATAAAACGCTATTTTCTTTCATAAAATTTAAAAAGTTCCTGTCCGACACCGTCCGTAAACCCTATGCGCCCGAGTGACGTAATCACTGTAAAGATCACCGCCCGCCCTAGCTACGTACACAACATTCCAATAAACACACAATATGTACACTTAACCTGTGATGTAACTTTTACTTCATACTTTCATCCTGGCTTAGGACGGGCAAAAATTGAGGAATTAAGGAAAAATTGAGATTTTACCAAAAAAAAAGTTGTTACTTTTCATTGATTTTACGTTCTATAAGTGAAACCAAACCACTGGTTTAAGGATAACGGTGCTTACACTAACAACCTGTGTATATATATATATATATATATATATATATATATATATATATATATATATATATATATATATATATATATTTATATATACTATAGTGTATTATCACGCTTATTATTAATGCGTAATAGCCTTCATTATTAAACAGTTTTCTTTGTTTTTAAGTTGGCTGCAATAAGCACTATTTTTTGTTTTATGAAATAAAACTTGACCTACTCCCGCAAACTATCAACCATGACAAATTAATAGTTTGTGGGTCTGGTTGTATTTAAATTCTCCCCTTTTCTCCTTAGCCCAGATCTTAAATTATTAACGCTACATCACACACAGATTTAAATTGCCCGCTATGAACTATTTTAGCCTCCTAAGGGCGATACGGCATTAATGTCACGTGCGGTTGATTTAGGAACGACACAGCTGCACACAATTTGTGTCCGCAATTTGATACTTGATGTGTGATACACTTATTGTTACACAAATGAGGTACAGGGTCTTTTAAATATAAGTAGCGGGACAGATAGGGCGAAATTGAAAAGAGCCTTGTATTATTAATTAAAAATGTTAATGGTAAAAGGCCTTGAATATACTCCGGACTTGAATGTTTCTAAGTATTAAAAATTTCTTTGTCAGATTTTATACCAAAATAAACGAACCACTTTTTTATGTTACTAACATAATAAGTAATATTTAGAAAAATTAACTAAAATCAAAAAGCAGTGTAGATTTTCTATTAAAGTTATACTTGTGAATTTTTTCTCAATTTAATTTAAGGTTTGATTTAACTTTAATATTAAATTAAACAGAAGTCGTTCTATTCGGCAAATTAGTAAATTACCTCGCTGCGAATTCGAAAGGGTCAGTGCAAGTACCAAAGTAACGTTAAACGAACCTTTGATATTCTAACTTCTACACATAATTAACACGGTTAATCAAATTTGCTTACCTCGATTGAAATTATACAGAAGAAACAGACAATAACCAAAGTAATAAAATTTATAATAAAAAGTAATATAAAAATATTATAGTACAAAGTTTTTATCGTTTACTTCATGTATACTTAAATGAATAAAATAAACGACAAAAACTAAAATATTACTATACACGTAATAAATAAGTACAAAATCTTTGTCGCAATTCAAATATTTTCTCTAAAAATATAACTCCAGGGGTGAATTAAAATACTAAGCGTAATCAAACTTGTTGAAGCGCCTGTCAAAATATATTAGTAGTTCTAATGCCAATATTAGTTCGTAAGCCGTGTAGGTTTTATATATATATATATATATATATATATATATATATATATATATATATATATATATATATATATATATATATATATATATATATGCGAGATGTGTTCAAAAAGTAAGGTGACTTTTTGAATTTCGCGGGCAACGCACATTCGATTTTCGATTTTTGTATTTTGTTGCGTTGGTACACATGTCCTGAGCATATGTTTCAAGTTTGAAGTGTATAGCATCTTTAGTTTATTTTTGACAGTTACAAAGGTCAGACGTACTTTGGTGTGCTCGGCGATTTTCTTCTATCAAAAAAAATGGATCCAAAGAACTTGCATGAAATTTTGTATAAAAAATGAAATTACGTACTCCAAAACACTTGAAATGTTGACAGTGGAATACGGTGAGTCTACTCTTAGTAAAAAAAAACGTTTATAAGTGGTACAAGCTCTTTCAAGATGGCCGAGAAGATGCCAATGACGAACCTCGCTCTGGACGCCCCAGCACGTCAACAACCGATGAAAACGTTGAAATAGTGAAGAAAATTGTTTTGGAAAATCGTCGAATCACTATCAGAGAAGTTGCGGAGAATGTTGGCATATCGGTTGGCTCTTGCCATGTAATTTTTTCGGATATTTTGGGCTTGAAACGTGTGTTAGCGAAATTTGTTCCAAAATTGCTCAATTTCGACCAAAAGAACCGTCGCATGACAATCGTTCAAGAGCTATTGGATGATGTCAACAACGACCCAGATTTGCTCAAAAGGGTCATAACAGGTGACGAAACATGGGTATATGGTTATGACGTCGAAACTAAGACTCAATCGTCCCAGTGGAAGCACACTGAATCACCAAGACCGAAAAAAGCACGCCAAGTTCGATCAAATGTGAAGGTTTTGCTTACAGTTTTGTTCGACTGTAGGGGTGTGGTGCATCATGAGTTCTTGCCACAAGGTCGTACGGTCAATAAGGAGTATTACCTTGAAGTTATGTGCCATTTTCGAGAAGCAATACGTAAGAAACGTCCCGAATTGTGGGTAAACAATTCATGGTTTTTGCATCACGATAATGCACCTGCACACTCATCGTTGCTTGTGAGAGGTTTTTTGACCAAAAACAACACTACAATCATGCCTCAGCCACCATATTCACCGGATTTGGCCCCATGTGACTTTTTCCTGTTCCCAAAACTGAAGAGACCTATGAAAGGACGAAGATTTGCAACGGTTGAAGAGATAAAAACTGCATCGCTGAAAGAGCTGAAGGCTATACCAGAAAGTGATTATCAGAAATGCTTTGACGATTGGAAAAAGCGTTGGCACAAGTGTATTATATCTGAGGGGGATTACTTTGAAGGGGACAACATAAATATTGATGAATAAATAAATAGTTTTTCGTAAAAATATAAAGTCACCTTACTTTTTGAACACACCTCGTATATATATATATATATATATATATATATATATATATATATATATATATATATATATATATATATATATATAGCCGTTATGTTTTTAAAACAAAATACAGTTGTATCTGTCATCGTTGTTAAAATTAGGAATAAAATAAAGGTCGATTGAGCAAATTACTACATTTTATTATTAAAAAGAGATCATATTCCTATTCAAAACTACAAGACGTAAAAACTACCTGACGATCGTTAAATACCCAAAGTAACACAAACGCTCCTTTTGTCCGACTACGGCAATGTGTCAAAAGAAGAAAAGGCTTCATAACAACTTATTAACATTCTATTAATCATTAGGGGGATAACAATACAATACAATACTGTACTCTTAATTGCACACCAAGAAAATAAATTAAATTATTTAAAAAACATAATAAAAGGTGGTCTCGTAGCTATAGGTACTATATCAATTTCTTTCAGACAACATTAAGGGAATAAAAAAGGAGACGTAGAGCTCTTATAAATACATACATATTTGTATTTTACTTTAAAATCAAATGTCAAATATTTATGTTAACCGTTTTAAAATTGGGAAATTTAACGGCGATCTACATTGTATGTTTCTTTTAGAACAATGGTGACAAACGAGCACACAGTCCGCCTGATGGTAAGTGGATGCTGTGGCCTATAGACATCTACATTTAACCTCGATTAAGAATTGAAATACAGATGCGCTGTCATCCCTGAGGATTAAAATGGAATGCCTTGATTCCAGTAAAGACTGGTCTCCGGTTCTATACGCTCACCATACAAAACACAGCAGCATTAAACTGCTATTTTATGCTGGTATTCTGTGAGAGCGTGTTCCTTCCCCGGTCGAGCTGACCCATTCGTGCTACAACCATAACAGCTGCAGCATGGCTCTACCACGTATAAAATAAATCATCTAAGTACCTATTAAAATTAAAAATGATAAATATTTTCCTTAACACTACTCTGTAAATTAAATAGTTATTAAATAACAAAGACGTTTATGGTCATGTAGGGGCGGCGCACGAGAACCTATATCTCATATCATAGCGTAGGTGACAGTAGTGGCGACAAAAAGAAATTAAACAGAGGTTGGGCAGCTGCATCTATCTGATAACAACATAAAACAAAACAATAAATATCTCCGGTTCACAACTCGTCAGCCAAGCCAAGCATGGCAAATATGGGGGATATTTGAAGAATCCTTTGGGAGGGCCTAAATTCAGTACAGGATTTTTGATAAAATATATTAAACGATGAATTAATGACATACATTTAACGGTTATTTTAAACACTAGCTACATAAACTGTGCAAAGTTCGAGATGACTTTCAAACTTTACTCCGATGGAAAATTAAAGACTCATGTATTATTTTAAAAAGGTACTGGTCTATAAGTAGCTTATTAAAAGAGATCTTGGGGAATATTGTCTTACTTTCCTGTGATTGCTCTTCGAAGACCAGAAAGCGATCGGGTGCCACCTTATCTCCAGCATTGTTGACTTTCACTTGTTGTACTGATATTATTCGAAGATATAAATTCAGCAGGTACGTAATTAGTTATTTCTCAGAAGTAACTAGTAAGTTATCTTATTTCTTAAATGTTATAATTATTAGATTACTGTTAGCTGCTTGGGTACGAATTTCCATTCAGGACAGAAACAGTTACTGGTTTTTTCTATCAAGAAATTTTTCATAGCAGCTCGTAGTGAGAAAATTGAGGTTGTTTCACCACTGTGCCTCAGAAAACACATAAAGTCGCACAAATTAAGCAGCGCAGATTAAGCGCAGGACCGACGACTTTATTAATATTGCTTTGAGTTCTTTATTGTAATCGTAATAAAATATTGTTCATTATTTCATTTTATATCTGTATAAAGTTCAAAATTAAAAAAATAAATAAAGAAGTAACTCGATATTTCACATTAAAAGAAAAATCATAAGTGTCAAAAAGTGAGTTCGAGAAAGACTTGAATTTTTTTTGGTTCTATAACACTACTTTAACGTAAAGATACGAGCTGGAAGTTTTTTTTTTTTTTAATATAGAATATACCTTTCGTATTTTACCCATTTTTTTAATAATTCTGTTTCTATATAGCTCGAAGAACCGACAACCGTTGGGGAAAAAAGGTTTTCGAGTGGCAGCCTCGTACCGGTAGGCGAGGTGTAGGGCGACCCCCCACTAGATGGAGTGACGACCCGGTAAGACATCCAGGAAGTCGATGGATGCAGGTGACTCAGGACTGTGCTTTGTGGCATACCTTGGGGGAGGCCTATGTTCAGCAGCGGACTTGTGAAAGGCTGTAATGATGATGATGATGATGATGATCCACAAATAAAGTTTAAGTGTATGTCAAAGTACATCATGATGATGATGATGTACTTTGCATGCTTTTGAAACATAAATAACCATTTTCAAAAATTTTGTCTGTTCGGTTCGGGCTAATCTTTAGTGAGCGAAATGTGACGAAACTGCAGAGGCGCGTGTACATTTTGATGGTCCGGCCGTTGAATTACCCTTTACAATTGAAATACCCTCTACAAAAAAAGTCTAAAAAAAATACGACTGCGTAGTTTAGTTTTTTTTTTCTTTGATAAATGTATAATGAGTGCAAGCTCGGAATATTATATTTTTTATATTACGTGACTAAAAGGAAACTTGTAACAAAACAAAATTAAATTTCTTGCCATAATCATTTACAAAGTCATTAACTTTCAAAGGACTTTTTATATTCAATTATAAACTTACTTTCTGTAAATTTACGCTTAAAAAGGTTTCGCCATAATGATTATGGAAGAAGCCCAACTCTCAAATGTATTTGAGAGCTTTTAAAATATATTATGAGGTTATACACTGAATCATTGTCTTCTTACTTACACATATTTTACTTTTCCATCATTTTCATTTTTCTATATTCAACATATTATGACTAAATAAATAAAAAATTGTATTTTCACCATTACTCTGTCCGCAGTCATCTTTTATATTTTTAACTTCTGAATAGTGTAATTATGTGTATGTGTATGTGCATGTATCTAAGAAAATATCTTTTTTAGTCTTAGCAAATATTTATAGTTAAAAGTATTCCGCAAAGTTAGTAATAAATAATATAATAATAATTAACAAGGTTATATTATAACCAATCAGTCCTTAAAATAAAAATATTGTTCAGTGTTGCCGGTAGCAATAATGTAACAAATAATTCGAGGGTACCCTTCTATAATAATATATAATATATATAAATACAAAGTTTTGCTTTATAGCCATTGCAGCACGCACGCACAGAGCACCAGCGTAGGATAGCAGCATAATACTGTTGGGCTTTTTCATGACGAGAACCGGTAACCCTTTTTTTAGTAACGAGACATTCAATTTGATTTACTAGAAATGACAACACTTTGTAATCTTTATCGAGAGTAGACGAGGGTGTCTATGGGCGCGGGACGCGGTGCACCACTCTTCCTGAAGCTTTGACACCCAACAAATGGCGATAGATAAATCTTATCCGGGATGTCAAACATAAATCCCAATAATTGAGACAGTATTACTATGGTGAGAGTCTTCGTTCTAAACAGTGTGGTGACAATGGATCAATATTTGCAAATCTACAAGCCACTATACACATTCTTGTACTGTTCCATTACCCAGCAGTAATTAAAAAATCAGTAAAGAATCTAAAATTACTAACATGGATTTAAACATTCACGTCCTATATTTTAGTTTAAAAGATGAAAATATATACCTACGATGCGAATTATAAACGTAAGCGCATTAAAGTCCTACAGCAGATTACATGTAAAGCCTTTGAGCTCACGTTTAGTCACGTTTAAGTAGATTTTACGCACGAGCATATAATGTAGTTGTTACCAAGCGATATAATGCAAGGGAAATAAAGGTATAGGCAGCTACGTAATATGTCCGTATTGGGGACAAAAGTAAAACGTTATTATATACTTTACTATAATAAAACTTATTTTATAGTTTTAATTATTTATATATAGTTCAATTTTTTTATAGGATAGCATTAAGTTACTATTTAACGCTGGTCTGTAAGAGCGTGGTCCTTCCCCGGTCGAGCCGACACATTCGTGCTACAACTATACATGTAATATAACTGCAACGTGGCTCTACCTCGTAAATTAACCAAACAGTCAAATTAATCAATTATTGAATTTTTTCGTCAAGAAATTCCCAACAGCTGCCCGGAGTCAGGAAGTTGTCGGTGTCTCCCCCCATGCCACGGGAAGCTCGAAAAGCCGTTGATCCCGTGCCAGATCTCTTGCCGGTTGTGTCGATTTACCGTCACATCAGATTATATGAGTGAGGGAATAGAGCGTGCACCTATGCTTACGCATCCACTTGTGCACTATAATCCCGTCCTGCGCCGATGGCTAGTCTCTGTAGAGGCAAGCCACCGTGACCGAAATTCGGTCTGGAGGACATTATAGTTCAAACTAAATGTCTGATGCAGCTAACATACTCGGGGACTGAACAGCTTGGACTTATAACACATTTATTAGATTTATTTTTGCAGGTTTATTTAATGTGTAATTTTATTATACACTTTGATTACTATGGGTTTATTTCTTATTTTTCATTATGAATGTTGTATAATTGACTTTTCAAAATGACGAAAAAGAAGAGAGTTAAGGAGTTTATTTCGCCGTTTTGACAGAAATTATGAAACGGTCATAGATTAAAAAGCATGTTGATATTTGAAAAACGAAAATTTACTGTACCAAAAAATTAAGTTTTTTCAATTTCATTTTCATTAATTTTATTTTAAACTGGTCGTAATATTATCTTTCTACATCTTTATGGGAGTAGGAATGATGATGATGGTAGTAGAATTTGTATCTGCTAGTCACCGGTGAGTGCGGTAAACCGTGAAGCCACAGGGTACGTACGTGTGTGCGTGCTTAATTGAGTGTGTCGGGGTGCGCGCGTGCTTGTGTGCATGCAGTTTTTTTTTTTAAACTGAAGTTACTAACGAACTTATCCACCTAGTGGTAAGTGGCATCTGCAGTCTATAGACACCTACAACCAACTTGAAACAAATAAATGGTAAACAGATGGGTCGTCACCTCTGAAAACTAAGATGGAATGCCTGTAATTATACTGGTTCTATATAGGTAACAGGGTAAGAGGTTACTCAGACTGACTGCAAGACTTCTAGCACATAAAAAATACGGAGTATATAGGAAATAAAGCCCTTACTCTAAAGATGGAAATTATTTTATTCTTATTGGTTCCCTGAAGTAGGCCTAACTACTTTTAATTGTAAGTTTAATTATTTTGACCCTTTACAGTATACTTAGGAACATCGCATGTTTAAGGTAACAACAAAACTACTAATGTGCTTTTCTTCACATAGTATGCGGTTTAAAATAATAAACCGTATATAATGAGAGCGGGTCGCGTGGCTTTGTCAAGTCGACAGTAATTCGGGCGTGGAAATGTCTTAGCACCGACAACTTAAGCTGCTATATGAAAATTATGTATTTTCATCTTCTTAGTTCATTCAAAACGGTTTTTCTTTTATCAAATCTTAGTTTCGTAAATAATACTTAATGAATTTATAGTTTTAAATATTATATAGGCTGAATAGATTTTTAAAATGTTTGAGTGTGTCACGAAATTACGTACAAACTGTTTAAGGGATTTAAATGATTTTTTTAATTAGAAAAATCATACAGATTACAGTGCTCACTTCATCATCATTAGCCGTTGTCCGGGATAAAGCTATGCTTTATACGTGAGCCATGCTGCGACTATTCTTCGTTGTAGCATGCATGGGTCGGGTCAACCGGGAAAGAACCACGCCACGTAAAATAGCAGCTTAATGCTGCTGTGTTTCGTATGGTAAGTGTAGAGTCCTCAGAGGTAAAAATGCATCTGCATTTTAGATGTAGATCTACACCACCGCATCAAAATGCAGCAGCAAAAAAAGTAATATAAGGAGAAAATAAATAGAAAACTATACCAAATACATGTCAAGTACAAGTGCAATGTAAAGATCACATAGTTTAATTCATCATCATCAGCCTGTGCATGCGTTCGTAAGGAATATTCTCCACCAGAGAAAATCCGTGTGTAACCTTTCCACAATGTGATCCATGAGTAGTTCACTTAATTGCCTCAAAATTACGCATAAACTGTTTAAGGGATTTAAATGATTTTTAATTAGAAAAATCATACAGATTACAGTGCTCACTTCATCATCATTAGCCGTTGTCCGGGATAAAGCTATGCTTTATACGTGATGGAGCCATGCTGCGACTATTCTTCGTTGTAGCATGAATGGGTCGGGTCAACCGGGAAAGAACCACGCCACATAAAATAGCAGCTTAATGCTGCTGTGTTTCGTACGGTAAGTGTAGAGTCCTCAGAGGTAAAAATGCATCTGCATTTTAGATGTAGATCTACACCACAGCATCAAAATGCAGCAGCAAAAAAAGTAATATAAAGAGAAAATAAAGAGAAAACTATACCAAATACATGTCAAGTACAAGTGCAATGTAAAGATCACATAGTTTAATTCATCATCATCAGCCTATGCATGCGTTCGTAAGGAATATTATCCACCAGAAAAAATCCGTGTGTAACTCTTTCCACAATGTGATCCATGAGTAGTTCACTTAATTGCCTCAAAAGCTTGAACATTGCCGGTAATATTTTTAATATTTCATAAATATTAAAACATTTTTAATATTTCATTAAATATAATATAATATGAGAATTTAATGGTGCGCTTAAATGAATTTCTGTAGAATTTAATATAAAATAAAGAACAATAGCAATCCTCAGTAATCTCTCTCTGGCCAATTCATTACTTAATTATAAATAAAAACTGAATGAAACTTGTTTTCTATTATAAAATGCAACATAATTTATTGAACGGACAATTTTGTGGTTCCTCCGTCAGTAGCAGTCCACGCAGAAATTTTACAAAAAAAATTCTTTTTTGTTGCGATATGCTGGCCAGTTATGATTTATTTACAAAATACGATTAGATATTTACAAGTTAAAATACAAATGTTCCAATTTATAATTTATCTTCACATTTTTACCAGCTAAATTGAAATACTGTGTTTTATCAAAGAGTTTATAAATCTCAACGTTCAGTGTTTTATTGGAAAATGGATTTGTGTCGAATACATTTTCGCGCGATGATTTTTTTACGATTAAAAATGTTTCCTAAAGCAGAATGAATTGTTTGAAAGACTTCAAATGGTATTTATGAACAAAAGCCTTTTAAGGCAACCGTGTATCTGTGGTGAAACATTTTTAGAACGGTCGACTAAGTTTGAAAGATAAAGAAAAAAGTGTTGCGTTTTGACGGTTGTTACGGAAAGAAACCTGCTAGATGTGAAAAATGTAATTGAAAGAAAAGATCGACATTTTAACGATTAGCATATAATGTAACAACACTTTTCAATGTAAGCAATTCAACAAACTAAATTTAAAAAGCAATTAACGTTAATTGCTTATTCCTAAACTAAACAGGCTATCCTGCATTTTGATAGATTTTTGAAAAACACCAGCTAGGGTGATTATTAATATTAGTCAACCGAACCCAAACATAATAATTCACATTACATATTATACTCAGACAGTCCCAAGCTTGTGTTAAGTACGTCTCGGTGTTATAACAAAATAATTAAAGATGATGAATCTTGGTCATTTTTTATAAAATAAGGGTGGCAAACGAGCACACAGTCCAACGAGCACAAAGTGGATGCTGTAACCCATAGACATAGCTACATTTATCCTCAATTAAGAATCAAAATACAGATGCGTTGTCACCACCGAGGACAAAGATGAAGTGCCTCGTTTTCAGTAAAAAGGATTTATCAGTACAAAGCGGAAACGTAGCTCCAACCGACGGATTGACTGTTTAAAAATGAACCAATGCCTCTTAAAGTAAAGTGATCAATAAGCACATGGAATATCTTGATCGCAAATTTTTTTGAGATGACAACTCCTGAACAAAATTGAAATTGCATCCATGCTGCAACTAGTAAGCCAAAATGCGAACCATTACGGTACTCCGCCACTGAAAACACGCACACTCAGCTTACGAACGAGGGACTTCCTGTACAGCACACCGCTTAAGGTTTTGGATCACTCTTAGGTACTACAGCCTCGGCGTTCGGAGGGTTAAAGCGAAAGGAATGACTTAACGCATTTGCAGCGTGGCGCGCTCGTCTTTGTAAGGAACGTTTTTCACGCAAATGCGTAATTGAAGCAATTCGGTCACATTTGGGAGCCTGGATGCACAGACAGGCAGGAAGACTAACCTATAGACTTACACAGATAATTACCGGACACGAGTGCTTCAGTGATAAGTTGTGTAAAATCGGACGCAAAGCGATGGCAAACTGCTTGCACTGCGGTGGGCGAAACGGTATGTCCAGCGTGAAACCGGGAGCAGACTATCCTGGTAAACCGGATCGGATGGAACCTTTCCTTGTCAGCAGTCGTGTCGGCGATGCTGAGCGAGGTTTCGGCTTGGAGGGTCGTTGCTACCTTCTGTGAATCTGTTATGATTCAGAAGGAAGCTGTTGAGCGGGATCGGGAAAAAGCGGATACCGCTCGGAGACAACGAAGCCAAGGTATTAGTTATGGCCTTCTCGTTAACGACGGTGTTCCCATACCAGAAATGGGGCCTCCAAGGTTACGGGCACTCGGAGCGGGGGACCCGGAACCTGCTTTATTTAAATAAAATAAAGCAAGGCTAGAGAGGGCTCCCGGTTGCGTTTCGAACAGAGATCCCGGGACCCGTCATATAGCTGATGGTGAACACCGTGTGGTTTTAGATTGTAGGAATCCGGAATAACCTTTCATTGCCCCCGCATCGGAAAGTATCCATGACGATTTCCCCACAAAAAAAGAAGGTACTATTGCTCCGATTTGACACCTTAAGTCGTCTTCCAATTCCCTAAAATAAAAATTGAGCTGAAAATTATACAGTTTTCATTACTAGAAGATGTGCTAGTAGCGTTTGAGCAAGCCGAAGAAGAGGAAAAATAACCTCTTTTTGTTGCGTTTGTTGTGGCGTTGTGGCCAGTTATGATTTATTTTACGAAATACGAATAGATATTTACAAGCTAAAATATAAATCTATCAACTTCAAATTTATCTCCACATTTTTACCAGCTAAATTGTAATATTGTATTTTATCGAACATTTTATAAATCACTACGTTTAGTATTTTATTGGAAAATGAATTTGTGTCGAATACATTTTTGATTGTTGATTGATGATTGATGATTTTTTTACGATTTAAAATGTTGCCTAAAGCAGAATAAATCGTTTGAAAGACTTCAAATGGCATTTATGTACAAAAGCCTTTTAAGGCAACAGTGTATTGGTGGTAAAACATATTTAGAACAGTCGACTTACTTTGAATGATAAAAATAATAGTGTTGCGTTTTGAAGTTTGTTACGGAAAGAAAGAAAAGAAGAGAGGAATCTGAGGAAAGAGCGATCTGCCACATCAAATTTACAAAAAGTTGGCGTTATTTGTTTATTTAGTAATTTCATATAGAAGCAATTTTTAATCACATTACTGCTATTTACTTATTTTTAAACTTAAAAATTACAATAATAACAGTGCGGTATTTCGGATTTATTTAACAACACAGGCCACTCATCTTACTCGTACAATATGCACATCGGTCGAGCGACTAATCCGGGTCTGTATCCGAGTTGTCGCTGTCACCGAGCGATACTGTGAATTTGTTAGTTTATTGTTTTTTTTTTTTTAAGAATATTAACAATGCTATAAACTTTACTAATATTCCCCTTGACCACTCGTGATAAGCTTAAATTGCTTGTGTTACGAATGGTTCACGCCAGTAGTCGAATGGTGGATTCGAACCCACGACCTTTTTGAGGTCGCGGTCCACCGCTGCCATTAGGCTACTGTCGCTTTGTGTTTTAATTGTTCAGTGTAAGTTTCGTAGTGACCGACTATTTTTATTTCTCAGAATTTCCACCTTAAAAGATGAGAGACAGTCTTGTATCGGGGAAAAACGCTACGGCTACTCCTTTCCAGTCCGCCGGTTTTGCTCTATGCATTTATGATTTTATTGCTTTTTTACTATTTTAGCATTCTGTACCTCTACGAGTCGAAATTAAAGGTAATTTATTATACCAAATATAAAGTTCCTTGTAAGTACACAATATTATGGGTTCTCTGTTAATGTTCAAACTTATATATTTTCCGCAAAACTTTTGAAAAATGTACGAAATAAATGGTCTACGATTATTCTTAAATCTAGATAACGCCACATGAATGGATCCTAACCAGGTGCAACCGGGGCGGGTCGCTAGTCTATATGTATTTATACGTATTAACTTCCCAGTGGGAAGTTATTGTAATGGTTCCGATTTTGCAAATTGGAAATTTTAACATATCTATACGTTTTAAGGTCTTTAGAGTCGAATAGTATGGTTTTTAAGAGGATGTCAGTGTGTGCACATGTTCGTACATATGTATGTATGTATGTTCGGATTTAATTTTCGCTTCGTGTATCTCGAGAACAAAGAGTGATATTGACATAGGACCAATTTCATGTAACGCATAATTATGGAACTTAGACCTCATTAAATTTTAAACAAAATCGATCAAGTCGTTTTTGTGCCGAATGAAAAATTGTATAAAATATTGTAACATATAATTTTTTTTAATTCTTTACACTGGGAAGTTAGTCGTCATCGTGGACCTTTCGGGTCGCACCTAGACCGCTTTTTATTTATAAATAATATTAATGCATCATCATCATCATTACTGCCCTTCACAAGTCCACTGCTGAACATAGGCATCCCCCAAGGTATGCCACAAAGCACGGTACTGAGCCACCTGCATCCACCGACTTCCTGCATGTCTTACCAGATCGTCACTCCATCTAGTGGGGGGTCGCCCTACACTTCGCCTACCGGTACGAGGCTGCCACTCGAGAACCTTTTTTCCCCAACGGTTGTCGGTTCTTCGAGCTATATGGCCGGCCCATTGCCACTTCAGCTTACTAATCCGTTAATTGATGTGTTCAGTCAGCTCAGTTTTAGTGGTTTAATAATTTTTTAAACTTGTATAATATTCTTTTTTATAATCTGCAAATTTTCCTGTTGGACTGTTTCGTACTTTTCGTAATTCAATGAATATTCCAGTATTAATATTTACATTCCACTCTTACTTTTTTACTATCTCGTATTTAGCTACAGCTTCATTTTACTTAGCTTATAGAGTTTTATTGAAATACATTAAACTCCAAATTAACTAAAATAACGGTATAGTTTTAGGGCTTCATTTCAGTTCATTGAATTTAACGACGGTGTACGTATAAAAGACTAAAGCATTATTAGACTCTATTGTTTTATAATAAATTTATGAATCCATTGTATTAGAACTCATTGTAAAATATTATAAGCATGAAAAAGGAATTCGAATTAAAAGCGAACAAATAATGAACATGTTTACTCTTTCAATACAATTTTTACAATAGTTAAGTCTCCATCTCCTGCATTGCCATCGGTTTTGGCTCTACTTTTAGCATTAATCATTTGCTAGATGCCTCTCGTCTGCCGAGGAGTTCGTGAAGCCACACAGGCTTATCATGATTACACACTGAGAAGCATTAACGTAGTAGGGCCATGCTGCAGATATGATATGGTTGCAACTCGAATGGCTCGGAAGGACTACGCGCTCATAAAATAACAATATAAATAGCAGAATAATGCTGCTAAGTTTCGTATGGCGAGTGTAAAGAAACGAGAGCCTTTTAACGTATTATTTTAATCAGGTATTCCATCTTAGTCCTCTGTGGTGACAACGCATCTACATTTTGATTTATGAATTCGAAGATATATGATGGTGTCTGTGGCCTACACTACAGCATCCATTATATGGATTATGTGCCCGTTTGTTATCCTTGTTCTATAAAAAATAATTTAGTACTCAGGGATGAAAACACCTCTGTAATTTTTATTAAGACGTTTCAATGCTCACTAACTAGAGAAGCCACTTGACGTCAAGTGGAAGTTCGTTTTTCAATTCAATTTAAACCACTTTTCCTCACTATAATGGAGGAAGTCAGCAATATCTGCTTGTGAGCTTTTTCGGGCAGATGATGAAAAGAAGGAGACCAAAGGGACGTATCTATTACCTATTGTAAGTATAGTTAGACTATTTTTATTACTAAATTCTAACGTCGAGTGTGCTATACTATAGTTAGTACGCTGGGGCGGTACAAAAATTACAACGGTTATCTTGATTTCTATTCATAATTTGATATGGTATTGATATTGTCAATTATCGACTGCCAGAAAATCAATCTTTAGTAGGCAATATGTTCTGAACCGCTGCGTGGGTTTCGCATTGAGAGAAAAAGCTATATATTAATTTCGACAAATTTTTACCACAAATTCTAAAACGAAGAAAGGTGGCAATGGCAGTATATTCAAAACAAACATTAGAGTTAAAACTTTATACGAGATATTTAATAAAATTCATCGAATAAGGTATTAATTTTAAAAGGGTTGGATAAAAGCTTAGACACAGAAAAGGTATTAAAAACTTATTATAGGATAGTATTCTGAAGTAATTATTTTTTTCATTTTAATGATTATAAAGTCTATGAACTTTAAAATTACAAAAATATAGGTTTAAAACGTCAAATAAAATCATATGGAAGGCCACCATAATTATGCGGGAGAGTCACGCTATACTCGTAAAAATTGTAATTTCATATCACGCATATCACATTCACGTACAAATAATTATATATTATAGCTCTTTTGGTCCGTTCTTGCAGTTTAATTTATTCCGTTATCCTACCCTTTGTCAGATGAAGCTGTAAGAGTCGCATAGACTAACAGCGCTAACATCCAGAAAATAGATCTATTTTCATTTAAATTTTTGTTTGACTTTATTACATCTAACGCTTCAACATTGCAGATTAATTTAGTACAGCTCTTCAACATCGGATATCATGAATATTGTTTCCATTTTTATTTGTTTACTCTACTGCTGTTCCCCACCAAAACTGTAGTAGTAATATGTTGTAACAGTAACGACGCCATCTTTAAGATTATTCGCTCAATTAATTTTTTTTAAATAAATCTAAGTGACAAATAGATAGTTAACATCAAATTTTATCCGAGATATGTAGCGAAATATTGCGAATGAAAAAACTTTGTTTGTTGGCCATGCACAGAGAAACTGGGACAATTGCAATATAAAATTACTTTGAGGACATTAATTTCAGTTTTTGAAACGAGTTGAATGCTTGTCATGCATCACAGTACAACATATTAACATTTTATGAAAATATTATACTGTTAACAATAAAGACAGATAAATTAAGTTAC
This sequence comes from Parnassius smintheus behrii, assembly GCA_036936625.1. Taxonomy (NCBI): domain Eukaryota; kingdom Metazoa; phylum Arthropoda; class Insecta; order Lepidoptera; family Papilionidae; genus Parnassius; species Parnassius smintheus. Next base: position 26,602,683 of record JAUPFT010000005.1, on the reverse strand, counting down.
TTTAACGTGGCAGAAAATGAATTAAGGATTTTTATCTACGAGTTTCCTAATAAAGATTTTACGTTATTAATTAGCTCCGTTGTTTATACTGCATTGTATTTGAAGTAAGAATATATATGTAGGAAGATATTAAAATCTAGGTTTATTATGGAAAACCTTAATATCACTTCATAAAATCATGAAATACACAGATCAGATATAATCAACTATAAATTGTACTGAGACTAATTTAATAGCTAAGAATAATAATTTATTCGTTTCCACGTTTTAATTATCCAAAGAGTCGAGGTTGAGCTAGTAGCGGAGTACAACAATTGCACCGTGCCACGCCAGCGCCAAGACTGTCATAACGGCGGCTGCTCCGTCCCTTTTATACAAGCGAAACAAGTGGCTACACTAACGCCACTGCACGTGCACCGCACACCGAAAATTTTCCGACTAGCCCCGGAGGCGCTGCTGCACGTGCAACGGTGCAGATGCTGACATATATTTTAACGTTGACCATAACTAGTATTTATATTGTTAAGGTTCCGTACCTTAAAAAAGAAAAAACCAGTTTCCATCACTTTATTGTCTGTCCATATCGTCCGTCCACCTAGGGTTGGAAGGTATTAAAACCAAAAAGTTGGATAGACCAGCCAGCTTAGCCGGACATTTTGGTCAAAAGACCGGATATCCTTAATTTTTCAGTCTTAGTATAACATGACATTTTTTTAAGTCAAACAATGCTTATAGTATATCATTTAATAGTAATCTAAGTATAAATAGGTAGTATTTTATAATAGTAAGAGCAAGGTGGGGATTTAAGATACAATGTTATCAGGTAACGTCTACACATACACAGAACTCGTCTCATTGTTGGCAGTAGGATTATTGAGCAGAAATTTGTCCTCCAGTTACTCTACGGTTTAACGAAATTTGATTGGAAGCAAGTTTTCTCAAGATCTTGTAAAATTACTGTTAGCAATTCCAGTAATCACAATGGGGATCAAACTCCAATTGCTCGTATAATATGAAATTTAATTAAAATAAGCGCCGCAGTCAAACCCTATTGTTATATATTAGTAAACATTATTTTAACAAAAAAGCGATTAGCGATAAATTCCGAATAAGCAATTTATCATAGTAGATATTTCCGTAGTAGCAAAAGTTAATAAGCAAACACATGGAAATCAGTAGCAAAGCCTCCATAGAAGCCAAGGAACTGGGCTTGCCCCATCAAACTGCTCAATCAATAATATCAACAAATAAAATAACTCGTAAACTGTTTCAAGCCATTTCAAATTTCCCGAGCGCTCCTCTGTTCTAAGCAAGTCATGACATCGTAGCCTTATTATGTAACGTCAACACTTGGCAAATTGCTTTCAATTCGAAATACATTGATTCGTGTTCTCTATGTCTCAAAGCGAACACGCAATAGACTGTCAAAATTAATGAAAGCAAATCAATACTATTGATGGACCCCGGTCGTGGCAAACTGTGATACTGCTGTCATAAAAAAGTAGTTGAGTTGAGCGATTAGTCGTCTCTCTTGCACGCGTGGGCTTTCAAGAAGACGATCGTTTCCTTTCTAACCTGTGGCAAAATGTTCTATAATGAAACATAACTACGATTGTTTATGTAGCAATTAGTATAGAACGATAAAGCTGGGCTTTCGGTGTAAAGTAGTCGGCGTACGTTTGCAAGTTCACTTCACATTTCAATGTTTACTCTATGTGTTTACTTGAGCAAATGAATATTTCGAGTTGAAAATTTATGCTTTTTTCAAGATTTTAGTGAAAATGGAGGATAAGTGTTCCTTGTGACGGATTGAAGTGTGTTAAAGTACTGATCGGCAAGGAAAAGTAAAATCTTTAAATCTTTGAGAAATACAGCTCATATCCTCGCCGAAACCAACGCCTAATCTGTGTATTTTTAAAACGAGTTAAACTCACAAATGACATTCTAATAAAACTTTTTACAAAACTCATTGGATTGTTGGCTTCTCACATACCAATGAGTTGTACCGTTGGTGCTGCATATTCTTTTCCAACGACAAAATATCTTAGAATACTACTGGATATGATGATCCAGTCAGGGGGTTTTCATGCTGGTCTACCTTTCCGGTGATCCTGTTATGGAATACGGGTACGCGACCCCGGCTCCCCGAGCTACTGTTATTCTCATACCTTTCCTGCCGAGATAACAGTATCCTTACACCTACGCTCCTACCCCCAACCTTTTTTTTTCCTTTTTCCAAAATGGTAGCTTCCTCTACCAACAATAGCATACCCAAAGAGGGTTGGTGTCAGGCAGGCGGCCGACTGTAAAACTTTTGCCAAATCCCATGCAGTAAACTTATGAATATTACGAGTTGTGGGATATATGACAGGGCTAGGGCGTACCCCGCAGGCGACGCGCAGGAGCAGCACCCGGCTCCTGTGGGAAGTGGGCAAGGGTTGTCGCACCTTACGGAGCGGGTGCGACGTAAGAGGCGAGCCCGTAGAGAGAAGAATGTCAGAGTGAGGTTTGCAAGCTGGAATATAGGTACGATGACTGGAAGAGGAAGAGAGTTAGCAGATGTTTTGAAACGACGAAGAGTGAATGTTGCCTGTTTGCAGGAAACAAAATGGAAGGGCAATAAAGCAAGAGAGATTGGGGAAGGATACAAGTTTTATTACTGTGGAAGTGACGGGAAGCGAAATGGAGTAGGAGTTGTGTTAGATAGTGGAATGAAAGAACGAGTGACAGATGTGAAAAGAGTAAATGACAGAATGATAGTTGTTAAATTAATGATTGAAAACAAAGTAGTGAATGTTGTAAGTGTGTATGCTCCGCAAACAGGCTGTGAAGAGAGTGTGAAAGAGAAGTTTTGGGAGGAATTTGATTGTATGATGATGGGAATACCTGAGAGTGAGGATGTTTATATGGGAGGAGATTTTAATGGACATGTAGGGAGAGTGAATGACGGGTATGAAAGAGTACACGGTGGATGGGGGTACGGAGTACGCAACCGTGAGGGGGAAGTTCTTCTGCAAGCAGCATGTGCTTTCGACCTGGCTGTAGTAAACACGTGGTTCCAAAAACGAGATCAGCATCTTGTTACTTATAAAAGTGGCCACCACGCGACACAGATCGACTATCTTCTGTTAAGACGGAACCAAATCAAGAGTGTAAAAAACTGCAAAGTGCTTCCAGGTGAAGACTTAGTATCCCAGCACCGAATTCTGCTGGCTGACATCTGCTTAACTGTTCACCTCAACAAACATAAGGATCGTCCCCCACCCAAAATAAAGTGGCATTTGTTGCATAAGGAGGAGTATGCAAGTGAATTTAGAGAGCTAGTTGTAAACAAGATGATAGAGATGGGTGATATGGAAGGAATGAGTGTGAATGAGTGCTGGAAGGAAATGGCTGATTGTATCCGAAGTGTGGCAAGGAAGGTGTAAGGAGAAACAAAAGGGAAGCGTATGATAGATAAGGATGGGTGGTGGTGGAGTGAAAGTATTAGAGAAGTTTTGAGAGAAAAGAAAAATGCCTTTAAAGAATGGCAGAGCGTAGAAGACCAGAATGAATCCATAAAAGAAAGTAAGAGAGAGGCGTATAAAGAATGTAAGAAGAGAGCGAAGAAGGAAGTTGCTATTTGTAGGGCAGAGGCGCAAGATAAATTATATCGGTCCCTTGAAAGCCCCGAAGGTCAAAAACGACTTTTTCAAATTGCAAGAGCGAGAGAAAGGAATGGAAGAGATGTTTCACATGTAAAATGTATAAAAGATGATTCTGGAAGGATTTTGACTGACGATGAAAGTATAAAGAAGCGATGGAAGGAGTATTTTGAGAAATTGATGAATGAGGAGAATGAATGGAATGGTATGCTTGAAAACCCACCAGTGAATATGGGCTTAGTGAGAGAAATTAGTGTGGAAGAAGTAAAAATGGCTGTTAGGAATATGAAGAATGGGAAGGCAGTCGGCCCAGATGGAATACCAGTAGAAGTGTGGAAGTTGCTGAGTGCGGATGGATGGAAGTGGTTGAGTTTATTTTTCGGTAAATTGTTGCAGGAAGAACAAATACCTGAGGAATGGTGCAGTAGTATACTGGTCCCCATTTTTAAAAACAAAGGAGACGTTCAAAACTGCAGCAGTTACCGGGGAATAAAACTCATGTCACATACTATGAAAGTCTGGGAAAGAATAATAGAGAGAAGAATGAGAGAAGAGTGTGAGATAACACAAAACCAGTTCGGATTCATGCCCGGTCGAGGTACGACAGATGCCATTTTCGCATTACGCCAATTGTGCGAAAAGTACAAGCGCGTGCATAAAAATCTGCACATGGTTTTTGTCGACCTTGAAAAGGCGTACGATCGGGTTCCCCGTGAGGTTTTGTGGTGGGCGTTAAAGATGAAAGGTATGCCTGGGAAGTATGTGAGGTTAGTCCGTGCTATGTACAGAGCATCCCGTACATGTGTACGATCTGCCGCGGGAACTACGGGCAGTATCGATGTGGCGGTAGGGCTGCACCAAGGGTCGGCATTGAGCCCTTACCTCTTCCTACTGATTATGGACGCTTTGACGTTGGACCTGCAGGATGAGGCACCCTGGTGCATGCTCTTTGCCGATGACATCGTGCTTGTCGGGGAAGAAGGCATCGAGGTACAGAGCAGACTGACGGGGTGGCAACAGAGGCTGGAAAGTGTTGGCTTGAAGATCAGCAGATCCAAAACCGAATATCTGTGCTGTGATTTCGGCGGTCTTTCCAGTCCTGTACCCATGTCGTTGGATGGCGCTATACTGCCTACCTGCTCAGATTTCAAGTACCTCGGTTCCCTCATTCAAGGCGACGGCGGAATAGATAGAGCTGTGCAGCATAGGATTAACGCAGGGTGGATGAAATGGCGACAGGTCACAGCCACAACGTGCGATCCCCGAATGCCAATAAGGCTGAAGGGGAAAATTTACAAATCGATCATCCGACCTGTCGTCATGTATGGAAGTGAATGCTGGGCCGTCAAGAAGAAGGATGAAAATAGACTGCATGCGAATGAAATGAGAATGTTACGATGGATGTGTGGTGTGACAAGGATGGATAAGATAAGGAATGAGTATATAAGAGGAAGCCTGAAAGTAGCGCCAGTGGTAGAAAAGGTGAGAGGAAGCAGATTGGCATGGTTTGGGCATGTGATGCGGAGGAATGAAAGTCATGTCACAATACGAGTGTTGAATATGAATGTGGAGGGACACACGGGCAGAGGAAGGCCGAATAAAAGATGGATCGATTGTGTGAAGAGTGATATGAGAATGAAAGGAGTAAGTATGGAAATGACGGCTGATAGAGAGGAATGGAACAAGAAGGTTTACTGCGCCGACCCGAGATAATGGGAAATGGTTTAGAGAATGATGACTACTGAATATGATGATTTAAATAACTTATCTGGAGCCATTAAAAGACATATGAATTCTCAAAAACACATGAATGTAGTTATTTCGTTTAGTAATTTTGGAAAAAATCAGATTGCAATATCTTTGTCGCGCCAGTTATCTGAGGAAATTACAAAACACAACCTGCGTGTTGATCACAACCTTAGTGTTTTTCAAAGATTAGTCGATGTTGTTTGCCATTTATCACAACAAGGACTTCCTGTCAGAGGTCACGAAAACTTCATTAAATAGAGGCAACTTCATTAAAAAGAACTTTCACCGTGGTTGTGTCGATGTTCATTATTAGATAGTAATGAAGAATTACGAGTAGATACACTCTCATAAGGATCTCCTAGGTGTGCGTTGCTTGCAGTTATCAGTGGCTGCAAATAACCGCCGGTACGACAAACTCCGCCGAATGTTGAGTCCCGTGAGGCGTCGAGGTCACCGGCCCCTGGGTGATTCTTGGCACTTTATGCGTTTCGTGCATCCTGTGCCTAGTCGCGTGTAAAGTGCCACCGTTGCACTTCCCCCAACCCTTTTGGTGTACAAAAGGGGTAGGCAGTGCCCAAAGTGTTGATAGCCATAAACTTTTTATCACCATATTATAGATAGGGCCTTTTAGAGTTCGACTGACGTTGTTAGGATTAGTAACATGTCAGGTAGGGTTAAGGGGGAGCCACCCCCTTCAATAAGAAAACCACCAGACAAAAGAAAAGGTGTGTTGAATCGACCACTGGTTGTGAGGGATCTGTCGAACCCGGAACGCACGAGGGTCGTGTCCTCCTTTTCACAGATCCCCCAACGAAAACCCGTCTCGCCACGGAAAGAGCCCGCACCGGGCGTTGCGCTCACGCCGGCCGTATCTGAGCATACGGCCAGGCAAGAACCATTGCCCCTGCAGCAGCGGGTAGTGAAAACGGCTAGACGCCATACACCTCCGGAGACTGAAGCCTCTTTATTTGAAAAGAGGCAAAGGATTGGCTCCCAACTGTCCTCCGACGAAGCACCGTCCACATCGGAGGAGGATGACGATTATCACCATCGGGCGACGCTGAAGAAGGTATTAAGATCACCACCCAAATCACCATCTCCACCGCAACACCCCCCCCCCCCCCCCCGCTCCATATCTCCGGACCGACGAAGCCGAGACTCGACCCAGTACGAGCAGGGGGGGTGAAGAATCCTACAGTTGGGGGTCCACCACATATGCCACCCTCGCTGCATCCGCCGGCCGGTCCTCTCCGGCGGCAACGACCAATCCGTCCGGGCTTCCACAGGACGATGGCCAACGGCCATCTACCAGTTATGCCCATATGGTAGCTGCACCAGCAGTACCGCGACCACCTCCGGCGGCAGTGCCAACTGAGAAGCCTGCCGACCAAGACAAGACCCGCTACCCGCCCATAGTGGCTGAATGCCTACCGGATTGGACGAGGCATTTTAAGGAGCTCAACAGAATGTTGAGCCACCCCTTGAATGCCCGTCCATTCGGGAAAGGCGTGAGGTTTACTCCGAAAAGCGCGAACGAGTTCAGGACAGTCCAACGCTACATGATCGAGCTGACTAAAGAAGTACCAACATTGTCGTGGTATTGCTATACCCCGGAGGAGGACAAGCCCACTAAAGTGGGCATCCGGGGTCTACCAATGGGCATGGACACCAAAGACATAGAGGAGGCTATTAGGGCAAAAGGCTTCCCCGTCAAATATGTGAAAGCAATCTCACCGCGTAGAAGCAGACCTGGCTGCATCTACTTTGCCCAGTTTGACCACCTGAGCCTGGAGCAGCTCCAAGAACTGTACAAAATCGACGAACTCCTCTTTATGAGAGGAGTAGTCATCGAGGCCTGGCAAAGGAAAGCAGGACCGGCTCAGTGCTACCGCTGCCAGGCCTTCGGACATGCATCCGCAAACTGCTTCAGGCCAGTGAGATGCGTGCGCTGTGCCGGAGAGCACATTGCAAGCCTTTGCCCTCGGGGTAGAGAGGAACAACCTACATGTGCCAACTGTGGTAAAAACCACACGGCAAATGACCGCCGCTGTCCAGTCCTGAGGAGGACTGCAAGGAGGCAGGGGATAACTTTGCCGGGGCTACTCCCGGAGGCCCCTAAAAAGACCCCCCAGAGTCGCCCGAAAGCTGTAACCATTCAGCAAGACGGGTGGGCTACCATCACTGGGAAGGGTAGGCAACCAGCCCCCCCCCCCCCCACCCGTAACACCTAAAGAAACGGTGGAACCCACAGAGATAAGGGCAACCACCGGGGCGACTCTACAGCCCCCCGCCAATCCTGCCACAGAACGGCAACCCTTCAAGAAGAGGAGGCGGGAGAGGAGCAGGAAGAAGTCGCAGCCTCCTCAGGCTGTCACCTCTATCCCGACACCAACTGCACCAGTAGCCTCACAGGCGCAGGTTACTAGGGAGAGAACCAGGAGTATGGGTAGAGTGCCAGAAAAGGCTGAACACAGAGCCCGCTCTACTGGAAGAGCGCGCCCTACCCAAACACAGAATGAGCAAACCCAGGACACCCAACTCCCGAGACAACTGCCAACGCCTTCCTATAGGAAAATACCTACCACCGGCCTCGAAACAGCAGACGCAATCCAACGTCTGGTTGGTATTGCCATCGAGGTCGGCATGCAAGTCCTGACAGATAGCAGGACTGGGACAGACCCAATCACAACCATCATGAAGGCGCTGGCAAACCTCCTAGCCCGACACTACGGAGGAGAGTAACCTGCGCCTCCTATACTGGAACCCGGACGGTATACAGCATAAGCTACATGAACTCCGCACTGTTGCTCAGCAACAGTATCTGCACGTCATCTTGCTGGGAGAGACGAAGCTCAACCCAAGGACGCACATAAAGCTGCCCAACTACCACCTGTACAGAAAGGACGAGGTCACCGCTCAAGGGACTGCCTATAGAGGGACGGCAGTTCTGGTGAGGAGGGACATCGTCCATCAGGAACTGGAATTACCATCATACCAGTCAATGCGTTCTATCGGCATAAAAATGGAGGCGGCGGGCGAGGAACTTAGGATCTACGCAGCATACCGCCCGCCAGGGACTCCATTTTGCCCCTCAGACATCCGGACAATAATGGAAGGCGACACGCCCACTATCGTCGCCGGGGACCTAAACGCCAAACACCCGGCGTGGGGGTCCAGAGTGATCACCCCGCCGGGTCGTGAACTTTATGAAGATGCAGAAAACAACAATTATGACGTTTTGGGTCCCGAGGAGCCAACGCACATCCCGTCCAACCCACGGAAGTATCCGGATGTATTGGACATCGTGCTCTTCAGGAACATCAACTACCCAGTAGTGGTAGAGGTGCTATACGACCTGAGCTCACAGCATCTCCCGATTCTGATAACCCTTGGCACAAAGGCGGTGACTACGCCGCCCAGAGCAACCAAGACACGTGTCGACTGGAGGCGCTATGCACAACACCTGCAAGCGAGACCTCCAGCACACATGCCTATAAGCACAGCGGACGACGTAGAGGCCGCTGCTACTAGAATAACCAAAAACATCCAAGAGGCCCTCAACGCGGCCTCTACGATCGTCCCGATAACAGCAAAGCGTGACGATCTGCCGCGTGAGATAAGCCTGCAGATCAAGCGCAAAAGAGCGCTGAGAAAGCTCTGGGCGCGTACTCGCTGCCCTAGATTAAAAACGCAATTAAACACCGTATCGGAGGAGCTGTCGGTGGCAGTCCAGGCCCACAGAGGGGAGGCCTGGGAGCGGCGCATATGGAAGGCGGATGAGCATGATGCGTCGCTCTATAAACTGAACCGACAGCTGACAAAAACTAGACCTCCCGTTTGCCCACTGACCAACAGTGTGGGCGAAAGTTGCTATGATGCCAAGGGCAGAGCGGATACCCTGGGAGAGCACTTCGAGGGGCAATTTACGCCGAACCCAGCGAGTGCGGAGTTCATGGAGCTTCATGCCCGGAAGGAGAGTCGCGTACAGGAGTTCCTGTCGTCGCCCGCGCCACCTCTTGCAGGAGAGTGGTTCATCTCCCCCGCTGAACTGCGGAGGACAGTAACCCGCCTGCAACCGAGGAAGGCACCTGGGCACGATAGGATTACCAACGCTGCACTCCGACAGCTGCCCAATAGAGTCCTAGTAGAGATTGGTCGACTCTACAATGAGATATTGCGGACATCCCACTTCCCGGAGGAATGGAAAAAAGGCAAAATTATCGTCTTGCCGAAACCCGGGAAGGACAGGCGTAAAGCTTCCAGCTACAGGCCGATTACGCTATTACCACACATAGCTAAACTGTTCGAAAGATTGCTGCTAAGACGTCTCCGTCCGTGCATCCAACTTCGGGCGGAGCAGCACGGATTGAGGAGGGGTCACTCTACAGTCACACAGCTGACTAGAGTGCTGCACCTGCTTGCGGCGGAGTACAATCGCGGCCGCATATCGTTGGGCGTCTTTCTCGACATCGAGAAGGCGTTCGACCGGGTGTGGCACTCCGGATTATTATATAAAATACACGAACAGACCAGTGTCCCCCCTGCTATGTTGCAGTTAATGGCGTCCTTCCTGGAAGACAGGAAGTTTTACGTCTGCATAGAGAACGCCGAGTCCGCAACAAAATCCATCAGAGCCGGCGTTCCACAGGGCAGCTGTTTGTCTCCAGTCCTGTACGCGGCTTATACCAATGATATACCTACATTGGCAGGCAGGCTGCAAGAATGGGAGGACGACGTTGAGCTGGCGCTATATGCGGACGATAGCGCCTATTTCACCTCGTCCAGAAGAGCCCATATAGCCACTGCCAAAATGCAGCGTCTGCTGGACCTGCTGCCACCATGGCTAAATGAGTGGAGGATGGTTGTCAACGTTGGTAAGAAAACCGCTCTGCTCACTCGTCGCCTCAGGAACTTACCACCACCATTGACTCTCAACGGCCAGGAGATAGCGTATGAGAAGGCCGTGACTTACCTTGGGTGCCGGATCGACCGGGCGCTGCGCATGACTGCGCACGTCGACTTCGTCGTCCGCAAAGCCAGATGTGCGCGGGCGATGCTCCGTCCGGTCCTGGCATCCAAATTACCATTGAAGACTAAGATCCGGATATACAAGATGTATATCCGGACTATTACCACCTACGCTGCTCCGGCCTGGTACGCGCTCCTGAGCATAACCCAGAGGCGGCGACTGCAGGCCCAGCAGAATCTGACATTAAGGACGATTGTCGGAGCAGGTCTTTACGTCCGGAACGACGTAATAGCGGCCGACTTAAAAGTCGAGAGCATCACAGACTTCGTGGCCCGGATGGCGCGCGGCATGTTTGACCGTGCCGACAACGGGCCACACGAACACCTCAACGGCTTTGCGCCGTTGCACACTCGGCCACCGGACGGGCGACCTCTTCCAAGAGAACTCCTCTCTATATGTGATTAGAGAGTCGAGTAACAAGCCACAATGCCGCTAAAAGGCCAACCTTGACTTAATCAGATAACCTCCCTTTCCGTAGTTGGATAACTACGGAAAAATAATCTACTACCATACGGGAAAATCCGTAGCACGCTATTGAGCCTAAACAGACTATAAACGACTGTCCCATAGATATGGGACATGAGGATCGTCCGGGTAATGGGGGCTACCCCGAGGCCCGATACCTGTATTGCATCTCGGTGCAATCAGACGACAAACTGGTGAGTAGATACACGTAACAGTCTACTCCTGGACGTGGTTAGTACCTGTTGAAAGAAGTAATTGCTGTGATCTTAAGCTCGACAGTTATATTACTTATATATGTAACGTAATGTAAATAATTTAACGATCACATAAATTCCAAATAAATTTTGAACACAAATTTTTAGCATTTGGCACAATTATTATATAGCACTGGGAACCTAAAACCACTGGAACCACTGGAATTAGCAATTGTGGAACGTGGGAGCGCTATTGTCAAATAGCCTCTATATAAAATACAACAAAAGGTTTTATACAACAGGCACACGAGAAACTGAAAGCTTTTATAGTATTTTGTCTGCCTTTGAATACTAATAAAGTTTTCATCGTTTATACAATACACGAAACTCATAAAATAAGAACAATATTCAAAAATATTTCCTTTCATTGCAATATTTTAATTCACTTCAAGATTTACATATTTGTTCACTCATAAAAACATAATATCAATAATTATACTTTTGCTTTGTCCTTCGGTAACTATAAATATTACTCGTAATTAAAACAAAGGATTCGTAAATTGGATAGAAAATTGCACCGAAGAAAGAATAAACGACGAAATCGTCTCACACCTCTAGTGACAGTTTTCCATGCAAAGGGTCTTAAGACGACAAGGTTAGTAACTTATTGTTACAATTTTAATAGTAAAATTGCGTATACTACGAGTATGAAACAATATTGCGGAAAATTTTTTTGCAACTGTCTCGTTGGTTGAGAAACTTCTTGTTACAATTTAAAAAAAATGAAATAAGTAACAGAGTTTTTACATAGCAGTATTATGATTGAGAATTTCTTTTAAGTAAATAAATACTTGTGTTAGAAATCTCCCCTCTCCGTAACATTGATTAACGAATACTAATGTGATAACTACTTACTTCAATCAATCAATCAATCAAGCATTTTATTCGTATTCACAGGTAACAAGGTTGACAATGTTATAATTTTATAGTACCTCCGTGAAATGCTTTAACAGCATACGAATTTATATATCCATACATCATAAAATTAAATATATATATAAAAAAACAAATCAAAGTAATAAAATTAATCAGAGTCAAAATAAAATTATTAAATTACATATTTAAATTATTAGTGAATAGAAATTCATTGACATTATAATAACATTGATCTATAAGAAATTTACTTAAAATAGATTTAAATTTTTGCACAATATAATATTTTATGTGATCAGGTAATTTATTATATAATTTAGGGGTCATTTGAACAATACTTTTTTCATAAGGGCAGTTTTGCACACATTTGTCAGGATTTTTTGTTTTCGAGGACGAAGGTTAACTAAAGATGGTTGTACTCCTTTAACAAAAAGTTCCGGATTACACTTTACAAACATACACGATTCTGGTATATAAATACAGGGTAATGTTAATATCTTAAGAAATCTAAAGTATGGTATGCAACTTTCAGTAGGCTTTATCCCACATATAGCTAGAATACACTGTTTTTGAGCTTTCATAATTGATTCCCTGTATGTTGATAGTCCCCAAAATATGATACCATATCGCAGTGTTCAATTCTTAATCTAAAAACATATTTTTAAAACTTCAATACTTAATCTAAAAACATATTTTTAAATTTGATTTTTAAAGTTACTCCAAAACAGACAGATTAAAGGTAAATAAAAATATAACATTTCCCGACAAATGTTACATTTTTGTTTTGTTTATTTTATAATAATTTTACAATATTTAGATTGGTATTTTATAGTATAACTTTATCGTATACCGATACCATCAACATACATAGCATGATAATTATTATGCCTAATAATTATGTCATACATCATAATGTTGTAATGCACGCATTGAACCACGCGCCCCGTACAGTTCTTAAACCGGTTTGCTCTCGGTGGCGTTATTTGCCTAACTCGCTTGACGTGTCGAGTTCGTATGTACAGGCTGTTCATTTATTCTGATACTAATTAATGATATTAAAGATAAACTTATTTTGTATTATTAATAGTTATTGTATATGTAACATTAATTTTTAGTGTTAGTATTAATGTGTAACTTATAATATATTATTTTATTTTACAGTACTTATTATAAATTACTTAAGAAGTAATTCTTTAATATATTTTTGATGTTGCGTTGATTAATTTGTGTTTTTAGTTGTGATGGAAGTTTGTTTAGGATATCGTGAATCATGTATTCTAATGTTCGTTTCCCATATAGATTTATGTAGTTTGGCAATGCTAAGGTAGGTTTCTTTGACTGTCGTGGGTTAAAATTATATTGTATTGGAATTGGTATATAATATATATAATATATAATATGGTAGTTTGTATTTTATTAATGTGAATTTAGTAGTAGTATAGGGGGATAAGTCGCTCGAGGGGATAAGTCGCTCGCGTCCGTAGGCTTTGACCACCTAATCCTAGGCCCACCCTACACGTTTCCCTCGGGTGGTGTTAAAAGAGGGACAACGCCGAAAGAACAGACTCGGCTACTCGCCGTGTGGTAGTGGCGTAAAATATACCATCCCCTAGTTTTCGCACCATGAGGCAAAGAGGAAAAGAAATAGCCCCGAGTTCCAGGCGCCCCTTTAAAGGGGCAGGGGTGCGAAGAATCTCCGGGAGGAAAACCGGCGACGAGGTTCGCCACCCGTCACGTTCTGTCTCCCGGAGGGGCGAAAAGAGGATTGCGGAGGCTCGTCTAGCTACGCTGAATGTATGTGGAGCAATTAATGATAAGATGGATGAAGTATGCGATATGATGTATGATAGAGGAATAGATGTATTATGTGTAAATGAAACGAAGCGGAAGGGAAAGGATGTTACTACACATGGCATTATACCGCGTACTGGTCCGGTGTAGATGAGACCGAGCGAGCTTGCCAGGGAGTCGGTATCATCCTTTCAGAAAGAATGGGTCAATGTGCTATGGATACGATTAAAAGTGAGCCTAAAGAAGTTGTTTGTTCTAGGGGTCTACGCGCCAGACATGTCTAAGCCCACTTAATATATCCGAGAGCAGTTTTGGGAGATGGTAAGGATAGTGTTAATGAAATGTAAGGAAAATGAAAATATTGTTATGTTAGAAGATTTTAATGGAAATGTTGAGGTGAGAAGGCTTGGCTATGAAAGGATACTGGGAACGTTTAGTGATGAAAGTATTAATTAAAATGGTGAACGCCTCCTCACTGTATGTGTCGAAAGGAATCTTTTTGTGACAAACACTTTTTTCGTCATAAGAAAATTCACATGTATACATGTATAACTGTGGATGAATATAATTGTGGGTGAAAGAGTGAGGAGCGCAGTGGTGGATACAAGGGTTTACCGGGGTTCCAACGTAGGGACGGACCACTACCTGGTCTTATGCCAAATTAGGGGTTTATTAAGACGTTGGCGGCATCGGACATCTGTGTCTACCACTGCGTTACAGCGTATAAGAATTGAGAGGTTACAAGATGAAGATGTGAAAGATAAGTACAAATGTAGACTGAGAGAAAATTTAAGTAATTTGGATGAGTTGTATGTGAATGAGTTAGACTTGGAGAATGTGTGGCATAATGTTACGAAAGGTTTAGTGGATGCAGCTACCGAAGTATTTGGTGTTAGTAAGAGAACGAATGAAAGGAAAGACAATACGTTATGGTGGGATGATGAGGTACGTATGGAAGTTGAAGCAAAGAAGAGAGCATGGCTAGATTTACTAGCAACCAAAGCTGGTAATTCTGGCGGTAAGAATGATGAGATTGAAAGAAAAAAAGGTAGACTTTTAAACGTCTAAATAAGAGAGTAAAAGAGTTAGTTAAAAGGAAAAAGCAGGAAAGAACGGATAAGAATGATAGAAGAATATCGGATAACTTCCAGGCAAATATTAAAATGTTCTGGAAACTCGTAAGAAATACCAGCGGACATTCAAAACAGCCTAGATTGAATGCGATACGAGACGAGAATGGCTGTATTCTGAATGATGAAGTGTTGAGTCTAAAGAGAGGGAAGTAATATTTTGAAAGCGTATTTATGAGTGAGAAGACGTGTGAACTAAATAAAATAGAAATTCCGAAAGAAGATGAAAGAGATAGGGAGATAAGTATAGATGAAATAATGAAAGCAATGAAAAGCATGAAAGGTAAGGCAGCCGGATTTGATAGAGTTTCACTCGAAATGCTAAGGGCTGGAGAGGACGTGGTGGCAGGCCTGCTGTACACCATGTTTAATTTATGTTGGGAACTAAAACGCGTACCGGGAGACTGATGCAAAGCCGTGATAATCCCAATATATACGGGAAAAGGGTCACAGCAGGACTGTAAAAACTACCGTGGTATCACCCTTCTTAGCATTGTGGGAAAACTGTATACAAAGATACTAATTGAAATAGTTATGAAATAAACTGATGAAAAAATTTGGGATGTGCAAGCTGGATTTAGTAAGGGAATGGGGTGTACAGATCAAGTCTTTTCCATACGCATGATCGCAGAGAAGTTTTTGGCAAAAAAACCAAAAAGTTTTTTGTGCGTTCATGGATTTGGAAAAGGCTTATGACGGAGTGGACAGGGATATGTTATGGCAAACGCTGAACGCGTTTAGGATGAGCGCTAGTTTAATGCAGGCATAAAGTCTCTGTATAGGGACTCGAGAAACTGTGTGATAAAAGAAGAGTGTGGTTTGCAAGATGATGCGGTTACCAGGATTAAGAAAGGAATGCTTCGGTGGTTTGATCATGTAGAAAGAATCAATGCGGAAAGACTGACAAAGCATATATATGTTGCAGAAGTGAATGGAAGAGTTGGAAAGGGACGTCCTAGGCGGAAGTTTGTCGACCAAATTGGCGATATACTAAAAATGGGCCAAATTAAGAGTACCCTTAACCGACGAGCATGTATGCGTAGGTATATGGATGTGGAAGAGGCGAGAGAGGTATGTCAGGATCGTGCTAAATGGAAGTCTGTAGTCTCTGCCTACCCCTCTGGGTAACAGACGTGAGTGTTTATGTATGTTATGTATATGTAATGTGAATTTGGCCAGAATTTCTCGAAGTCTGTCGCATATATGGTCAATATGCCCTTTCCAGCTAAGGTGACTATCGATGATAAGCCCAAAGTATGTTGTTCCACTACATCAATCTTGACACAGCTACAATGCACGCTTTTAGTGTGCATTGGTGGCTATGAGCTATTAGTTTGGGTATCTCGTCGCTTCTGTTTTTGGTACTACTGATGTACATAACTTTAGTTTTATTAAAATTAATTACCAGGCCCATATCATGCGACCATTTGGTTTACATGTTAAAGTCATCTTGCAGTTGATTCATGGTATGATTGATATTTTTCCCAGCTATAAATAAACATGTATCATCTGCGTATTGATATATTTCACAATATTTCAATGCATTTAGTAGGTTATTAACATATGTGAGGTAGTGCAACGGGCCCAACACTGATCCTTGAGCCATGCCCACAGTTACATTTACAGTTTTGCTTAGTGCATTTTTTACTTTTACAACAAACTTTCTGTTTGCCAGGTAATCCTTGCACCAATTCAATAAGGGTCCTCTAGATAGATAGATAGATAGATAAAACGTTTATTTGTATCTCCAATCACACACTTAAATTCAGTGACTAAACTAGATATACAATCAAAGTATTATGGAAAATAAATATACATAAACTTATGATCTAAATATACATGTGTGTTGCAGTTAAACAAAAATGGGTCATAGCTCAGCGATTAATATTGCTCAAAGAGCAAACACTGATTTTCAGCTATTACCCTCGAGGTGGCGAGAAGAAAATGAGCAAAATAGTAACATCAGAAATAAATAAAAAAAACTATTTTTTTGCACGTTAATATTATTGTAGTGTAATTATGTCTGAAAGTTGTGTCCTTTCAGCGCTATGATTTATATCTTGGGTTTAATTTAGTAAAAAATTACAGAAAAGATGTATAAGACTGCGTACGCAATTAATGATAGTACCTAAATGACTTAAAATCATGATGAGTTAGTAAAAAAAAAGAAAAAAAAAAGAAAATAACATGCCATGGTTTATAGCTGTAATCCTACTATCATGAAAACTATTTATAAGCTTATTATGCCTGAGTGTATCAAAGGCTTTGCTGTAGTCAATGAATATGTGGGTTTTTTTTTCGTTTTAATGTTTGTATATACTATTAGTAAATGATGTTAATAGCTGTGATGTATTTTTATGAAGCTGAAATCTATATTGTTTTTCTTGTTATATTTTTTTGTTGCCATAAAATTCATTTCCCTACAAAAATATTTTTCAATAATTTTATCAATTGTGGGTAGAATAGTTATTGACCTGTAGTTTTCGTAATCCGATGTTCCACCTTTTTTGTATATCGGTCTGACAATACCGATTTTTAATTCATTGGGATAGGTACTCCTCTTAATACTTACATTAATGAGATTAGCAATGGCTATATTAATTTTTTGTAGATATTTTTTATGCCTATGGCTCTAATGACATCAAAACCAGATGCTTTATAACTACTTAATGCATGAATAATTTTTCCTACTTTCGAAATCCGCCCTTAACTCTCATAGATAATTCAGCTGACTTTCTGTAGGCTGATTCATCAAGCAACTGTTTAGGGCAATCGGGAATTATTATACACTATTATGTACACTATTTTCAAATGTAGCAAATGAAATTGCAATGTCCTTACCAGTTGTGTTGTTATCTGTAAATTCCTTTATTAATGTTTCATCTATAATACATGATTTAATTCTACCTGTTATTTTATTTAGTATTTGCCACAAGTGCCAAGGGATATTTTTACTGTTTTTAATTTCAGCTCTTAATAATTTATTGTTTTTGGTATTATTTGTTAATTTATTAGCATAATTTCTTGATTTAATTAATTGTTTCTTTAAAATCATATTGCCGGTATCCTTAATCCACCGTGTAAATAATATATCCCTCTGTGAACATGCATTTATAATTTTTTTATTTATTTGAAATTTAGATTTTTCATAGCATTTTGTAAAACTACTCTTTATAAATTTATATATTGCTAAGGGACATGTCATATCATTTGTTTTTTCCCAATTAATATCATTTAATAATGTCATGAGATTCTTATTATTGATGCACATCTTAAATTTTGGCACAGCCTGCATATACGGCCCGACGCATGCAAGCATCACTGCGCGATGATCCGCCAGCGTCGTTACTATAGCTGCAATGAAGTGGTCTTACCTATACATGATTTGCTCAGTATTCCATCGGATAATTCTATTCTAGTATATTCTGTGATCCCACATACAAGACCCAAGCTATGCAGCGATTTGTTGTACCTATGCTTAACTGGAGTGTCCGATTTTAGGTGAATGTTGATATCACCCAGTAAATACAAATCATTGTTGCTGCAGTGACTCTTAAGTGTGTTAAATAGCTCGTCAATAAAAAGATTTTTACTCGTACTAGGAGGGCGGTACACTGCGCAAATATCCGCGGTGTAACTGGTTGGAGTGGTGACTGTGCATATGAGACTTTCACAAAATTTTGTTTTATATTTTTTAGTTCTATATTTATGTTTTTTGCTAATGTAGATGAAAATGCCATTACCTTGACGTGTTACTCTCAGGTCTTCTTTTCTGAGATATTTGCCTCTGTTACTATTACTACATCTAGGCATTTTGAGCAACTAAATATACATTGTTCTAGATAGGAGAATTTTTTTATGGTAGAACGGATATTAATATGCGTACATAATAGGTTAATAATTTTATTTTTAGGTAGATAATTACAAAATTGATTTGCGTTTGCACAGTTTGCGGACTCTTTAATTTCGTAGTCGATAGGTTCCATACCTATTTTTATTTGTAACAAATAGGTTATCAGAGACAAGACAGAAATAATATACGAAGAATAATATAAAATAAAAACAAAATATATGTAAAAATTAATAAACAAAAAAATCCTTTCAACCTAAATAAAATGGAGGATTTCACAGCTTATTATTAGCTAGTGAATTTATGTCCTCCAAGTTTCTTAGAATGAAAACTTTACCTCTGTCTTCTTTGCATGCCTTAATCACTCCCTTTTTGAACCAGACGTATTTGTAGTTTTGCTTAATTTTTAGCTCTTGTTTTGCGTGCCAGAGAACCTTCTTGTTATGTTGTGTCATTGTTTTCCCTTACATACACGGAATTGCTGTTTTTATTTTCTCTTGGATGAATATCTGCTACCGTAATCCTAGTACTTTATGCAGCTGCCATCCATGTATCCAATACACTTTCCTCTTTTAGCTCCACATGTATATTTCCGTTCTGATCGTTTTTTCTTTTAATCGGTATGCTTTTGTAAAGCTTTCCTTAGGTAGATTTAGCTTTTCGGCCACATTATCGACCAGTTGCTTCACATCCTCATCCTTGCGTAGTGGTATATTCGCTATTTCAATGCATTTAGACAATTTACTTTGCTCCACGTCCTCTAATTTTTGTTCTAATGCACCTACTCTCGTTTCCAGATTGTTGTTTTTGTTGGTAAGTTCGATGTTCTTTCTTTCCAGATTCTTTATAGTTTGCTTAAATGCCTCAATAGACATCATCACCTCATCCAGTTTTGAACTATGAAATTGAAGTGAGTCGTTGACATCTTTCAATTCCTTCTTTATCGTTTTTGCTACTTCTTTTGAAATATCATTTAATAGTCTTTGCATCAATTTGTACGTGTCTATCATTATCATCTTCATCATCATCTTCTGGAATCACTATTGATGAATTACGCCTGGAGGTCTCTTGCAAACATTCTTGATATTTCCATCCTAATCCGGGTGCGGCAGTTTTAAGTGCGGTAAGCTGTTTGTTTGTCGGTCCTGTACACTTAGCACTTAGATGCACTAGGCGCTCACATTTACCACACTCTACTCCTGGGTAACTTTTGTATATAGTTTTGTTACAGTTATCACATTTAGATGACATGGTGGGTAGTAAGTATAAAAAGCTGACTGTTACAAAAAAGCGATAGATGTGACGCGTACGACGTTACGTTGATGAGTGATATATCTATTTGCACTTACCAGTTCCACAATGAAATCAAACAAAGCACTCTCCTCACAGCACAGAATAAATAATAGCTACAAACTAATAAGAATGCTAGTGATAATAATAACTTACAGCGAAATATCAAGGACATACATGATAGACAAGGATTTACAATATTTTAAAGTATTCAGTTGATAGGTTTTGATGAAAGCCGTATTGCGATTTTGAAATAAAATCAATTTTATTTTAATAATTTATAAGTCTCTTGTTGATTAATTTCTCAAAATTTTTGGAAATGGTGGTTAAAACTGAAAGTGACCTATAGATGGATACATATTTTCTGTCACCATTCTTATACACTGGCGTTATTATTGCCTTTTTGAGCCCCGCTGGGAAGATCGCATGTTTAAAACAGCGTGTGACAGCCCATTATTATTATTAATAATTAATAATTAATTTCTATATAAGTGGGCATCAAAAATAATCTTAAAATATGTATAAAACAATAAAATTACATTAATAAGTATAAAGTTAAAATAAATACATTTCAGACATTATCATAGCAAATTAAAGGCAAAATATTGTCTTTCGAAATAAATAAATTTGTTAAAAAAAACTTTTAAAAATATTCAAAATGTGATTAATAATAGAAAAACAAGTCGTTTTAAAAAAAATATAAAAAAGTCTAAGTCTAAGTCATAGGGGGAGGATGTGTATAAAAAAAAATCTTAAGTTATGGAGGATGTTCGTGTATATGTGGTTTGTATGGAGGAGCTGCCGGAGACGCATACCCAAAGTCGTACACATATGTGGGGTGGTCGAGTGACCGACTGCTTAAAGTACTGTTGCACAATGACTAGTCCTATCTTAGGAACTTATGATAGTAAGGTCTATTATACTAAAACATTATTATAGAAGGTCTCCCTGATGCATATGCATTATATGGGGTCGTCGGGTGACTGACTCTACTACTGACTCTGAGGGACTTATGATAGTAGCTACTAAGTAGTAGGTAAGATAGTAAGGTATACTACAGCATTATTATAGGTCTCTTTGATACATAAGCATTATGATAGTTGGAGACGCCAGTAACTTAAGGTATCTTCGATAAAGATTTAGTGGACTGTAATTTTGGTGCATACGGCAAAGGGGAAAATAAATAGGTGGGATAGCACGCACTGACCTGATGAGGGCTGCCGCGCCTTCCTCCTGGAGTGTCTGCTATACAGCGAGCTCGCTACGTGGTTCGGCGCACACGCACTCTCGGAACAGTCTCGTGAAGTCCCACACTCTCCACCTTTGCCCTTACGGGGGCGTCTCACACTTTTATGAGTTACAAAGACACAATGTCTGATGCGGTGAATATTAAACATAAACAGAAGAACTCAATGTTCGTCCTGCGCGGTTTGCGGTTAATGTACATAAGACGCGACGGGTGGCCGTGCGTTGCGGATGGCGTAATATCACTTAGTATTATAATGACGCGCGCCGAGATCCTCTTTTTCACCTCGGCGGCAGCGCGTGCGGTAGGAAAGGGAAGGAAGGAAGGAAACAAAAAATATGCACTAGTCATGTTGATAAAGTAGATATAACTTAGGACGAACTCAATGCGATATGTAATGTAATGTTGATAAAGTAGATTGTTAACTGGCGTTACCATTTCCTCCCGCCCTTAAAGGGTCACCTTTAAAAGACAACCGTAATATAAAAAGTAAAAGGAAAACAAATAAATAAGCGGTATATAAAGTGAGAGGATGCGCTCAATGCGCATGTCTCATCTACTAACCTTACTTGGTAAGCGAGAAAATGTATACATAAATATAATATTGCGGTTTAATACTTTTTTAATATATATAAATATAAACTTAATTCCTAATTTAGATAAATAATTATAATCAAAATAATCGTGATTTATTGTCTTGGGAGAGGGTAAATATGAGCAACAGGACGGAGATATGTTCCCTTAGTAGTTCTCACGGTCACTACTCGAACTACGCCATCCTTTGAAGGATGAACAGACTCGACAATCGCTAATGGCCAAGCAAGGGGCGGTTCATTATCATTTATCACAATTACAACCATGCCTGGTACGATAGCCGTAGACGGGGTGTTCCACTTCTGACGAACTTGTAATCCGTGAAGGTATTCCGTCCTCCACCGGTCCCAAAACGACTGAACTAATTTATCCAGTAAAGAATGCCTGTGTAACAGACTGGTAGAGTCAGATTTGACTTTGGGTGCGGGTAATGACAATAAAGGTGCGGTATTCAAAAAATGACTCGGAGTAAGAGCTGAAGGCTCTGCAGGATCAGAACTCAATACTGTCAAGGGCCGCGAGTTTAGCAAGCACTCAATTTGCGCAAGAACAGTATTAAGCTCTTCGTATGAAAGTAACTGATGTCCGATAACTCGGAACAGATGCGTTTTTACGACTTTGATCATACTCTCCCAGGCGCCTCCAAAATGAGGAGAGTTGGGACAGATGAACTTCCATGTTATACAATTCTCAGCACACTCTTGCTCAAGCTTTGGGCGGTATTCAACGTTTAGAAATTTATAGAGATCGCGAAGATACGAAGCGGCACCTTTAAAATCCGTTCCATTATCCGAATATAAAAACTGAATCGGCCCTCGTCTAGAGAGGAAACGTTTAAGCGCAGCGCAGCGCAGCGAGGAAACTAGAACTACTAAGATCTGTAGCGATTTCTATATGTACAGCTCGAGTCGTGAGGCATGTGAAAACACATAAGTACGACTTCTCGCTGCGTACACCACGACGACGTACAGGAGTGTATGCGATAGGACCGGCATAATCGCAGCCCGTGTGTGTAAATGCCTTAATAGCTTGTCTTACACGACTATGGGGAAGATCAGCCATCAAAGGGTAAGTTGGACTGGGTCTAAGCCGGAAACATATATTACACTTGTAGACTCTGCTTCTCACAGTGCGGCGTGCGGAAAGTATCCAAAATTTTTGACGGAACAATGACAATAACAATTCAGGCCCAGCGTGTAAATTTTTAATATGATAATAGTCAATGATCATGTTCACTACATGATCACTGCGCGGGAGTATAATTGGATGTTTTTGCGTGTAATCTAATGCGGAGTTCGAAAGACGACCACCAATGCGGATTAAACCATTCTCAATAAAAGGCCTTAAACGATTGAAAGCGGGCGAGCAAGGTTTGTTACCTTCAATATTTAAATATTCCACTGCAAAATGCTGTTTTTGCAGGGCGCGGAGGATTATAACCTCAGAGAAACTGAGATCATCAGCAGTCACTACAGTAGTGCTGCGGCGGGGCAATAATTTAGCAAACTTACACACGTACGCAATTATACGTAGAAGTTTACTCCAAGAAGAGATGCGGAGTGCGAGCTCATAAATCGCAGAATTACAGACGGATGTGCACACAGTGTGCGACAAAATCTTCTTCTCAGGCATATTTGCAATAACCTCATTGTCTAAAGTACGAAGAGGCCATTGAGATGGATCTAACGAAGTCCACTGAGGCCCATGGAGCCACAGGGGGTTTGAAACTAATTTATTTGGCGTAACGCCACGTGAAAGTATGTCAGCGGGATTCTCAGTACCTGCGACATGATAAAAGTTATCAGCGCGAATATTGTCGGTAATCTGAACAACGCGGTTTGCAACAAAGGTCTGCCACTTGTGTGGCGAACTCTTTATCCAGTACAGAGCTACTTTTGAATCTACAAAGGCATAGACTGATATTGCAAGGTCAAGAAAATAATTGTCGAGTACTCTGCGAAGCAATTTTGAGAGTAAAACCGCTCCACAAAGCTCAAGGCGTGCAATAGATAGTGGTTTCGTCGGTGCGACTTTAGTCTTTGCACAAATCAACTGGACGGTGTTACCATTGACGCTCTTTACATGTATGTAGACTACGGCACCGTATGCGCGCTCGCTGGCGTCGGAAAACCCCAGGAGTGACGCAGTACAGTTTTTGGATACACCAACATGTCGCGGGATACGTAAATCATTAAGAGCTGGTAATTCAGCACAGAATTGCCTCCACATCTTAATAATTGGCGGTGGTGGTATGTCGTCCCAATCTAAACTAAGTTGCCAAAGCTGCTTTATTAACAATTTGGCGTACGCGACTGTGGGAGCAACGAAACCCATTATGTCCCACAGGCGAGCGACAGTAGATAAGATGGCGCGCTTAGTGCACGTCACATCAGCGGGAACAGATATCTTAAAATAAAAGGCGTCACTATCGGTAGACCAATGCAAGCCTAGTATTTTATGTGGCATTGATTTATCGAACTCTACTTCTCCTGTAATTTTATGGGAAGCAGGGAGGTCATCTAAAACAGATCGACGGTTGCTATGCCATTTTATCAGGTCCCATTGGGCACCCTTGAATAAGTCTATCAGCTGCCGAGAGGTCTCACTGGCCTCGGATTCACTGGGCATAGAGAACGCGATGTCGTCCATATATAGCGAAGTAAATGCGATACGACTCGCAAGCGGATACTTTGCGCCGTCGTCATCAATGAGCTGTCTTACCGTGCGCAATGCATGGTATGGACTCGAAGTTAAACCGAAGCACACGCGATTGAAGTGGTATAACACAAGTGGGTCTTGTGGACGGAAGCGGTATAGGAAGCATTGGTAACGACGATCAGAATCGCGAACAACTATTTGCAGAAATTGTTGGCGACAGTCGGCTGTCATAGCGATTGGATGTAAGCGGAAAGTTAAAATTATATTGAACAAGTCGCCTTGCAAATTTGGTCCTGAATGCAGAATATTATTTAATGATCGCCCAGTGCTAGTCTTACTGCTAGCATCCAGGACGATGCGCAGACGCGTTGACTTCTTATCTTCGCGTAAGACTCCATGATGCGGTATGACATATATTGGAGCGGGTTCATGAGAGTCATACGGCGGTGCGGGGGATATATAATTTTTAGCTAAGTATTCCTTTATGACGTCATCATATGCTAACCTTAATGTAGGCGAGGCTTGAAGTTTCCTCTCCAAGCACATGAATCGTCGTCGAGAGGTTTCATAAGAATCTCCGAGAGAGTAAACGTCATCTTTAAATGGCAGGCCAACAATATATCTACCAGTAAAAGGATCGCGGGATGTCGTAGATTTATAAAACTCTTCACATTCAATGTCTGAAGGACACTGAATGGGCGGTGCGGAGGGTGGCTGTTCAAGCTCCCAAAATCGTTGCACTAATTTGTCAACGATAGGAGACTCTAGAACTGAGCAGCACGTTAAAGAATGATTTACCTGAAGTGTCGGCACTGAGCCCATAATAACGTAACCAAATACCGTATTCAAAGCCGAGGGCCCGGACAAGTCGTTAGACGAATAAATTACGTCTGGACATAGTAAGTGCGGGAAAAGGGGTGCGCCTATCAAAACATCAATTTTATTAGGCATGCTATAACATTCATCAGCGAGTCTTATGCCATGGAAGTGTGATAAGACAGATGTGTCTACCACAGCGGTGGGCAAAAGGTCGGTGATTTGATCAACAACTAGCGTTGAAATATTGAAGTTAATATTCGAGTCGAATCGTGAGAAAATTTTAATATCAATCGATTTCGATTTTACAATTTTTTCAACTCCACCGAATCCCTTTACTACAGTACATTCGGTATCGTGTTGTTGAACGCCTAAACGATGACAGCACTCTTTAGTCATAAAATGGCTTTGAGCCGCGGAGTCTAATAATATACGAATAATTTGTTTCTCTCCCTTAGCATCGTAAGCAAATACTTGAGCGGTTGATAATAAAACAGTTCTCTGCGAACGACTTGCGCGCGCGGGAGGCGGTGAACGTTGAGAAACATTCTTGAACGAAGTACACAGCGCGACGTCTGAACGCGCACCTGCGGTGAGGGGTGGCGAGTGTGCGGGCGCGGGGGTTGTAGACTTCAGTGTAACTGGCTGAAGCGGTGGAGAACGCGCCAGCGCAGGGGAAGCATTATCGCTTCTGCGGTGGAAGTGCAACAATGTGTGATGTTTAAATTTACAAACTCGACAACTATAATTTGAAGAGCAACTAGACACTCGATGACTTAAGCTGAGACAATTCACACATGCATTGTTACTCTTTACGCATTTAAATCGTTCCTGCGGCGTCATTTTATTAAAGTCTGCACACTTAAATAGGTGTTGATGCACAATATTATCGCACAGACACTTTGAGCAACTAGTCGTCGTGCTTACGTACGCCTGATACTTTGGCGACGAAGTATTGTTACAGCGACGATTATTACCGTTACCTCGTCGATTGTTTGGTGCGCTATTAGAATTTGTACTAGAATCGGTGCGTTGCAAAACTTTGGAGCGGGTCTTAATAAAATTTACTAAATCATCAAAGGTAGGTACCATCGAGTTATGACTATATTCGAAAGAGCGAATGGTATCCGGGTCCAGCTTCTTAAGCGCGATATGAAGAACAATTAAGTCCGCGAGATTATCTAACTTTAAGTTTTGTAAAGCGCGCACTGCACTTATAAAGTTATCAGTAAATAAATCAAAATTATTTGCGGTGGCCGATTGCAATGGCTTAAATTCGAACATCTGATTAATATATGTAGATGCTAGCATACGCCGGTCTTCATATTTGTCAACGAGTGCTTGCAATAAAATTTTATAATTTTCAGCGCAAGGAGTTATACCTGAGCATACAGATAGGGCTTTGCCCGTTAGTTTACCTAGCAAATAGTATAACTTTTCAGCGTCGGTAAGCGATGTGTTGTCATGGACGGTTGATTTAAAGCTAGCATAAAATAAAGGCCATGAGCGAATGTCACCCGAAAATGGCATAAGTTCGATAGGCGGAAGTGTGAATCTGGCTTTAGATGGTGTACTAGTACTTTGTGAATTAGATTGCGAATATTGTAAATAAAGCCTATTTATTCTACCGCAAAGAGACTCAAACGCAATGAGGCTGTTATAATCAGGTTTAGCAATAGGGTTTATTTTTAATAAATGTGAATTATAATTATCTAAGACCTGTTTAAACTCAATACGTAAAGCATTAATATTAGAACTTCCATCAAGAAAACGCTCCATCGTGGAAGTGTTTATGTGGATGTCCGAGGACATATCATATATTTTTTGCACTATTTGAAATAAAGCATCTCGTTTAGCTAACAATAAAACCAACTCAGCATCAGGTGTGCCCTCATTATCCGAGGAATCGCTATTATTCGATGCTATTTGTTTTTTAGGCGGCATTACAACTTAAGTTATGCGGCAAAAATAATATAATTATAAGCGGGTAGTCTGTAAGCGACCTCGCTACGCGGTTGAATTATTAAATATTAGTTTTGTTAACGATGAACTTTAATTGTTAACTTTTATAATAATTATGAAGTTATTTACAACGAATATAATGCTTAAATATATGTGCAAATAATAAATGTAATTTAACAGTATAATCTATAGATGTAGTTAAAAGTTGATGACGTGATGTGAACATACAACAAATAATTTATATAGATAATTATATGCTTATTCATTCCATGAATATAGTTTTAAAATTACTATGAATGTCACTATTACACACTATTAGGACCTATTCTAGTGTTCTAATAAGGGCGGGGTTAATCCGAAGTCGGATTAAAATATAAATAATTAATTATATAAACGCTTATTACGATAACGATCTAATAAGGGCGGAAAGTCAAGGTCAATCCGGCTCGAAGGACCATTAAAAATGGAGACGCCAGTAACTTAAGGTATCTTCGATAAAGATTTAGTGGACTGTAATTTTGGTGCATACGGCAAAGGGGAAAATAAATAGGTGGGATAGCACGCACTGACCTGATGAGGGCTGCCGCGCCTTCCTCCTGGAGTGTCTGCTATACAGCGAGCTCGCCACGTGGTTCGGCGCACACGCACTCTCGGAACAGTCTCGTGAAGTCCCACACTCTCCACCTTTGCCCTTACGGGGGCGTCTCACACTTTTATGAGTTACAAAGACACAATGTCTGATGCGGTGAATATTAAACATAAACAGGAGAACTCAATGTTCGTCCTGCGCGGTTTGCGGTTAATGTACATAAGACGCGACGGGTGGCCGTGCGTTGCGGATGGCGTAATATCACTTAGTATAATGACGCGCGCCGAGATCCTCTTTTTCACCTCGGCGGCAGCGCGTGCGGTAGGAAAGGGAAGGAAGGAAGGAAACAAAAAATATGCACTAGTCATGTTGATAAAGTAGATATAACTTAGGACGAACTCAATGCGATATGTAATGTAATGTTGATAAAGTAGATTGTTAACTGGCGTTACCAATAGTAGAGTTATGGATAGACATATATTAGTAAGGTCTATGAAATAAAAAAAATTTCGGACATTTCGGCTGGCCCGATTGTCTAACGTGCTCGTAAATGTCATTCATTTTGTTCCGCAAGTTATTTGCATAATCGGTTATACTGCGTGGGGCATCAGGTGGTATCCCGGTGATCAGGTCTGCAGGCAGCCTTAATTCTCTTCCAAAGTTTGCGAAAGCTGATGTCACTGATGTACTTTCGTGAACAGCGCTTCGATATGACAACAAAAACGGTTGTATGTGCTTGTCCCAATCTCGTTGCCGATTGTCTACAACTTTTGCTAGGAACCTCTCCATTGTCTTAAATCGTTCTACTATTCCATCAGATTGCGGGTGATAAGAAGTCGTTTTTGTTTTATGAGTACCCATAACTCGGCAAGTTTCCTGGAATATTTGAGACTCAAAATTCCTTCCTTGATCGCTGTGAATCTCTAAAGGTACTCCAAGACGA
Source organism: Parnassius smintheus behrii (assembly GCA_036936625.1). NCBI lineage: Eukaryota > Metazoa > Arthropoda > Insecta > Lepidoptera > Papilionidae > Parnassius > Parnassius smintheus. The sequence continues at coordinate 26,573,800 of JAUPFT010000005.1, read as the reverse complement.
CAGAAGACTTCATGAACTAGTTTAACTGCAACTGTTGAAGCTTCTTGATTTGGAATGGCGAAGACTTCGGGCCACTTAGTGAAGTAATCCATCACAACCATGAAATACTTATTACCGCTTTCACTCTCCGAAAACGGCCCCGCCACGTCAATGGCTATTCTCTCCCATGGCGCACCAACATTGTACAACTTCAATTCACCTCTACTACAAGTCCTGAGGTCCCTTTACAGGCGCACAACTTGTACATTTGCGACACCAGTCCTCGACATCGTATCGACAGTGGACCCAGTAAAACCGTTCTCGGATCTTTAGTAGAGTTCATTTAACTCCCAGATGGCCTCCTGAACAATCATTATGGTACAGCTGTAGAACATCCGGTACTTTAGCTTTAGGGACAACCATTTGCAAATGACAACTGTCTCCTCGAACAAACTCCCATTTACGGCACCGGACTCCATCCTGAAGCAGCAAGCTGTCCCATTGGGCCCAATAGCTTTTAGTGGTCGAACTCATCGCTGAGACGTCGCTCCACTTGGGCTTTGTAGCACGGGCCTTCATCTATCTTGATGTCCGGATCTTCCTGCTGTGCACGTTGTAAGCTGCCCTTCCACTCGTTGCTGAGGTGGTCTGTCCTAAGCATCCTCACGGATACCACTTCCTTACTCTCTTGCCTAGTACAGTGCTTGCAATCTTCAGGACAAGGTCTCCTTGACAATGCATCTGCGTTGCCATGCGATTTCCCGCTGCGGTGTTCAATCACAAAGTCGTATTCCTGCTGCTGGGTGGTACTGTTAGCCGCACAACCCTCTCGAGATCGATCACCCTCCCTTTTTACAGATCGCTTAGGGCAGCTGGATCGAAGATGGCCCCTTTCCCCACAGCCGTAGCACTTTGGGCTGTAATTTTTTATGTGGTCGTGAACCTTAACTGCTGCAACCTCTCCTCTCTCTAGCGTGAGGTGAACGATGATTCTGCCGCCGCCAGGCAGTGCCGTTAGCTGCACTACCCTCTCGAGATCGATCAACTTCCCTTTCTACAGTTGGCTTAGGGCAGCTGGATCGAAGATGGTCCCTTTCCCCACAGCCATAGCACCTAGGGCTGTATCCATTATTGCGGTCGCAAACTGTAGCTGCTGCAACCTCCCTGACGCGATGGGAACGAAGATCCTGCCGCACGGCTTCAACCTCAAGTGCATGGGCCAAGGCTTCCTTAAGCGTCACGTGGTGCCCGAGCCTCACAGCAGCTCTGACTTCAAGGTCGCGGATGCCGTCGATGAATGTCTGCAGCAGTTTCCCTTCAATGAGCGCAGGCACAAACCGATATGCTTGTCGCACCAGCTTCACCTCTAGAGCCCACTGCTGCAGGTTTTCGTTGATGCGTTGCAAGCGATCTTTGAACTGCGCACGAGAGACGTGTTCCAGATGAGCGTCGCCATATCTTGCCTCCAATGCCTCAAGGAGCTGCTCGTAGGTCACTTTCTTACCGAGAGCTTCCAACACAGTTAAGGCTTGGTCGCGCAGGCCTAGGGTGAGTGCAGTCATGGCCTGGCTTTTATTCCAGTCGTTCGCCTCCATGCACAGCCTCGAACTGAATTTTGTAGGCTGACCAGGAAGAAGTCCCGTCGAATGGCGGCACTTTGAACCCACGTAGCGAAGGTGTTGTAGCTACTACGGGAGCTGTAATTCCATACCCCAGTTTGAGGTCGTCCAGCGTTTTCTTCACGTCAGCCATCACGTTGTCAACCCGATTGTTCACTTAGTCGATTCGGGTTTCAGCTTTCTCGATGTGGGTTTCAGCTTTCGCGATTTGGGTTTCAGCTTCCGACAAGCGGCACCCTCCGTTTCCTCCTTAGGCAAAATCAGCATGATTTTATCCCACTTCTCACACCAATTGTTACGAGCTTAGGATTCGTGACAGTAAAAACTGCCGATTGAATTACCAAAATTAACACGCACAAAATTAACAGGCTTGAAGCGGCCTTAAATAGACCTTTTCACTGAAACATCCAGAATATTCGAGTAAATACGGGCGCCAACCGACCAGGCCCAGAGAGTTCCAGTGTGGGGTTTCTAGAACACTTTATTCTTATTCTTCCTTGCGTCGTCGGCGGCCGAGTTGCAAATGATGGTTACATTAATGAACAGATCATTAAAAGAAAGGGGTATGAAAGTGAACGCGAGTAAGACGAATGTTATGGTTTTTGAAAGAGAAGAAAGTAAAACGATTTGTGAAATAAGAATAGAAGGGGAGTAGATCGAGCAAGTAGATGAGTTTGTATATTTGGGCTGCGTATTTAGCAGGGATGGGAGATATGATAAGGATATAGAACGACGAGTGAATGCGGGAAATAGAGTAAATGGGGCCCTGCACTCTATTGTGAAGAGTCAAAATGTGTCGAAAAAGGCACGTATGGCAATTCAAAATGCTGTGTTGGTCCCTACTTTAACGTATGGTAGTGAAAGTTGGGTGTGGCAGAAGAAGCACGAGAGTAGAATGAACGCAGTAGAAATGCGGTCGTTAAGGAGTATGTTAGGGCTGAATCTTAATGACAGGGTAAGAAATTGTGTAATAAGAGAAGAGTGTGGTTTGCAAGATGACGTTGTGACCAGGATTAAGAAAGGAATACTTCGGTGGTTTGGTCACGTGGAAAGAATGAATGAGGAAAGAGTGACAAAGAAAATTTATGTTGCAAAAGTGAATGGCAGAGTCGGAAAGGGACGTCCTAGGCGAAAATTTATCGACCAAATTGGCGATTTATTGAAAACGGGCCAAATTAGGAGTACCCTTAACCGACGAGCATGTATGCGGAGGTGTGTGGATGTGAAGGAGACGAGAGAGGTGTGTCAGGATCGTGCCAAATGGAAGTCTGTAGTCTCTGCCTACCCTCTGGGTGACAGGCGTGAGTGTTTATGTTTTATATATGTTTTTTTATGTTTATTCTTCTATTCGATACTAGATGGCGCTGTTGGTGGAAAGTTTCAGGATTGACATTGTCTAGGAGGCCCTCCTCGCTCTGGTCCCCGACACTAGATGGCGCTAGTGCCAGGTACCAGACGTCAACTTAGGCGCGCAACAATACGTTGGTGTAGTTGGTAGTAGTGTAGGCCCTCCATTAGGTACGGGGCTACAGATTGTCTGATCTCCACGATGTTTTATATAAAAATAATAATATATCTCTGTAACTTTCCCACCTTTGAATGTTTGAAGGCAACTTGTTGGTGGGTGAGACAAACATATTCGAAACTGCATTTACATACTCAACGTCAGTGACACAAACCCTTCCTGATGGCGAATTATTACTCTTATCTTATAACTGCCTTTTGCCTGTACCTGCCGTTGTATTGGTTATTGGAGCATATGCCGAACTCATGCGGGTGGTAGCTGGAGGGAGGGTCTGAGGAGAGTCTCAAGGCTGTGGCCGAAAGCCGCACAACGTGTGACCCCATTACCTTGAGGTGAGCGTAGACTCACGACACGCTCTGCGGCTAGTAGGCGTTCTGACTATACAATCGGTGGTGATGCCATACACTTACATCACGTCTGCAGGAGCGGCAGTGTAGCAGGTGGTGGTGCTCACGAAGGGTTTACGACCAGTGCCTATTTGCCTATACCGTGGGACGTACATTCACTGTGGCTCGATTCGTTCGTATTCTGTATGAATGGCTTTTACACACATTGACACGCGCGACATCGGTCGATATTTGTGCTTACTCACTACCAAGGAGCCAAGCCCTATTTTACTGGTTCGCCAGTTATTTTTGTGTGGACTACGGCCCAGTCCCCGATTTAGTGTTCCTTTCGGGGGGGAGGGGAGCACATGAAAATGGTTTGCGTTCACCACGCATGGCACGTGTGGAGCCGTGTGCCTCCCCCACATTTTTTTTAAATAAATGTGGGAGAGCGAAACACTTGTATCGGATATTTTGTATATATATATATATATATATATATATATATATATATATATATATATATATATATATATATATATATATATATATATATATTGTGAGCCTTTTCCAAGCGGGAAGGGATAAATATTAATAAATTAATAATGTAAACCTGATACACGTGGAATAGGGACGTTTTTATGTTCTTAACCTTTCTCGAGCCCTGTCTTCGTGAACGGGGTTTACTTAGCTTTTAGGGCACTACCAACAGCTTTCAATTGCTCCAGTGAATATTCATTCTTCCAAAAGACACCTAAAAGAATTTACTAAGCAAATACAACGTAAATAAGGGTCCTACCTAAGACGATCATGCCATAAATATAACAAACGGCCTATTATTAAACCTTTAAAACGATCATTAGAAAGATCAAAAAATATTCATTTATCCTGTTCACATCTTATTGTATATAAATTACGTGTCACGTTGTTTGTCCGCAATAGACTCCTAAACTTATTTACGTACTTAACCGATTTTAATCAAATTTGCATACAGTGTGCAGTTCGGTCCAACTTGAGAGATAGGATAGTTTTTTTGCCTATGAGTGACCCACAATATTTTTTTTGCGAATTTAAGTATTTATATTAGGACATGACAAAGGGTCGTCGAAAAGGGCAAACAGCGTCTGCCTGGTAAGCTAGTATATTGATATATAGATATTATTTTATATCTGTAAAGGGGAAATTAAATATAAATAATATATTTAGAGGGGGGAGGGGGTTAGAAAGGTGCTAAATTACGGGAGCTACTTGATCGTTCGCTTGTGTTAAAAACTGAGTAGATACATTATCCCAGCCTGGGGCGCTCTCAGATTTTAGGCTCATCAGAATTTTGTGAACCTCTTCAGGATCGGTTTCATAAAAAAACATGGACGCTACATGTGAGCTAAAACAAACATTGCTAGCACCAACTTGTTGTGTATAAGTGTTTGTTAGAATATTCTCAGCTAAGGTTTTGCCAACATTAGCGAGGAAATCGCATACATGATCAACAGACAATTGTGGGGAAGCGTGTATGTCTGGCAATTCCAGACTATTTTTTTTACATTTTATGTTATTTATTGTATGCCATAAAGTCCTTCGGCTTTTCCTATGTTTAATCAAGAGTTCTCTATCATATTGAATCTTAAATTTTTGTAAGTTATGTTTAAGATATCATTATATGGGTCAGCACGCAATTTTCGTTGCACGTATCGCATTTATTTATATTTAGTTTTAAATATAAATAAACGCGATATTTTAAATGTAAATTTAGTTTTACTCAATATGTTTCAGTTTTTTTTTTTGAGTTCTTCATTTTGCGTTGCTAGGAACGATATTGTTTTATTTAGGCTAGAATTTGTCCTTAATTTCTAAAAGCGCCGGGGTAATTTTATTAATTTCGCGTTCTTTTTCCTTAAACATAGTATTTATCATGGTCCTCATTTCTTCTCTAAACACATCAAACCTATTAGGTTCAATATCGTCCTCCAGGCACTTTCTTTTGCAGCGCTGTGTAATAAAGCTATTATGCCAATTATGTCCTGACAGCTCTAGGTGTGATTCGGAGTGAGATTTATTTGATAAATTAGGTTCCATTTGTGTAGCAGTGTGCGCTGAGCTTTAAATTGAACGCCACTGCTATATGAGGCGAGGCCAAGCGCAGGTAAAGATGTTCTCAGCCGCGCGCGCGTCGATAAGTCTTTCGGATTATTCAAAGCACTCTGTGGATAAATCAGTGGGCGGGGCTACTATTGCATGTTGTCGACCTCGCAAGCGCTAATTAGTTTATATTAAACAAAAGATCTCAAGGTACCTTGCGAGCGTTGTAGCAGGGTCCCAGACTTTACTCGGCGCTGTGCAGGTAATGTTGAAGCTTCTTAGTCCTTCCTTATAACTCCTAATATTTCGTGTATATTTCATTGAGTTAATTTTCAATTTTCAGTAAAAGTTATAAAGTTTCTGTATACGTCTACTCCTAGCAGAGGTCCGGAGGGAGAATAAATTTTGATAATACATGGTTGTACCCACTCTGTGAATACGATGTGGTGAACGATTCCTTTGCGGCTGTCTCTTATCGGTACTAATTGATTGAGAAAGTTATTCCTACAATTTCGATAGTAAATTGTATATCCTATGAATACGATACGACAGTTTTAGCAGTTCTTTTATTGCTGTTTTGTGTAATATGTTAATACAATCTGCCTGATAAGGTGTATAAAATAACGCCTAATGAACTTTAATCTCAGGGTTCCTGATACAGGCTAGCCTAGTGAGGAAACCAACAGATATTATTACCTATTGTATAATTTTTTCTGTTAATAAAACGTTTTTCTTTTTTTTCTTTTCTTTCAGTTCCTTTGTGGCTGTCTCTTATCGGCACTTCCTTGAGTAACTTATTGATACAATTTAGATTATAAATTGTGTACCCTATGAATACGATATTACGTATAGTTTCCTTGCGGCTACCTAGTATCAGTAACTGGTCGAGTAACTTATTATTACAATTTCTATAGTAAATTATTGTACCCTATGAATACGATATTGCGTGCAGTTCTGTCTCTTATCGATATTTGCTTGAATAACTTAATAATACGATTTCGATAGTAAATTGTGCACTCTATAGTTATGATCATAGAATACTATATATTATGTATTATAGTATTCTATGGATATGATATTGCAAAAATTTTATTTTGCGGTTGTCTCGTATCGGTACTCGGTTAAGTAACTTATTGTAACAATTTCGATACAAAATTATGTACCATATATATACGATATTGCGGACATTTTCTTTGCGGCTGTCTCGTACTGGCACTTGGTTGGTACATACAAAAAAGTCTGTTCCCCAAAAATTTCTATTTTCCTACTGCGATAGATGATGGTTCTGCTTGTAGCTGCTTGTCGTAAGCAACATTACCGGGCTCGCGTGCTTCTCTTGGCGGTTGTCACTACCCAAAACGTAGTTTTGCGAACAGTATGGCTGTTTCCTCATTATTAAAAAAACCCTAAGGTCAACATCAAGAAATCATTTCTCGGCTTTAGACAGTAAGCATCTATTCCATACATATAAAATGCTTTATACTGAATGAAATGCAAGCCATGTAAAAAACAATGCTCATCAAGGAATTTAGAAACCATAAAATAAGGTTGACAAAAAAAACTTTAACATATTTGTAACTAAAATAGGCTAACAGGATGCTTGTTTTTAACTAAAATTTAAGCAGATTCAAAGAAGTACCTCAGTTTTCAATTCGAACAGGATTATAATGAATTTAATGTTTTACCGTTGGTTTAATTCGGCTTATCTCATCTTTACTAAAATGATTAAACACTTAGTACCTACGTTTGCTTTCTTATTATTTACATTATATCTCGAAATGTTTTTGTTAATCGGGCAATCCTATAATGATTGCATATATAACACCCAAAATACCAAGTCATTATGCACTGCGCTCGGTTTTAAGGCAATCGTTTACCAGATAAAAGCTGTTTAATTCCCAAGAAACCTTTTTCCTTCCTTGGCAATATTACAGACTCAAAAAAATTCGAGGTCAATCTTCAAAATAAATTACGATGAGAGGAAAAATTTACATTATTTTCCACACGTTTCGGGTTGACCGGGGGAGAATGCTAAAGGGCATTACGTCCGCCCATTTTAGTCCTTTTTATGCTTTACAGTAAATAAAATAAACAAATATATTTATTAAAACCAACCATTGAGAAATACTTGGATTAGCAAGTTTCTGGTTGAATTGAATATCAGGTTCTTTTGAAGTATGACCTGCAATTTTTTCCAGATGCCTCAACAACAGGGTGGCGGATCGAGTGGTGGAATCAAAATGTCAGGCCATGGAACGTTGAAGAAGTTAAAAACGTTAATTGCTTAATAATTACAAACTTTGATAAACCTAGTATAGACTTATCCGCAAGCAGGATGAATACCAAACGCAAGAATTACGTTTTCTGGTACCTACAAAAATTCAAGTGGATCAAGGCGTTTAATACACAATTGTCTAGTAATTACTTTTGTGCATTCCATTCCTTTTCAATTAATTAAAAAACTTGAATGAAAACTGATCACTGATAAGACGTATCCTAGTGGGACTCGTATAGCCTAAGCAGCCACGGTAGCCGTGCATATTTTTAAGAGTTTTTTTTCTCGATTCGCGCCTTTAACTTTTAAACCAAATAACTGTCCAAGTTTGTCATATTCTTCCAGCAAATGCCACATGCCGTGCAAGTCATCATGACTTGTATTTTCACTTTACTACTTAGTCACTTTACTACTTTACACTTTAATTTTCAACCAAGTAAGGAAAACTTGTTAAAACTGGGTTTTTACTAGAGAAAAAAACAATGTCCACAATTGCACAATTTTTGGTCCGATTTACGCAAAATTAATATTCAAAAACTGAAGGTAGCCGGACTAACTATGACATTGGGACGTAAAACATCTCAGTCCCCCCCCCCCCCGTGACCATGGGTGCTGTAAAGCACCCGAAACGTCGGGACAATAAAAATAAATTAAAGTTGTAATTAAACGCGAAAAAATCCGTAAATAATGGTTTTATTCAATGTGTAGTGTTCGCGTAGATTTAAGAAATCATTACATTTATGTGTTTAAATAATTGGATGTATAAAATTATTTAAAAATTCTAACGTTCGTTTTTTAGTTTTTTCGTTATTTCATTTTAATAGTGTAATAATTTAAATAGTAAATATGTTACAGACATCTATCAAAAATATGAAATTTGAGCTAGATTTTAGCTCAGAGTATTTACATCCCTAAGCTAGTAATTATTTTAAAGGTTAATTACTAATCTATAAATAAACTTATTAAAACTGGTCTGCCTGTGATTACTGCAGAACTCTTATTAACCGTATAGTTTCATTTTTATTAGGGATGCATCCGATACCGATACCGATATATCGGCGATACTCGAAGTTTGCCGATATATCGGCATCAGCGATATTTTTATAACCGATTCAACGATACTTTTAAAATTTTGCGCTTTAAAATCCATTCCCTTGCAAACGAGGCACGAACTAACTATGTTGTGCTGTGTCTTGGTTCCTTGTTTCCCTGTCTACTGTGAGCTGTAATTGTCTCAAAGAAGAAGGTATCGCTCTATCTAAGGTCTCCTAATATATCGGGAGGCGCATATCCGTTTCTAGCGCAATAACGTTTTATACCCAAACTTGAAAAAAATGGCGCAGAAGTACTCTAATTTCTAAATGAGTTTTCTCACATTTGAGAGACTATTTTCCATTGCAGGTCTTATTCAAACAGATTTGCGAAATCACTTTTCTCCGCAAAACCTAAGGATATATGTTTTTTAAACAAGAATCTCATCAATGTTAATTTCAATTACCAAAACTATTAACTAACCTCAACCTTTTCATGATACAGAAATCCGAAGAGTACAATCTGCTACTTTGCCTGGCGTATGTGGACTATAAGAAAGCCTCTGCTTCCGTCGAAATTTGGGCGGTGCTACAGTCTCTTCAGCGGTGCCAAGTTGACTTTAGGTATATCGAAGTGCTGAAGTGTTTGTACAGTAGGGCTACGATGGCTATCCGAGTACAGAACCACAGTACAAAACCTATCTAACTGCAGAGAGGTGTAAGACAGGGCGACGTTATTTCCCCAAACTCTTCACCGCTGCATTGGAAGACGTTTTCAAGCTACTGGACCGGAAAGGATACGGTATTAACATCAATGGCGAGTACATCACTCACCTTCGATTTGCCGACGATATAGTCCTTATGGCAGAATCATTGGAGGACCTAAGCACTATACTCAATGACCTCAATGGTATCTCCCAACGGATAGGTCTTAAGATGAACCTATGCCGGTAGTTGTTGTAAGCACTTTGCTCAAAGTTGTTGACGAGTATGTTTACCTGGGACAAATAGTCCGACTAGGTAAGTCCAACTTCGACCAAGAGGTCAATCGACGGATTCAACTCTGCTGGGCAGCGTTCGGGAAATTACGACACATCTTCTCGTCAGGTATACCTCAAAACCTGAAAACTAAATTGTACAACCAGTGCGTTTTGCCAGTGTTGACCTACGGAACCGAGACATGGCCCTTCACTGCTGGCCATATGACGACGCTCAAAGCCGCTCAGCGAGCTATGGAGAGGGCTATGCTCGGGGTTTCTCAGCGTCATAAACTTAGAAATGTGGATATCCACATTAGAACTAGAGTGACCGACATAGCCTAACGGATTAGTAAGCTGAAGTGGCAATGATATCGAAGCTCGAAGAACCGACAACCGTAGGGGAAAAAAGGTTCTCGAGTGGCAGCCTCGTACCGATAGGCGAAGTGTAGGGCGACTCCCACTAGATGGAGGGACGACCTGGTAAGACATGCAGGAAGTCGATGGATGCAGGTGACTCAGGACCGTGCTTTGTGGCATACCTTGGGGGAGGCCTATGTTCAGCAGTGAACTTGTGAATGATGATGATGATGATGATGAACCTTTCCATAGTTTTTAACGATTTTATTCAGTTTGTGTTGTTATTTGTTCTTTTTATATTAATAAAAAAATAACCTGACTTGGGTTTTATTTATTCTACCTTCATTTTTGAATTCAATAACCGTATCGGTATCGCCAATATTTTCATAAGAGCATCGGTATCGGTAACATATCGGCAAAAAGGCGTATCGAGGCATCCCTAATTTTTATATTTCGTGGCCAGATAGTAAAATAATCTTAACCTAGTGTAGTCGATCATTTGGCGAAATGGTGGTATTTCGTAAAATTTAACACTATTGGTTGACCATGTCTTAATGTATCTTAACCAAATCAATGAACGAACTAAACACAACATTTCTATTACATGGTTTAGTTATACCACAAAATATTTTTTGTTGTTCACCGCTGATAGCGCTGATACCGCATTTGGTAACAAAAGCGGTTTTTTTAACAGAATTCACATCACTTTATGCCTAATTTGTATATTATCTATATTGTATATCTACATTTATTAAATGTTCGCGCCTTTGTTGTGCACAATAAATTACTGTCGCTGACATTACTAGATGGTAGGTACCTACAGTTTGGGGTACACTGAACAGGGATCCTCATCACCCAAAGTGTTTTGTGGGTAGGAAAGAGTCCGCCGCAATACTTTCGCCTTTCGCAGTCGCCCTTTTTGCATCGAGGTGGGCGGTACGGGGCCGCGCGCCTCAGCGCGCGGTGCACGCGCCGGCGTTACCCGGTTGGGCTCTCAAGATTAATATAATTGTGCTTCGAAGGGACGATCTTGAGTTATCTTATATTAGTTAGTGAATTGATAATTAGGCTTAATTCTTTGGTGTATTGTGAGAAACCGTCAATTGAAACGACGTGGTATTAGTTTGTTCTACGTCGGTCTGTGTCATTGAATTTTGACCCACCGTCCTTGAGCTGCTGCGTGTCCCTAATTAACGTCGATGGATTTGATGGTTTGAACCTAAAGACAATTGATTGGACATTAATCGATGAGTGATGGAAGAGCATGGTTTCTGAGAAGATGAGGTGCTGTGGCTACCTGCCCCTGAGATGGATCCTATATTTGAAGAGGAGATGCCCTCGGATCTGCTGTTCTGCAACCAGTGGGGATATCGGGTTACACAATTGAACACGCACTAATCATGACCCAATCACACACATACTTACACCTGAATCTTCCTATGGTTCACCCTACTTCTACGAAAAAAGGTAAGTTTTGTTCCCTTCTTTGTTAGCCGCTATCGCTTAATATTCCACAGGTCTTTGACCCTCCTCTGGTCTACCCGCCGAGCTGTTCCACTATGGGCCCTGGGGCAATCGGGTATGGTCAGGGTAGTCAGAGGCAGTAACAACGGCATATTTGCGATCATTTGCGATGTTGTTGATTTTTACATTAGCGATGTAAAAATAAGACTGAAATATTTTGTACCTTTCGTCTTTCGTTGCCTGACTGGATATGATTCAAAGATTTTAAATTGCTGAAGCTCTCTTCTCTACTTTAAGGTGTTTTGCCAAGGCTGTCCAAGAGAATTTCTTTCAGCCATCTGTTCCAGCTCTGCACAGGAGAACAACTCACTGGTCCATGCCGCAAAGAAGAAAGTCAATCTTTTAGGTTCTCTTTTAGAGTCCAACTCCCGATGACGGGGGTACACACCGCCGACCATCGAGCAGTGTGATTGCTCCATGCTGGATATGCGGTTTACACAGCTCACTGTGGCTTACAAAGCACCCCTATCTTTGGATATCAACAAGTCGAGTGGGCTTAATGGAGTCTCTCCTACTGTGCTGAAGACGGGTGCATCGGAGTTAGCACCTGTTCTAACACGCCTTTTACGGTACTCCTACCCCTAGGCGTAATCATAAACATATGGAAGACAGATTTTGTGTACGGGTTTTGTACACTCCCTGAAAAGGCGTTCACTCAGACCCGTCCAACTAACTACAGGCTTATCAACATTGCCTCTTTATTCTCCAAAATAATGGAATACATTATAAACTGCCAGCTCATAAGGCACCTTATGGACTACCAGCTGATTAGTGACCGCCATATATATGTAGGTACATTCCACTACTGGCGAGAAGCCACGGCGAGCTTTTGCTCAAAAAAGAGTTCGCTGCGCTGACCCCAACGGGGAATGACCGACTTACGTTTAAAAATAATTTCAGGAATATTTTAACTTCTTAGATATGCATGCATTATTTACCTTCACCGACGAGAATGAGTTGAATGGATACTTCATAATTGCAATTAAAAGAGCGGTGTCGGCGTGGATCGAATTTGAATTGCTTAGATACTACGGAATTTACTTTTTGAACGGTTCGATTACTGGCTTTGACAAATGGCCCTCAAAATTATATCAATGCATTTCAAAACGTAAATTTAAGAAACAACTGTGTTTAAGTAAAGCTTGTTTTCCACGAAATTATAGTACTTATTAGCAAAAGTCGGTTCATTTATATATACCTAGGTACTCAATTACTCATGTAAGATACGAAACCGAGGCTGTCACAAAAATCTTGAATGTCTGAAAATATGAAAGCCATTGTAATATTTAAAGTATGACTAACAGTTTTAGTCCAATTAATAGTAAAAAAGAAAAGCAGCAGCTCACATACGTCTCACGACTGCGCACAGGGCTCCCCATTATCGACAATGTTATGTGGGCAGGAAAGAGTTCTCAAGGGCCACTCGCCATATCCTTCGCGACTCTGGTGGGGCTACACCACTAGTGCGGTGGCAGTGGGGCCGCGGAGTAAGAGGAGTGTGAGGAGTGTTTGTATTACTATCCGCCGCCGTATTTCTTTTTATAGTATAAAGGTGACAAAGACAAACGTGCACACAGTCCACCTTATAGTAAGTGGTTGCTGTGGCCCACCCCGTAGACATCTACATCGATCCTCGATTACAAATCAAAATGCAGACGCGTTTTCACCCGTGAGGACTAAGATGGAATGCCTCGTTTCCAGTAAAAGGGGTCTCCGGTTCTCTACAACCACCATACGAAACACAGCATCGTTAATCTGCTATTTCACGCTGGTATTCTATGAGAGCGTGGTCCCTTCCCAGGTCGAGCCGACCCATTCGTGCTACAACTATCCTACTAATACGGCTGCAGCATGGCTCTACCCCATCCCACCCATCGAGTCAGGAAAGCTGGTGCTTCCGGGTACTCGTTTTTTGCTGGCTCATGGCCTCCGCGCTTCAGATTCGAAAGGAGCGAAGGTCGCGGAGAAAGATGCGCCTTGTGATCTGGTATGCCTTAGAGGGAGATGTCCTCTCCTGAGGAAGTGTCGCCATGGAGCGGCCGGCGCTGGTGGGACTGCGGATGTGTGCGAAAGCGTTCCTGTAGCACTGCCAAAATGCGGTGACCTTGAGTCCAGGCATGTATGCATAGGTATTTCCCCATGTAATAAAAAAGACAGTCATTTTGCTAAACCTGACAATTACGGTACGTAGTACCTACTTATTCTGTGATTACGGTAAATCATCCTGATTCGAAGTTTCACAACTTTCAATGCTGCAATAAGAGATATTCAGTGGCATTGTATTTAATTTCATCACTTACTTATTAGTTTGTTTAGCAGTAAATGGCGCTATCATTAAATTAATACGTAGTAAGTACGTAAGTACCTACGTCACGCTATAAGTTTTGAGATGCTCGAAATTTAAAAATGGAACGCACCCGTGTTATATGTTTCTAAAAACCAAATTTATTTAAAAATAGAACTTCATAAGCCAATTGCTCAATATTTAAAAAAAAAGTTCTATTAATTTTCCTACAACACTTTCCGCGCTTTTCATTTAAAACGATGGATCTTAACCGTGAACAATTGCGCGCTATGATCTATTATGATTATAAATTTGGTTTAACCGAACAATTAAGATTTAAAACGGTTACAATCAGAATTAGGGGACTCAGCTCAATCACGCGCAACTATCTTAAGTGGTTTTCTGAATTCAAAAGGAGTAAAATTAACCTTAAAGATGACCAAAGAACTAAAACCAAACCAAAGAACGAAAAAAATCATCTAAGTCCAATATTCTCTAAGAATTCAAAAACACTGTGTCCTGTGCCAAACAGACATAGAGACAGAAAACGAGAGGACGACAAGTAACATAATTTTACTAATTTTGGCATGGAGCAGTATTAATGAAACTCCTAAACTGAAGCCAACGCGAGCGAAACCGTGGTTAAAAAGCTAGTTTATTAAACGCAATGAAATCCTTAGTTTTATTTAATTCGTAGGTAGGTACTATTCGCGTGAATGAATCGTTAGATATAATACAATACTTCAATGTGTAGATATGTATTAGCAGTTTTCCCATATCCATGATTTTTAACTACTTAGACATGTGGGATTCCCTATCCCTACTAAGTTATTCTTCACCACTCCACTGAATACGTGGTAAATCGGTACACAAAATTTCCTATGCTACCAGTTTCAGTAAATTATCTTGGAATTTTACTCTCTACATTTATTCATCATTAAAATTTGTTTAGTTTTGACAAAATAATGTTGAATTTCAGTCCTTTAATTTACGACATAATATTCATTTGCGATGTTGGATTTTTAATATGGATTATTAATTGGCCCGATTAAATATTGATTGAAAACATAAAATAGATCCAGATATTTTCTTTTACGTACCAGTCGACTTCAAAATTTTATAAATGTAGTTCTGTTCAAAGTGAACGTGGGAAGAACTACATTAATGAACAGGAGTAGACAGAGCCTGATTTACACACAAGCTAACCAGTGTGGAGCCTGGGGCGCAAGGTTCGAGGGGCGTTGAGATGGCCTTTTTACCACCAATGTACAGAATAAAATTTTGTTTATTATTAAATTATACTCAATAAAAAATAGAGTGTGTAAGTATTAATATGTATATAAATATATAAGTAAAAGTGCCGTAAGTATTTTACTTGCTGCTCTTTCCTTCTTTTTATTTCAGAACAAATAAATACATTGTAACAATAAGGCCCTGAATTATTTGGTACCTTCCGTCTTTCGTTGACTGATTGATCATGATTTAAAGATTTTAAACTGACCAAGTTCTGCGACAATGTAACCGTTTTACGTGCTGGGTTCAAGCAGTCTTTATTGCACAAACCAGTCTTCGAATTAATTGGTGCGATTTTTTGTTTTACGCCTATGAAAATACAGTCGAGAACGCAATGATTCAATTATTTATCTCACTCGTCGTCCTTAACGTTCTGCGTTGTTTGTAGTCTTTGGTCCCGCGTTCGTTTACAAACTTAGACAGACTAAACAGTCTTTACAATAAAAAGTGAACTTTGTGTTAATGAAATACAGTCGCTAATGTTAATGGTAATGCTAAATCTGTCCCAGCCAGTCCTAAGCCGGGAAAAGTATGAAGGGAAGTTCATTTCATAATGAACTAAAGTCGATCAATAAAACTAATTATTTAGTAAGCCATTTCATACATTTCAAATCGTAGAGTTGTTAGAAACTGCAACTATTTCACTCGACGAAAACGCAATTCAATTCGATGTTTGATAAGTTTCGTCCTTCAAACCAGGTGCAACGACGATCGTTTTCTGCGACCGTCTTCGTCATCAGGATAACGGTATCGTTTCGTCCGTCAAAAATTTGACAACGACCCTTTTCATAGAATGGTTTCGGCATCGTTTGAAATGTACGCAGCCCTTCTTGTATCTTATAATATAGGTTAATACAGGGGAAAATTAAAACTCAAAATAGATTTTAGTTTTTTTTTTTAATTTCTCAGGAAGCAAATGATTCACAGCATTGGTGGGGTACAGAGGTCTCTTACAATACTGGGCCGAAACATTCATTTTCCTGAAAATTGTTTTATTTAAAAGTAGACAATACAACAGCACTTTATACATAAGTACCCAAATACAAAAATATGAGAAAATAACGTTATAAATACGTATACGGTAGGGCGATAGTAAAATTTATTTAGTAAAGCGAGTTACTTTTAGCAATTTTGTATTCAGTTACACATTAACATCACTAAACCAAAAATGTCAACTATGTCAAATTTACTTATCACATTTATAACATTCTGTACAAAGTAAAAAAATATTTTCATACTTTTGTTAGTACAAAATAAAGCTGCACTGGTTATGGTAAGTATTCTGGGGAAAATACATTATTCAAAGTGAAAATGTAATGTCACGTGATAATGTTTAGTAATAACTTCAATGAAAGTATTATTTCTCACACTTCATTGATTACTTACTACACATTGTTACAAAAGCCATTGCTGGTAACGGCTACAAGATTTACTTATAAAGGTTTAAGTTAATATTCATTCTATTTTAATCTATGTTTTAACGTTTTTAAATATCATAATAAAATTATTAAGATATAAATAACACAATAATTACAATATGTGGACATACAACCTTCTTAAGGATTGATATAAATATTCATAGTTTTACAGTAGTCCCGTATGATTATCGATCTGATGATGAAGTACTCGAAGCAATGTGTTATAACATCATGACAGTTGAAATTAATAATTACGTTCATATTGTTTAAAACTGTTTTATCTGCGTAATATAAAACGCGCGTAAAAATGCGTAAAATATACTTATTTGCAGCATGTCAATTAAAACTTTTCTGTTGCAGATCGATTTATAACAACTGTCCAAAGCAAATACATTCCATCATTCTTTCATCTCAAAAGTCCATTGGTCTTTATATTTATACCTAAGAAATTATGCATGTTCAATACTATATTACATAATATGTTTATTGATTAGGGATTGCTATTTTCGTGAAAATTTAATTAAGTATTAATGAGAATACAATTCATTCCAATTATGTAAAGTTAAGAGTTTCGATAATTTTACTACATATTTATACAGATTTTATAAATAGATTACAATAATGATGTTTACGTTGTACGTATTTACTTTAAACAGCTATTATATACCAATTTATAACTTATTCAATAAAAGGAAAATCTGCTATTTTTTGACAAATACCACAATTGCGTTAAACAAATTACAACAATATACAGTAATTTTTTTTTTATAGAAGCAACTGCTTTAAAACCAAAAATTAGTTTTTTCCCTTAAATATATTTTTAAATTATTAATAAATTTATGTAAGCTGTTTCAAGGCCATGCATAGACTAAATTTATTTGTTACATTTACAGGATGTGGCTACGTAAACACCCAGCACCCACCTACGCGTGACACATTTGTTACCATAAAAAATATAATTATGCAAAAAACAATTATACAACCCTTCTAATTTGACTTTTATTAACAATTAGGAAATTTAAAAATGCAAAATTGTGATTGTGACATTGATCGTATAGAAATCATCAAATACACTATATGGGACACTCAAATTATTACAAAGTAATTTACAAATATACTCATTTTCTAAATATTTACTAATTATATAAACCGAACTATTTACAAAATATGAACAAGTCAACTGGGACAAGTCATCTTTCTTAAAAATCTGTATATATTTACAATGACTATTTATAGACACTTACATTATTAATTTGAAGAGCATTGCATTTTATGAGCTTGATCAAAGTAATCCCTTGTTCAATAAATCGGTTCAACTCTACATGCACGCTGGTTTGTGATCAGCCGATCAGTCAGGATTCAATTCAAATTTCATATCTTTTAATTTACTTTAACAAGCCATTGAACTTGTGTGGTGTTACTTACTTTAAAGGTGCAAAAGCAACAATTATTATAAGAAATCAGTCTTGAATCAAAGTAACCCTTCATTACTATTTCGTGTTTCAACTTTGAACTTTATGCTGGATAGCCTACAAGTCATATTTTTGCGCTGATCTTTCATTAACACCACCTACGTTAATTTAAGGCAAAGAATATCAGGGAATTCCAAAGCTTAGAATAATATGAATCTATCCAAGCAGCAAAAGAAATAGTGACATCTGTTTTATAGCAAGTTTGTACTAGGCTACAAATTAAAAACTTCAGGTCTGTAGAACTTTTTTTTAAATCATATGCAAAATCAGAACAGATCATAAAATAAATCTAAAACTCCCTTATAATTACTTTGTCCAACTCTGATAACCTTAAAACTGGTTCTACTTGTACTAATGAGGATGTACTAAATTGGATTATTCCGTTTATCCACCCTAACGTAAAATAAATTAAACATAATCTTTATTATAAGCGCAATAAGGTAGAATTTCACGTTGGATTTTTAAAATGGATAAACGGAATATCCCACTAAATAGATAATACCACAGGCATGAAATAACAAATCACTGAGCTCAAATTCCTTACTGTTCTGAATTAAATAAAAATGACCTTACTTTGAAATCATTGTGTACATGGCTCTGACAACGGCAATTGCGTCTAAAATATGTCATGGACTATGTTATTTTATATGAGATTTTAATATTGATGGAAACAGTGTTGATTTAAAGAAGCAAATACCTGTTTTGAGTTCTTTTATTCAACAAGTTTATTAAATATTCTGGTATACGAATTTATATTAAACTAGCGATCCGCTCCGGATACGCACGGGTGATTTCTGGATCTCGACAACAGCGCCACCTTTCGGGTCCAAATGTGAATATAAACCATCTAGAGACCCATTCAAACACACACAAAAAATTTCATCAAAATCGGTTGGATAAATTATGGCACTAGTCCTAATAATTTTCTTTTGCAGAACTTTAAAATGAGTATAGTAAGTAGTTGATTGGACACCCATATGAAGCAGACGATATAAAACAACAAATATTTATTTATAATAAGTTCCAACATATCTCACTTTGATTTATAACTTCGTATTTCGCGCAAAATATGGTCCTGGGCCACCTGTGTCCCTTGACTACCCTGGTGTTTCATCAGTTCATCGCTCCATCCCAACGCTGTGCTCGCCAGTAAGATACTGCCACTCGAAAACCTTTCATCCATTCACAAGTAAGCAATTTTAATACATCTAATAATATGTCTGCATGCATTAAGCATATTAGTAATCCTGTATTCACCACAAAGACAAAATTATTTATACCAATTATGATGACGGTAATTCAAGTACTATTGTTAATTCCACTTTACGCAAGCAACTAAGCAATGAAAAATGAGAATCAAACATTTCGAGCATGTTCTTAGTTGACCATTACACTCTCAGTATTGAGAGGACTGTGCTCAGCATAGGGACTTATACAAAATGTAACAAAAACCTCGTGGTTCCCAACAACTAACTTTACTTCAGAAAACTCGACCTTACAAAAAAAATTAAATTAAAATACATATTATTTTCAAATTGTATGTAGGTTTCTTATCCCTGCATTAGCTGGTGAGTAAGAGTATTGTCAAAGACCCCGCTTTTCGCTATTCAGATGTGAATATAATTTTTTCCTAAAATTTAATTTAGTAAAGTTATTATCGTGAAAATTAAAATCCCTTTAACAACGGCCAAGAAAAATTTCACGATCATAAATGCCATACCTACTGATATGTTCGTTTGTTACATATATTATACAACATTTGTTTGTTACATAACATAACCCTTAAGGTTTTAGCTTTACACTTTACGATGATGATATCCTTCTCACAAATATTAACCAGTTGCTTATCAACTGTACAGGAAATATTAGTGTAATAGTTACATCCAACTACGAGTTTCTCCTTTATAATGTGGGTATGCTTATGTTAAACACACATAACAAACGCCCACAGTCGAAACAATAACTTGTAGACCATAAATACACTTGTTCTTTGCGGAAAATCAAAACCGCGACCCGCTGCGTCGTCTCCAGACAATTAGCTACTGCTCTACTAAGTTATAAAAATGCAGTATTAGGGGCACGGGAATAATCACAACACAATCAGACTCGAAAATCAACAATGTGGCTACACACTAGACTTACCACAAAACATAAACAAAGAAATATTTCCCCTTCTCTCTCTCTCTCTCTCCTTCTCTCTCTCTCTTTCTCTCTATCTTCTCTCTCTCTCTCTCTCTCTTTCTCTTCCTGCCAAGTCTAAATGTCTTTATTTGTATGCAAAAGAAGTTCAACACTCCAAAATTATTAGGCCTATTAAGATCCCACATTATATGAGGTTTAATGTCTCAATGACTTCAAAGTACGTACAATTTGTGATTAATCTCTTATAACTTATTGATTGATTGATCTTATTTAATAATTTGTCAAGTCAGATAGATACAGATAAAAGAATATTTGGCAAGGAGTTACTGATACAGATCTTCTATTGCCTTTCAATCTAAAACCTACTGCAAATAAAATGTTGAGAACAGTATCGTACATATTTTCATGCAGTTTACACCTTTGGTTATAAACCCTTTAATGAAATTACTTTTAAAATTTAAAATTATATACAAAGGCACAAAAGTGTTATATCTTAAAACACTAAAACCTATGTAGATAGTTTGAAATAGCAACAATTTAATTTACATTTTTTTTTTGGTTTTCAATTACTTAAAAATATTTATATCTAATTTGAGTATCAGAATATAGAAAAATTTATGTTATTCATAATCAAAGCAACAAAGCTCGAACTCAACTATGGTAGCTATATTGTAACAAATATGGAATTCCCTCTCCATTCTAAAATGAAACCTTCAACGACATTTATTGTTTTATACATTGCACTTTCAATCATTTAGAAACTTTAAATAAGAAACCAGATACTTTCAGGGTGATCAATTTTAGAAAATTACATTTATTCCAATATTTACTTTCGAAAAATTACTTTGTTTTTTACCCCCGACGAAAAATAGGGGTGTTATAAGTTTGACCGCTATGTCTGTCTGTCTGTCTGTAGCGTAGCTGATAAACAGGTCAACTGAATTGAGTGTGGTTTTTAATTTAAAAACAGGTTTTCTAGCGGTGGTTGTTATATGTTTTATCAAAATCGGTACAGCTGTTTGAAGATCATCAGCTTGTTTTGATTCGGGATTTTTTTTTATTATCAATATAATTACATTTTAATTTTTAATGTATTATTAAACATCCCTAACACAAGTGATTCCAACTTTATTCATAATTGCTGAACAAAATTTTGTGTCATATATGAAAATTTGAAAGTGCAATACAAGAATTTTTACCCTCATAGAAATCAAATGGTTTTCCAGTAAGCGCATTAAGGTCTAAGACTGTACACCTACTGTAAATTTCAATTCAATCTAGTTAGAGAAATGTCAGGTTGCACTATTACAAAGGGATTAATGTCGCTCTAGTTAACAGGCCGCATCTCAATCGGCTCAAGTCGGCGTCCATTTATTCTTGCCACGAGGTAAGGAGACAAGGATGCCAATCAGGGCAAGCGCCACAACACAACTCACCTCAGTAGAACTGAGTAATGTGACTACTGAAAACGCTAGCATTTAGCAGCGCACCAGTGATTCCTACTTTTCCGTCGATTCTGGGGGAGCTCCTCCGAAATCCAATTGGTACCCACCCGCTCGAGTCATCTCCTCCATGCTAGGCTCCTTGCACTCGTGGCCGGCGTGACCCGCTCCTCCACAGTTCCAACATGATAATTTAGGTGGGGCATATAAAACGGGAACAAAACCAGCATATGGAGAAGGGGTGGGGTAAGGTGGAGGTTCACCATTTGCGAAAGGCTGCGGTGGCGGTCGGTAAGCTGGTGGGGGAGTAGGATAGGCGTATGGTCGCGGGTATGGTAAAAAGGGGACTGGTGGCGGCGCATTGGGTACTGAAGGAACTGCGGGTGCCGAAGGGGTGGCTCGGCGGGGAGGTGGCGCAGGAGTGCCCGGCGGTGAGGACGCTGCACTGGAGCCGCTATCTGAAGACGAGCGCGTGGGTGGGATGTAGGCACCTGCTCGTCTTCTTACTCCATTCAACTTTTCTAATGACCGATATTGTTGATGAACAGCACTTAGTTCTCGTAGTCTCTCTTCTCCGATATTATGCCGTATCTGTAAGGAATATGATATTTAAGAACTATGTTATATATTGGATTATATATATATATATATATATATATATATATATATATATATATATATATATATATATATATATATATATATATATATATATATATATATATAGTACCCGGTTGACCGGTTGACGTTTTTTTTAATTCGTGTGTTTTGGAAATTATATTTAGATACAAATTACATACTGATGAAATACGAATAATATTTTTTGATCGTAGCGACATAATAGAAAAAACTAAACTGGTTATTTGAATAAAAATCATGAGTGCAATTAGTTTAATTTAAATTTTCGTGTTTTTAAAAAATACTAAAAAAGGGCACGAAAAAATAGATTTTCTCAAAAAAGAAAGAAACTTGAAAAAAATTAAAAAAATGTCGGTCGGTCGGTCTGGGCTCGAACCATGGTATTACGATTTTGTGACCGCCCAATATACCAATTAAGCTATTTGTAATCATTGATAAACTGTCAAAATTTACCTTCTTATTCTAACGATATTGTAGCAGTTTTTCATTGCCTAAAAATACGGACAAAAAGACATTTTCTAAAAATAAATCCTAGCTAGATCGATTTATTGCCTCCGAAACTCCCTGCACACAAAATTTTATGGAAATCGTTGGAGCCGTTTCCGAGATTCCGATTATATATATATATATATATATATATATATCAAGCTTCGGGGCCTGCGCCTACGTCACAGTGACCGAGTGAAGCCGGCCACAGTCGAGCGTGTGCCTGCTGTACTACCATTTGTCAGTAATGTATATATATATATATATATATATATATATATATATATATATATATATATATTTCGATTGATGATCGACTCAACACATGCTATTTTTGAGGGTACTTAAAAGTAATCTGCCTAAGTAAAGTAACCTAGGCCAGCAAGTGAGATGATTATGGCAAGTCCTCGCTACAAAGACAGAGGCCCATGTTTAATAGTGGACTTTTAAGGGTACATCTACCCCTTCTTACATGCAACCCATATTTACAGATTTTATCGCGATTAATTAACTTTTTAACCTATTTTATTTTTATTATTTTATTTTATTTTATCCCGACGCTTCGGGAGCTTTACAGCACCCATGCTCACAGACTGAGATGTTTGACGTCTCAATGTCATAGTTAGCCCGGCTACCTTCAGTTTTTGAATAATAATTTTTGGTCCAATCTACGCAAATCAAGCTTACAGTATCTCGAAGTTTTGCACTGGTATGCTAGGTTTACATAATGATTTCTTATATTTACGCGAACACTACACATTGAATAAAACTAATTTTCTGCAAATCTTTGTTACAGAGAGCACGACAGCAAACACCTGGACCGAGCTTCAGCACGTCAAGCAAGTTCTGCACGACAACAAGCTTCGGGGCCTGCGCGCCTACGTCACAGTGACCGAGTGAAGCCGGCCACAGTCGAGCGTGTGCCTGCTGTACTACCATTTGTCAGAGATGTCACAGACAAGATTGGCTACATCTTGAAGCGAGCTTCTATTAGCACATTCTACAAGCCGCCGAAGAAGATTAGTCAGTTCCTACCATCCGTCAAGTGTCATATTCCTCTACAAGATGCAGGAGTGTACAAGCTTGATTATGAATGTGGTCTCTCTTATAAAGGACAAAGAAAAAGATCAATTAGAATCCGCGTAAAGGAACATATAGCTGATGTGAAGCATCAACGTTCTAGGAAGTCTGCAGTTTGTGATCATATCCTAGACGGCCCCAACCATTACATCAGATTTGATAGACCACAAATTCTCGCGAAAGAACACCGATTCCTACCAGGGATGATACGTGAGGCTATTGAGATTAAAAAACATTCTAATTTCAATAGAGGAGGCAGGGTACTATCACCTGCTTGGGACCCTATAATCAATAAAATTAAAACTAAGCCCAAGCATACCACTGCAAGACCTCAAGACTAAGTCAGTTCATTTTGCACAGATCGGACCATAAACAATAATTAAAAAAGCTGAAGGTACTCCGGGTTTAACAATGACATCTGGACGTCAGTCTCCTCAGTCCCCCGTGATCATGGGTGCTGGAAAGCACCCGAAACGTCGGGAATTAAAAATAATTAAAATTAAACGCGATAAAAGCCGTAAAAGTAGTTTTAATCAATGGTATGCTTGGGTTTGGGTTTAATTTTGTTAATTATAGGATCCCAAGCAGATGGCAGCACCCATCCTTCTTCTCTATTGAAATTAGGATGT
The DNA here is from genome assembly GCA_036936625.1 of Parnassius smintheus behrii. Lineage (NCBI taxonomy): Eukaryota > Metazoa > Arthropoda > Insecta > Lepidoptera > Papilionidae > Parnassius > Parnassius smintheus. The sequence goes on along the minus strand of JAUPFT010000005.1, from coordinate 26,549,220 downwards.
TTTTAAATTGCAATAGCCTCATGTATCATCCTTGGTAGGAAGGTGTTCAATTGCGAGGATTTGTTGTTTAACAAATCCGATGTAATGGTGGGGGCAATCTTGAACACACTGCAGACTTCCCGGAGCGTCGGTGCTTGACGTCAACTATATTTTCTTTCACGACGGTTTTTATAGGTATTATATTTTATATATATTTATATTTTATAGATTTTATGGCAATATATTGAAAATGGGCCAGATTAGGATCACTCTCAACCGGGGTTCGGCAACGTGCGGCTCGCGAGCCACATGCGGCTCTTTGGATGTGAAGCTGCGGCTCTTTAGTTTCATACGTAAATATTAATTAAAAATAATATTAATTAAAAAATATTAATTGAAGGTAAGAAGCCAATTAACTAATGATAATTTCGAGTCGTGTTTGAAACTTAAAACTACAAGTTATGAGTCAAATTTATCCAAACTTTTTAAAAACATACAACACTCTGATTGAATTTGTTTGCTCAATTGTTTGTTATTGAAGCACAAGTTAGTGTTGTAAGACTTACAATGTAACTATGTAAATGTAATAAGTGGTTATCTAATTATATATATATATATATATATATATATATATATATATATATATATATATATATTATTATATATATAATAATAAAAATATATAATAATAAATTTACCACCATTTTATATGTTTAGCGGAAAGTTGCAAAGAAATTTATATTTTTATTTTTTATTATAATGGATTTCCGCAAAGTAACGCCTGATTCTATCAATTATCTTATAGCGTCTTATTTTTATTTTTTATTTTATTCAACAAGTACACTTACAATACACATATATGATAATCACGAAAACATACACATTTCTATACTCTCAGATATGTATATCAATAACAAGTGTACATAACATTCACAGATTGAGTCATGCAATTTTGGGTTAATTCGGAGTACAAACATCATCCAATCAATAATACAATGCAAATTAGAACTATTCAAGTAATAAAACTTAAATAAGAAAAATCTAAAGATAAAAGAAACAACTTTAATTATTAAAAGGGAATATGATAGATATTATACTCTTGAAGACAGTTGTATATTTTTAATTTAAGTATAAGATATAAGGTATATTATATTGAAGATGTAATTTATATCAAGAACTCAACGATAAATGATTTGTAACTTAATTTTGAATGCAATATAAGAGTTGTTAAATATGTCAATGCCAGGTATGGTTTTAGAAAATTCGTTATATTTTCCAAATATATCGAAAGCCGTTACATTTTTCTGGCGCTTCCCATAGCTGCCTCTTACTACACCTTCAGGAGGTGTGATGGTGCACGTAGAGGAATCATGGATGCAGTGACGTCGTTACTATACAGCAAACGAACTTTCGTTCCCTTTTTATTTTTTTATAATTTAGAGTAATTGTTAACCCATTTTTTGTTTCTTTTTTATATTATGTTAGTGCATATCAACGTTGCTTAGTTTCATCCGTGTTGAAATCTTTCATGCACTTAATCGGTTTAATGATGAAATTACTCCGTATACTAAAATTATCAATAGGTACTATTATTGTTTGAGGTGGAACAGTGATGTAGTTTATAAAATATAATCAATAGTCCCAAGAATTAAAACTTCATAAAAGTTAGACATTCTATGCGAACGAAGTCGCGGGCACAGCTAGTACTTAAATAAAATTATTCAGCTCCAGTTCTACGATTGTCTCCGAAAATGTAATGGTTTTAACCTTTTAACATTTCAATACCCATTGATTCTTAAGTTAGTTCATGTCTAAGAGTACGACAACTAAAAGCGGTGGTGGATTTATGGTATGGGAAATAAAAAATATTGTCGCGTACGTAAATTTCCAAGAACACGGCCGCAGTAGTCAGTGACGTGACACTACTATTTTGTATCGATAATTTGTTATGTTTGGCTTACCTAGTTTTACCGAAATGGGAATGAAATATTAATTACAATTATAAATATTTATTTAAACCTTCTCTTTTTTTCAATTAATTAATTAATTATCTCTTTATTGTGAGACTCCTGGACGATCAACGATGCTTAATGGAAAGTAATCGATACGTGCGTTGCGCTGCAATATGCCCAAGTGGGAGTTAGCGCGCACTGTCATTCTCTGTTTTTCGCACACGTTAATTATTGTCCCTAGTGGCTACGCCTCCTGAGATTTTGCGTTTTTATAAAATATGCCTTAACACAATAGTTTATAGTTTATTCTTTGTTGCATGAATGCTAGAGATATGTGTAGGCGTCGTTATGTATTTATTGTTTGTCTATGTATGATAGCTGCGAACCGGCGACACGGGTCCCGATATTAAAAGACAGTAGAAGGCATTTCTAGCGCCCTATCGTTTAAATTTCTGTGGTACAAAAGTACGTTTGTTGTTCGTTTTTTGTATAAAAAATATAGTCTGTTTTTAAAAGTTATTTGCTTATATTTTGTCTCGTAACAATTTATAAAATTTGCATTTCAAATACAGTGTCGTTCACATGAGAAATAAAGTAGTCAGAAGTAAGTTAAATGAAATGTAAAGTGTTTATTTTCACCACAAACTAATAACAAGCGCTAGCGCAGTTTTTACTATAAATCATCAAAACATCAATTTTTATATTCTACAAGGTCCAATGTGCGAAAATTACGTTTTGTATTATGATTCTGATATATCGTGAATATTATGATAAAATTGTTTTCGATAAAAATAGCATTGAGCAAAGATATCGTAATAAAGTATATACATATGATCGATTTTATATTTATTTATTAGAGGCACCTACTGAATATATTCGTGTCCCAAAATTCAACGATAAACGGGCACCAGAGGGTGGACATGCTCATGACTTACTCAAGAAAAAATAAAAATAAAAAATCTAAATCGTTTTTGAAATTACAAAAAAAATGAAATTCTTCGAAAATCGATACCTCTATACGGTATTTTTAACTACCATGGGCATATTTTAATTTTTTTTTTTGTATTTTTTTGTATCGTCAACCTTAGTAGTACTGCTATATACCACAACCCTTATAAATCAAAGAATACATGTAGTTTTTACACAAAAATCAATCAAAAATACTTTTTCCCCTAAAATTTTGAAAGATTTTTACTTACAGTCCAATTTCACTCATCGTGGTGTAAAATCGATACCCCGATATGGAACTTTTAACTACCATGAGCACATTTTTAATTTTTTTTGTATTTTTTTTGTATCGGCAACCTAGGTTGAGGCAGGCAAGGGTTGTGGTAGTACTGCTATCTACCACAACCCTTACAAATCCCAGAATGCATGTAGTTTTTACACAAAAATAAATCAAAATTATTTTTCCCCTAAAATTTTGAAAGATTTTACTTTCAGTCCACTTTCACCCATCATGGTGTAAAAAAGTACTGACACTACTATGGCAAGTTTTTTAAAAAATTGACGCAACTAACCAAGATTCTAAAATGGTATAATACTCTAGAAAAACTTCTGTGTGGCACAGAATTTTTACTGAAAAATGTTGCATGAATCAAAAAAAAGGGTACAAATATTTGCATTTATTTTATTTTTTTGCATTATTAATATTACAGTAAATGTTCGAATTGTTTGCCACCGGCATTAATACAGGCACGGCATTGCCTTAAAAAAGATCTTTTTTAATTGATATGATCCACAGCCTGAGTGATATTTTGGCGAAACTCATACAATGTTGAAATGGATTTTGAGTAAACCCTGTCTTTGAGACAACCCCAGTAGAAGAAGTGCAGTGGGTTAAGGTCGGGTGAACGGGGTGGCCATAAGATAGGACCAAGTCGCCCAATCCAACGTCCTGGGTACTCTTGGTTTAAATATTCTCGCACAAGACGGGCATAGTGAGCTGGGCAACCATCATTTTGAAACCACATGTTTTGTAAGTCACACAGAGGCACGTCTTCTAATAATTCCGGCAAGTCGTTTTGTAAAAAGTTCAAATAACTATTTCCATCTAAGTTTCCTTGTAACTCAAAGGGCCCAATTACTTTTCCATTTAATATGCCTGTCCATAAGTTAATCTTGAATTGATATTGGGATTTATTTTGTCTCATCAGGTGCGGATTTTCATTGCTCCAACTATGTAAGTTGTGAAGAGCCATTTTTCTTACAGGTTGTCTCATCCGACCATAGAACTTTATCTAAGAATTGGGGATCTTCCCTGTACTTTTGCAGCATCACACGGTAAAATGCGACCCGTAGTGGATAGTCCCGCGGTAATAACGTCTGCCACACGCCTGTAGTGGTATGAGTGAAGTCTGTAACGTTTAAGAATTCGATGCGCAGAACTTTCTGGGATTCCCGTAGCTAGTTCTATGGCACGTACCGAGGTAGTCGAATCGTTTTCTATTTCATTGAGAACTTCTTCATCGCGTCCCAATCTAGGTCTTCCAGCATTTCTCCTGGCAAATGGTAAACGACCCTCCGCAAACGCTTGATGCACATTAATAAATACTCGATAATCAGGGTATCTTTGAGCATTGGGGTACCTTTCTCGATACAATCTGCTAGCAGCGTTAGCATTTCATCGGCATTCTCCATAAATGAGATGCATATTAGTATTGTTAAAACTTTTATTGTGGATTGTGGTACAATAAAAGTTTTAGAAAAAGGTATTAATTTCGCAATAACACCGCGAAAAATACCGTATGAGGACATTATCTGTAGTGTTGAGGACTGTCTGTATAAATATAATATTGGTAATGAAGATTTAGAGGCCATACGTCAAGACATCTCGTCTATGTTACGTCGAAGTTCAGCGCCGAAATTAAATCTCCCCAAAAATGAATTTAACGCGTTGAAAAACTTACGCAACAGACCAGAGCTTACGATTCTCCGCGCAGATAAAGGTAATTCTACGGTTATAATGGATACGTCAGATTACAATTTTAAAATACAACAACTTTTGTCGGATGAAACTACTTATCGAAAGGTCAAAACAGACCCTACAACTAATACGCTTAAAACAACTAGCGATCTAATTAAGAAATACTCCGAAAAATTGAATCTGGACGTTAATTCGATAATACCTTCATGTGCCAAACCACCGAAGTTGTATGGGTTACCAAAGATACACAAACCGAATGCTCCTTTATTTATTTATTTATTATTTATTTACTTTATTGGAGACAAAACAGAAACAAAAGATATGAAAGAAAAATATACAAGTAAAATAAGACAATGGTAATTACAATTGTTTCCTATAAACTGTCTCACTAAGAACATACATAATATTTATATTATGAAGCAGGTCGTAATTGGTATCGTCTGCACAACAAGCAGGGTAACAGGTCTGTACTTAAATAAAAAGAAAACAATCATCTGAAAACAATCATCTAACATGTACAAAAATAAATACTAAATATACTTATATATCTAATTCATAATTGCTACTAAAGTGCTTTTTAATTTAGTTTTAAAAGCTGAACGGGAGATAGAGAACATATCGACGTCGTTAAGCATTTTATTATGGAGGACACACATTCTGTGTACTGGTGCTCTTTTACCAATGTCGGTCCTGGTTTTTGGTATATGAAATAAATTTTTTGATCGGGTGTTTTTGGGTGGTATACGAAACCTTACCTCGGATAATAACTGTGAACACTTAATCTCACCAACACAGATATTCCTAAAAGTAGTGGCGTCGATTAAGGTGCGTCGGTCTTTTAATGACAGCATTTGATATTTTGTTAAGAGCTTTTCATAGGAAACGCGAGGTGAATGCATTCGATAGTTAACAATACGTAAGAATTTCTTTTGGACCTTTTCTATTTCATCTTCGTAAACTGAGTAGAATGGATTCCAAACGGGGGACACATATTCTAGATGAGATCTAACTAATGACTGATAAAGGCAGGTAAGAGTATCTTTGTGTTTAAATGATTTTGTTATACGTGTAACTTTACGTCCAATAGTGAGTCAGATTGATTCGCCAACTTACAGATTGGCCCAATACTTAGCTAAAATATTATCACCACTCAGAGGACACACAAGAGCACACACTAAGGATTCATACCATTTTGTCAGTGAGATAAAAGACCTACATCTTACTGACAATGAAACCATGGTCAGTTTTGATGTTTCAGTCTCTATTTACATCCCTACCTGTTGAAGACTGCATCTCAATTATAACTAGAAAACTAGAGGAAAATAACATGCCAGCAGAATATGCAGTATTACTAAGACATTGCCTTACATCTGGCTATCTATTGTGGAAGGAAGAGTTTTACAAGCAAGTAGATGGTGTGGCGATGGGCTCACCTGTATCTCCCATTGTCGCCGATATATTCATGGAAGACTTTGAGGAGAAAGCCCTCCTTACTGCACCTGTTACACCAAGGATCTACAAGCGGTACGTAGACGATACTTTCACAATTTTACCATCAGACAAAGTAACTGCATTTTTAGAACATCTTAATTCCATAAACTCTAAAATTCAATTTACTATGGAGTTAGAGGCAAATAATTCCTTACCTTTCCTAGATGTGTTAGTCATCCGAAATCCTAATAACACCATTGGTCACACTGTGTATAGGAAAAAGACCCATACAAACCGATATTTAAACGGTGAATCTCACCACCATCCTTCACAGTTAGCTACCGTGGGCAAATCTTTGTTACAGAGAGCACGAGGGATCTGTGACAGCAAACACCTGGCCGCCGAGCTTCAGCACGTCAAGCAAGTTCTGCACGACAACAAGCTTCGGGTCCCGCGCCAACGTCACAGTGACCGAGTGAAGCCGGCCACAGTCGAGCGTGTGCCTGCTGTACTACCATATGTCAGAGGTGTCACAGACAAGATTGGCTATATCTTGAAGCGAGCTTCTATTAGAACATTCTACAAGCCGCCGAAAAAGATTAGTCAGTTCCTACCATCCGTCAAGTGTCATATTCCTCTACAAGATGCAGGAGTGTACAAGCTTGATTGTGAATGTGGTCTCTCTTATATAGGACAAACCAAAAGATCAATTAGGACCCGCGTAAAAGAACATATAGCTGATGTGAAGCATCAACGTTCCGGGAAGTCTGCAGTTTGTGATCATATCCTAGACGGCCCCAACCATTACATCAGATTTGATAGACCACAAATCCTCGCGAAAGAACACCGATTCCTACCAAGGATGATACGTGAGGCTATTGAAATTAAAAAACATCCTAATTTCAATAGAGAAGGAGTCTGGGTACTACCACCTGCTTGGGATCCTATAATCAATAAAATTAAAACTAAACCCAAGCATACCACTGCAAGACCTCAAGACATAGTCAGTTCATTTTGCATAGATCGGACCATAAACAATAATTAAAAAAGCTGAAGGTACTCCGGGTTTAACAATGACATCGGGACGTCAGTCATCTCAGTCCCCCGTGACCATGGGTGTTGGAAAGCGCCCGAAACGTCGGGAATTAAAAATAAAAAGTAAAAATAAACGCGATAAAATCCGTAAAAGTAGTTTTAATCATGTGTAGTGTTCGCGTAAATATAAGAAATCATTAGTATTATACCATTTTAGAATCTTGGTTAGTTGCGTCAATTTTTAAAAAAACTTGCCATAGTAGTGTCAATATTTTTTTACACCATGATGGGTGGAAGTGGACTGAAAGTAAAATCTTTCAAAATTTTAGGGGAAAAATAGTTTTGATTGATTTTTGTGTAAAAACTACATGTATTCTGGGATTTGTAAGGGTTGTGGTAGATAGCAGTACTACCACAACCCTTGCCTGCCCCAACCTAGGTTGCCAATACAAAAAAAATACAAAAAAAATTAAAAATGTGCTCATGGTAGTTAAAAGTACCATATCGGGATATCGATTTTCGAAGAATTTCATTTTTTTTTTGTAATTTCAAAAACGATTCAGATTTTTTTTTCTTTTTTTTCCCCGACTAGTAATGAGCAGTTCCACCCTCTGGTGCCCATTTTTCGTTGAATTTTGGTACACGTTGTGTATCACGATATCGATATAAATTGTAATTATTTTTGTATAGATATCTTCACATGTGTCCCGTTCATACTGTCGGATTTTACCGCCACGGGCGTTGGACATCAATACAATGTTTTTTTAAATAATATTAGTTATTCATCTAACTTACCATACCTTGTTACTGTGTAATAAGTTGCGATACGGTGTTCTGGAATGGTACACCGACTGTTTGACTAATTTAGGTGAAATCCGTTTATTTCAAAAATAATAGTTAGAATGGCATTTATTACATAGTCACTTTTGTAGCTTAGGTGAGGAAGGTAATAAAAAATCGACTACTGAAATATAACCTAATACTAAATCTTAAATGCTTCCTACCAGTAAAAAGGCTCTACAGCTCGCATCACTCAATATATGAAACACGGCAGCATTGTATTGTTATTTGGCACTGGTATTCTTTGTAAGCATGCTCTTTCATGATCCATGCGAAACACTTGAACCATTTATCCTACCACATTAAATCAAATCAATTTTTTTCTTATAAAAAAAACATTAAAAAGATTTAGATTCAGCAATTTAGAATAAATATACCCCTATTACAGCCATAGCAGCCAAGTGCTAGTAGGGCTAATAGTGGCGTAAAACGCGGGTAATTTAGATTCCATTTCAAGTGCTTTTAAGTGCTGATTTACCAAGTGCTTATTTTGTGCTTTATTTCAAAGAAAGTGATAAATAGAGTGTTTTTTTAAGGCCACCTGCCATATTAGGGAGGGGTCTAGAGCACCATTCTAATGCGGTCAGCATTATAATTAAGTTGAAAGCCTCATTTGTTAGGTAACAGAGTGCAATGTTTGATGCAAGGTAAGTATTTGGAGAAGTTGTTATACAACCCTTACACTTCAGATGTTTCTAATGTAAGTAATAATGTAATATATAATACCTCTGCTACTGTTAGGTTTTCAAAGTTAGTGGTAAGGTGTGGCAAAGGTGATTGCTCAGAGACACTTGTTGGGAGTGCTGGTAAGGGTGGTGAGCGTTCTCGTGAAAGACGCCGACGAGCTCTCGGTGATCCTGCTCTGCTACCACCTGGAGATGATACTAGTGGTGATTGTGGCGCTCCTACACTAGTTGGATAATTAATGACCTGGAAAAGATAATATTTTTTATTCAACTTTTAACTGTGGTATTTTTAATAAAAAAAACAGACACCTTGTTTGAACTTAAAAGCAGTTCCCTAAACACACTACTAACCAAGGAAATATAGTTGTAAGAAACTCTCGAGTTTTATAACAATCAATGAAATACTTTTATAAACTAAAATTCAACCAAGCTACAGAATATACTTAAAAAAAAATATCACACATGTATGATGTTAATAAAATATAAATGATTCCAAGCATTATTCACTTATATACATATGGTGGTGTAATAGAATCCACTTCTCACCTTGACACAACTTGAGTGTTTTTCTGGTTAATTATGAAACTGAGAAAACATAACAATAATTATAACCTTAATTTAAAACAAATCTTAGAATTGTGATTACATTGTCAATGTTCCAAATTAAAGCCATATTTTTATATATGCTACATAATGTCTATATACATAAACAGATTATAATGGGCTGCAATTTGTTGCATTTCATGTACAAATAGTGGCATTTAATTTTTACATCTACAGTACAATGTCGATTATCCGAACGTCGATTAACCGAACGACCGCTTAACCGAACTGCTACCTCGGTCCTCGGCACCTCATTTGGATCGACCACCTTCTCGCTTCTCCGCGCAGTGTCCCGTGTTGGCCTACGTTCCGTACCGATAAAATATAAATACGAGATTAACAAACGATTGGAGAAAGGCTAATTTTGCAACCAAGTTATCTAAGAAGTACAAAGTGGTTAAGCTGACAATTACAGATATAAAAACCAAAAGACGACCATATCCAATTTTATATCCAGGCATGACTTTACTAATGGATCGACAAGTCGTAAAACTATGAAGTAACACCAATCTCGATGACGCTGTTGACAAGTGATTTACACAAAAAAACTCAAGGAGAACCTATCTCTGATGCCGTTCTATGTGAAAAGGCAAAACATTAAATGAAATACTTGGAAGACCGTCGAACTTTAAAACGGTTAAGTCAAGACATGGCATTCGTGAGCTTCAAATAGAAGGAGAAAAACTGTCTGCTGGTGCTTCAGCTGATTCTTTCAAAATCAAATTAAGAGACGTATTGAAACAAGAAAATTATGTTTTAGAAAACATTTACAATTCTGACGAAACTGGACTCAATTGGAAGGCTTTGCCAAGAAAAACTAGTGAATTAGCGGCACCTGGTCTAAAGTAAATAATCGTATCACTGATCTAGTAAATATGTTTTCATTAGTATATTGATACATACAATTACACAGTTTGATTATCCGAATGAACCGGTTTTCCGAACACCTATGTCCCCCAATTAATTCGGATAATCGACACCCTACTGTACTTCAAAAGCCTTAATAAGCTTTAATAATAATCCAGTGCTCCATATTACATCTTTTAAAGAATGTATAAATTGGCACACATAATTTGAAACTAATAATAATAATAATAAAAATATATGTATAAATATGTACATATATTTATGCATATATTTATACATATATTTGACTGTATAACCCACAAGAAAAGGCATTTGGAAAATTCAACCCCTGAGTGGGTGAAATTAGATGTTACAGCTTGTTACACTCATTAGACTTATAAAGATAGGTTTGAAAATACAGAGCACTGGTGACAGACACTACTGGATCTGACATATCCCCAGACCCATGACAGACTCATTCATTAATTAACAGTGTGTGCTGTGTGCAGGTGTAGTTGGCATTTTATTATATCCCCTTTATGAAGTGTAGCATTATAGTAAAAATCGTACCTCGATAGGTTGGTTGAGTGGTGAAACAATAATGTTAGCAGGCCATGTATGTTGTCCTATAAATTCTCCCATGTTGTATTGTGGCAGTGGTAATCCAGGGGGTGGGTGAGACACCTCCCCAAGCATTGGTACTACACCACCAGCCCCACTTAATACTGGAGGGGAGCTGAGATCAGCAACGGTATCTGTACTTGTAGGCTGAAATAATACAACAGTTTTTTATGTCAATATGGCTACACTATACTATATATACTATTTAATTCTTAAAAATTGCATTTTATTATGATTTCATTTTGTCTTTCATGCTAACTTTAGCATAAATTTAATGTTTATAATAAAACAATTTGAGTGTTTTAGTGCAAGGAAATGTCCTTTACGCTGCCCCAATGCACTTGCGAACTTCACATGTCTTCGAAACATTTTTTTCTTATTTCTCAGACATGCAGGTTTCCTTACAATGTTTTTTTTGACCCCCGAGCATGTGTTAAAACCTCTCTCAGAAATGAGAGGAGGCCTATGCCTAGCAGTAGGATGTATATAGGCTGTTACTTTACTTTTAATAAAACAGTGAGTTTGGAGGGTTTTAGAGTGTAGTTTTAAGTAAAAAATACATAATACTGAAATATATAAATACTGGAAATTAAAAGAAATCATGAAGAGTAACTCAATATATATCTAGCAATAAAAATGTCTAACACCTGGATAATACCTTAACTGACTTATGGGTGCTAAGTATAGTCCCTTGTAAAAAACATCAAAAATTCAGCCGAAAGTATACCAAGAAGGAATTAATAAAAAAAGTTCCGGGTAGATGGAGTCTTAATCAGAATAAAGAGTCTTTCCTAACAAACAAAAAAAAGATGTCATGTTTGAAAAACCCAGTAGAGATAAAAGAGCCACATAATAAAATTGATTAGAAATAAATGGCAGAAGGATGTCACCAAGTGGTTCTCCAGAGAATGAATACTTCTAAAGATAAACCAATGAGATCTACAAAAAATAACTTGTGATGGGCTGTAGTATTACTACAGCATGTGAGGGTGACATGATCATCCGGTATTAACAAAGTGGCCATATTAATGGTCACTTTTTCATCTAAAACTACAGCTTTGTTTGCATAGATGGCTATCTGATATGATAGCTCTTCATCGGTCACTTAAATAATAAAGCGTCAAAAGGGTGATGCTTTATCAAGTTGACATTATAATAAATATTTTAATTTGAAATTGAAAAGAGCACCTAAAATTTTAAACAAATGGAAATTTCAAGAGGCCTACATTAAGGGACAGCTTGACATGGTATGGTATCAAAAATTTTAATGATTAAAAATTAACTTATGTGATACATTTTTTTTTGGAAAATATTACTCCACATACATATATAATTAAGATTCCTTCAGAACAGACCATATGCAAAATAAAAATTTGCAACTTAACAACATTAAAATACTTATAATTATGAGTACCTAGTGACTTTTTGTGTATGGATATAGAATTAGCATTGGATAAAATTTACTTCATCTGACTTTTTAACCAAAAGTGCCACCTTAAAAAAAGGCATGCTTGGCCTAAGTCAACCGAAGGTTTGATCCAAGCTAAAGATTTCATTAAACAGTCAAAAGGAATTTTTATCAGAGACATTACAGTATTATACTTTATATTGACGTTTTAATTTTTTTTAGCATAAGAAACCTTTGACTTTGGTTGAAGGTAACAGGTAAGCGACAAGTGACTAACATAATACTATTACTAATAATTAAAGTAAAAAGCTACAATAACTGGTAATTTTTAACCGTCTTATCTCTACAAAACTCACTACTACTGTCTTCAATTCCATAAAAGTTTAATTTTTTTACTATGTGCTAGCAGTAATATATTGCCATATTGTTCTGGAATGACAGTAGCCCATGGCCACTAACAATAGCAAAAGCTTGTTGCCTATAACTACCATGATCTCTATGCTTATCACACTTACAGATAATTAAATATCTATAAAATTATTTATACAAATTAATATTTGTATAAATAATTTTATAGATATAGATTAGGGGGTCATTGTAGAAGCGTGCTCGTCGCGACCCCTGCCAGCCCTTTTCAGGGCTGCAATTCTACACAGCTGCGCACCCATGCGAACGAGGGTTAGGGCGTCCCCCCAAGGCGACGCACACCAGCTCGTCCCCGTTGGTGTGGAATGCAGCGCGCAAAGCGGCGATGGGGACCGCCACCCGTCACGCACAGCCCGACACGGCGGACGGAGTGCAGAGTTGGCACGTGGAATGTTAGAGGAGGCATGAGAGATAAGACGAATGAGTTGATCGAAATAATGAAAGAAAGAGAATTAGATGTCGTGTGTATGTCGGAGACCAAACGGAAAGGCAGTGGTATTGAAGAGCTCTCTGGCGGGACGTTAGCTATATGGTCCGGAGTCCCGGAAAGCGAGAACGCCTGCCAAGGAGTGGGAGTGCTGTTGTCGTCCCGGTTGGTCGATCTTATGACTGAATACAAGGTTGTGAACTCAAGACTTCTCTGGGTTCGCTTCAAAATGGGACTGACGAAGTTATTCCTTTTGGCTGTTTATGCGCCGGTAGCTTCGTCGTCCAGGGCTGAGCTGGAGGAGTTTTGGGAGAATGTAAGAGAAGTTCTAGATTTGGTTAAGGGAAATGAAAGAACTGTTGTATGTGGTGATTTGAATGGATGGGTAGGTATCGCTCGACCAGGATACGAGTCGGTGCTTGGAAAGTTTGGAGATAAAAGGGTTAATGATGCTGGCAAGCTTATACTGGCTGTATGCAAGGAAAAGGGTCTTCTTGTGACAAACACTATGTTTAATCACAGGAAGATCCATATGTACACTAGAGAAAGAAAGAATGAGAGAAGTATGATTGATTTGTTCCTGGTGGATGACCGACTGCGAAAACAGGTGATGGATACACGAGTGTTCAGGGGTGCTGACCTGGGAACGGATCATTATCTAGTAATTACTAGATTTAGGGGTTTGTTCGCGGGTTGGCGCCACCGGACGGCAGTAACAGAACCACAGTCGGTCTGTCGCATCCGAAGCTGGAAGCTTCAGGAAGCGGATACTAGGGACAAATATCACACGAGGGTAGCCGAAAAGCTTGACACCATCGATGGCAGGAAAGAATGTGTGGAGAGAACATGGCAGAACCTTAGGGATGGAATGGTAAGTGCAGCGGAAGAAGTATGTGGTACGACAAAAAGAGGTAGTAGTAAAAGAAGAGATGCATGGTGGAATGATGAAGTGAAAGAAGCTGTAAAAAAGAAGAAAAAAGCATGGTTACACTACTTGGCCTCTAGTTGGCATCTAGTAAAACATTGATTGAGGAAGTACGTGAAAGGTGTAGAATAGAAGCGGACGAGAGGTTGTCGCACAACTTTAGGGAAAACTCCAAACTCTTCTGGAAAGAGGTTGGAAGGTCCCGGAGTGGTGCGACAGCTTTAAGAATGAACAAAGTGCTTTCGAGAACCAATGACGTCCTCTCAGAAAAATCGGACGTCATGCAGCGATGGAGTGAATTTTATAGAGAATTGTATGCGTGTCATGATCTTAGTGAAGGATCCGGGGGTGACGCCGTGACTGGCACGCCAGACACGGACCTCGATGACACTGAGGTCATCAGCATGAAAGAGATTGAACGTGCGATTCGAAGTTTGAAATGTGGTAAGGCTGCGGGACTAGACAGAGTTACTGCTGAAATGGTCAAGTACGGTGGGCCTCGCATCTGGGACAGCTTTCATCTGCTGTGCAATTTGTGCTGGCGGACGGGAGATGTCCCGGATGATTGGCGATCCGCGGTTATTGTGCTTTTATATAAAGGTAAAGGTTCACATTTTGACTGTGGGTGCTATCGGGCGATCAGCTTGACCAGTTTAGCAAGTAAAGTTTATTCGAAGGTTTTGACACGCAGGATGCAAGAGAAATCGGAAAGATTCTTATGGGAGGCACAATGCGGATTTAGACCTGGAAGAGGATGCACGGATCAAATGTTTTCTCTCCGCATGATCACAGAGAAGCTTCTGAGTGTTAACCAGAGGATTTTCTGTGCTTTTGCGGATCTGGAGAAAGCATTTGATAAGGTTATAAGGAAGAAAATGTGGGAACTGTTGCCGGGATATGGTGTGGATGGTCGACTGTTAAGGGTTGTGCAGTCACTTTACTATGACTGTAAAGCCTGTGTGCGGGTAGGGCTTGACCTGTCACCCATGTTTAGCGTCCAAGCGGGCGTAAAACAGGGTTGTGTCATGTCTTCCTGGCTGTTCATACTGTATCTCGACAGCTGTTTACAGAAGCTGAAAGATAGCTGTTTGGGTGTGAAATTGGGTGACATAAAAGTTAATTGTCTGCTGTATGCTGATGATGCAGTGCTTATTGCACCATCAGAGAAGCAGAACTGCAGGCATTAGTCACGTGTATGAAAGAGGAATGTGAAATTAAAGGTCTCCATTTGAATGCTAATAAAACTAAGGTTCTGGTATTTGAAAAGGTCGAAGAGAGAATGAAATGTGAAATATGGGTAAATCAGGAATGTCTAGAACAGGTAAATGAAATTGTATACTTGGGGAGTGCTTTCAGCCGGGATGGAAGATGTGATTTAGATGTGGATAGGCGTGTCGCTGCCGGAAACAAAGTCAATGGTGCCCTGAATGCATTAGTAAAAAGGCAAGGTGTGGTGAAGAGTGCACGCCTTGCAATACATAACGCAGTGTTGGTACCGACTTTGTTATATGGCAGCGAAACCTGGGTATGCCAGAAGAAGCATAAAAGCAAGTTGAATGCAGTGGAGATGCGATCTCTTCGTAAAATGTGTGGCGTTACCATAGCCGACCGAAAGCGAAACGAAGAGATTCGCAATATGGCAGGATTGAAAGATGACCTTATCACAAAAATTGATAGGGGCGTACTCCAATGGTTTGGGCACGTCGAACGAATGAGTGAAGACCGAATGGTGAAGAAAATATATAGAGCGAAAGTAAATATTAAAAGGTGTCGAGGTAGACCGAGACTAACTTTCGAAGACCATGTGAGCAAATTGCTCGAAGAGGGGAGGGTCAAGAGTACTCGGATACCTAGACGTGCATGTATGAAGAAGTTAATGAACCTGAAAGAAGCGAAAGAGGTATGTAAGGATCGTGACACTTGGCGATCTGTTCTCTCTGGCTACCCCGTTAGGGATTGTGCGTGACGATAAGTAAGTAAGTAAGTACAAATTAATATACCTATAATACCTGTGGTGGTCAACCTGCCCGCTGAGTGTGGTAACTATAGCAAAATTAATATTCTATATATAGCAATATAATAATGAGGCAATCTGCGGGGGAAGGCTTTGTTCAGAGGTGGACTTTTATAAACTATAATGGGTGGATGGATGTATGGATTCAATACATACACATTCCCCTGCACATAGACCAATGTTATATTAACATTATAGACCAATTTGTAATCTAATATTTAAAAATTAAAGTTTGTTTGTATTTTATGTGCTGCCATACTGTTCATCAGATTGCGGTAAAACTTTGTCACCTTATTGCTTGAACTAGCACAAAGGTTATAGGTATATTACAATTAACTTAAAGTAGGTGGCACAAGTATCGCACTGACAAATTTATTTGAAAATTATATGCCATTTAATGTTAATGCATGTATTATCATTCTTAATAAAAAAAAATTATAACTATTTAACATTTACAACAATTTTTCAAAATTAATTCTTTGGCGGCAGCAACGCACCAGGTAACAGCTAGTAATAATATAAGCAACTTTTTTTGGAATAAGTTATAGCCATTTTCTAATTGGATTATAAGCAGCTGACAATTGTCTTTAAGGTATTTCTGTTTATTTTAGTAAATAAAGAAACAAAATAATTTAGTTAAATAAAAATTTAATAATTAATGTAAGGTAGCTTTTCTTATTTATTTATGTGGCCATGCTTAGTGACATTGTAGCACTTTCTACCTTAAAATAAACAATGTAATAATATGATGCTATCACAAACACATACAGAAATACACAGTATAAGTAGTAAAAAGTGTCAGATAGTAATTGCTTTCAAGTGATGTTGAAGAATCATATATAAGTAATAAAACTTTTTTTAGATATATCTCTGACCCATAATCTGCTCTGTTGATCAATCAATGAATAATAACTAATAATGACATAACATGTATCTGCTAACATATATTTACTTAGTTACATGAAGGTAAATATGAAAATATTATAACAATGGCACTTACCTGTACCCCGGGTGTTTTAACAAACATGATACCAGGCGGTGGCCCCAAGCTAGACAAATTAGGTGGTGGAACTGACATATTAGGTGTGATACTTGATTGATTATGGCATCCACTCACAGGTGGTACGTTAATATGATCTTGCTGTTCTTGGTAGTGTATCCGTTGATTTTCAAGCTTCAACTTATCTAATATTTCACCAAAATGTGATTTCTGGTCGAATGTAAAGGCAGGATGATGTAATGCCATGGTATACAATAATAAAATCTCTTCCAAAAGATCGCCGTACAAACCCTTTATTAAGCCACTTTGCTCTAAACTGACCATAGCATTATACAATGTAGTGGCACAAGCAAAATTACAGGAACGTAACAATGAAACATATAAAGCCATTTTTCGACGTGTTCTTGGATCTGTGTTAGCGCCGCCGATGTCCGCAGCCAGATCTGTAGGATTGTTGGCTCTAAGTTCGGCACCACGCAACTCCTGAAAGTCCCGCTTACCGAGCTCTTCTAAATACGTGCCAATAAAGCGTAGTTCGAATGGTAAGCACATGTTTAACAATGTACACATTGCGTCTATGCGTTTATAGCTTTCCAATTCTTTAAACCATGATACCACGTCCTCTTTGCAAACCATTTCCAGAACACATTGAAATTTTATGAAAAGAATCAACCGGTCGCCTGCAGTCGCAGCACTTCCTTAGCTTATATTTGTGGGCACACACCTTTGTGGTGATAATTTGATGTTAATACTCTAAATCTTTTCGACTGTAACATTAGTAATAAGACTTTTTTAAGGTTTTTATCAGTATTCCCTAAGTAGTATACCTATTGGTTAAGCAACTACGAGCAATGCTAGTAGTTTTGTCTTTGCTTTGTCTTGTCTATACTATTAGTATACAGATATTAGTTAATGTAATTTTTTTTACTAAGATTTTTGGCTTGGATGCTTGTTTTTTAAGCCATGTCTTCATTTCATTCGACATCTTCGTTTTTATAGATTTTCTATTATGAATTTAATGTCTATTGTGTGTCTATTTATAAATAGATAATTATAAAATGATGTAATGTAATAATTAATGATAAAATATTAAATTCCGTATTTTTCAAAAACACGGTAAAGTAGTGAATATGACAGTGAAAGTGAATCCATCGCATATAATGCGATGGGTTCACTTTCACTGTCATATTCACTACTCACAGTCCTGGGAAGAACCAGCAAGAAATCCAGCGGGACATTTTTTTAAATAAATTTTACAATGTGGCCAATTTACATAATTTATTTCAGAAACAGCAGGGGTTATTATCAACTATATATTCATCTATATCATAATAACACTTTTATACAGTTTTTGTTTAATTAAATATTTAAACTTGCTAATAGAGATCTTGTATATTTTCTGGGACTTTATTGAAATAGCGTATACATTTTCCTAAGAATGAATCACTGACTTTGTGGCGTCGAGAAACTGGTAACACCAGCTTGTGTTTGTTCCTACAGTGCTTACAGAATATATGTCACTTTTTAATATAATAATAATATTCCACAAATATCACACAACGCCGTCTAGTCCCAAGCTAAGCAGAGCTTGTGTTGTGGGTACTAGACAACTGATAAACATACTTATATATTTCTAAATACATAAATATTATAGATAAATTACACCCGGATACAGAACAAATGATCGTGCTCATACAAACATTTGTCCTGGGTGGGAATCGAACCCACGAACTCCGGCGTAGCAGTCAGGGTCACTAACCACTAGACCAACAGGCCTGTCATAAAACTACCTTTATTTTTGTTAACATACATCAAATTTTCATTGATATACTGACAGGTCAAAGTTAATATATTTATTTATTTAAATTCTTCTCTAAGAGACTCTCTCTGTTTAGGGTTGTAATTAGCTCTAATGGTCCTCTTCTGCAAAACAAACTAGTTTCTAAATCAGCCGCATTCTCCCAAGGCAAAGTTTCATATGACATTATGCTATGGAAATACCTGAAATAAACTATTCTAGCTGTCTCGACACTAGTGAGATCTCTAATCTATTTTACAGCATAAGCTGCAGAGCTTAGTCTACTTGCTAGTTTAGATATATGGGGGTCCCACTGAAGCTTAGCGTCGAGAGTGATGCCAAGTCAATTTAATACATTTAGTTTTACTGACGTTTTAATGTAGATTATTAACGCACTAATGCACTAATTTCTATATAGCATTATTCACTTCGTCACCTTTAAATGATTGACGTTTAAGTTTAAAAATCAAGGTTTAAAAATTAAGTTTAAAAATACAGTGATATATGATCTTTCATTATAAAGCTCATATAACTTTCGCCTATTTTTATGAATGCCTACTGTCGCCCATTCATTAAATGATTTGCGACTGTTTAAAGAGAAAGTTATAGAAGTAAATATTATATTAAATTCACAAGTTATAATTTTAATAATGTACCATACAAATAATCAGCACTATTTTTAAAAGAAAGTGATGGAAGCCCTTTTACAATATTACTTCTAAATCGTTTTAAACGATGTTCATAATTTATTGGAACAAACACAACTTTCTCATTTTTCTGTTTTTTTTTTTTGTGTATGTAATGCAATGAGACTCACTGTCCACAGTGATCTGAACTTAAATTTTGAATGATGGATTTATGCAAGGGCTTAACATCTGCAAAAATGTTATCTATACAGGTCGCACTAGACCCAGTAATACGAGTCGGTTCTAAGAATAAATTAACAAGATTATACGATTTAAACAATGAGGTAAACTTAATATTAATAAAAGAAGTTTCAAGGAGATTAATGTTAAAGTATCCACATATAACAACAGTCTTGCTCTGTTTACTAAGTTTGAGCAAAACTTCTTTTTACCAATGTTTTCAAAATATTCGTAAGTATCACATGGGTGTCTGTAAACACTCACAACAATGAGGTGCTCGAACTCGATACAAGCCATTTCTACAGTCCGCTCAACAGAGAGGCTCACAATATCTTTACGTTCTTTATATAGTAAAGATTTGTCTGCTAATATTAAGGAGCCACCACGTAAATTTTTTTCTCTACTGAAGGAACTGACCACCTGGTGATTTCTGAAATTAAACATTAAATTATAATCTTTTAGCCAATGTTCAGTAATACAAAGGATATGTATGTTGTTACTATTTAAAAACAATTCAACTTCCAATTATTTGCCCATCATGCCTTGTATATTATCATGCACCAGGTGTAAATAATTCCTATTACTTATTTGTGGGCTGCATTCTAAATTAATTATTAAACTCTTATCATTATAATTGCTTGAGATTGCCTCTATTGTCGCATTCACTAATTTAAATTTATTGGAACTGATTCCAAATAAAGTGTCAAATCATTATGCTGCTCAATAGAAGCAGTCTTGGTAGCCAAAAACTTGGCTAGCACATTTGCTATCAGTCTTAAATTATATTTGGATAGGTAATACCTTTCATCTGTCCAAAACTTCTTAATTACATTATTTATGTCAATTAAATGAAATTTTTCATTATTATCCTTACATGTTTCAAATTATTATTACAAATTAAATTATTGATTTGTAAATTTAAATTATTTTCTTGTGGCAATCCCTGTATATAAGGTAGTGTGAACAAGACAATTTTATTTACCTACATTAAAGTTATTAAGTTGTTCAGTATATCTTAATAACTGTTTGTTGTTTACACTGCCTCTTCTACCAACCAAAACTATTATTGTACTATTTGGACAAAATTTATTTACTATAATTTTATTTAGAATGTCACTAAGAGATGCTCCAAGCATGCAAAAATTTGTAATTTTTGTCCCTTAAAAGTCTTAGTTAAAATTATGCCTACATTTTTTCCCATATCATCGCTATACACAATTATATTATTTTTGATAATATTTGAATTATATTTTATTTTAATCTCCTCTCTTATGGTACTGTCGTAGAGTTTTGGTGGTGATATAATATTATCAGCACACACCAGCAATGCTTTATTGCATTCCTTGGGGTAGGCCTATGTTTAGCAGTGTTGAACACTTGTGAAGTGCTGTGATAATGATAATGATTGATAAGTTTTTACGGATTTTATAGCGTATAATACCATATTTAATTTTTCCGACGTTTCGAGCACTTTACAGCACTCATGGTCATGGGGGGGGGGGACTAAGGTGTTCGATATCCCAATGTCATAGTTAACTACGGCTACCTCCAGATTAAAACTATTATTTTTGTTCCGATCTACGCAATATGAACTTATAGTATCTTAAAGACATGCAGTTCAATGCTTGGTTTGGGATTTAATTTTATTAACCTTTTGAGCACCACGCCAAAAATGCATTACCGTGTCCTGTACGCCAAAGCGAAAAGTAGGCAAAAATACCTACGAAAAAAATAGTGTAGTAGTGTCAAGAGTTGATATATCGATAACACAAAATAACTTGATTTTGTTGGTTTTTATGCAATAAATGACTCTTTATAATCTGGTATGTTTTATTTAATCTTGTACTGTCTTCCACTCTTGTTATATATGTACTTTGTAGATAAATAAAATAAACAATAACAATAAAACAGTAGTAAACCACAACACTACTCTTCATCGTGATGACTTCACTGTCACGACTGGACGACAACGGCGTAGCTGGCCTTCCTTTTTGAAACTTTTTTAGAGATGTAGCCGTGTCGCACGTTGTGTATCGATTTCGGAATCGATCTAACCAAAATATTCAGAGATCGACTCAAAATATTTTATGTGTCGGGGGAGTCGTAAACCAAGTTAAGCACAAAAGAAGTCTTACGCTCTTATGACAATGGGGGTTTGATATGATGCTGATGCTACTACATGATTTTGAGATAATCATAATTATAATCTTTATTGCAATCAAATGGTAACAATAGAATTTGGAATTTTAAAAAACAATAGTCCGCATTTGAAGCCAGTTTGGGCGTAGCAATTATAAAAATATTAAATATTATTTTAAAACTACAAGATTTCATTAATAAATTGCATTATTAGATCATATTTTTTTAAAATCTTGTAAATTTAATTAAATTAATAATTACAATATCAAGTAAAAAATAATTATTACTATTATAAATAAAAATAAGTAAAAAATAATAATTGAATAAAAAATTTAATTAAATTAGATAGGCACAGGCCGAAGTTGTCCACACAAATTAAATAACATTTGTACCAAAATATTCATTTAAATTATAGAAAAAATTTTCAATTAAATATAACTTTAATTTGGATAAAAATAATGTAGTACTCGTTAAATTTATTATGTCC
Source organism: Parnassius smintheus behrii (assembly GCA_036936625.1). Classification (NCBI taxonomy): domain Eukaryota; kingdom Metazoa; phylum Arthropoda; class Insecta; order Lepidoptera; family Papilionidae; genus Parnassius; species Parnassius smintheus. The sequence continues at coordinate 26,526,811 of JAUPFT010000005.1, read as the reverse complement.
CGAAACTCTTCACCACTGCGTTGGAAGACGTTTTCAAGCTACTGGACTGGAAAGAATATGGTATTAACATCAATGGCGAGTACATCACCTTCGATTTACCGACGATATAGTCCTTATGGCAGAAACGCTGTAGGACCTTAGCACTATGCTCAATGACCTCAATAGTGTCTCCCAACGGATAGGTCTTAAGATGAACATGGACAAAACAAAGATCTTGCTTAATGTCCATGTCGCACCTATGCCGGTAGTTGTTGGGAGCACTATGCTCGAAGTTGTTGACGAGTACGTTTACCTGGGTCAAATAGTCCAACTAGGTAAGTTTAACTTCGACCGAGAGGTCAATCAACGGATTCGACTCGGCTGGGCAGCGTTCGGGAAATTACGACACATCTTCTCGTCAGGTATACCTCAATCTCTGAAAACTAGAGTTTACAACCAGTGCGTATTGCCAGTGACGACTTACGGACCTGAGACATGGTCCTTCACTGCTGGTCGTATGAGGACGCTCAGGGTCGCTCAGCGAGCTATGGAGAGGGCTATGCTCGGAGTTTCTCTGCGTGATAGACTCAGAAATGAGGATATCCGCAGTAAAACCAGAGTGACCGACATAGCTCAACGGATTAGTAAGCTGAAGTGGCAATCGGCCGGCCATATAGCTCGAAGAACCGATAACCGGTGGGGAAGAAAGGTTCTCGAATGACAGCCTCGTACCGGTAAGCGTAGTGTAGGGCGACCTCCCACGACATGGAGTGACGACCTGGTAAGACATGCAGGAAGTCGATGGATGCAGGTGGCTCGGGCCCGTGTATTGTGGCATTACTTGGGGGAGGCCTATTTTCAGCAGTGGACTTGTGCAGGGCTGTAATGATGATGATGATGAACATGATAGAGCGTGAATAAAGCTAATTAAACGTTGTAAAAAATGTATATTTTTCATCGGGATCGAAATTCATTTTGTCTCATCATCAAAGGTATCGTTAGTACTATCGTCTGTCTTCGTTTTCGGGAGCGGTTTCACAAACACCCGTTATCCTATACCTTTAAACGAGCAATTCTTGTATATATATATAATCGGAATCTCGGAAACGGCTCCAACGGTTTTCATAAAATTTAGTGTCCAGGGAGTTTCGGGGGCAATAAATCGATATAGTTAGGATTTATATTTAGAAAATGTTTTTTTGTCCATTTTTTCTGGCAATGAAAAACTGCTACAATATTTGAAGGAAAATTTTGACATTGTGTTAATGATCGTAACAGCTCAATTGGATAGCGAGCGGTTACGAAATCGTAATGTCTTGGTTCGCGTCCTGCCTTCGGTCCGAATTTTGTTTTTTTTTTCAAGTTCCCTTCTTTTGTGAGAAAATCCATTATTTCGAGCCCTTTTTAGTATGAAAATACGAAAATTTTAATTTAACTAATTGCATAAATTTTTTTAATTAAAACCGAGCAATGCTCGGTCATCCAGGTACTATGTATAAATATGTGTATTCTATTTTATTTTATCACACTAATCTGTCTATCTGCAAAGGCTCGAATATACGTTACTGAAATTTACTTCTAATCTCAACTTAAAACTAGTTTAATTTTTTACTAAAATGATTTTGCGCAAATTAAAATTAAATTCGAAGAAAAACTAAGTAAATTAGCTTAATAAATTACACAAACAGAGACAAAAGTAGCTATTTCCATTAATTAAGGCTTTGTTAACAAATTATTAAATATTATTGCAATACAAATCTACTACACGCATCTACTGTTTTGTTTCACAAATGTTTACGCGTGTAGTTGCCAACCTTGACAAAACATTTGTGGGAGTGATTTCAATGGGAAATTTTGTTTCAAATATGATATTATTTGTTAGTTTTCAGCTTATTATATTATACATGTACTTATCGAAAGTAAGACGCTCCGGCCGTTAAATTGCTTTTCGGGCATTATTCTTGCAACACTTTTATATACACATTGCGGCATTGTGAAACGTGTATTTGCTGTGTTTCAAGTGAATTCACGACTGAAGTGCGCTCTTATTTACTGAGACAGACTTTTAGCGCCAACCCGATATCTAGTTGATCAAAGTTCAATATCTTCTTCAGGGCATTGGCATAAATCGCAAAATCCTATGCTATTTAATGTTATGAACAAACTGCATTCATTTTTACTTGGCCATTTTTATTCCATTTTATTTTAACTCTTCATCTACAAGAAAAAGAATTAAAAACCATTTAATTATTTAATTGCTTGCTAAAACTGGTGATTTAAATATAAATATAATTCCTAAAAGTATAGAGCAGAATTATGAGCGCAGTAATAGGTTTCAATACCTTAATATGATGAGCATGCATGGCTTACTCGTTGGTCACTACCTGCCAACAAGAGGTGTTAGTTGCTTAGATCATTTTATGCAATAAAAAAGAAATAAAAAGAATGTTCAAATTTCCGTTTTAAACACCACTGTCACTGATCATTCTATGATATTGCAAACCTTGTCAAATATAAAGATAAAAGAGAAATTTGTAAATACCAAATTAGGGACTAATTTTACAAAGGCACTTAATAGTTTAATTGATAAAAACTTCTCAGAAATATTGTTTTGTGATAATCCCAATTTTGTGATAGAAATGCTCATAAACAAAATAACCGAGTCATTACAAGATAACACTACTGAAATTCAAGTACCCAAAAGCAAACGTGTCATGAAACCTTGGATCACTCCTGGAATTTTACGCTGTATTAGGAATAGAAATAAAATGCAGAAAAATCTTCGTGTGGATCCCCTATAATGAAGTTCTAAAAATAAGCTATAAAAGATATCGAAATTATTGTAATAATTTACTTAAAAAATTAAAACGCAAATATGAAACACAGCAACTAGCACTTTCATCTAAAAACTCAAAGAATCTTTGGAACAACATAAAAAAATAGCCCGTTTAAATAGCTCAAATACCGGTAATTCAATTTTGTTAAATATAAAGCCATCCCCTAAGGAATCCGTTAATTATATCAATAACTTTTTTGCTAACACGGGCAAGTCTCTAGCGGATAATCTTTTAAAAATTAATACAAAAATAAATAATCATTTAGACACTAATCGTCACAGTCTAAATCGTTTGTGCTTTTAGACACTGATATAACAGAGGTACATGATATATTTATGAGCCTCAAATCAGACAGTGCACCCGGATATGATAATATTCCGACAAAATTCCTCAGGCTTGCTAAAAATAAAGTGGTCCCTATTATTTGTCATTTAGTTAATATTTGTTTTAAGCAGGGTATTTTCCCGTCATTATTGAAACAAGCCATAATAACTCCGGTACACAAAAATGGGAGCAGAGACGACGTTAATAATTACAGGCCTATTTCTGTTCTTTCCTCTATCTCAAAAGTAATAGAAAAACTAATAAATAAACGACTAGTACAATACATCAATAAATTTAAGGTACTGTCTGACATGCAATTTGGTTTTAGACAAGAAAAATCTACAGAAGACGCTATAACAGCTCTTAATTCCCTAATCGTTGACCTACTAGATCAAGGAAAGAAAACCCTAGCCGTTTTTCTAGACCTTAAAAAGGCCTTTGACACTGTCTCTATTCCTATCTTAATACAAAAACTAGAAACAATTGGCATCTTAGGTACACCACTCAACTTATTCAAGGATTACTTGTCTGAAAGAAAACAAAAAGTCAAAATTGGACAGTGTGTTAGTGACGACTCCTTTGTTACCAATGGTGTCCCACAAGGCAGTGTACTAGGCCCTACCTTATTTCTTGTTTATATTAACACTTTATGCAACCTAAAAATAGATGGAGCTCAGTTTTTTTCATACGCAGATGATACGGTTGTTGTATTTCAAGATACAACTTGGGAAGCAGTTCGCAAACGCACTGAACTGGGACTGGCTGAAATAGCCTCCTGGCTTAGGACTAATTTGCTTACTCTTAATGACCAAAAAACTAACTACGTATGCTTTACCATCAATAACCGGACTCAGCCACAAAATGATTTTAATATAAAAATTCATAAATGTAAAAACGTTATTGATACTGATTGCACTTGTCCAACCATAAACAAAGTATCGGCTATTAAGTATTTAGGTATAATTATAGACCAACGTTTGACGTGGCACAACCAAATAGTGCATCTTATGGGCAGAGTCAGAAAGCTAATTTGGATTTTTAAGCAACTTAGACATATGGCATCAAAAAATATACTAACTAAAGTATACACTGCATTGGTACAATCTTTACTGGCATATTGCATTCCTATATGGGGTGGCACGTCCAAAACCAAATTCATGGAAGTAGAAAGGGCTCAAAGAGCATTACTCAAAGTAATGTTTTTCAAACCGTACAGACTTTGTACAGAAAAATTATATAATATATGTGAGCTACTTACAGTAAGAAAATTATATACTTTACAAACCGTTTTAAAAACACATAGTAGTCTGTCTTATGATTCGAACATTTTGCAAAGAAGAAGAGGTACTGTAATAGTAACACAAAAAGTAAACACAAAATTTGCTTCTCATGAATATAAAAAGCAATCAGTTTTTATATACAATAAAATAAACAAAATTCTCAATATATATAAATTGAATAGATATAATTGTAAACAGTTGTTGACAAAATGGTTAAAACAATTAGACTATGATAAAACAGAGGCTATTTTACAATGCATTATTTAGACACTACAATATTAGTAAGCAAATACACATAAACACATACATAAAAACACACACACACACACACACACACACACACACACACACACACACACACACACACACACAAGTTTCTTTAATAGTTTATATCCTACGGATTAAGTTGATCACTGTTTGTATTATGGCTATGGAAGAGCGGGATCTTCTGGCACAGGTGTTTTTTCACTTAAAAGAAGATTTCCACAATCTCAAGATCATTGTAAAAATTTTTAGATGATCAAGAAAGATTTATTATTTATTATTATTATTATTACTGTAATCATCTCACTGAATTAAATATTAAAAATAAATTTTGTTACTTACATATGAAAAATATACTACTTACAAGTTAACATTCATTCTTAATATTCCACAAAACAAATTATCACAATTTTACCCGTAGAAGTTATAAAATAAATCCAGAAATAATTTTAACGGCAAGATTTTTAAGCAGATCGTTAACAAAATGGTGAGGTTGCAATGTTTCGTCTAAATATATTTCAAATACATTCCTAACGCTTACTTTCAAACTAAATTGAATGAATGAATGAATATACTTTTATAGTAAGCCACAAACAAACATACAGATAACAAAAACAAAAGCAGATTATGTGTAAAATTTGGCGGCCTTATCGCAACATAGCGATCTCTTCCAGTATGGAGTGTAGAAATAAGGAGTACCAACTCTCATAGTAGCATAGTTGAAAAAGAGGTCTTATGTAAGCAGTAAATAACAGCTCAAAAACTCTCCACAATAGCGCTGGAGTAGCTACTGGGATGAAATGAACATAGCAGTTGCGCCGGCTTAAGTGTGGTGCTAAACTGATCAGTAGCTCTAAAATCTAAAATAATTTTATTTCGTGAATATAACCGCGAAAAAGTCGTCTATCCCACTAATATTTTTCGGTGCGTTCTTTAAAATTTACCCCGTAGCTATAGTGGCGCCACCCTTATTTAAATTTTTATGGACACTTTTTAATACACAGTCTGTACTCCTTACTTCTACACTCCATATCTTCCAGGCAACCAAAGGTGTAAGGAATAGAACAATGAAAACTAGGTAGGTGGTGCAATATAATTAAACATAATATAATATCACTGCATGCGATTTATAGACAGTACATGCAATAAAATAACGTATAATTATAAAAATACATATAATAAAAAAGTAAAACATATTGATACGCGCTCAAGTCGACGGCACTAGCGCCATCTAGTCTCGAACCGAAGAACTAAACTTCTTGAAGTCGAAACACGAACTCTCGGTACCTTGCGCGTGTTAACTTGAATATTGCGGATATTTCGCTGCTAATTTATATAACAAGCGACGCTTCGGAGCGGAATAAAGTGAATCAGTGTGATTAATTATTAGTGTTTTTAACTTTAGTTAGTGTAAAGTGAATTAAAGTGTTAATTAAGGTAATTCTATCGGCAATTTTTATTGTCACGAACCTCAAACTCGTAACAATTGATGTCAGAAGTGAGATAAAATCATGCCGATTTTACCTAAGGAGGAAACGGAGGGTGTCCGTACCCGAAGTCAACGCCAGCAGGAGACGGACCAACGAAGATTTGGTGGTGCAACGCCGCAGACGTCGGAGGGCCAGCCACCGGCTGCAGGCCCGTCGGTAGCTCCTATATCTGCAGCATCTGACTTAGGTGTTCTGATGGTGATGATGCAGGGACAGGCTCGCTGACAGGAGGAACAGGTCCGTCGGTTGGAAGAGCAGCTGCGGGGTGGACAGGATGAACAGGTTCGCCGACAGGAGGAACAAGTTCGCCGACAAGAGGAACAGTTCCGTCGATTGGAAGAGCAGCTGCGGGGCGGACAAGAGAAACAGGTCCGTCGTTTGGAAGAGCAGCTGCGGGACGGACAGGAGGAACAGGCCCGTCGGTCGGAAGAGCAGATACTCCTCATGAAGGATCTTCACGCTACCTTCGGGAAGGAGATCAAGGAGGTGAAGGATAGGGTTCCTCAGCATGACAACCACCTGTCAGAAGCTGAAACCCAAATCGCGAAAGCTGAAACCCGAATCGAGAAAGCTGAAACCCGAATCGACCAAGTAAACAATCGGGTTAACAACGTAATGGCTGACATGAAGAAATCACTGGACGAACTCAAACTTGGAGATGGAGCTACAGCTCCCGTAGTAGCTACAACATCTTCGCTACGTGGGTTCAAGGTGCCACCGTTCGACGGTACCTCTTCCTGGTCAGCCTACAAAATCCAGTTCGAGGCTGTTATGAAAGCGAACGGCTGGAATAAAAGTCAGGCCATGACTGCTCTCACACTAGGCCTGCGCAACCAGGCTTTAACAGTTCTGGAAGCTCTCGGTGAGGAAGTGACTTATGAGCAACTCCTTGAGGCATTGGAGGCGAGATATGGCAACGCTAACCTGGAACACGTCTTTCGTGCGCAGCTTAAAGATCGCGTGCAGCGCATCAACGAAAACCTGCAGCAGTGGGCTCTAGAGGTGGAGAAGCTGGTGCGAAAAGCATACCGGTCTGTACCTGCGCTCATTGAAGGGAACCTGGTGCAGACATTCATCGACGGCATCCGCGACCTGGAAGTCAGAGCTGCTGTGAGGCTCGGGCATCATGAGACGCTTAAGGACGCCTTGACCCATGCACTTGAGGTGGAAGCCGTGCGGCAGGATCATCGTTCCCATCGCGTCAGGGAGGTTGCAGCAGCTACAGTTCGCGACCGCAACAAAGGATACAGTCCTAGGTGCTATGGCTGTGGGGAAAAGGGCCATCTTCGCTCCAGCTGCCCTAAGCGAACTGTAGAAAGGAGAGTTGATCGATCTTGAGAGGGTAGTGCAGCTAACGACACCGCCTGGCGGTGGCAGGATCGTCGTTCCCCTCGCGCTAGGGAGGTTGCAGCAGTTACGGTTCGCGATCACAATAAAGGATACAGCCCTAGGTGCTATGGCTGTGGGGAAAAGGGCCGTCTTCGATGCAGCTGCCCTAAGCGAACCCTAGAAAGGGAAGGTGAACGATCTCAGAAGAACATCACCGCCCAGCAGCAGCCGGGATATGACTTTACTATCCGATTGACATCAAGCCGATTCTGGAAGAGATGAAGGCCCGGGCTACCAAGCCTAAGTGGAGGGACGTCTCAGCGATGAGTTCAACCACGAAAAGCTATTGGGCGCAATGGGACAGCTTGCTGATTCAGGATGGAGTCCTGTGTCGTAAATGGGACAGTGGTCGAAGAGACAGCTGTCATTTGCAAATTGTTGTCCCTAAAGCTAAAGTGCCGAATGTTCTACAGCTGTGCCATAATGGTCGTTCAAGAGTCCGTCTGGGGGTTAAATGAACTCTACTGAAGGTCCGAGAACAGTTTTTCTGGGTCCATTATCGTGATGATGTCGAGGATTGGTGTCGTACATGTACAAGTTATGCGGCCGTGAAGGGACCTCAGACACGTAGTAGAGGAGCATCGAAATTGTGCAATGTTGGTGCACCATGGGATAGGACAGACCTAGACATTGCGGAGCCGTTACAGAAAGGCGCAAGAGGGACTCCTAAGATTGCCCATGTGGATCGCCTGGCGCGTTATTATGGGACCGATAATGCTCGGGACGAGCATGTCTTAGGAGTGGGCAGTGTTACGCGCTCAAGTCGACGGCACTAGCGCCATCTAGTCTCGAACCGAAGAACTAAACTTCTTGAAGTCGAAACACGAACTCTCGGTACCTTGCTCGTGTTTACTTGAATATTCTGGATATTTCGCTGCTATCTCTAATAAATATCTCGAATCTCTCTAATAATTAATCTCTCTAATAAATATTCTGCTAATAAATATCTCGAAGATAATAAGATACTCGTAAATGAGCAAAAAGGATTTCGTAAAAATAAATCTGTAAACGCGGCAATTTATGACCTGCTCAACAAAATTATAACATGTATAGACAAAAAAATACCTGTGGCCGCGCTATATATGGACATGACTAAGGCTTTTGACTTTGTGGATCACAAAATATTAATAAGAAAATTACATCAATATGGATTGCGAGGGACAGTTTTAGATCTTTTTGAGTCATATCTTACACACAGGACGCAGATTACTGAAATAAGGAGAATATGTCCTATAAAGTTGACAGAAAAGGTTTATCGATCGACACCCCGAGCTGTGAACTACGGCGTTCCACAAGGAAGCGTTTTGGGTCCACTCCTGTTTCTTTTGTACATTAATGACCTTCCATCGGTGATACAACAATCTATGGTCCTTTTTGCGGATGATTGTACGGTCGTTTATGAAGGCAATAATACCCAAAGCTATGAAATTGAGATTAACAATTCCATTGGTCTTATAATTGATTGGCTCGTAAAAAATAACTTAAATATAAATTTAGAGAAAACTAAAATTATGAAATTTAATTGGCAAAAAGATAGTTTATCAAGTTTTAATATTAGTTATAAAGGTTCACCAATCTATGAAACGATAGAAACTAAATTTTTAGGAATTATCATAGATAACCAACTGAACTGGAAGGCACAGGTCGATAGTGTTTGCAGTAAATTATATAAATTTTCATATGCCTTGTATAAGTTAAATAAAAGAGCAAATACGCAAACACTTCGTATAGCATATTTTGGATACGTTGAGTCAACACTTAGGTATGGTGTAATGTTTTGGGGAAACTCAGTGGATCGGGAAAAGGTATTCAAAGCTCAAAAAAGGTGTATTCGAGCAATCAAAAATCTACACTGGACAGACAGCTGTAAACCACATTTTAAAGAGCTGTAAATTCTTACTTTTCCCTGTCTTTTTATCTATGAGACGGCTGTGTTTGTCCATAGAAACCTGCCATTGTTTGAAAATTTAAATAATAGAAGGTATCCTCTGAGATTAAAAGTTCGACAATCAAAGTCAGCAAAAATGCGAAAAAGTATATTTTGCCTATCCATACCTATATATAATAAAATACCTAATGACATAAAGAAAATAAATAATATACAAAGCTTCAAAAAATCATTAAAAACATTATTAATTACTAAATCTTACTATTCTATTAATGAATACCTTAATGACATAGAAATTAAATGATTGTTTTGGTATACATAATATTATAATATTTATATTTGATTTGACATACCATATATTATACATTTGACATGATATTATGATAACCCGATGACCTCAGACAAAATATTTATTTTGTCTGAGCCGATGACATCGACATTTTTGATTTCTTTATATATATATATATATATATATATATATATATATATATATATATATATATATATATATATATATATATATATATATATATATATATATATATATATATATAGTTTACTTACGTGACATTAGCTTAAGATGCAGTATCTATTGTTGACTCGTATATTTAATAATAGTAATAATAATTTGAAAAGATGACATTTTTATTTACTTCACCTTTTTCTTTTTTTTTCAATATGGACATAAAGGCGCCATTACGAAATGTGTTATTTGTCATGGGTATCATTGCAAGACGCTTTTCACTTATAATATATAACATTTCTGTGAATATTTAATACCACCTACAAATATGATTATTGTATTTTTATAATTTGCAATCAATTTTAAAAGTATTCCATTTTGCTGTTATTGGCTATTACGTGAAGAAATATATTTGTACACCACACTGTGGTAGAATACACGGTACCTACTGTAAATTTTTATAACACCTAACTTACTGTATTCACAAATAAATAAATGAATTTGAATTTGAATTTGAATTTGCTAATTTATATAAATAGGCGCTGCAAGATGCGATCGGAGAAGTATTGGAGTTGGCGACACAAGCGAAGCTTCGGAGCGGAATAAAGTGAATCAGTGTGATTAATTATTAGTGTTTTTAACTGTAATTAGTGTAAAGTGAATTAAAGTGTTAATTTAGGTAATTCTATCGGCAATTTTTATTGTCACGAACCTCAAGCTCGTAACAATATAATGTACACATATACATACATATATATGTAGATATATAAATATGTAAACAAACATACACACTTGCCCAATATATATATAGTACCTGGTTAACCGAGCTTTGCTCGGTATTTTACGCTCGATTTTTTTAATTCGTGTGTTTTGGAAATTATATTCAGATACAAATTACATACTGATGAAATCCTATACCTTTAAACGAGCAATTCTTGTATATATATATATATATATATATATATATATATATATATATATATATATATATATATATATGTATATAAATATATATATATAATCGGAATCTCGGAAACGGCTCCAACGATTTTCATAAAATTTAGTGTCCAGGGAGTTTCGGGGGCAATAAATCGATCTAGCTAGGATTTATATTTAGAAAATGTGTTTTGTCCGTGTTTTCAAGCTATGAAAAACTGCTACAATATAAGAAGGTAAATTTTGACACTGTGTTAATGATCGTAAGAGTTCAAGTGGATATCGAGCGGTCGTGAAGTCGCAATGCCTTAGTTCGCGTCCTGTCTTCAGTCCGACATTTTTCCTTTTTTTCAAGTTCCCTTCTTTTGTGAGAAGATCTATTATTTCGAACTCTTTTTTTAGTATCTTTTAAAAATACGAAAATTTTAATAAAACTAATTGCACTTATGATTTTTTATTCAAAAAGTTCAGTTTTCAAAAGGTTCAGTTTTTTCTATTATGTCAATAAGATCAAAAAATATTCATGTAATTTGTATCTAAATATAATTTTTTTTAAAAACCGAGCAAAGCTCGGTCATCCGGGTACTATAAATAATATTTTTTGATTTTAGCGACATAACAGAAAAAACGGAACTGGTTATTTGAATAAAAAATTTTGTTATTGAGTAATTGAGTTAAGATAAAATACAACTGGTAACGCCAGTTAACAATCTACTTTACCAACATTACATTACATATCGCATTGAGTTCGTCCTAAGTTATATCTACTTTATCAACATGACTAGTGCATATTTTTTGTTTCCTTCCTTCCTTCCCTTTCCTACCGCACGCGCTGCCGCCGAGGTGAAAAAAAAGGATCTCGGCGCGCGTCATTATACTAAGTGATATTACGCCATCCGCAACGCACGGCCACCCGTCGCGTCTTATGTACATTAACCGCAAACCGCGCAGGACGAACATTGAGTTCTCTTGTTTATGTTTAATATTCACCGCATCAGACATTGTGTCTTTGTAACTCATAAAAGTGTGAGACGCCCCCGTAAGGGCAAAGGTGGAGAGTGTGGGACTTCACGAGACTGTTCCGAGAGTGCGTGTGCGCCGAACCACGTGGCGAGCTAGCTGTATAGCAGACACTCCAGGAGGAAGGCGCGGCAGCCCTCATCAGGTCAGTGCGTGCTATCCCACCTATTTATTTTCCCCTTTGCCGTATGCACCAAAATTACAGTCCACTAAATCTTTATCGAAGATACCTTAAGTTACTGGCGTCTCCATTTTTAATGGTCACTTCTCGCTGGATTGACCTTGCCTTTCCGCCCTTATTAGATCGTTATCGTAATAAGCGTTTATATAATTAATTATTTATATTTTAATCCGACTTCGGATTAACCCCGCCCTTATTAGAACACTAGAATAGGTCCTAATAGGTGACATTCATAGTAATTTTAAAACTATATTCATAGAATGAATAAGCATATAATTATCTATATAAATTATTTGTTGTATGTTCACATCACGTCATCAACTTTTAACTACATCTATAGATTATACTGTTAAATTACATTTATTATTTGCACATATATTTAAGCATTATATTCGTTATAAATAACTTCATAATTATTATAAAAGTTAACAATTAAAGTTCATCGTTAACAAAACTAATATTTAATAATTCAACCGCTCGCTTACAGACTACCCGCTTATAATTATATTATTTTTGCCGCATAACTTAAGTTGTAATGCCGCCTAAAAAACAAATAGCATCGAATAATAGCGATTCCTCGGATAATGAGGGCACACCTGATGCTGAGTTGGTTTTATTGTTAGCTAAACGAGATGCTTTATTTGAAATAGTGCAAAAAATATATGATATGTCCTCGGACATCCACACAAACACTTCCACGATGGAGCGTTTTCTTGATGGAAGTTCTAATATTAATGCTTTACGTATTGAGTTTAAACAGGTCTTAGATAATTATAATTCACATTTATTAAAAATAAACCCTATTGCTAAACCTGATTATAACAGCCTCATTGCGTTTGAGTCTCTTTGCGGTAGAATAAATAGGCTTTATTTACAATATTCGCAATCTAATTCACAAAGTACTAGTACACCGTCTAAAGCCAGATTCACACTTCCGCCTATCGAACTTATGCCATTTTCGGGTGACATTCGCTCATGGCCTTTATTTTATGCTAGCTTTAAATCAACCGTCCATGACAACACATCGCTTACCGACGCTGAAAAGTTATACTATTTGCTAGGTAAACTAACGGGCAAAGCCCTATCTGTATGCTCAGGTATAACTCCTTGCGCTGAAAATTATAAAATTTTATTGCAAGCACTCGTTGACAAATATGAAGACCGGCGTATGCTAGCATCTACATATATTAATCAGATGTTCGAATTTAAGCCATTGCAATCGGCCACCGCAAATAATTTTGATTTTTTTACTGATAACTTTATAAGTGCAGTGCGCGCTTTACAAAACTTAAAGTTAGATAATCTCGCGGACTTAATTGTTCTTCATATCGCGCTTAAGAAGCTGGACCCGGATACCATTCGCTCTTTCGAATATAGTCATAACTCGATGGTACCTACCTTTGATGATTTAGTAAATTTTATTAAGACCCGCTCCAAAGTTTTGCAACGCACCGATTCTAGTACAAATTCTAATAGCGCACCAAACAATCGACGAGGTAACGGTAATAATCGTCGCTGTAATAATACTTCGTCGCCGAAGTATCAGGCGTACGTAAGCACGACGACTAGTTGCTCAAAGTGTCTGTGCGATAATATTGTGCATCAACACCTATTTAAGTGTGCAGACTTTAATAAAATGACGCCGCAGGAACGATTTAAATGCGTAAAGAGTAACAATGCATGTGTGAATTGTCTCAGTTTAAGTCATCGAGTGTCTAGTTGCTCTTCAAATTATAGTTGTCGAGTTTGTAAATTTAAACATCACACATTGTTGCACTTCCACCGCAGAAGCGATAATGCTTCCCCTGCGCTGGCGCGTTCTCCACCGCTTCAGCCAGTTACACTGAAGTCTACAACCCCCGCGCCCGCACACTCGCCACACCTCACCGCAGGTGCGCGTTCAGACGTCGCGCTGTGTACTTCGTTCAAGAATGTTTCTCAACGTTCACCGCCTCCCGCGCGCGCAAGTCGTTCGCAGAGAACTGTTTTATTATCAACCGCTCAAGTATTTGCTTACGATGCTAAAGGAGAGAAACAAATTATTCGTATATTATTAGACTCCGCGGCTCAAAGCCATTTTATGACTAAAGAGTGCTGTCATCGTTTAGGCGTTCAACAACACGAGTTGAAAAAATTGTAAAATCGAAATCGATTGATATTAAAATTTTCTCACGAGTCCACATACGCCAGGCAAAGTGGCAAATTGTACTCTTCAGTCTTCTGCACAATCTGCCGCAGGGTATGTATGTGGTCTATGGTACTGAAGCCTTTTCGGAAACCGGCTTGTTCGGGAGGCTGGAAGTCGTCGAGTCTGCGTGCGAGACGATTCGTAATGACTCTCGAAAACAGCACGTAGACGCGGCTCAGAAGGGAAATCGGTCTGTAGTTCTTCAAGAGAGCGGTGTCGCCTTTCTTAAAGAACAAGATCACCGCAATTCTGCTCCACGCCTCTGGAGTAGTGCCACCATGGAGGACGGAATTGAAGAGCCTCTGAAGGACTTCAAGTACCGGTGTTCCACCCGCTTTCAGAAGCTCCGCTGTAATTCCATCCTCGCCTGGGGCCCTGCCGTTTTTAAGGTGCTGGAGAGCCATTCTAATCTCGCTTAGACTGACGTCCGGGATATCATCGGAATAGTGTCGGATAAGACTTGCTCTTGGATCGTTACTCACACTTACGTGTGGCTCCAACGATGATGTGTACAGCTGCCCATAGAACCTCTCAATCTCACTCAAAATCTCAGGTGTCCCGGAAACGATGCTGCCACACTCAGTCTTCAGCTTTGACAGTTGGCTCTTACGGGCAGACAGATCTCTGGCAAAGACTTTGGAGCCCTGGTTCCGCTCGATCGCTTCTTTAATACGAGCAGTATTAAAGTTGCGTAAGTCTCGCCGCATGCATTTGGAGATCTGTCTGTTCAGTTGCCTGTATGCTGTCAAGTCTGTCTCATCTCCCGTCTAACAGCCATGAGATTAAGAGTGTGATCGGAGAGTTTTTGTGTTCTTCTGCGGCGGGTCTTGCAGAACTTAGCTCCGACCGCATGGACAGTTTCCACGAGCTTGTCATTCATATCGTCCACTGCATTGCAATCTTGTAGGCACTGAAAGCGGTTGTGTAACTCGAGCTGAAAGTTTTCGGGATTCTGGATTAGAGCACGAGGGGGACGGAGCGTTGACTTCATTAGACGAGACCTCTCCAACTTAACGTTTAGGTTCAGTGTGCCTCTAACCATTCGGTGATCGCTGCCAGTTTTCACCCTTGCGATCACTGAGACATCACTGAACAGTTGGCGTCTGGTCGTCATAATGAAGTCAATCTCATTTTTTGTCGAACCGTCGGGGCTCGACCAGGTCCACTTCCTGTGGGGCCGCTTCTGGAAGAAAGAGTTCATCATAAAGAGTCCCTTAAAGAGTCCCATAAAGAGTCTTTCTCCATAAAGTCGGCCAGCTGCTGGCCCCTTCGGTTCCGTTGCCCTACTCCAAATTTCCCTAACTTCAGCTCACCGCTTCCTCTTGTGCCTAGTTTTGCGTTGAAGTCTCCCATCAACACCGTGTAGTGGGTTCTGGAGGAATGCATGGCTTTGGAAATATCCTCATACATTTCCTCCACCTCCTCATCGGGATGTGCCGAGGTTGGTGCGTAAACCTGTATGACCTTCAGCGAATACCGTTTGGTGATTCTGAGTATCAGGTACGCGACCCTCGTCGACACACTCCCAATCTTTACAACGTTGTTGACGAGAGACTTGTGGACGATAAATCCGACACCTCCTTGGGACAGATGGTCGCCCTCCCGGTGATAGAACAAGTTGCTGGATTCGAGAATCACCGTGTCCTCCCCCTCTCTTCGGACCTCGGATAATCCTATAATACTCCAGTGCAACTTGTCTATCTCTTCTTCCAGCTCCAGGATCTTATCGTCAGTCCTCAGTGTGCGTGCGTTAAATGTTGCCAGGTCGAGAGAGAATGTTATGTATTGGAAATTCCAGTACATATTTACGTAAATTTAACATATATGTTAAAGTTACGTAAATATGTATTTGAATTGGCTCTTTATTGGCAAAAAAAATATGTTTTATTATTGATGGTACAGATTACACGGACAGGATAGTACGGACAGGAGATGGGCAGTAGCATCTTCCTAATAACAATAATAATATAATAAAAAAAAGCTCGCCAACCGTGGCAATTACGGCAAATATCCCCCCATGAGTAACGACGCAAACAAACGGCCCCCAGTCCCCGGCAGCCCCGCTATTCCTGGCTACAGTGGCGACCATGGTAACGGCGGGGCAGGGGGTGCTAAGAATCTCCGGTGGAGGTTCGGTTGCCACCTACGACGACTAGACCTAGCAACATATAACGCACGCACCCTGAGGACTGATGAGAAGATACTGGAGCTGGAAGAAGAGGTAGACAAGTTGCGCTGGCATATTATTGGATTATCCGAAGTCCGAAGAGAGGGGGAAGACACGCTATTCCTCGAGTCCGGCAACTTGTTCTATCACCGGGAGGGCGACCATCTGTCCCAAGGAGGTATCGGATTTATCATCCACAATTCTCTTGTCAACAACGTTGTAAAGATTGAGAGTGTGTCGACGAGGGTCGTGTACCTGATACTCAGAATCACCAAACGGTATTCGCTGAAGGTCATACAGGTTTACGCACCAACCTCGGCACATCCCGATGAGGAGGTGGAAGAAATGTATGAGGATATTTCCAGAGCCATGTATTCCTCCAAAACCCACTACACGGTGTTAATGGGAGACTTCAACGCAAAACTAAGCACAAGAGAAAGTGGTGAGCTGAAGTTAGGGAAATTTGGAGTAGGGCAACAGAACCGTAGGGGCCAGCAGTTGGCCGACTTTATGGAGAAAGAGGGACTCTTTATGACGAACTCTTTCTTCCGGAAGCAGCCCCACAGGAAGTGGACCTGGTCGAGCCCCGACGGTTCGACAAAAAATGTGATTGACTTCATTATGACGACCAGACGCCAACTGTTCAGTGATGTCTCAGTGATCGCAATGGTGAAAACTGGCAGCGATCACCGAATGGTTAGAGGCACACTGAACCTAAACGTTAAGTTGGAGAGGTCTCGTCTAATGAATTCCCCCTCGTGCTCTGATCCAGAATCCCAAAACTTTTCAGCTCGAGTTACGTAACCACTCTTAGTGCCTAGAAGACCAGCAGAAAAAAACCAAATCCAGAAGGCCAACCTGCATTTTGGATGAAATCGCTGAACAATATGGCCATAACGGCTTAGATTGCCACCATATCATTGCCATTACAATGCCATCGAATGGATTTGGGCTCATGTCAAAGGTTTTTTTTGTCATTATACCTAGTACCTACGTTTAGCGTTTAGCTACGGAAACTTCATTTATTTTTGTAGGTTATGCAGCTAACAATATTCTCCACCATTTGCGACTAAGAAAATGCTAACTTTGTTGTGAAATGCCTATGATAACATTACTACGGATGACTGGAGAAAAGTCGTGGAACACACTAAAAGATATGTACTAGAAAACTGGGAGCAAATAAATATAAATAAATAATAAATAAATAAATTTATTCACAAGAAATATGGTACAAAGATGTTCTTATAAAAATAATAATGATTCACATATTTCACCAATTTTGGTATATGAACACTTATGTACTAATTAACTTATGGTTAGAATATACAAAAATTTAAGTAAAAATAAACATGCATCACTTTACAATCTTAATATTAATCGTTTAAAACACAATCAGATAAGAAACAAATTGTCAACTTTGAGTTCTCAACTCGGAGTTTGTGAGCCTAGCAATGATGATGATGAAAATAATGAACTTAATTTAGGTTGTGTACCGTTATTATAATAATATATAACTTTAAAGTACAATTTCTTGTTTTATTTCACACTAAGCTCTTTCATAAAAATTATTTCGATTCGCAGGTATACTAAATAGTCCTACTGACCAAAAAAATATGCATAAGGCGAAATCGTTATTTCGGGAGGGATTTCACTATCGTATGGACTGGGCATACCTACAAAATTAGCGTGACTACCTATAAAAATCTGGCGCATAAAATGGTCGCCTTTTATAGGGTTGTAACTCTGCAATATGCGCAGCTGATATCGATATTTTAACTAATATGATTTTTTTTTCTCATTTTATATAATTGGATTTGTTGCTTAATTTACTTTATTCCGTCGGTACTTACATAGATACAAGGCTGAATTTTCAATCGTCAAATAACTAATCCGTAGAATAAATGTGACTGACTGATTTATGGCGTTTGTGTAGATAGAAATTAAATCTTTCTTTTGTGTTTAAAGTATTACTGGGATGGTGATCCCACATCCCATATTATTAATGCAAAATAATAATGATTAGTTGAGTAAAAATGAAATAAATTGTTTTAAAAACCAAAACTTATTTATTATTAATTTTTCTGCACATAATTTATCACAAATAGTAAGTTATACAAGCAAGTTGTATATCATATTTTATTTATTCATTCTAAATTATTTTAAATGAAAAATATTATCAAATTTCGAAAAATTCGAAAATCTGGCATGATCACGAAATATGATATGCAGGATAACATACTGGATATCATATTTCATCCACTGTTTCATGATCATGATAGATTTTTATACAAACTATTATTATTACTATTTGTTCATTTCTGAACAAAATTATTTTTTAATATAATTTCTATAACACAGTTTGTCACTGCTTCTTCTTGCATGGTATCTGAACCTTTTTCCGCCACAAATCCCGCAATATATTCTAATACAGCAATTGATAAGGTTTTTTAATAATTTAAATAACGACTCTAATAGAGGCATGCTGAAGACCACTCCTGAAAGTTTTTGTTTTTCTCCCTCAACTAGTAGCGACAAACATACATATACTGTAATTTTTATTAATTACAAAACCTCTTAGCAGTTTTTTTTATTGGCTAAATAAATTACAAAATTATGCATTTTACATAAAGTAATAATTAAACAATACATCCCTACCAGAACACTTGAAATAAACTGTAAGACACTTATTTGACATAATAAAATATAAATAGAAGAAAAACACCTACTATAAGATAAGATGCAGGCACTGCACTACACAACAAAAAAACTTTTAGCATTCAACAGTTTGACAGCAGATCTACCAAAAAACTCAGCGCTTAACATGGCAACGCAGTCACGCATGGATGAGCTAATGACGTCACACTAAAGTGTTGTCAGAATAAGCAATTGACAAACTGTTGTTGTCTCCCTTTTCTAATGATACTACTGCTTTGTTAAAAAGAAAAAAAGTATTTTTGAAAAGTGTGTGTCGATATTATAGATATTTGTATAACTATTATTTCTATAGAAGAATACGCCGCCTCCATAGGTATTATATCGCTATGATTATAAGCGTAGACAGCTGTCCACGAGTATAAGATTGGAGGTAAGAAAACAGGAGAATGATCGCTACGTACTAAAAAACATTAGTTTCTCTATCTAGTCTGTGGTACTAAAGCATAGACCGCTTGCATTTGAAAATTTGTAGAATTTATAGCCGCACTGCCGTCGGTAAGTAGTATCTGCAAGGTAATTTTTTAATTATTAACAAAAAGGAACACTAAGAAATTGTGAAATATTATAAATAATAATAATAATAATAATAATAATAAATAAAAAGTAATTAACAATTATATTTGTAATAATTTGTAATATTTATAATGATTAAAATTAGGGGGTCATTGTAGAAGCGTGCTCGTCGCGACCCCTGCCAGCCCTTTTCAGGGTTGCAATTCTACACAGCTGCGCACCCATGCAAACGAGGGTTAGGGCGTCCCCCCAAGGCGACGCACACCAGCTCGTCCCCGTTGGTGTGGAATGCAGCGTGCAAAGCGGCGATGGGGACCGCCACCCGTCACGCACAGCCCGACACGGCGGAAGGTGGAGGACGAAGTGCAGAGTTTGCACGTGGAATGTTAGAGGGGGCATGAGAGATAAGACGAATGAGTTGATCGAAATAATGAAAGAAAGAGAATTAGATGTCGTGTGTATGTCGGAGACCAAACGGAAAGGCAGTGGTATTGAAGAGCTCCCTGGCGGGACGTTAGCTATATGGTCCGGAGTCCCGGAAAGCGAGAACGCCTGCCAGGGAGTGGGAGTGCTGTTTTCGTCCCGGTTGGTCGATCTTATGACTGAATACAAGGTTGTGAACTCAAGACTTCTCTGGGTTCGCTTCAAAATGGGACTGACGAAGTTATTCCTTTTGGCTGTTTATGCGCCGGTAGCTTCGTCGTCCAGGGCTGAGCTGGAGGAGTTTTGGGAGAATGTAAGAGAAGTTCAAGATTTGGTTAAGGGAAACGAAAGAACTGTTGTATGTGGTGATTTGAATGGATGGGTAGGTATCGCTCGACCAGGATACGAGTCGGTGCTTGGAAAGTTTGGCGATAAAAGGGTTAATGATGCTGGCAAGCTTATACTGGCTGTATGCAAGGAAAAGGGTCTTCTTGTGACAAACACTATGTTTAATCACAGGAAGATCCATATGTACACTAGAGAAAGAAAGAATGAGAGAAGTATGATTGATTTGTTCCTGGTGGGTGACCGACTGGGAAAACAGGTGATGGATACACGAGTGTTCAGGGGTGCTGACCTGGGAACGGATCATTATCTAGTAATTACTAGATTTAGGGGTTTGTTCGCGGGTTGGCGCCACCGGACGGCAGTAACAGAACCACAGTCGGTCTGTCGCATCCGAAGCTGGAAGCTTCAGGAAGCGGATACTAGGGACAAATATCACACGAGGGTAGCCGAAAAGCTTGACACCATCGATGGCAGGAAAGAATGTGTGGAGAGAACATGGCAGAACCTTAGGGATGGAATGGTAAGTGCAGCGGAAGAAGTATGTGGTACGACAAAAAGAGGTAGTAGTAAAAGAAGAGATGCATGGTGGAATGATGAAGTGAAAGAAGCTGTAAAAAAGAAGAAAAAAGCATGGTTAGACTACTTGGCCTCTAGTAAAGATGAGCATATGAGAGAGAAGATGAAAGAAAGATATAAGCTGCAGAAAGTTCATGCGAAAACATTGATTGCGGAAGTACGTGAAAGGTGTAGAATAGAAGCGGACGAGAGGTTGTCGCACAACTTTAGGGAAAACTCCAAACTCTTCTGGAAAGAGGTTGGAAGGTCCCGGAGTGGTGCGACAGCCTTAAGAATGAACAAAGTGCTTTCGAGAACCAATGACGTCCTCTCAGAAAAATCGGACGTCATGCAGCGATGGAGTGAATTTTATAGAGAAATGTATGCGTGTCATGATCTTAGTGAAGGATCCGTGGGTGACGCCGTGACTGGCACGCCAGACACGGACCTCGATGACACTGAGGTCATCAGCATGAAAGAGATTGAACGTGTGATTCGAAGTTTGAAATGTGGTAAGGCTGCGGGACTAGACAGAGTTACTGCTGAAATGGTCAAGTACGGTGGGCCTCGCGTCTGGGACAGCTTTCATCTGCTGTGCAATTTGTGCTGGCGGACGGGAGATGTCCCGGATGATTGGCGATCCGCGGTCATTGTGCCTTTATATAAAGGTAAAGGTTCACATTTTGACTGCGGGTGCTATCAGGCGATCAGCTTGACCAGTTTAGCAAGTAAAGTTTATTCGAAGGTTTTGACACGCAGGATGCAAGAGAAATCGGAAAGATTTTTATGGGAGACACAATGCGGATTTAGACCTGGAAGAGGATGCACGGATCAAATGTTTTCTCTCCGCATGATCACGGAGAAGCTTCTGAGTGTTAACCAGAGGATTTTCTGTGCTTTTGTGGATCTGGAGAAAGCATTTGATAAGGTTATAAGGAAGAAAATGTGGGAACTGTTGCCGGGATATGGTGTGGATGGTCGATTGCTAAGGGCTGTGCAGTCACTTTACTATGACTGTAAAGCCTGTGTGCGGGTAGGGCATGACCTGTCACCCATGTTTAGCGTCCAAGCGGGCGTAAAACAGGGTTGTGTCATGTCTTCCTGGCTGTTCATACTGTATCTCGACAGCTGTTTACAGAAGCTGAAAGATAGCTGTTTGGGTGTGAAATTGGGTGACATAAAAGTTAATTGTCTGCTGTATGCTGATGATGCAGTGCTTATTGCACCATCAGAAGCAGAACTGCAGGCATTAGTCACGTGTATGAAAGAGGAATGTGAAATTAAAGGTCTCCGTTTGAATGCTAATAAAACTAAGGTTCTGGTATTTGAAAAGGTCGAAGAGAGAACGAAATGTGAAATATGGGTAAATCAGGAATGTCTAGAACAGGTAAATGAAATTGTATACTTGGGGAGTGCTTTCAGCCGGGATGGAAGATGTGATTTAGATGTGGATAGGCGTGTCGCTGCCGGAAACAAAGTCAATGGTGCCCTGAATGCATTAGTAAAAAGGCAAGGCGTGGTGAAGAGTGCACGCCTTGCAATACATAACGCAGTGTTGGTACCGACTTTGTTATATGGCAGCGAAACCTGGGTATGCCAGAACAAGCATAAAAGCAAGTTGAATGCAGTGGAGATGCGATCTCTTCGTAAAATGTGTGGTATTACCATAGCCGACCGAAAGCGAAACGAAGAGATTCGCAATATCGCAGGATTGAAAGACCTTATCACAAAAATTGATAGGGGCGTACTCCAATGGTTTGGGCACGTTGAACGAATGAGTGAAGACCGAATGGTGAAGAAAATATATAGAGCGAAAGTAAATATTAAAAGGTGTCGAGGTAGACCGAGACTAAATTTCGAAGACCATGTGAGCAAATTGCTCGAAGAGGGGAGGGTCAAGAGTACTCGGATACCTAGACGTGCATGTGTGAAGAAGTTAATGAACCTGAAAGAAGCGAAAGAGGTATGTAAGGATCGTGACACTTGGCGATCTGTTCTCTCTGGCTACCCCGTTAGGGATTGTGCGTGACGATAAGTAAGTAAGTAAGTTAGATTAAAATTATAGAAAAATAATATATTTATTGATAAATAATAATAATTTCGTTATTTTCTTTTTTTTTTGAATGATGTAATAATTATTTCAAACTAGCAACAGTCCGCTTTTATTCAGACAACTTAACGATCGCAGCGCCTCACTTATTTGGTCCATATTTCTGGGACACTATTTTCTACAGCGATCGTTCTCCTGTTCACTAAATTCCATGAGTAAAAGTATAATTTTTATATAGTATATTTTTATTACGTAGACAGAGAAACCTATAGACTAATGATCGGCGTGGCCTCGAGTGAGAAAGAACGATAACGAATTTTTAGGTTATACAATAATCTTTATGACTTTTAAACACATTTAGATAAAAAATTTAATTGTTCTAAGAACTGAACTGAACAAGATTCACCAATCTTAAGCTCACAAAACACTTTTTTGTCACTTAAACCAACTTGTAAACTCCTTAAATCGCTACGCTGTTAAAGTTGTTTAGCAAACTGTAGACTTTGCTAAACAAAAAAACCGGCACGGAGAAAGGGACAAACAATCACACCACTCTATCTCATTTCTATGCAAGACGTATGCATAAATCTATCTTTTTCGTGTGCGAATGCGAAAGGCGTCAATTTGTCTATAGGTTTCTCTGTCTACGTTTTATTATAGTATATATTTATTCTTGTGTGTATTAATTTTTTGACTTGGATGCTTGTTTTTTAAGCCATGTTTCATATCATTAGGGATCTTTGTTTGTATAGATTTTTATTCACAATATGCTGATACGTCACATTGCGAAATTATTGGAAAATTTTGATAACAGTTCGACCCAGAGGACATTTGATTACGACAGTTGCGCAAGTTAATAAGGCGTCTAAGCGATCAAAATAACTTTAGGTTTATATCAACATTGAAGTACTTTTTTCGTCGTTTTCTCTTATAGTTCACATGCGTAGTCACTTAAAACACATGGCATCACTTTTACGCATTGAAATTCACTTCAAACCATTATTCAAACGATAAAACAGGATTAACAATCCGTCGACGGTCAAGTTCCCGCCAAAACTTGGGTGGAGTATAGGTATTTATTACTGACACTAAAAAACTGAATAGAATGCTAGTAGAGTATACACTATGTAACGTAATTAACGCATACTTTCAAACACCCCAATTAGTATATTATGTTATAATCGTAATACATACACTGGATTTTTAGTTAAACATTTTTATGGACTGACTATTTATCAAATTAGTTATACTAATTCCGGAAGAATGTTGTGGTCACAGTACAAATCTACGAACGCAAAGACTTTAACGTAATTGAAATAAAGTCATTTTTCTTTATTTTTATTAAATGACAGAATTAGTAATAATACAAATAAAACTGCACTCTTAAAAGTCTTATTGCCTTAAGTTACGGTCCATTTTAGTTTGTTATGACTGTACAGATTTAATGTGACTGTAATTTACGTAGTTCCCAATTATTTTTGGAATAAAAATTACCTGTGTTAAAAATGATAGGAGTCGATTCAGTAAACGATTCTGAACAAACTACTTTCTCAATGTGCGTTAATTATGTTACGTGTTGTATAATCAGTACATTTTAAATGATATCATATTCTATTACTGCACTCTGTGGTGTGTCCGAACGAATTATGTGTTATATATTATGTCTATGGAACAACTGATATACTCACAAAATAAAATGAAGTATGTGATATACGGCTCACTAAAGTAAGGTCCCGAAAATTTTTTATGTTTTATTTTTCGAATTTCGTTATCAAATATTGTTACTTCCTGGTTTGTTCTTGATGGTTCTATATCAATAATTGTTTGTTCGTCAATAATTTATTTATAAAAATTAATTAAAAATCTGCCTTATAGTTAGTCCTCCCCCACACCAATTCATAATTTCTTTCGTTATTATTGATCTTTTTATATTCATTAATGTTTGTTCTTTACTAAAATACTTTTGTTCTATCAAAATATATCTATTTTTGGTCAAATGAACAATTTTTATTTAGCTACATAATTATACAGACGTTCCTGTACTGCGCATGTGTCAATGCTACTTTTTAAGAGGTTCCTTTAAAAGACAAAAAAGTTTTAAAGAAATTAAAAACAAATTATTCAAAAAAAAGATAGTGTAATTTATGTTTATCATTTTTATCATTATTAAGAGATTTTTTAAACAGTAATAAAATACGTATACAATAATATTTCTAATTAAAATGGAAGGTTTGATACAGTTAAAAATATTAAGAAACTTAATAAATCAACGTATAAATAATAATTTTACATTATCACTATTAATTCCAATAATCAAAAAAAAAACTCCGGATAAACCCACATTATCATAGTTATATAAGGATCTTATCAAATCCATGCCGAATGTGAATTTTTTAAACGTATGTTTCATCAAAATATAATTCCTGTAAGTTTTACAAAAAATATCATCGCTAACGTATTTCATTACTAATTTAAAAAAAATGTTAATTGCTTTCGCAGGGCTAACTTTAGTAAGCCTGGATATACGGGATAACAGACTGTCAAAGAACTATGATAGATACTATTATAGGTACTGTTGACCTATAGAGATATAATACCTATGGAGGCGGCATATTCTACTATAGAAATAATAGTTATACAAATATGTATAATATCGACACACACTTGTCAAAAACAGTTTTGTTTCTTTTTAATAAAGCAGTAGCTTCATTAGAAAAAGGAGACAACTACAGTTTGCCAATTGCTTATTTTGACACTTTCGTGTGACGTTATTAGCTCATCCATGCGTGACTGCATCGCATTTTAAGCGCCGAGTTTTGTGGTAGATCTGCTGTCAAACTGTTGCATGCTAAAAGTTTTTTTGTTGTGTTGTGCAGTGCCCTCATCTTCTCTTATAGTAGGTCTTTTTCTTCTATGTATATTTTATTATGTAACTAGATGACCCTGACCATCACATAAAATTGATTTGATTGTTACTCTTAATTGAGAAGCATTTCTGAGTTTTTGCAAAACTAACGTACGGCAATTGATTTTTAAATTCAAATAATTTTGTGAAGCATAATTTCATCACTTCACGTGTTACAAACACTTTTATATTTTGACAGTAATTCAATGAATGAAGTAGTTAGATTGTGTCACTATTCACTTATAATATTGTAACTTTTTCAGCATATATTGTTACGAGCTTAAGACTCGTAAATGTCATTCATTTTGTTCCGCAAGTCATTTGCATAATCAGTTATACTGCGTGGGGCATCAGGTGGTATCCCGGTGATCAGGTCTGCAGGCAGCCGTAATTCTCTCCCAAAGTTTGCGAAAGCTGGTGTCACTGATGTACTTTCGTGAACAGCGCTTCGATATGACAACAAAAACGGTTGTATGTGCTTGTCCCAATCTCGTTGCCGATTGTCTACAACTTTTGCTAAATACCTCTCCAATGTCTGATTAAATCGTTCTACCATCACCATCAGATTGCGGGTGATAAGAAGTCGTTCTTGTTTTATGAGTACCCATAACTCGGCAAGTTTCCTGGACTATTTGAGACTGAAAATTCCTTCCTTGATCGCTGTGAATCTCTAAAGGTACTCCAAAACGACAGAAAACTTCATGAACTAGTTTATCTGCAACTGTTGAAGCTTCTTGATTAGGAATGGCGAAGACTTCTGGCCACTTAGTGAAGTAATCCATCACAACCATGAAATACTTGTTACCGCTTTCACTCTCCGGAAACGGCCCCGCCACGTCAATGGCTATTCTCTCCCATGGTGCACCAACATTGTACAACTTCAATGCACCTCTACTACGAGTCTGAGGTCCCTTTACAGCCACAACTTGTACATTTGCGACACCAGTCCTCGATATCGTTTCGACAGTGGACCCAGTAAAACCGTTCTCGGATCTTCAGTAGAGTTCGTTTAACTCCCAGATGGCCTCCTGAATAATCATTATGGTACAGCTGTAGAACATCCGGTACTTTAGCTTTAGGGACAACCATTTGCAAATGACAGCTGTCTCCCCGAACACTTTCCCATTTACGGCACAGAACTCCACCCTGAAGCAACAAGCTGTCCCACTGGGCCCAATAGCTTTTAGTGGTCGAACTCATCGCTGAGACGTCGCTCCACTTGGGCTTGGGAGCACTGGCCTTCATCCATTCCAGAATCGGCTTGATGTCCTGATCTTCCTGCTGTGCACGTTGTAAGCTGTCCTTCCAATCGTTGCTGAGGTGGTCTGCCCTGAGCATCCTCACGGATACCACTTCCTTACTGTCTTGCCTAGTACAATGCTTGCAATCTTCAGGACAAGGTCTTCTTGACAATGCATCTGCGTTGCCATGAGATTTCCCGCTGCGATTTTCGATCTCAATGTTGTATTCCTGCAGTAGTTCAATCCACCTCGCAACTTGTCCTTCTGGATTTTTATTTATTATTTAATAGCCATTTTAGTGCAGCATGATCAGTTCGTAAGTAAAATTTTCGCCCCAGAAGATATTTACTAAAATGCTGCAACGACTTTACCACAGCTAGCAATTCGCGTCTCGTGACACAACAGTTCCTTTCCGGTTTTGACAACGACTTGCTGAAGTACGCTTTCACGACCTCTTGGTCACCATTCCGTTGAGACAACACACCGCCAAGTCCTATATCACTTGCGTCTGTGTCAATTATAAATTCTTTGCTTGCATCAGGGTATCCCAAAATAGGTGTTTTGCACAGAGGGTCCTTGAGCTCCTGGAATGCGATATTGCAACTTTCATCCCAGCAGAAATGTCGCTTCTCCTCAGTTAGCTTATGCAGAGGTTTGGCTATATCTGCAAAGTTCTTCACAAATCGCCGGTAATAGGAGCACAAACCCAAAAATGCTCTAACCTGCGTCTTGTCTTTTGGAACCGGCCAATCCTTTACAGCTGCGATTTTCTCCGGATCCGTGCGGATACCTTCTTCCGACACCACATACCCCAAAAAGTTGACTTGCCGTTTGAATAGTGAACATTTCTTCGGACTCAACTTGAGGTTGGCACTCTGAATCTTCATGAGCACGCGTTCCAGATTTTGAAGGTGTTCCTCAAACGTACGGCCCACGATGATGATGTCATCCAAGTAGACCAGACAGGCATCGCCAATTAGCCCAGTAAGTACAAGCTCCATCAGCCTTTCAAACGTTGCTGGAACATTGCACAAACCAAACGGCATTACTTTGAATTGCCACAGACCCTTTCCCGTCGAGAACGCAGTTTTCTCCTTGTCCTTAGGGTCAATTTCAACTTGCCAGTAGCCACTTTTTAAATCCAGCGTGCTAAACCATTTTACTCCTGTAAGCATGTCCAGCCTGTCATCAATTCTTGGCAAGGGATAGCTGTCCTTCTTAGTAACGTCGTTCAGACGGCGGTAGTCAACACAAAACCGCAAGCTGCCGTCCTTCTTCTTTACCAGTACCACGGGTGAAAACCAACGACTAGATGAAGGTTCAATAACACCATCCTTCACCATTCCCTCAATCATGGTTTCCACTTCCTTTTCACGTGCTACCGGCAATCTTCTTGGCCGCTGACGGATAGGCAATTCCTCTCCTTTGATTATTTTGTGTTGAACTAAGCCCGTTTTTCCCATGTCAGCATCGTTTGATGAGAATACATCGGCGTACTTGAGTAACAACTTCTTCGCCTTGACCAATACGTTCGGAGAGAGAACACTGCGACAGTCTTCCAAAAGTGTGGTCACTCTCGTTTCTGAATCCTTGCTGGGGGTCCCACTCGATATATATTGGCCCCGACGTAACCGATCCACTTCCTCACAAGTACCAACCAGTGTGCCTTTTCTATAATCTGTTCCCGGTCACAAAGGTTCAGCACACGTACTCTTGAGATGTCAGTGATTCTGACCAGGGTTCGAGCTACTTTCCATGGAAGGTCATTGTTTACCCTTTCCACAAGTACACAACGGTGAGCTTGCCCAGCGTTTCGGAGAAGACTAACCGGAACAATCGTTTCCGATCTTGGCGGAAGAACAATCTTCTTAATGCTGTACACGTTCCCTGGTAACGCACCTTCCATAAAAAGTTCCTCCTGTCCACATTTCAAAACACCTTGCTTAACGTCGATCTCACAACAATTATTCCTCATAAAGTCTAGGCCTGGGATGCAGTCATCCATTATATCAGCCACGATGACATTATGCAGGTAGATCACGTTGCCTAGATTCAACTCCATCTCCTTCTCTCCACGGACGGTTATACGCTGACTGGTGGCTGTTACTAAATTAATGCGTTCTTGGTTGTATGCGGAGTCCCCAAGGAACTGACTTATAAGTTGGGAACTAACAACCGTACGAGAGGCTCCAGTGTCTATGGTCAGTTTACAAGGCATTCCGTTGACCTCGCCCTTGATGATTAGACTGTTCTCATCATGAGTTTGTGAGATCGAGATCCTTGGGGCTCTTTTAACATCAGCCAGCACCCGCCCCACAGTTCTGGCTTTTACTCGTTTCCCTGCTGCTGCTGGGCGGTGCTGTTGGCCGCACTACCCTCCTGAGGTCGTTCACCTCCCCTTTCTAGGGTTCGCTTAGGGCAGCTGGATCGAAGATGGCCCTTTTCCCCACAGCCATAGCACCTTGAGCTGTATCCTTTGTTGCAGTCGCGAACTGTAGCTGCTGCAACATCCCTGACGCGATGGGAACGATGATCCTGCCGCACGACTTCCACCTCCAGTGCATGGGCCAAGGCGTCCTTAAGCGTCTCGTGGTGCCCGAGCCTCACAGCAGCTCTGACTTCCAGGTCGCGGATGCCGTCGATGAATGTCTGCACCAGGTTCCCTTTAATGAGCGCAGGTACAGACCGGTATGCTTTCCGCACCAGCTTCTCTACCTCTAGAGCCCACTGCTGCAGGTTTTTGTTGATGCGCTGCACGCGATCTTTAAGCTGTGCACGAAAGACGTGTTCCAGGTGAGCGTCGCCATATCTCGCCTCCAATGCCTCAAGGAGTTGCTCATAAGTCACTTCCTCACCGAGAGCTTCAAGAACTGTTAAGGCCTGGTCGCGCAGGCCTAGTGTGAGAGCAGTCATGGCCTGACTTTTATTCTAGCCGTTTGCCTTCATAACAGCCTCGAACTGGATTTTGTAGGCTGACCAGGAAGAAGTCCCGTCGAACGGTGGCACTTTGAACCCACGTAGCGAAGGTGTAGTAGCTACTACGGGAGCTGTAGTTCCATCACCCAGTTTGAGGTCGTCCAGCGTTTTCTTCACGTCAGCCACCACGTAATCAACCCGCTTGTTCACTTGGTCGATTTAGGTTTTAGCTTCCTTGATTTGGGTTTTAGCTTCCGACAGGCGATTGTCATGTTGAGCAACCCTATCCTTCACCTCCCTTATCTCTTTCCCAAAGGTAGCATGAAGGTCCTTCATGAGGAGCATCTGCTCTTCCGACCGACGAGCCTGTTCCGCCTGCTGATCTTCCAACCGACGGGCCTGTTTCTCTTGTCGGCGGGCCTGTTCCTCTTGTCGGCGGGCCTGTTCATCCTGTCCGCCCCGCAGCTGCTCCTCCAACCGACGGACCTGTTCCTCTTGTCGGCGGGCCTGTTCATCCTGTCCGCCCCGCAGCTGCTCTTCCAACCGACGGACCTGTTCCACCTGTCGGCGAGCCTGTTCCTCCTGTCGGCAAGCCTGCTCCTGCAGCATCACCATCAGAGCACCTAAGTCAGGTGCTGCAGATGTAGGAGCTACCGACGGGCCTGCAGCCGGTGGCTGGCCCTCCGACGTCTGCGGCTTGCACCACCAAATCTTCGTTGGTCCGTCTCCTGCTGGCGTTGACTTCGGGTACGGACACCCTCCGTTTCCTCCTTAGGTAAAATCGGCATGATTTTATCCCACTCCTGACACCAATTGTTACGAGCTTGAGGTTCGTGACAATAAAATTTGCCGATAGAATTACCTAAATTAACACTTTAATTCACTTTACACTAATTAAATTTAAAACACTAATAATTAATCACTCTGATTCACTTTATTCCGCTCCGAAGCTTCGCTTGTCTCGCCAAATTCAATACTTCTCCGATCGCGTATTGCAGCGCCTTTATATAGGGCTCTTCCACGAAAACATCCAGAATATTCCAGAATATTCGAGTAAATACGCGCGCCAACCGACCAAGCGCAGAAAAATCGAGTGTAGAGCTTCTAGAAAGTTTAGTTCTTCAATTTGATACTAGATGGCGCTGTCGGTTAAAAAATTAGTCATGTCATTTTCTGGAAAGCACTCTCCTCGCTCTGTTACCCGACACTAGATGGCGCCAATGCCATGAGATGAGATGTCAACTAAGCCGCACAACAATATCAAAGCAAATAAGTGTCTTACAACTTATTTCTAGAATAATGGTAGGGATGCATTTTTTAATTAACCATTGTCATGATCATGCCAGATTTTCGAATTTTGCGAAAAAAAATTAATAATTTTCATTTAAAATCTGAATAATTAAATAAAATATGATATATAACATGCTTGTAAAACTTACTATTCGTGATGAATTATGTACAGAACAATTATTCATCATCATCATCATTACAGCCCTTCACAAGTGCACTGCTGAACATAGGCCTCCCCCAACTAATGCCACAAAGCACGGTCCTGAGCCACCTGCATCCATCGACTTCCTGCATGTCTTACCAGGTCGTCATTCCATCTAGTGAGGGGTCGACCTACACTACGCCTACCGGTACGAGGCTGCCACTCGAGAACCTTTCTTCCCCATCAGTTACCGGTTCTTCGAGCTATATGACCGGCCCATTGCCTCTTCAGCTTACTAATCCGTGATAGACTCAGAAATGAGGATACCGCAGTAAAACCAGAGTGACCGACATAGTCCAACGGATTAGTAAGCTGAAGAACAATTATTAATAACAATTAATAATAAATTAGTATTGATTTTTAAAATAGTTTATTTCATTTTCACTCAACTAATCATTATTATTTCATATTAAAAATATTATAATATGTAATCAAGGATCTCCTTCCCAGTAATTCTTTATATCTAAAAGATGAATTTAATTTCTATCTACACACATGCCATAAATCTGTCGGTCACATTTAATCCTCAGATAAGTTATTTGACGATTGAAAATTCAGCCCTGTATCTATGTAAATACCTACGGAATAAAGTAAATTAAGCAACAAATCCGATTATGTAAAATGAGAAAATATTCATATTAGTTAAAATATCGATATCAGCTGCGCATATTGCTGAATTACAACCCTATAAAAGGCGGCCATTTTATGCGCCAGATTTTTGTAGGTAGTCACGCTAATTATGCAGGTATGCCCAGTCCAAGTCAGTGCTGTTGACCACTGTTATTATGGAGTGTAGAGGTAAGGGTACAGACTCTGTATAGAAAAGTGGCGCCGCTGTAGCTACAGTCCAAATGTTGAAAAATTTTTATAATTTTTTTAGTGCACAGACTTCCACCATAATTTTCTTTACAATAATTATTTTATTGTCTTCAAAATTTTTATTTTCAAAATCACTTTTGACGTATTTTACGACGATTTATCATATCCTGTAGCTACTCGAACGCTGTAGTGAAGAGTTTTTGAACTGTTTCTTACTGCTTATAGATGGACACACTCCATGACTGTTATTCGTAGGCAAAGAAACCTATAGATAAATTGACGCCTTCTTTCGCATTCGCACACGAAAAAGATAGATTTATGCATACGTCTTGCATAAAAATGTTCTCCGTGCCGGTTTTTTTGTTTAGCAAACTACAGTTTGCTAAATAACTTTGACAGTTCGTAGCGATCTAAGGAGTTTACAAGTTGGTTTAAGTGAGAAAAAAAGTGTTTTGTGAGCTTAAGATTGGTGAATCTTGTTCAGTTCAATTCTTAGAACAATTAAAAATTTTATCTAAATATGTTTAAAAGTCATAAAAAATCGTAGACAGAGAAACCTATAGACTAATGATCGGCGTGGCCTTGAGTGAGAAAGCACGATAACAAATTTTTAGGATATAGAATAATCTTTATGACTTTTAAATACATTTAGATAAAAATTTTAATTGTTCTAAGAACTGAACTGAACAAGATTCACTAATATTAAGCTCATAAAATACTTTTTTCTCACTTAAACCAACTTGTAAACTCCTTAAATCGCAACGCTGTCAAAGTTGTTTAGCAGACTGTAGAGTTCGCTAAACAAAAAAACCGGCACAGAGAAAGGGACAAACAATCACACCACTCTATCTCATTTATATGCAAGACGTATGCATAAATCTATCTTTTTCGTGTTCAAATGCGAAAGAAGGCATCAATTTGTCTATAGGTTTCTCTGTCTACGTAAAAAGCCTATTTTATAACCTAAAACTACGTTGTCGTCCTTTCTCACTCGAGGCCACGCTAATCATTAGTCTATAGGTTTCTCTGTCTACGGTTAACACATCACAGAGTAAATTATATATAGTTAGTCAAACATGCTACGTAGTTATTAATCTGTGCTGTTACTCGGCAATTTTTTGACAGACAAAGACATTATCATCATCAGCAAGTAACAAGCGTTTGGTTTGGTATTTGTTGGTATTTGTTTAGTCATTTATTGTCACAGCCTAATTTTGCAAATTTGTTAAAGTTTTATTACAAAACCAAATAAAAGAAAATGGCGCCTGTGGAACAAGATGTTGAAATGAAAAATGTGGATAGTCCTGCAGGGGTGAACGACGTGGAAATGAGTGAAGTGAAAAAAGATGTCGATGTAATAACCGTTCAAGATTTACGTGAACATGTTAGACAAATTGATAAAGCTGTATCGTCTAAGGAGCCGAGATTTGCTATGCGAGTGTTGAGATCTATTCCGAGTACTAGGCGAAAATTGAATGGTAATGTTCTTCGTGCTATAATAAACCAACTCTATCCATCAAGCCCTGAAAAAGAGGCTATTCTTGCGCTTGTAGAAAGCCCTTTGCCTGGTGCCGTTGAAATTGAAGTCCCTCGCTCTAGAAGCGCCCTGAAAGGTCCAGTTCCAGAAGTTGATGTTTATGTGCACCTGTTAGTATTATTGAGATTGTTAGACACCAACAAATTAGAAGAGGCTACCGAATGCTCCCAGCAGTTGATGAATAAAGTAACAGCGCAGAACAGAAGAACTCTTGATTTAATTGCTGCTAAATGTTATTTTTATCATTCACGTGTTTTTGAACTAACAAACAAGCTGGAATTGATACGAGGTTTATTGCATGCCCGGTTACGCACCTCAACTCTTCATAATGATTATGAAGGACAAGCTGTTTTGATCAACTGTCTTTTGCGGAATTATCTTCATTACTCTTTATATGATCAAGCTGATAAATTAGTCAGCAAATCTGTATTTCCTGAGAATGCCAGTAATAATGAATGGGCAAGGTTCTTGTATTATCTTGGTAGAATAAAAGCAGCAAGACTTGAATACAGTGATGCTCATAAACATTTAGTACAAGCTTTAAGGAAAGCTCCACAAACTGCTGCAGTTGGATTCCGTCAAACTGTACAAAAATTGGCAATTGTTGTTGAATTGTTATTGGGTGATATCCCAGAACGTGCTATATTCCGTCAAGCTCCTCTAAGAAAGGCGTTAGCTCCATACTTTCAATTGACTCAAGCAGTAAGACTAGGAAATCTACAAAGATTTGGAGAGGTACTTGAAAATTATGGACCACGGTTCCGCATTGATCATACTTTTACTTTGATCTTAAGACTCAGACAAAACGTTATTAAGACAGCTATCCGATCTATCGGCCTCTCATATTCTCGCATATCTCCAAAAGACATAGCAAGAAAGTTAGGCTTAGATTCTGCTGAGGATGCGGAATTTATTGTTGCAAAGGCCATTAGAGATGGTGTTATTGAAGCTACTCTTGACCCAGAAAAGGGATATATGAGCAACAAAGAAAGCTCTGATCTCTATTGCACCAGGGAACCTCAACTGGCCTTCCATCAGCGTATTTCATTCTGTTTGGAGTTACATAATCAGAGTGTTAAGGCAATGAGGTATCCACCCAAATCATATGGAAAGGAATTAGAAAGTGCTGAAGAACGCAGAGAAAGAGAACAGCAAGATCTTGAACTTGCTAAAGAGATGGCTGAAGAGGATGACGATGGTTTCCCTTAGAATGCATCACTTTATTTTCAATACATAAGTAATACATTAGAGAAGGAAGTTATTTAAGAATGTAATTTGTGTTTTTGAATATAGAACAAATAAAAATATTATTAAAAGATAATTCTTTCTATTAAGGTGCCAATATAATTTAAACTTTTTCAAACCTCTGTAAATTGCTGAAAACTAAAAGGTAGTTAAAACACAAAAACATTATTTTATAAAAATTGAACACAGATACAAGTGCTGTATGAAGACAAAAATGTGAATGATAATAATGGGAATTTAAAAATCAAAGTTGACACACTAATTTACTAGTTAAATTTGTAAAATTATAATTAAATAATTTAAAAGCATGTCAAATGAAAATATTATTTTTAAGGTCATGTACCTTAAAAAAATTTATAGGTAATTCTTATTTTGGTTATGAAAAAAACTGAATAGCTCCGACACAAGTGCCTGTTGAGTTATGCTTATGAGGTTGGATGCACTTTGTTTTAAAAAAAATCACACTATAGTACTTTTGTGTTCATAAAATTGCAATTCAATAGCAGAACATTGATACCTATATTTATGGTAACATGACTGGTTGATTATATTATCGAAATGGGCAATAAAAAGAACAAGTCTTATAGAAAATTAAAACCTAAAACATAAATTTACCTAATGCAAATTTAACTTAAGGCATAAATTATAATATATTATGGAGGAAATGCACCAAATGTACCTGGCACTGTTCTGGGTTTGCTGAGATACTGGTACGAGAACCAGACAAATATTGTTAGGTGGGACGACACAACCTCTAGTGGCTATGAACTATAATGTGGGGAGAGGTCAGGGAGGGCTGACCTCTCCAGACCTTTTCAATCTTTATGTTAACGGCTTGATCGAGGAGCTTAGGAGTACCAAAATTGGATGTTACATTAATCGTGTAGCGTTTAACAACCTTAGCTACGCAGACGATATGGTGCTCCTTAGCCCATCGATCAACGGTCTTAGAAAGCTTATATTCCTCTGCGAAAATTATCCTTGTCAGCGTGGATTAAAATACAATGAGTCTAAGACTGAAATGCTAGTCTTCCGTTCTGGAAAGGGTCAGAGGAGAGTACCGCCAGTAAGCATAAATGGTTTGCAGGTTCGGACTGTGAAGAATTTCAGGTACTTGGGTCATATGTTGTCGGAGAACCTGAGTGACGACTTGGATATTGAGCGTGAACGTCTGAACGTAGTGACGTCGAAGACCTCTAGCTATACATTATAACATGCTGGTGCGTCACTTTGCCTCATGTTCTGATAATGTTAAGATTACTCTGTTTAAAGCCTATTGTATCAGCCTTTACACCAGACATATTTGGATAAATTACACCAAAAAATCCTATAATGTTCTCAGAGTACAGTATAATGATGCTTTTCGTATTTTTTTAAAACATCAACGGTACTGCAGTGCGTCCACAAAGTTTGCAGAGGCTGCTGTCCCAGACTTTTACGCAGTGTTACGTTACTCAGTTACGTAACTCAACAAACGAATTAGTTAAGGTCGTTGCTCAGGCGTCACCTGACAATATATTTTATAAACACTGGCAGGGTATGCATCGGACGCTATAGGTGATGAACAATTATTTAAAGTACTATATTTTATCTCATAATAGAGTTTAATTTGTAATTTTGTATGTATATAATACATCTAGTTCATTGTCTTAGATGAAAAATATACTTGACATAAGTGGGTTGATACCTTAATAAATAAAAAAAAACCTACTACAAGATGGTGTTAACAAGAATCGGATAAGTTTCAAGTTATATATAGATAATTCTGTGGAAATCTAAATTTTATTTATATTATTTTTAATAGTAAATTAGGACAAAATAAGTATACTGACTGAATCGGTCAGTATACTTCATTGTCTATCTTTTATTGATTTCCCTTCTAAATTCTTTTAAGAGCATAAGTATTTATACATATAAATAAAATTGAAGTGCCTGTCTATAATATGTAACTAGCTGTTCTTAAGCTCAAAGGGTTATTTGTATGATAGACATAAACAACCATTTTTAAAAATTTTGCCCGTCTGTCCGGACTAATATCCGGAATAGCTGAATCGATTGTGATGAAACTTTACGAACAGATAGAGAGCAATAGCAAGGGGGATCTAGGTTGTATATGAAATTTTTTTTATACATTAAAACAGTTTATAAAAAAATGGTCCTTGACAGTGCCTCATTAAGAGTTCCGACAGTCCTAGGCTAACCCCTCCCATGTTCTGTCTGTGTCTGCCCAGCTGCCGAATATATTTATAATAATAATAATAATAATATTCCACAACTATCACACAACGCCATCTAGTCCCAAGCTAAGCAGAGCTTGTGTTATGGGTACTAGACAACTGATAAACATACTTATATATTTCTAAATACATAAATATTATAGATAAATTACACCCAAACACAGAACAAATGATCGTGCTCATCACACAAACATTTGTCCTGGGTGGGAATCGAACCCACGACCTCCGGCATAGCAGTCAGGGTCGCTAACCACTAGACCAACAGGCCTGTTAAACTACTAGTTATATTTTATATATATATTTTATTTATATATATATATATATATATATATATATATATATATATATATATATATATATATATATATATATATATATATATATATATATATATATATATATATATATATATATAATTAGCTTTCCATCTTGCGGTTTCGTCCACATTAAACCAAATTTAACTGATGAACTGACTGAGGTGTGTTGCCGGCCATTTTAAAAGGAGTAAGCTCGTTTCATGAAGGTCTCTAAGTAGTATCGATCCGGAAAAATGTGTTATGGTGTACCACCAAGCACCCAGTGGTGTGGATGATACTGTAAGTTTCGTCCCGATATGCGTTGATAGAATTTGTCTAAGTACTCCCCGTAGAAAATGCAATAGGTTGCAACATCACTTCAAACCACCAGTGTATCGTACCGATCAGAAAGAACCGTCGACAATTCGAGCCACTAGCTCTTTGCTGGATGAGGAAAAGTTGAAGGAACTGGCACTGGGGTGCCCTAGTCCAGAGATGAGAACAGTACTCCATGTAAGGGCGAACTTGCATCTCGTAGTTACAACCGGTGTGCCGGAATGAAATACTGTCCCGCTCTACTGAGCACGCCAAGCTTTTTAGAGGCCAATTTGGCCTTCTCTTCCAAGTGACCACGAAACTGCACGTCACTCGATATGTCGACGCCGAGGATTCCGATACTGGCTGAGGCAACAAGGGGAGTGCCTTGAAACTGAGGAGATACGACAAAGGGGTTCTTTTTAGCGGTTAACGCGCAAACTTGTGTCTTCTGGGGGTTAAACTGGACTAGATTTAGTCGCCCCCAATCCGAGACTCTCTTCAGCAAAGACTCGACTTCAGACATAAGTTTGTCCCGGCACTCGGAGACGTTTTCCCGAGAAATATTGGCTCGGCCGGTGTAAAGAGCATCACCAGTGCTGTCATCTGCATAGCAATGAATGTTACGGGTTTGCAACATATCATTGATATGCAGAAGAAACAGCGTTGGCGATAGTACGCAGCCTTGTGGAACACCAGCGTTAATAGGCTTGCAATCGGAGCTTGCACCGTCTACAACGATCTTGATGCCCCGATCTGCAAGAAAGCTGGTGATCCAATCGCACAATTTCTCGGGAAGCCCATAGGAAGGGAGCTTCGAAAGAAGCGCTTTGTGTCAAACCCGATCGAAGGCGTTCGCAATGCCCGAACTAACGGCCAATGCCTCCCCCTTGGTCTCTACTGCCTCCGCCCATCTGTGAGTTAGGTAGACCAGAAGATCACCAGCTGACCGACCACGGCGAAAACCGTATTGGTGGTCACTAACCAGCTGGTGATCCTCAAGGTATCTCATGAGCTGGCAGTTTACAATGCACACCATTGTTTTGGAGAACAGTGATGGCGATAGTGCGGTAGTTGGACGGGTCTGAGCGGTCGCCTTTTTTAGGGATTGGGTGGACGAAAGCCGTCTTCCATGATTTTGGGACTACGCCTAGGGAGTAGGAATACCGGAAAAGACGCGTTAAAACCGGTGCCAACTCTGGAGCACACGTCCTCAGTACAATTGGGGGGATTCCGTCAGGCCCACTCGACTTGTGGATGTCCAGGGAGAGGAGTGCTTTGCGAACCGAGCGCTGTGTGAACTGCACTTCCGGAATGGAGCACTCACACCGCGGGATGGTCGACGGCGTACTCCCCCCGTCATCGAGATGGGCGTTAAAGTCGCCGAGGATCACGATCTCTGCGGAGGGGATCTGCTGTAGCAACGAATCTGTAGCCATTTGGACGTGGTCGAAGAGTCGGTCTGTTTCGGCATTACCGCTATGGGACCTATAGAGGCACCCGTAGACGCGCGGGTGGTCGTCGCTGTCTACGCGTAGCCAAAGGATGGACAGGTACGAACCTTCAAGTCTGCCAAGGCGTCGAGAAAAGATGTCCTCTCTGACGTATACGCAAACTCCAGCCCGAGGCACAAAGGAGTGTTCCAGTTTGTACCCCGGGTAGGAGAGATACGAGACATCAGCCGGAGAGGGCACCTGCGTCTCAGTCAGAAAGAGCAGAGCAGAGAAGTTGTATGTAAGAAAGAAAAAAATTGTAAGGACGAAAAAAATTTTGTTTTAAGTCGCACTGCCAGTCATCCAGATTGTATGGATGGTAAAATTGTGCGGCTGGAATTAGTCCGAACAATTCCTCAGAGCACTCATCGTGGTAAATGCGATAAAATATTCTAAGAGATGCAACATCTTTTCGGAGTGCCAGTGAGTCAAGCCGATCGGAAGGTGCTCGGTCGCCGACGATTCGAACAACTCTGTGCTGGTTGCGATCAAATGGAAGGAGCTGGCACTGGAGAGCAACAGCCTAGAGATGGAAACAGTATTCCATGTAAGGCGGAACCTGCGCCTTGTAAAGTTGCAGGCGGTGTGCCGGCATGAAATACTGTCCCGCTCTGCTGAGCACGCCAAGATTTTTAGAGACCAATTTGGCCGTCTTCCAAGTGACCACGAAACTGCACTTCACTCGATATGTCGACGCCGAGAATTCCGATACTGGCTGAGGAAACAAGGGAAGTGCCTTGAAACTGAGTGGATACTATAGAGGGGTTCTTTTTAGCGGTAAATGCGCAAACTTGTGTCTTCTGGGGATTGAACTAGACTATATTTAGACGTCCCCAGTCCGAGACTTTGTTCAACAAAGTCTCGACTTCAGACCCAAGATTGTCCCAGTACTCAACGACGTTTTCCCGAGAAATACTGGCACAGTCTCTGTATAAAGCATCGCCAGCGCTGTCGTACGCATTGTAATGAATGTTACCGGTATGCAACCTGTCATTTATATGCAGAAAAAAACAGCGTTTGTGATAGCACGCAGCTTTGTGGAACACCAGCGTTAATGAGCTTGTAATTGGAGCACGCACCGTCTACCACGACCTTGATGCTAAGATCTGCAAGAAAACTGGTGATCCAATAGCATAATTTCTCGGGAAGCCCATAAGAAAGGAACTTCGTAAGAAGCGCTTTGTGCCAAACCCGATCCCAACCCCTTCGCTATGTCCAAACTAACGGCCAACGCCTCTCCCTTGGATAATAATAACAATAATAAGACGCACCTATTTTTGGTTAAAATTTATGTTATATACTGTTTAAAATATATCAATATTTATATTCAATTTTTTTTTGGTAAATTTGATATTTTGCAAAGTTACAAAAGTCACGTTGTTAGTAATTTACATGAATTTGGCAAAAACATTTTTATATAAAATATTTTACATGTACGCTGGGGATTGACTCAACTATATCAAAATAATGTCGATATTTATCTTGAATGTTTATAATGATTCTATAGATTTATTATTATTGTTGATATTTATTTCTACACAGCGGAATGAAAATAAATTCACGGTTAGTTTTCTAAAATGTAATTTTATTTTGCCGTTTGTCAAACAGATTCCCACCGGATTCTATAATTAGAAAAAAATTGTCAAGTTTATTGGGCGGGTTGTTTGAAATCCAAAGAAAAACTCTAAAAATTTGCAGCAATCATTTTCTTGTGATGTATAAAAGAAAACATAGTATGAAACAATTTTATTAAAAGGAGCTATTTCTACATTATTTGTACCAGTAAGTATTTATAATAAGACTTCAAAAATTTTACTTAAAAACTTTTGATAAAAATAGAGATAGATTTTTATACATCATAATACTAATCAAGCCGTTATGATTCCATATAAGTATCTAATTATCAACCAAAAAATATATAATTTTACTTAACCATCCGCACCTCACGGGTCACACTATTACATTATTCAGTATAATATTCATAGAAATACGGAGGTAGAGCGGAGCTTCGAATTATATTCTCAAGTCACAATGATAAAACTTAGCGTAGTTAGGTATAAATATTTAGTAATGTTCCTGAAACGCCGGCTCCTATAACCTCCGCAGCCCTTGACGCTGCCCCCGTCCCACTGATGTCACTAGACATCCCCACACCATCCAAACCAGCCTCTCGTTGTGCTCCAGTACTAGCGAAGAAGCAAGTCCCGCCCCCTGTCTTCCTAAGAGACAAGGCTAAGTTCACCCACTTGTCTAAGACCTGCTATGACGCAGGTATAAAATATGATCATGCCGTCAACCTCGGGGAGGCGATTAAAATCATCCCAAGCTCGATCGAGGACTTCCGTCAGATCACCCGGCTATTCACATCCGAACGTATCTCTTACCACACGTACGCTCTCCCTGAAGAGCGTAAAGTCAGGGCCGTCATCAGAGGCGTCCCATTCGAATTCTCTAACGAGGAAATCCTTGAGGACCTTAAGTCCCAAGGTTTCACCAAGGGAGATCACCGTTATAGCACGCAAACTGCGCGCGGCAAAGTCCCCTCAAGAACGTCTCCTCGCTCTTGCTGAACACAACAATCTTCTGCTAGCGTTGTAATTTAAGTTAACTTAATTAATTTAACTTAAATGACTGAGCAAATTACCTTACCAAGATCTCACGGTCGTATCAAACCTAAGGGTTTATCGCTTGTATCATTTAATATTCGCGGCTTGCGAAATAACCTACCAGAGCTTAAGCTCTTTCTTCGGAATCGTGAAGTCGATTTCCTCCTCCTACAGGAAACTAATCTCAAAACCAAGGACGCTAAAGGCCTTTCTATTAAAAACTTCTCTCTTCTTCGTAACGACAGACCCGACCGTCGAGGCGGCGGAACGGCCATCTATTACAACAAGACACTTCATTGCTCGCCCATTTCTACTCCGCAGCTTACCAACATGGAAGCCACGGTATGCAGGATAGCTATGACTGGACATCAGTCCATCCTCATAGCCTCCTGTTACATCCCTTCAGGAACCCAGCCCCTCAAAAAAGATTTTGAGGCTATTTTATCTTTAGGCAATGCAGTCATTATGTTTGGAGACTTTAACTCTAAGCATACTGAATGGACATGCCGTACTACATCCCATAGCGGCAAGTTACTGTTCGATATCACGCAGTCTCTTGATATTACCGTCCATAGTCCCCTCGGTGTTACTCACTTTCCCGACAACACCGATCACGCCCCCGATGTACTAGATTTTGCGTTACTCCAAGGAGTTTCTCTCAACCTCAGAGCAATCGAGACTCTAGACGATCTGGGATCCGATCACCGACCGGTCTCCCTCATTCTTGGCCATCAGCCACCTCCTCCAACACATACGAAAACCTTCACCAACTGGAAGGGATTCAAGGAGTCCCTAGCTAAAGCTCTGGACTCACAGGACTCTACCATCTCTCTACCGTCAGACTTAGACAGTCCCGAAAAAATCGACACCGCGGTCGATTCACTCTCCAACCTTATTAAATCCTCCCTTAAGGAGAACGAAAAGGTCGTCCCGGTTGCTAACAATAGTGGGCTTCCCCTACATATTAGCAACCTATTAAAAGCCAAAAAAGCTGCTTTCCGGAGAGCAGAAAAATATCCCACCCCCGAATATAGGCGCGCGGCAAATCGTCTTCAACGAGAACTCCGCTTCCGCCTCTCTGAATTTCAAGACCTCGAAAAGAGTGAACTCATGGAGAATATCTCTCCATCTCATACAGCGTACTATCAGATGGCCAGAGCCCTCCGCATAGACGCGATCACCCACACTCCCCTCTCTCCCGTCCCGACGGCACGGTTGCCTTCGAGGACGAGGAAAAGGCTGAGTGCTTTGCAGATAGCATTGCCGCTCAATGCTCGCCTAGCTCTCAACCCGTCGACCCCTCACACGTCCAGGCAGTGGAGGATGAGGTCCGCCGCCGGAACTCACCCCCCACGACCTCCGAACCTATCTCTGTGTCCAATGATGAGATTTCTTCCCTCATCAAAGGACTTAAGGCTAAAAAGGCTCCGGGCGCGGATGGCATCTCCAACCAAGCCCTAAAACACTTTCCTGAGCAGGTATTAACCTTTTTATCTATTATCTTCAACGCCTGCTTCAACCTTAGCTATTTTCCCACTACGTGGAAAGAGGCAACTGTGATTGGAATTACCAAGCCAGGCAAGCCTCTCAACCTCCCCTCCAGTCATCGCCCCATTAGCCTCCTCAAGGCAATGGGCAAGCTTTTCGAAAGAGTCATCCAAACGCGGATGAGGCGCTATCTGTTTCCCACAGACGGCGACCCTCTTATCATTCCCCATCAATTCGGTTTCCGAGCCAAACACTCATGTCCCCAACAAGTTCACCGCATTGTGGAATATATCCTCAGCGGTTTCTATCCTCGACGTCATAAGACCATCGCGGTCTTCTTCGATATAGCCAAAGCTTTCGATAGAGTCTGGCACACAGGCCTCATCTACAAGCTCTACAAAATAGGTCTCCCCGATCGTCTAGTTCGTCTCGTGGCCTCCTATTTGAAACATCGTACCTTTCGTTTTAGACGCGAAGGCACGCTATCTTCACAGCGAACTATCAAGGCTGGTGTCCCTCAGGGCTCAGTACTTGCTCCTCTGCTGTACATCCTGTTCACCAACGACATTCCCATCCCGTCGAAAGGTGTTCAACTCTCCCTC
Organism: Parnassius smintheus behrii; assembly: GCA_036936625.1. NCBI lineage: Eukaryota > Metazoa > Arthropoda > Insecta > Lepidoptera > Papilionidae > Parnassius > Parnassius smintheus. The sequence continues at coordinate 26,482,609 of JAUPFT010000005.1, read as the reverse complement.
TTCGCAGACGACACTGCCATCTACTGTAAAGGTGTCTCACTACCCTTCATACGGAACAAGATCCAAGAGTCAGTTGATGACCTAGGAGCTTGGTTCAAAAAATGGCGCATCGATGTGAACCCGGAGAAGAGCTCCGCCGTTCACTTCGATTATAAACGACGCCGTCTCAAAAACACTCCACCAATACGTATGCTAGGGACACCTGTCCCCTGGCATACGTCCGCCAAATATTTAGGTGTCACTCTAGACACAGGGCTCACTTTTAGGCCCCACGTCAAACGAGTCACCCGTCACGCACGATTTTATCTGAGTAGGCTCAACAGTATGTTGGGCAGACACAGCAAAATGTCCCTTCGAAACAAGCGTACCCTTTATAAGGTCTGTATACGACCAGTCATGTCCTACGCGGGCCCCGTCTTTGCCCACGCAAACCCCAAAATTATTAATGAACTCCAAATAGTTCAAAACCTTTTCTGTCGTCGAGCTGCGAACGCACCTTGGTACGTCCGTAATGCCGACCTTCATCGGGACCTAGAGCTCCCAACAATTCAACAATTTCTCAAAAAACTCTCTGAGAACTTCTTCAAAGCCTCAGAGTCGCATCCAAATCAATTAATTTAATTGATAGAATCAGGCGTTACTTTGCGGAAATCCATTATAATAAAAAAATAAAAATATAAATTTCTTTGCAACTTTCCGCTAAACATATAAAATGATGTGTCTTACCTGGATTGAAGCGCACCTCCCGCCCTCCCTCAATTGCATACACTAACTCCGTCACCACTAGATCAAGAAAGAAGTGAGTCACTTAGCGGTCAGCCGCCGTAGAGTCTATATTACCTGAGGATGCCTCGTGTAGAGGCGAAACACGTGTCGTATTATCGTCGATGGTGTGTCTTGCCTGGAATAGTGGTGTTGAGAGTAGTGGTGCTTGATCTAGTGGTGACGGAATTAGTGTATGCAATTGAGGGAGGGCGGGAGGTGCGCTTCAATCCAGGTAAGACACATCATTTTATATGTTTAGCGGAAAGTTGCAAAGAAATTTATATTTTTATTTTTTTATTAAATCAATTAATTCGTGAGGCAGCTACTTATGCAGCCCCACCCCCCTCTCGCTATCGAGTCCGCAGGCCGAGAAACTCTCTCTCGGACCCGCCTAATAAACTGACAAACGACCTGAACTGCCTCCTGGCGGCTCAGGCCAATTCTAATTAAATTAATTATTACTATATTAACTAATATTATTTTGCCTTCGCAGGCACTCCCTCAGCGGCTCTTAGCCGCCTGCGCCCTCTTTTCCCAAAAGAGGGTCGCTCATGATAAGGCACAATAGAGCTTAATCAGCCAGTTGCCTGTCCCCAAAGGCGGTTTTTAGAGGGTATCACTTAGGGTCCCCGGTAGGACAGTGAGTCCCTCATAACCACGATAGACCGGCTATCGTGGTATGCGTAATGCATTTTCCGCCTCCCTACGTATAGGGTAGCCCTTTAATTGCTTCGGGCGCAAAAAAAAAAAACTGAAGCGCCGCTAGACGCCTGCGCATGAGACGCGCGGTTCAGTGTGCCGGGATAGTATAAACTCCATAGTATTTGATACTCTCAACGCTCGGTGCCCGATTCATGCTTGATGGCCGACGATAGTGTGCCGAGCTCTTAATAGTGTGCGCCTACGCCTACAGTGTTAGTCGTAGAGAAGAGGAGCTCGTGGTTAAATAATAGTTGCGCGGAACAATAGATCTGTGAGATTAAGCTGCACTTGCCCCGTTTAAAGTACGTTGGAAGAAGAGTTAGACAAGTTGAGTCAAGATTATCCGAGGTCCGAAGAGAGGGGGAGGACACGGTAATCCTCGAGTCCGGCAACTTGTTCTATCACCGGGAGGGCGACTGTCTGTCCCAAGGAGGTGTCGGATTTATCGTTGACAAGTCTCTCGTCAATAACGTTGTAAAGATTGGGAGTGTGTCGACGAGGGTCGCGTACCTGATACTCAGAATTACCAAACGGTATTCGCTGAAGGTCATACAGGTTTACGCACCAACCTCGGCACATCCCGATGAGGAGGTGAAAGAAATGTATGAGGATGTTTCTAGAGCCATGCATTCCTCCAAAACCCACTACACGGTGTTGATGGGAGACTTCAACGCAAAACTAGGCGCAAGAGAAAGCGGTGAGCTGAAGTTAGGAAAATTTGGAGTAAGGCAAGGGAACCGCAGGGGCCAACAGCTGGCCGACTTTATGGCGAAAGAGCCTCTTTACGATGAACTCTTTCTTCCAGAAGCGGCCCCACAGGAAGTGGACCTGGTCGAGCCCCGACGGTTTGACAAAAAATGAGATTGACTTCATTATGACGACCAGACGTTAGAGGCACACTGAACCTAAACCCTAAGTTGGAGAGCTCTCGTTTAATGAAGTCAACGCTCATTCCCCATCGTGCTCTAATCCAGAATCCCGAAATCTTTCAGCTCGAGTTACATAACCGCTTTCAGTGCCTAGAAGATTGCAATGCAGTGGATGATATGAATGACAAGCTCGTGGAAACTGTCCATGCGGTCGGAGCTAAGTTCTGCAAGACCCGCCACAGAAGAACTCAAAAACTCTCCGATAACACTCTTAATCTCATAGCTGTTAGACGGAAGATGAGGCTGCAATCGTCAACAGATTTGACAGCATACAGACAACTGAACAGACAGATCTCCAAATGCATGCGGCGAGACTTACGCAACTTTAATACTGCTCGTATTGAAGAAGCGATCGAGCGGAACCAGGGCTCCAAAGTCTTTGCCAGAGATCTGTCTGCCAGTAAGAGCCTACTGTCAAAGCTGAAGACTGAGTGTGGCAGCATCGTTTCCGGGACACCTGAGATTCTGAGTGAGATTGAGAGGTTCTGTGGGCAGCTGTACAAATCATCGTTGGAGCCACACGCAAGTGTAAGTAACAATCCAATAGTAAGTCTTATCCGAAACTATTCCGATGATATCCCGGACGTCAGTCTGAGCGAGATTAGAATGGCTCTCCAGCACCTTAAAAACGGCAAGTCCCCGGGCGAGGATGGAATTACAGCGGAGCTTCTGAAGACGGGTGGGAAACCGGTACTTGAAGTCTCTTTAATTCCGTCCTCCATGGTGGCACTACTCCGGAGGCGTGGAGCAGAAGTGCGGTGGTCTTGTTCTTCAAGAAAGGTGACAACACCTTATTGAAGAAGTACAGACCGATATCCCTTCTGTTTTCGAGAGTCATTACGAATCATCCCGCACGCAGACTCGACGACTTCCAGCCTCCCAAACAAGCCAGTTTCCTAAAAGGCTTTAGTACCATATACCACATACATACTCTTCGGCTCATTGTACAGAAGTCCGAAGAGTACAATCTGCCACTTTGCATGGCGTATGTGGACTATGAGAAAGCCTTTGATTCCGTCGAAATTTGGGCGGTGCTAGAGTCTCTTCAGCGGTGCCAAGTTGACTGTCCATATATCGAAGTGCTGAAGTGTTTGTACAGTAGGGCTACGATGGCTATACGAGTACAGAACCAGAATACGAAACCTATCCAACTGAAGAGAGGTGTAAGACAGGGTGACGTTATTTCCCCGAAACTCTTCACCGCTGCATTGGAAGACATTTTCAAGCCACTGGACTGGAAAAGATATGGTATTAACATCAATGGCGAGTATATCACTCACCTTCGATTTGCCGCCGATATATAGTCCTTACGGCAGAATCACTGGAGGACTTAAGCACTATACTCATTGACCTCAATAGCGCCTCCCAACGGATAGGTCTTAAGATGAACATGGACAAAACAAAGATCATGTTTAATGTCCATGTCACACCTATGCCTACCGGCATTGTTGGGAGCACTAAGCTCGAAGTTGTTGACGAGTACGTTTACCTGGGACAAATAGTCCAACTAGGTAAGTCCAACTTCGACCGAGAGATCAATCGACTGATTTAACTCGGCAGGGCAGCGTTCGGGAAATTACGACACATCTTCTCGTCAGGTATACCTCAAAACCTGAAAACTAAGTTGTACAACCAGTGCGTGTTGCCAGTGATGACCTACGGAACCAAGACGTGGTCCTTTACAGCTGGCCGTATGAGGACGCTCAAAGTCGCTCAGCGAGCTATGGAGCGGGCTATGATCGGAGTTTTCCTGCGTGATAAACTTAGAAACAAGGATATCCGCAGTAGAACCAAAGTGACCGACATAGCCCGACGGATTAGTAAGCTGAAGTGGCAATGGGTCGGCCATATTGCTCAAAGAACCGACAACCGTTGGGAAAAAAGGTTCTCGAGTGGCTGCCTCGTACTGGTAGGCGAAGTGTAGGGCGACCCCCCGCTAGATGGAGTGACGACCTGGTAAGACATGTAGGAAGTCGACGGATGCAGGTGGCTCAGGACCGTGCTTTGTGGCATACCTTGGGGGAGGCCTACGTTCAGCAGCGGACTTGTGAAGGGCTATATATATATATATATATATATATATATATATATATATATATATATATATATATATATATATATATATATATATATATATCCTCAGACACTTGATGCACTTTAATAATATATCCTGCGTATTTGGCTAGTCTCTGTTAAGAACACTATGTTTTTAAACTCATGCAGCTAAAACGAAAATAAGTTAATTATTTCTTTATATTTTTCAGGGACAGATGAAAGAGAGAGTAGCCTCATAAACATATTGGCCTATAAAACAGAGTAATTTTATTCAACTGATTTTTACAAGTTGCCTTACTTAAATTAACTTAATAAGTTTACATTCATATTTAAGTCGAATGTTAAAATAAACCTCTATAATGTATTAAATTATTAATTATTAAATGTTTGTAATACTGAAAATATGAAAAATAAAGCAGCCATTATGTACTCCGTGTCCTCGGTTTTTACTTCACCAGCAAAATATTTTATAAAATATAAATAGGTATTTACTTACTTAAGTATTCTAACTATTTATATTTGATTACCATTATGTAAAAAATGAATTTCGATGAAACTGTCCATGTCAGTGAATATTTATTTCTAAAAGTCGTAACTCGAAAATACAAATTTTCGATCTGATTCGTGGGGAAAATTGTTTAAGTTTAATCGGTAGATACACCTCTTCATACATTATTGGTATTTTGTACATTTTGAATTAAAATCCTACTAAACGTATTTTTTAATTATTTTAGATTATCATGTTTAAAATTTAGTTAATTTTTGAAGTTATTTAGTTTCGTGCACTAAACTAGTTTTTTTCTTTTAAAACTTTTGACCCCTTTCTTAACAATCTTTTTTCGATACTCCTTGTAAGTAAAATGTACGTCACTAGCTAACGCACACAATGAAAAATAAAAATTGGTCACGCATTTTTGGGCTATCAGGTCGTCTTTACGCCAGTATATTCTAGGTCTATGGTTTGCTATTAAAATATAACATTCGTAATTTAAACATTCTTGAGCCCGGGAGCGTAGAAGTTTTAGTGTGCCCTATATATTGCCTGCCTCGCTAAAATGTATCGATGTAAGATGTAGATTTACGAAATGTGTTTTCATTTTTGTACTTAACAATTTTTATAGGTTCTTTATTATCTAATAATCTTTTCAATCACGGTATAAATGTAAAATTATTTTTAGTGCCTCAACATGGTCCTAACTCTCCAACAACTTTCCTATAAGTATTCTAGTTTTCTAATATAGACGGGCAAACGACCAAGCGGCTCACTTGATAACATTATATTAAATAATAAGTATCTGTAAATAAGTAGTTGTGTATCTGATTAAAGAGTATATAATCACTTCTCACTACCTACGATATCTGATCGACAAAATTTGTTACTTAGCAACCTATTAATAGCAATTATTGACGTTTTGCCAATACACGTACGTTTTACCCTACTCTCAAATAAATATATAATAAATTACGTACTCAAATTAACTGCATTTTTTAAGGTAGATAAATATTTTTAGGAACAAAAAAAATCATTTTCTTTGAATAGCTTAACAGTATCTACTTGCCAAATTTCAAACATGGAGCTTACTCCGGCTACTATGGAAAAGTTGGTTGAATTATTAAAAGAACCTGAACCTGACGTTTTGCAAGGGGAGGACGTGACTTTTTCAGGTAAAGTTAAAACTGATTAGAATTTAGGAAGCATAATATTACATAAGTTATATTAGATTTCCCTAATGTCAACCCTATGTCGATAGTTGTTGGGAGTACTAAGCTCAAAGTTGATGACGAGTATGTTTACCTGGGACAAATAGTCCAACTAGGTAAGTCCAACTTCGACCGATAGGTAATCGACGGATTCAACTCAGCTGGGTAGCGTCCGGGATATTACGACTCTCGATGTGATGTGATTCTCGTCAGGTATATCTGAAAACTTGAAAATGAGATTTTACAACCGGTGCGTGTTGTCAGTGATGACTTATGTATCTGAGGCGTGGTTCTTTACTGCTGGCTGTATGAGGAAGTCCAAGGTCGCTCAGGAAGTTATGGAGAGGGTTATGCTCGGGGTTTCTCTGCGTGATAAACTTAGAAAAGAGGATATTCGCGATCTACTGAAAGGAATAGATTATTAAGCTGAAGTAGCAATGGGCCGGCCATATAGCTCAAAGAACCGACAACCGATGGGGAAAAATGCTTCTCGAGTGGCAGCCACGTACCGGTAGGCTAAGTAGACTGGTAAAACATGCAGAAATTCGATGGATGCAGGTGGATCAGGACTATGCTTAGTGGCATTCTTTGGGGGAGGCCTATGTTCGGCAACGGACTTGTGAAGGGCTGTAATGAATGAATATTTTTTTATATATATGTTTGATCAAATATGATGTGATTATGAGTGTTGCAAAGCACTCGAAATGTTGATAAAACAAATAAGGTAAAAAGGTAAGGTAAACATCTTAACTTAACAGGTTAAAACATCCGTGGTATGAGCGGTGTGGCACACGGTGCAGTTTGATTCGATGTCACAATCAAAATTTTTTGTTCATTGAACTTTTTAATTGTGGTTATAGATAAGCATTGAAGATTTTTTTGGATTTGTTGTTAAATAGTTGGTCGTATTATCTCTAAATTAGTTACTTTATCTTATTATGATTTTTTTTTATATTTACGCGAACACTATATATTGATTAAAACTACTTTAACGGATTTTATCGTGTTTAATTTACTTGGTTTTTAATTCCCGACGTTTCGGGTACTTTCCAGCACCTATGGTCTCGGGTGACTGAAGTGACTGACGTCCCGATGTCAGTGTCCCGGAGTACCTTCAGCTTTTTAATTCATATTTATGGTCCGATCTATGCAGAATGTATTTACTGTGTCTTGAATTCTTGCGGTGGTATGTATATCCCACCAGATGGTAAGTGGCGATGCAGTTGTAAAGCGCTTTGATGTAGCTTAACAAAACCCTACTCACTCTTGCCTTGAATATAACCACATTATAATCGGATGTAAAGACAGATGCTGGCAAATTATTTCACTCCCTTGTAGTACGCATTACAAAAAACGAAGCAAACCTTTTGGTTCCGTAGCGTGGTATGTCGGCAGCAAAGAGGTGAAGACCAGCTGAGTGTCTGGTGGTAACATTATTGAATTTTCCTTTTGGTTTTGTTAAAGAGACTTAACTCCGATCGGCCTTGAGTAAATTATAATTCATGTTATATGCTATTCACATTCTCATGGTATAACTTTTGTACAGTTCATAACAGTATTCAGAACTAGTTATTTTGTTCAAAATTGGTGTAAAGGACATCAGCGCATTATAATATTGCTATGTAAGTCTAATTGTTTTAAGGCTATGAAATAACTTCGAATAGAGACAAAGAACCATCTGTTACTACAAATATTGCAAAAGCTCCAAGAACTATAGAGGAATACGAAGAACAAGAGGCCATAGAAATTGAAAAATTAGGTGGCGTTGGGTCCGGTGATAGAAAGACACCTGAATATAGTATGAATTATCAGCAATCAGTGACTGCAGAGGATGTTTTCTTACAGGTAATTTGTTTGCTTTAACCACTTATCTCTCTACTATATTAATCAATAACTATTTTCAACTAAAAGTTTTAATACCCTTCTTGAAAAATCAAATTTCAAAATTTAACGTATCGCCTCACCTTATTTTTTATAGGATAAGGTGACGAACGTGGACACAGTCCATCTGATGGTATCTGGTTGCTGTGGCCTATAGACATCTACATCTATTCTCAACTGCGAATAAAAATGTAGATGCGTTATGACCCATGAGGACTAAGATGGAATGCTTCGTTTTCCAGTAAAAAGCGTCATTCATTCTTTCTACGTGACCAAACCACCGAAACATTCCTGTCTTATTCCTGGTCACAGCATCATCTTGCAGAACACACTCTTCTTAATGATTTCTTATATTTACGCGAACACTACACATGATTAAAACTACTTTTACGGATTTTATCGCGTTTATTTTTACTTTTTATTTTTAATTCCCGACGTTTCGGGCGCTTTCCAGCACCCATGGTCACGGGGGACTGAGATGACTGACGTCCCGATGTCATTGTTAAACCCGGAGTACCTTCAGCTTTTTTACCATAAACAATAATTAAAAAAGCTGAAGGTACTCCGGGTTTAACAATGACATCGGGACGTCAGTCATCTCAGTCCCCCGTGACCATGGGTGCTGGAAAGCGCCCGAAACGTCGGGAATTAAAAATAAAAAGTAAAAATAAACGCGATAAAATCCGTAAAAGTAGTTTTAATCAACACACTCTTCTTTTATCACACAATTTCTTACCCTGTCACTCAGATTCAGTCCTAACATACTACTTAGCGACCGCATTTCTACTGCATTTATTCTACTCTCGTGCTTCTTCTGCCACACCCAACTTTTACTACCATACGTTAAATTAGGGACTAACAGCAATGTGAATTGACATACGTGAATTTTTTAAAACATTGTGACTTTTCACAACAGAGTGTAGAGCTCCGTTTACTTTATTTCCTGCGTTCACTCATCGTTTTATATCCTTATCATATCTCCCATCCCTCCTAATATACAAACTCATCCACTTGCTCAATCAACTCCCCTTCTATTATTATTTCAAATATCGTTTTACTTTCTTCTCTTTCAAAAACCATAACTTTCATCTTAGTTGCGTTCACTTTCATACCCTTTCTTTTAATGACCTGTTCATTAATGTAACCATGATTTGCAACTCGACCACCGACGACGCAAAAATAACTTGATCATCGGCGTACAAAAGGCATTTGACGGTTAACTCACCCATTCTAAATCCACATTCTGCAATGTTCACTTTAACTTTTCAACTTCAAATTTTCCAAACAACTGTCCATAAATAGGTTGAACAGCCACAGGGAAGCCGTATATACACAACCCTGTTTGACACCTTTATGGATGCCAAACCAGTCCGAGTAGACCCCGTTGAGCACTAGAGTCCCTATAAAGAGAATTTAATGCCTGTATCAACCCAGTGCTCCACCCAAATGAATTCGGTGCTTGCCATAACACATCCCTGTCCACGCTGTCATAAGCCTTTTCCAAGTCCATGAACGCACAAAAAAATTTTTGGTTTTTGCCAAAAAACTTCTCCGTGATCATGCACATAAAAAAGATTGTTTCTAGCTTGATTATCATAAATATATACTACAGGTCTATGTTAGACTTGTTTGTTAGACTGATTGATTATTTTATAAATCATTTACAGATTGGACCAAAAACACCAAGTTCAGCAAGCTGTGAGAATCTAATTGTAAAGATTAAGATGCTGGGGGATAAGAAGGAAAATATAGAGCTGTCTGTAGACACGAAAAGTGTTACAGTAAGCTCATCACAGTATTTTTTATATTTACACCTTCCCCATGAAATTAACCCTGATACATCTAAAGCCAATTGGGATAGCGCCGAAGAATCTTTGGTTCTTACTCTAAAGCTTGACAGAGAATTTGATTTTGTTAATTTTTAATATAATAAATACACTTTTAAGTCTAATTTGTTTTAAATTACAGTATTGTCTGCTTTTGATCTATACTAGTAAGTAGAGGTGGCGTGAGAGTAAAGAATCCAATACTCTATTTATTGCAATAATTAATTCAATATTGCAAGCCTATTAATGCTGGTGTTCCACAGGGCTGCGTGCTATCGCCAACGCTGTTTCTTCTGCATATCAATGATATGTTGCATACCCGTAACATTCATTGCTATGCGGATGACAGCACTGGTGATGCTCTTTACACCGGTCGAGCCAATATTTCTCGGGAAAACGTCTCCGAGTGCCGGGACAAACTTGTGTCTGAAGTCGAGTCTTTGCTGAACAGAGTCTCGGATTGGGGACGACTAAATCTAGTCCAGTTTAACCCCCAGAAGACACAAGTTTGCGCGTTAACCGCTAAAAAGAACCCCTTTGTCGTATCCCCTCAGTTTCAAGGCACTCCCCTTGTTGCCTCAGCCAGTATCGGAATCCTCGGCGTCGACATATCGAGTGACGTGCAGTTTCGTGGTCACTTGGAAGGGAAGGCCAAATTGGCCTCTAAAAAGCTTGGCGTGCTCAGCAGAGCGGGACAGTATTTCATGCCGGCACACCGCCTGCAACTTTACAAGGCACAGGTTCGGCCGCACATGGAATACTGTTCCCATCTCTGGGCTGGGGCTCCCCAGTACCAGCTCCTTCCACTTGACCGCATCCAGCGCAGAGCGGCTCGAATCGTCGACGACCAAGTGCTTTCCGATCGGCTCGATTCACTGGCGCTGCGAAGAGATGTTGCATCTCTTTGCATATTTTATCGCATCTATCACGAGGAGTGCTCTGAGGAATTGTTCAGGTTAATCCCAGCCGCCAAATTTCGTGAACGCACTACACGGCAAACGTCCCGATACTATCCACACCATCTGGATGCTTGGCGGTCCACCACTGTACGTTTCACAAGGAGTTTTCTTCCACGTACAACCTCTCTGTGGAATAGTTTACCACCGGCGATTTTTCCGGACCGATACGACCTGGGGACCTTCAAGAAAAGAGCTTACTCCTTTCTAAAGGGCCGGCAACGCACCCGCAATTCTCCTGGTGTTGCGGTTGATCATGGGCGGCGGTAGTCACTTAACATCAGGTGAGCCGCATGCTCGTTTGCCCCCTCTTCTATATAAAAAAAAACTCTAATTAATCCCATGGAGTGGGAAGTCGTGAAAGGCGACACAGAAATAATCTTCGTGATAAAAATTGAAAATAACTAAAATACTTCCCAACTCGCCTGCTAGCCAAGTTTGGCAACTGGCGAAACCCCTTCTTCTATCAGACAATTTATGAGGAAAGCCTATGTAATGTATGTAACAGTTATATGTACCTTTCATAGACTGTATGTAATAAATGAATTAATGAATACACTACTCTATACACAATAGTTCCAGTAATTGAAAGTAATCACAGTCCTAGAAGGTGTCAAGGCGCCAATTAGAATATAATGGTTGACACATCAATGTTGCTTTTAATTGTATGAAGTGTAACATGGTACTATTTTAGGCTGTCGGAGTCTTGATTATTTTTGATTATAACAAAGAATGAGTTATAATAGAGTTAAAATATTTATACGCGGTGGAGCCACGCAGCAGCCATATTTTGGTTGTAGCACGAATGGGTACTCTCGAACGGAAACGGACCACGCTCTCACAGAATACCGGCGTAAAATGGCAGCTTAATACTGCTTTGTTTCGTATGGTGAGTCTAGACATCCGGAGATCTTTTTTTACTGGAAACGAGGCATTCAATCTTAGTCCTCAGGGGTAACAACGCATCTGCGTTTTGATTCTTAATCAAGGATAAATGTAGATGTCGATGGTCCCCAACATCCACTTGCCATCAGGTGGACTGTGTGCTCTTTTGTCGCCCTTATCCTTAATATGTTTTTTTTTTATATTATTTTACTATAAAATTTATTTCAATATTAGTTATCTCAATTATAAAATCTAAATCCTAAAGTTCTAGTTATATAGACTTCTAAAAATTTCAAGTTGTTGTGTAATGTATTAAATTTAGATTATTGATAGGCCTTCGTGAAAATTAAAATTAACTTTTTTTTATAGAATAGGGTGAGTGGTTGCTGCGGCCCATAGACATCTACATGTATCCTAAATTAAAAGGAAAATGCAGATGCGTTGTCACCCGTGAGGACTAAGTTGGAATGCCTCATTTCCAGTAAAAAGGGTCTCCGGTTCTCTACACTCACCATACGAAATACAGCAGCGTTAAGCTACTATTTCACGCTGGTATTCTGTGAGAGCGTGGTCCTTCCCCGGTCGAGCCGACACATTCGTGCTACAAGTATACTATTAATATACTTGCAGCATGGCTCTACCACGTACATATATAACTACAGTGATATTAATGATACTTATTAATCATTAAAACTGCTGTACCTACCTCCAACAATTTCATTCACATAAATACTTAAATATTTTGAAAAGTGTTTAGTTGGAAAATGAACTTATAAATATAAGGAACAGGAATTAGTTATATAATTGGTTTGTACATAACGTAATCTCAATTGCGGATGATTTTTTATTCGAGTATGGGTGGAACATAGTGTGTCCTTCAACATTTTATAAAACTGATATGTAATAAAGCAATGAAGAATCGTTTTGCAGCTAGCTAATGCGTGGTCAGCTTTAATTGCGGCCGCTGTTCCTTTATTCCAGTTCATGCAGTCGTGAGATTCGGTAGTGAGTGGAAATACGAATATATTTATGTATACAGAAATATATTCGACGTTAACAATTCGCGGTAAAAGATTGTAATCCTATTTGTATTCAGGAACTGTACGTATAAATGTGACTGAAGGTTATATTTTGGAATTATTTTAAACAGGCATACAGTTTTCAATATAAAGGTAAGCTTTAGTTTTCTGTATTCCGTCGAAATAACTTTATAAGAATATATACTCGTAAGTATACGAAATTAATAATATACGAAACTAATTCTCTTAATTATATTATTATGTTATTTATAAACTTTAATTTCGTTCATTCTTGGATAAGTTTACCTATGAAGAATCCAAATAATTAATATCTAATAACTCATAAAATTTCTGAGTTATTGTTAATTACGGAATTGTGTAAAAGTAAATATTGCTAAAAATTAAAGACTACAACTAAGCGAAAATATTGAAATGATAAATACCAAGTTTTAATGAGGATATCCACAATAGAATCAAAGTAACCGACACAGCCACTATCAGCTGAGATCAGCAAGTTGAAGTGGCAAAGGGCTAGCCACATTATTGATCAAAGAACCGACAACCGATGGGAAAAAGTTTCTTACCGGTAAGTGAAGTATAGGGCGGCCTCCCCACCCTAGATGGTGATGACCTGGTAAGAGATGCAGGAAGATGAGGGGTGCAGGTGGCTCAGACTGAGTTGTGTGGCATTTCTTGGGGAGATTTACGATCAGCAGTGGACTTGTGAAAGGCTGATGATGATGAAGACATTGATATTTTTTGTTTACGAAAACGTTAGTGCTTAACCTCGTGTTAGCTTTATTTTCTTTGTAATTATTCTTACGTCTTTACGTCATCATTGTCAACATGATCATCATGGCTAGGTGTCCTCCAAAAAGTAACAAGCATGATCCTGATCATGAAAATTACATGCAGTTAACCAAAAACAAATGTGAAGTTAGGTAAATGTTCGCTTAGTTTTGTGAAGTAAAATGGGAAGCTTAAAAATATACTTTGAGATAATTTGGGGCGCAAGTAACAATTCTTTTAAGCATTATTCAAAAACGTAAATCGTTATTTTGTGTTCAATTTTATTTTTTCTTTTCTCTGAAAATGCTTAACAATTGCTGGGCCTCACTGTTTGTTCGATAGGTATTAATATTTAAATCACGATACAAGGGTATAAGTAAAAAACTTCGGACGCGCAAAAAATTAAACGGAACAAAAGTAGAACGTCAACAATAAAGAATTAACTTTACTTAAATTATACATTTTACAAAGTTTAGTCTACTATAAGTTTGAGAGCTTACTACGACACCGATAGGCGATTGGAATTATGTCGATTCCAATCGCCCAGAAAAAGTTTCTCTCATGAGCGCTCATAATCAAAATTTAAAGAATATATTCGAAGGAATGAGATGAAATGCTTTACTACCGGTTATTATATCTGTTAATTCTGTAATATGACAGACGGTTAAAACAAAATTAAATAGACACCATAATCTAAAAAATCATAAAAAATACCTTTGTATTTTGTATTAAAATGGTTTATTCAATAATATTTTACTCTGATACGAGTGATACAGCACCATCTTCTAAATATTATACAAGATATATTTTCAACAGCAAAGGAATATAGCATAGCGTAGTACATGCCTAACTGCGATGCATGACTGCGAGGCCTAATGGTTTTACCCCACTCGTCTGCTACGTTATAGTTCCTGGGTTCGAACTTCAAATCCTGGCTGGAGTAAACATTTTGGTGTTAACGTTGTAACTTCCATTGATATTTGTTGCTGCAGTTATTATCGTCTAATCGGGCAGAAAAATTCGGTAGGCAAACTACTTTACCTTTACTTAGTGACTACAATCATGGGGTATAATGTATGTGTCTCGGAACTATTTCAACGAAGCTCTATTAGACTGCATTCATGCAATCGAACATTGCAATGCAAGCAAATCTATTTACAATTCGTATCACGTTCGCAGGACCTCTAGTTGAAATATCATGTCAGAAGTTATGAATTTTCATTTGTTTGTTTCTGTATATTTGAGTAAATAAACAGTGGCCTCTTGTCAGCACAATGTCTTCTTTCATGGCAATTTCTCTAATATTGGAAGGTATCAGCCGTGTAGGGTATATGATAGTATCAAAACTGTTGGTGCTTGTTTACATAGTGCTAACAATTTATATTATTGTAGAAATCTCTCAGATAAAGAAAAATATTCCTAAGCGAAGCAGGCTCTGCATTGCTCGAAAACTCCTCTTAGAAATGAGAGAAGGCAAGTGTACCGCTTTGAGATTGTTTAGGATGTTTATCATTTTATTATTATGATTAATAAATTAATATACTTTACAGCCGTGGGGCTTATGGCGGCTGTATTATTGTATTATTTTATACGTTACTCTGTCCAGTTAATTAGTAGAAAACCATCAAGTGGTGTTTTACAAATATAACTACATACTAAATTAAATTGTATGAAAACTTAATCAAAAGTTAATCGAATGATTTGAAATCGATATTATTTGTTGTCGAAATTTATGCGATGAATAACACTAGCTTAACATTTAATATACATTTTTAACAATACCGATTCCGGTCCTCTTCCGCGATAACTACCGTTTTTGTTTATAAAACTTAAATGACAAAAGAACCTGAACATGGACACCTACAGCCAAATTCACACAAAAAAGGTTTTTGAAAGACGACAAATGGATGATGGAAATCAAAGGAAAACATACCTACTGCCTTGGGTCCACTAGGGCGTGTCTAAAACTGGGTCTTAATTTAACCGTATGCAGACAAGCTGAACGAGATTAGATGATGTAGAACCTTTTTACTCGATATGAAGCATTCTAACCTTAGTTCTCAGGGGTGACAACGCATTTGCATTTTGATTTTTATTCGAGAATAGATGCCTACGGGCCACAGCATCCATTTACCATTAGTTGGGCTATCTGCTCGCTAGTCACCCTTATTGTACAAAAAAGCACGATCACCCAGCAGCTACTACCATTCCCACAAAGCAGATACCGGCACTCGCTGTTGATGGAAATCACGGCATGCGCTGAATGACACAAGTGAAATGAATAAAAATATCGACTTTGGTCTATACTGTATACAGTGTTTTTGCTATGATTTAGAACGATTACTTTCTGTTAACAAACAACGATGGGTACATTACGCGAACTTGATGGCTACTACGTAAAGTTATACCCTAGTTTGTGCAAATTTTGCAGCAGGGAAGTCAACAAACATATTTATGAACATTGAGGAACAAATTGCAGATCCACACGCTAACAACTATATTGAGTGTGTGCGTGCGTTAGACTTCCACGTGTGATTGAATCAAACGGTGATTGAAAATTCACACATCAGAGGAGACAATTTTGAAGAAATATTGACCATGATTTTTCCATATACCCTCAAGGAAGAGAATATTTGACTGCTGTGAGGATTGTTAGTCCATGATGGAACCTTATTTATAAAACAGCCTGAACCTTGACCTCAGACCTAGCTTTTATCCTTGAGTACAAAACTAGAAGACTACTCAGTAAAATGAGAGATTACAAGTAAATAATAATTTATGTAGTGTTCACAATACCCCATTATATAAATTGTTACAACTAAAAAGTCTAACTCTATTACCTACATATACTATAGCATCGTTAAAATATTTTATTGCAACGTAAACGATCATTTTGTACCATATAAAGTATAATAGGTCGAAATCAATGTTATTAACATGCGTAAGTTGTGCCTACAAATATAAAGTCACCTCAATTCATTATGCAGACCCTGATGCATTCCGATTTCCGCCTCAAAAATGCATCGCAACGAATAGTTAACGTTGGTGAATTGATACGTTTTAGCACACCAGAAGACTTACTTACCGATTTTTTACATAGAGAGAACTCTTACGCGGAGAGTAAATAAATCAAGACAATTTATTCATTCTATCTATTAATTATTGTGCGGACATTAACATTTAGAAAAAGGTGTATGATAATTATTAAAATTATGTCTTCAGTCTCTATAATCAATTTTTAACGATTTGTGATATAGGATATGATCCTCACTGCTTGACGTGAGCGCGACTACTTCGCCTTGCAGTCCTATGTAAATTTTTCACCATTAATCGATAGTGAAGGCTCCTTCAGTCGATCAATAGGGTGAAGATCAACTTAATTCCTGTACTGACTCTCTTATTTACACCGGAAAAAACTATAAGTGCATTATTTATTTATTTATTAAAACTTCATACAATATAATGTATAGACGGACTTAAACTGCTTGGTGAGGTGCTAGAAATACGTAAGAGATTGCGGATTTCTTAAATTTAAGCGAACACTACACGTTGAATAAAACAATTTATACGGATTTTATTGCGCTTAATTAACTTATTTTTAAATCCCGATGTTTTGGGTGCTTACAGCACCCATTGTAAAGGGGAGGGGGGGAACGGTTACTGAGATGTTTTATATGAATCATGAGTTAAACAATTTCTTTTTTTAATACATTTTGTGAACCTCACTGTTGCGAAGTTGCAAGTAAATTTAGAAGATGCTTGTACAATGGTAGTATAGAGTCACTAAAACCATTTGAAAAGGAATTGGCTTTTGATGCAAAAAATCGATAAATCAAAATAATTAGAGACATGAATGCAAAGAATTATAACTGAATTTAAAAATATGACCACAATTGGTTATATTTTTAAATTCAGTGAGCCAATGCTCAACGTTATATTAGCCCGGCTGACTTTAGTTTTTGAATATTATTTTTTGGTCTGATCTACGCAAATCTGAAACTCGCTGCAAAGCATCCGAAACGTCGGGAATTAAAAATAAGTTAATTAAACGCGATAAAATCCGCGTAAATAGTTTTATTCAAGTCAGATATATAATTAAAATCAATAAAAATTAAAAACGACTTCAAAAACTAAAAAAATATATAAAGTAATGTTTACATAATTGGGGGTTCTTTCCAAAGTCTCTATGTTTCGGATGGACAGGACCGTAATCATCATTATTATGTGGTAGAGCCACAGAATAAATAATAGTACTACTACGTAGTACTATTATTTGTTCTGTGGTACTACATAGACCTACTACGTGACTGTAATAAGACACATGAATGGGTCGACCGAGAAAAGGTCACGACTACACAGATTATCTGAATAAAATAGCGTTTTTTTTTAATATCTTGATACATTCTGAGTATATTTGAATATTTTTGAGCTTGTCACCTTGGACGTTTATCATTTAGGACATCTTACTTAGTTTAGGTCTTTGTTAATATAATCCAGAATTAAAAGAGATAAGTGCTATTTATTTTGTAAATACTATTGGAACAGATACAAGCTAGTAGTAACAATTATTTGACTCTACCATTCTTCAAGTATTAAGTAAGTAAGTATAAGATCATTCCAACTGATCAGTTCCACCTAAAACTCTTGATACTTTTTAAAATAGTGAATTTTCGATATATCATTATGAATATATTAATATCGATGTTTTACGTATAAGTTTATTTATCGATATATCGAAAATTCGATATTCAAAAAAATATCAACAGTTTTAGTTTGAACTAGTCAGTTGGAATGATCAGTTGAACTGACCTTGTGTGGCGCTCATTAGAATGAGAAAATTGCTAGCAAGCTACGATTTGTAACTGTTCCCTTTGAAAACGAAATCTCGCCTGGTTTCTTGATCCACACCCGAAGTATTTTCCGAACCAGTAATAAACTAATACTTATAACAGCTCAAAATTATAAAAAAATGGTGTTGTTAAACCTGCTTGTCAAGTGTGGTAACTATGGCTAAATACGGCATGAGTCAATCTACGGGGGAGGCCTATGTTCAGCTGTTGACTTTTATAATTGAATGGAATGAACTAAATTTGAGGGTGACTTTTATATTATACAGGGCCAATTTTCCAACCCTATGATGAAATTTACTTATAGGATAATTATAACTCCGAACAAAAAGTAAAAGCCGACTTCAAATTGCTAAAAAAGAACTCTTATTTGCAACGCTTGGTGGTAAATTTTTTCCCCAAATTTATATTTTTATATTTAAGAAAAAAAGAATCATTAAAGTCAGTTCTATATCTACGAAGATATCATATGAAATTCTTCAAAAAGTAGCCCAGTATGAAACTTTTTCCCCTATTTTCCACCCTTGGGGGAGTAATTATTCTTCAAAATTTAATGGAACCACCCTTGAGGTAAATCCTATTAAATAAAAATAGAATGATTAAAATCGGTTCACAATTTGCGAATATATCACGTGTATACATCATACAAAACAACAACATACAAAAAACAAGAGTATATACTTAAATTTCGAACCTATTCCTTTTTGAAGTCGGTTAAAAAAGTAATATAACCTAAAATGTTTAGTATTGCAGTTATTTGAGTAAAATAGTTTCACTTTTAAATGAAGTCAGGTAATAGTTATATTTACAATTTAATTTTTTGTAGATAATATTATATAATAAAATTTATATGATGGATAACTTTTAACTGATGATTGAAACTTTAGTGCTTGTTGAATAAGTTTTATTAATAATCCATATGGAATAAAAAAAATTCTTTGTTAACTTCTTGTGTTTATGAACGCGTTTCAGGTAAATAATTAATTGTCAAATTTTCTAAAATAAGCCGAAATGTTGTTGCAAATTTATTTAAAAATTTAATTCCGGTATTCTATCTTTCACATTTATAATATTTATAAAGTCACTTTACAGAAATATTCATACCGACACAAAAAGTTAAGAACATATGAATACAGTTGTATTCCATAAACTTACATATTATATACTTACTGGTATTGGAGCAGCTTTCAATTGAGTCCCGTTTATTAATTGAAATTGAAATCAATTTAGTTTCTCGTATTCAAAATTTGTTATGCATTTTACAAATTTGATGTCGTTGATTATGGTGTCAATGGAGTACATTATATAAATAACTAGCGATCTGCCCCGGCTTCGCACAGGTAAATTCTGGATCTCGACAATAGCCTACGTCTACGATTCGAACTGCTCTGCGCTGGATGTGATCAAATGGAAGGAGCTGGTACTGGGTGGGGCTACAGTTGGGAGCCCAGAGTATAACAGTATTCTATGTGCGGCCGAACCTGCGCCTTGTAAAGTTGCAGGCGGTGAGCCGGCGTGAAATACTGTCCCGCTCCACTGAGCACGACAAGCTTTTTAGAGGCCAATTTGGCCTTCTCTTCCAAGTGACCACGAAATTGCATATCACTCGATATGTCGACGCCGAGGATTCCGATACTGGCTGAGGCAACAAGGGGAGTGCCTTGAAACTGAGGAGATACGACGAAGGGGTACTTTTTAGTGGTAAACGCGCAATCTTATGTCTTCTGGGGATTAAACTGGAGTAGATTTAGTCGCCCCCAGTTTGAGATTTTGTTCATCAAAGTCTCGACTTCAGACACAAGTTTGTCCCGGTACTCGGCAACGGCGACGTCCCGAGAAATATTGGCACGGCCGGTGTACAAAGCATCAAGTTGTCATCTGCATAACAATGAATGCTACCGATTTGCAACATGTCATTGATATGTAGAAAAAATAACGTTGGTGATAGCACGCAGCCTTGTGCTATCATGCGCCGTCTACTACGACCTTGATGCTCCGATCAGCAAGAAAACTGGTGATCCAATTGCACAATTTCTCGGGAAGCCCATAGAAAGGAAGCTTCGTAAGAAGCGCTTTGTGCCAAACCCGATCGAAGGCCTTCGCTATGTCCAAACTAACGGCATACACCTCCTCCTTGGACTCTTCTGCCGCCGCCCATTTATGAGTTAGGCAGCCGAGCGACCGCGACGGAAACCGTACTGGCGGTCACTAATCAGCTGGTAATCCTCAATGTACCGCATGAACTGGCTGTTAATAATGAATTCCATTATTTTAGAGAACAGGGAGGTGATGGCAATAGCTCTATAGTTGGATGGATCGGAGCGGTTACATTTTTTAGGGATCGGGTGCATGAAGGCTGTCTTCCATGATTTCGGAACTATGTCTAAGGAGTAGGAGTATCGAAAAAGACGCGTTAAAACCGGTGTCAACTCCGGAGCCATCAGGCGCACTCGACTTGTTGATGTCCAGGGAGGAGAGTGCTCTGCGCACCGAGCGTTGGGTAAATAGCACATCCTACACGGAGCACTCAACTGTGGGATGGTCGGCGGTGTGTTGCCCCCGTCATCAAGAGTCGAGTTGGACGCAAAGTGAGAGCCCAATAGATCGGATTTGTCCTTTGCCGCATGGGCCAGTGAGTCGCCCTCCCTGTGCAGAGACGGGAGAGATGGCTGGCAGAAGTTCCCTTAGACAGCCTTAAAAGAAGATGAACTAATTTCTTGCCAAGTCTGTCATTGTGCTCTGACTTTGCCTTAACAACGACACTTTTGAAGGACCTGGAAGCTGAATTATACTTCTTTTAAGAGCGCTGGTATTTGCATACCGAGACGTTGATGCGCGAGCCCAGGCCCGGTAGCACTCTTGTATATGCCGTAATGCAATTTTGCAGCAGCGACTGAACCAAGGCTAGGTTCTGCCTCCGATAGGTACCACAGATGATGGAATATATAGTTCCATTCCCTGTAGAACCACACTAGCGACAGAATAAGCAACAACGCTGGGATCATCCGCCGAGAAGCGAGTCCGCCTCCAAGGGTAGGATGCAAAAAAAGATCGCATTCCGTCCCAATCGGCTGACCTATAATGCCAAACACGGCGGCGACCTGCACCTGCAGTACGCAACCGCGATGGGAGCGTGAGTGGCACTGTACTCCGGATCAGACAATGGTCCGAGGAGCCAAGAGGGGCATCAACGGAGACCTGATATGCGTCCGGATGAGAGGTCAGCAGAAGGTCCAACAGAGACAACAACATAATCTTCCACATCTGGGATCCGCGTAGGCGAGGTAACCAGTTTTGTCAGACCATATACCAAAGCAAAGTCATAAATAGATCTACCTGCATGATCGGTTAAACGAGAACCTAGCCATTCAGCGTGGTGGGCGTTAAAATTACCACGTCGCGATCTCTGCGGATGGGACCTGTTGTAGCACGAAGTCTGCAGCCATCTGGACGTGGTCGATCAGTCGGTCTGTATCGGCATTACCGCTATGGGACCTACAGAGGCACCCGTAGACGTGGGGATTGTCGTCGCTGTCTACGCGCAGCCATAAAATGGACAGGTTCATACCTTCAAGGCTGACGAGGCGTCGAAAACAGATGTCCTCTCTGACGTACACTCCAGCCCGGGGCACAAAGGAGTGTTCTAATTTGTACCCCGGGTAGGAGAGATATGAAGTATCAGCCGGAGAGGACACCTGTGTCTTGGTTAGAAAGAACAAAGCCGGCTTCGCCGTTTCCAGATAGTAATGGACGGCGTTAAGGTTTGAATGAAGTCCCCTAATGTTGCAGAAATTCACGGATAACGTAGCAGTCTTTGACTTATTGCTCCGTTTGCCCCGAGCAGGTTTAGTCTCGAGCGGAATTTCGCCACCCCTTCCAGAATACAAGGAGCAGCCTGAGCACCCACGCTCAGGAAGAGTAGGGGAGTTTAGGCGTGGATGCTCAGGGAGGGATTCTCCGTCACCATGGGTGCTGGTACCCCCCTGGGGTAGTATTATATTTAGCTCCGCTACCATGTTAAGGGAGTGGGGAATCGGGCCTCCGGTCACCTGCACTCACCAGACAAAATGCAGAACCAAAGCTTCTACTTCAGGCTGGTCTTCTGTGAGGTCGTGGTACCACCACGGTTGGCCACAGTCATCTCACCATACCACAGATTATAAAAACAAGGGGTGATACGATTTGTGATGTGTCCTGCAGTGCGATTTTGTAACTCTGGTTCTGTTAGCCGGCGGAAATTATGAGTAGTCGCCGTATAAAATTTTCAACCGACTTCAAAATAAGTAGGGGGTTCTCAATTCGCCTGTATTTTTTATGTGTGCTTCATAGGAACTTTTTTTAAATGAATCAATTGATGATTCTTTACTTTATTTGAAAACTGTTGCTTTCCATGTGGTCTCATTCAAATTTGATGAAGATCTAACCAGTAGTTTTTGAGTTATCTTTAATAATGCGCATTTAATTGACTTCGAATACATTAATGATGTTTTCATTTTATTTATATTGTGTTTTAAGATAAGGTATTAGTAAAATAAAAAATATGGAATATTGACACAATACAAATTAACCAAATGTTAAATATCAAAATTAAGCCAACCAGGCAAGCAAAGAAATAAAACAGAAGAAAATAGAAGGGTTCTGTTTTCAATAACTTCGGAGTGTTCGCATTTGGATGCATTTCTTTACGCATTTGGTTTTAACATTATCATTATCATACATCGTACAACGTCATCGTATACCATTATCTTGCCATATCCACAAGATGTTTTCAAGTTAAGCAAATTAATGTCAACTTGTCGCATACAAATTGATATTAATTTCCAATGTTATAGTAATTTTGTTATTATTGTTCACAGAGTGAAGTTGCTTCTGTTTGGCGATTAATTCTAGTTTGTATTTTATTTTTATTACTAACTTACTAAACTTTGCATCTAAACAATTTGATGTAAAAACTACGAAGTTAAAGCAAAATCTTTACCGTTACTTACGAATGTGACGCTGAGGTGCAATTTACCATCTAAAGCTACATCACCACTTACTGGATTATGTGATAGGGCTACATCACCACTTACTGGATTATGTGATAGGGCTATATCACCTCTTACTGGATTATGTGATAGGGCTACATCACCACTTACTGGATTATGTGATAGGGTTACATCACCAATTACTGGATTATATGATATGGCTACATCACCACTTACTAGATTATTTGAAATCATCTAAAATAATATAAACCGATTTAAGTTATACGGATATTTGATTTATACTTTGTGCGGCAGTTTAAGTATACTCACAGAGTACGTTATATGTACCTAAAAATATGCTCTATCAATAAATAAAATTATAATTATTAGTCAAACGTAAAAATCGACTTTAAAGAACTGTAACGAACGAAATAATTTCACATTTAAAGTCGGGGCTAAGACACATTATATAGAATGTTAAAAGCTTCGACTTTTCAGTTCTTCGGTACAGTTCTTCTTTTGAAGTGAGCTTTTATTTTTAATAAAAGTTCAGTTTTCTGTTTTGAGTGGACTAAGGAATATTATCTCAATATATGTCTACATAGTTCCATCAACAACTTTTTTGCAAGTGCAAGATAAACCGTACCTAATTAAAAATATATCATCGAAGTTAGTTAATAATTGACAAATATATTGCGTAACTTATATACAATAAAAACGTACAGTCAAATTAATAAGCTCCTATTTTAGAGACAAAACGTCATGTTATTTTCTATTCTATTTCGTTAACAACGAAAATTTCCAAATGCTGTCGGAATTTGTCAATAACATTGGATTTTTATAGCCTACGTGTATGCTTAAATGATTTTAAGTAAGGTCACTGATCACAAGATGAGGCTGGGAATAAAGTTGTAGTATTAGAGACAAAGCATTAATTCAATGCAATCAAATTTAGAAATAATTTTTTTGTATTAATTCACGTAAAGGCTAAAATACAACCGCCTGGCCCCACTCATTTTTGGCAGGGTTATGAAACAAACAGTTCGCCAAATACTAAACAATTTTGAGATACCGTTAAGTTTCGTGCTGTCTCTATCACTTTAAGCCAAAGTGACGAGATTATGTCTTGTGGTGTCACATCACTTTCGACATCTTTAAATCGAGTAGTGTTTGAGTTGGCCATTAGTAATGCAGATTTCCTCACAATATTTTCCATCGCCACCGAGCGCTTGGTAAACAGCAATTAAAATTTCACTTATGAATTTTGTTGGTGCCGACAGGGATCGAGCCTGCGTTGCTCGCGTACTTTGAAACTTACAGCGACTGCGCAGCCTCTAAGCTACTTCAGCTGCGCTACCACGGAATTCACTTACATAATTATATTACTCAGTCAACAGTCCACCTGAAAGAAATTGGCTACTGAAATCCATGGAAACAAGAAACTGATTTCAAACAAAGAATGCCGTAGATGCGTTGTGATCCTTAAGCGCTAAGATGAAATATTTCACAATTTGCCATTATTGCTACACTTATACCCTTGAAACCATAAACAGCAGTTGATATAATGCTTTTTTGGGGGAGAATGGGCAAAGGGCAAAAGGGTATCACCCTTTTGCCCTTCGCCCTTGATAGAGGCGGTGATCTAGATAGGAAAAGAGCCCCAACACTTTGTAAATTAAACGATCCTGCCGGGTTTCCAAAAACTAGTGCTCTCTAGCGTAAGAAAAACTAATGCTCTCGACACTAATCGATTGGTAATAAAATTTTTGTAAAATATAATACTTACTACTACTCTTTTTTGCTAAATACTCTTAGTGAATTTGATTACAATTATTGCTCAAAACTACTTTTAATCGATATTTTTCAGTCCATATTAGTTTTGACTGCTTTTGTCGGTCAGTAGTAGATACAGTTTAACGAGTTTCAAATTTCAAATATTTGTACATTACTGTGAAAAGTAATTAAAATACATATTTCCAGAATGCTGACGCGAAGTGTAATGTGGCTTAATATTTTGATCCTTTTAAACGCTATTATATTATTACAAAGCGCAAGACAATGGAGTAACAGACGTAAGTATCTAAATGAAATACATGTAAATATGAGTTGTATTAAAACTATGTTTAATTATATAATGTAAGATTATTAAACGGATAATTTAAAAAGTTTGACGTGTTCTAACATTTCATTAATATTCTTATATAATAGTCGTTGTAAAAGAACATTTGCAATTTATTTTTGATATCCAATTACAGAGCTTTTTCCACCCAGTAAAATCCCAGATGATGGTTTAAATCCACGACGACCGGTTGTGAGGCGAAAAATTGTGCTATATCATAATTTTTTCCGCACAAAAGTACAACCGACTGCTTCAAATATGTTACTAATGGTGAGTGTAAACCATACGACAAACAGCTTTATTAGTGAAGTTACACAATTGAGCGAGCGAGATGTAAGAGTGCTCCACAGCATTATTAATTTCAGGAACCAAGACTTCACAATTACTTTAGTGTAAATAATAAAGTGAAGAACCTTTCCATGTACTTACTAAAATCCAAAGTTTTATTATGATTGCATAAGTTGCCATACAACGAGACGGAAAATCTATTAAGAATTACTCAATAATACAAGTCGTTACTTAGTAAAAAACATGTAAATATAAATACACATACATACACACACCTACACGCGCGCGCATACACACACACACACACACACACACACACACACACACACACACACACACACACACACACACACACACACCGACCCGCGCGCGCACACTCACGCACACGCACTCGGACACACAATCACACACACACACATATACACACAGAGAATATACAAATAAAAATGTACTTTATTTTATTCAGTAGTCTAAATTTATTAAAAATATTTTTAGTATGTTTCATTTTTAAATTTAATATATTAAAATATAGCGGACGAATAAAAACAAAACAACACTGAATGCAATTGGCTTAAGACTGTACTGCTATAAAGCTTAGTTTTCGATGCGTTAAGCTTCAAAGTATACTGCAATGTGATCTCAGTTTTCTCATGGGGAAAACAGCACTTACCCGCATCGCGCAGTCAAAGACAGGTCGATTATGTCGTACAAGCACCGACTAAAATCCTATTCTGTTCCACCTTTGATACCAAACGCACTACCACTAGGGCAAGCCACCCCTTGGAAAGCCTCTGGAGAGTGGACAACAGCTTCCTCTTCTCCTTAGGTAAGGAGTGCCACAGCACAAGCGCGCCTTCCTATACGGCCTCGATTTCTACCTGTGCAACTAACTCCCATAACTCCTCCATGTAGTTCTGCAGAGACTATGGGGTCAGTACAAATTTGCATCCTAAAGTACCTCCTCTCCCAACGCCAGAGACAGTTTAGCCGGATCTTACGTGTCTACCACAAACTTAATTAGCCTCTGTTCGTATACTTAATAATGACTTCTTTATTGAAACAAACTCTAGTTTATCTTTTGCAGACGGCTATCTAGTATATCTTTTGCAGACTGTAATGTTAGAAATTATTTTAAACGAATTAATTTTGTATTATGCTTTATGACTCTACAAATATTGTTATAGATTATTTTGTTGAACAGAAGCAATTAACGTAAAATACTTTAACTCCTTTTAAACCTTTTAATTTTAAGTTTGATATTTCAAGTATGCGCAATTATCTAGCAATCATAATAATGTATACTAAATTAAAATATTTTAAAAATAATACAGGCAACACTAATGAAATTAAATTGCTTTTTTTACAACGTTCCCTTGATAAATGAATCTATCTTGAGGTCATTCTGTGTGTCATCCGCAAAACAGCTGTGTTTTTTCGGTTTCATTATGTTCTTAAAAATACGTGAAAACCGTATGGGTTTTGTTGCTTAATTAGGCAAATTTCTTTCTTATGTATGCACACATTACGCTCAATTTTCAAAGGTATATCCATTCTGTGTGCACTAATGGAATATCTTTACGTGGTAGAGCCAAGCAGCAGCTACATTATGGTTGTTGTATGAATACCAGTTTAAAACAGCAGCTTAATGCTGCTATGTTTTGTATGGTGAGTGTATAGAACCGGAGTCCCCTTTTACTGGAAGCGAAGCATTACATCTTGGTCCTCGGGCGTGACGACGAATCTGCGTTTTGATTCTTAATTGAGGATAAATTTGGAAGTTTACGGACTACAGCATCCACTTACGATCAGGTGGACTGTATTTTTAAATAGAATAATGATAACAAACGAGCACACAGATCAAAATGCAGATGCTTGTCACCCCTGAGGACTAAGATGGAATGCCTCGTGTACAGTAAAAAAGAATCTATCTCAACACTCATCATACGAAACACAGCAGTATTAAGCTGCTATTTTACGTTGGTATACTGTGAGAGCGTGGTCCTACCCGGGTCGAGCCGACCCATTTGAACTACAACCATAATATAGCCGCAGCGTGGCTCTACCGCGTATAAAAATACTGTGCTCATTTGTCACTCATATTCAATAAAAAATGCTTATGGGGCATAATGAGTTTTGATGTATTCTTTCCATAAATATATAATATTTTATACGTGGTAGAGCCATGCTGCAGTTATATTAGTAGTATACTCGAAGCACGAATGGGTCGGCTCAACCGGGGAAGGACCACACTCTCACAGAATACCAGCGTGAAATAGTAGCTTAATGCTGCTGTGTTTCGTATGGTGAGTGTAGAGCACCGGAGACCCTTTTTACTAGAAACGAGGCATTCCATTTTAGTCCTCACGGGTGACAATGCATCTGCATTTTGATTTGTAATCGAGGATAGATGTAGATGTCTATGGGCCGCAGCAACCACTTACCATTAGGTGGGTTGTGTGCTCGTATAAGGATATATCATATAAAAAGGTTGTGGGTATTATTGCACTTGTCACACTATTGAACGACAGCTCGGTAGACACCGAGTCCGAATTTCGCATGAAACAACTGTTTGTAAGCTCAAAATTTTTTTTCTGGGCCTGGATGATTATCAATGTCTAATTTATGTATGGGTTAGTGATATAATACTCTCACACCGTCGCTTAACGGCATCCGTCGCCTCTTATGACACCCATATGTAAATGAAAACAGCTGCAACAGCATCGTTCTGATAACAATTCATAACAATAAAATATCCCGAATAGGCGATCTATGGAGGATGTTTTGTTCAGCAGTGGACTTTAAGCTTAAGGCCCGGTTTACATTTTGAGAAGTGACAAGTGCGAGTGACAAGTGCAACTGACGAATGAAAAGTGCTTAATGCAAATTTTATTCACACTTATCAATTGTCACTGCCTCTTCACACGCACTATGCACTTATAATGTAAAAATGTAAACCGGGCCTTAGTAGGTTGTAATGAATGAATGCTGTTTGAAAAAAATTATGTATATTCAACACCGCCACTATACACCTGAAAAACTTAATTTGCGAGTAACGTTTAAAAAAAAATTAATATAATACACTTTGTATTCGCAATACTTTAGCTTTTTTGACCTGTCGTCGTATTCTTGCGTATAAAAATAATAAAATCGAATAAGTAAATATAAAATAACTCGTGTAAGTCGTATACTCGTAAAATAAAATAAAATAGGCATGGCACTGGCTGTTGTCAAGGGCCGAATTCTAATATTATAGTGGCGATGCGGCGTCAGTGTTACTTATCCTCCATAGCAGGTTTGAGGCAAGTAACTCGTTTGAATGAATGTTCGCAGCGCGCTCGGAATCGTATATATAAATTTCGTATATTATTTATTATGTGTATGTAGTATGTATAACTGACGCGCGGAAAAAGCCGTGGTAGCTCAGATGGTTAACGCTCGCTGTAAATATAAAACAGAACGCGAGTAGCCCGGATTCGATCCCCGCCGGCACCAATGAAATTGTTAATTACAATTTTTAGTGCTGATTTACCACGTGCTTGGCGGTGAAGGAAAACATCGTGAAGAAAGCTGCACGTCTGAGGAATAACAGAAAAAAATATTTCGAAGACATGTGAAGTTCGCCAACACGCATTGGGGCAGCGCGGCGGACTTTTCCTTGCCCTAAAACCCTCTCAGAAATGAGGACGTATATGGGCTGTAACTTTACTAATATGTATAACTAGTGATCCACCCAAAATTAGCACGGGTGATTTCTGGATCTCGACGTACAGCGCCATCTACTGAGATCAATTATTGCTGAGAACCCTCCAAGTGACGTCATAAGTACCCAATGAAAATGTTATGAAAGTCTGTCAAGTTTAGAAAGGAAAGAATTACGAACACACGCGCACCAAATTTGTTTAAATAAAGATTCTTGTATAAGTTTGTTATTTCTTTGTTTGTAGCACAAAAATTTTGATTTGAGTCTTAGCTTAGCTTGTCACATTATACGTATATTAGCCCCGGTAGCTCAGGAGTTGAGCGCTCACTGCAAATTTCACAGTACGCGTGCAATCCGGGTTCAATCCCCGCCGACACCGATGGAATTGTTAATTGCAGTTTTAAATGCCAATTTATAACGTTCTCGGTGACGAAGGAAAACATCGTTAGAAAACCTATGTATGAGAAATAAGAAAAAAATATTTTTCGTAAACATGTGAAGCTCGCCAACACGCATTTTTGCAGCGTGGCGGTCATTTCCTTGCCTTAAAACCCTCTTCGAAATGAGAGGAGGCCTTTTCCCAGCAGTGGGACGTATATAGGCTGTAACTTTACTTTACTTTTTAAATATTAGGTAATTTACGGCCCACACTGTTTTAACCACGTAATTTTAAGGATGATAGAGCCCCCCTGCAGAATATATATGTAGAGCTATGATGCAGCATTATTATACGTTACAGCACGAAGGATTCGGCTCACACATAATACCATTGTAAATTAGCAACATCATGCTGTTGTATTTCGTATGGTGAGTAATAAGAACCGGAGTCCCTACCATCTGGTAACGAAACATGGTACTAAGAGACGACAACCCATCTGCGTTTTGATTCATAATGGAGGACAGATGTACCCACTTACCATCAGATTGAAGCACAAAGGTGCTTGTTTCTTACCCTCCTTTCCACAGAGAGGTGGTGCTAATATTTTTTTACTCACTGAGCTAAGTGAGATCCAATTCTTTACATATTCGGCTATTTGAAGCAAAATATTTATTCTTTATGAGGTATATACCAATACTTACTTTCTTGGCGGTAAGTTGAAGTTGATGTGCTGCAATGCCATTTAGTAGTAACTTAAAACTACTAAACAACTTCAAAATACATGCAATAAAAACCTTCTCTATGAAACATACTTATATGTGCCAACTTTAATGATGATCGTTATCATTAAAGTTGGCACATATAAGTTTGTGCCAACTTTAATGATAATCTTTTTAATGATTAATATTTAATGATTATCTTTAATGATGATCTTTAATGATGAATGAAACGGTGTTGAAGTTTATTAAATTAAAACTGATTAAACCACCGTCCATTGACCGTAAAGTAGCGGTATAAGTAATATCCACTACCCCATATCATCCCGTGGGTATTGTAAGATGGAAACAAATCAGGAGATGGGCAGCATCGTCTTCTTAATAATTACTAAAAATAAGAAACTGCGGTTGCCAACCCGCTTGGCAAGCGGGGCAACTATGGTAAATATCCCTCCCTCATATGAGGCAATATATTTTGAAGACTTATGTTCAGTAGTGGACTTTAATAGGCTGTAACAGTAACGGTATGCCCATTATTATACATACATATGTACGTAGATGTGTAGATAGGTACAAATTTAGTTTTTTGGCCTACTGCCTCTAATATGCCATGATATTATGTTTTTTTTGCAGTCCTGGCACGCAGGTGCTGCACGTCAAGCTCAAAATTATGCGGAACGATGCCTATTTCTGCAGCACAACGATCCACAGGAAAACACTGTGCGATATCTAGGATCTTGTGGGCAGAATTTATTTGTTGCAGCACAGAAAACCCCATGGTAAATTTAAACTATTTTTTGTAGTTTTAATATTTTACAAATAGAACCGGTGTCCCTAAAACAAAGATTGAGGCATTTTATCTCAGTCCGCAGGGGTGACAGTTCATATTCATTTTCATTCTCAATCGAGGAAAATGTCGCTCGTTTATCAATCTCGAATCAAAAAACACTCCTAACGTAAGCATATTAAGCTTATTTATTGCTGTAAGTGGAATGTTAACAGCATAACTAGTTTTTTCATTAAAACTATATCAACCCACCCCGGTATTCCTGTGTAGGATCTATAAATATGTATATATATTTTATTTATAGTCAACCAAATCTAAGAAATACCTTTTGACGCTTCACATTAATCATTCCGCAATAACTTTGCACACGCATTCTCAAACGATTTAAAAATAACCTTTTACGGATTCGAAGAATTATGAAGTTATCTATATTTCATTACAACCTGTATAGTTTTTATCACTAATTTAAATTATAATCCTTCAAACAAAGCAAAATATTAAAAAAATAACCAGTATCAACTTTTTTATGAGACGTCGTTTCGATGATATGTCGCTAGATACCTTACCGTAGTGTTTGAATGATTAAAATTCATTGCTATGCGAATAATCGGCAAAATAATCAAATAATCGGTAAAAATATTCAAATTACAGAATCATTAATTTTTTTAATGTATTATTTGTTCAATTAAACTCTGCCTCAACGGAGACTAGCCATCGGCACAAGACAGGATTAAAGTGCCCAAATGTACTATAACGTAACGCAAGCCCAGGTGCACTCTCTATTATCTCACTCTCATAATCCGATGGGACGGTAAACCAACACAACCGGAGAGAGATCAGACGTAGAAACAATGGCTAAACGTGCTTTCCGAGGCACAGAGGTGAGACACCGTCAACTTCCTGACTCCAGGCAGCTACTGAAAATTTCTTAACGGAAAAACTCAATAACTGATTTTTTGGGCCCCACCCGGGATTCAAACCCTGGATTCAGGATTCTTTCATGGAATATTAGTAATACAAAATTGCGAATTTATAAATTATTTTTAAAAAATATTTAATTATTTAAAAAATCAACAAATTTACAAACGCCCCACTACTGGGACTTTTATTTCTGAGAGATTTTTGACGTACGAAAGAGCGGTAGTGCTGATTAGCGGATTTGGCGTATTACAATACCTTTAATATTTTTTGTTTGTTTACAATTTTTGTTTGTTTATTTACAAGGTAAGCCGGTAGAAAATGCTCTATAACATTAAGCTCGTCTTTTGTACTAAATCTTTGGTGCAATAAAGAATAAAATAAATAATAAATGTTTCTTTTACCACTGAAGACTTAAATCAGCAAATAAATTTACAATTTAGAATTTCAGTAATGCCAGTGGGTATCGAATTACTTGTGTACTGTGAAATTTAACACAATAAGTTCTTAGTTAGTTAACTAAGACGAATAAATAATTAATAAAATAAAACATAATTTACATATCTTCATTTTTCCTTTCCTTTCCACTATCGGACAACAACTTTGGCTTCAAACCAAACGGTTTGCTTCGTGGTAGATTCATGTAGACTTTAAACAAAACACTTATGAACATAAATATATCATAATAATAATAACTTTTACTTGGTGCTCACACAGAGAAAATAGCTACGACGAAATACGTCTTTGGGTAATTTAGTTTCAGTATAACTAATTAAATTTTTCAACTTGTAAATGAGATTGTTTTTGATTAAACTGAAAGACATTAAGACCAAGCATCTTTATCTACAAAATAGTCATTCACTGTTTAATATGCTTTCCTTATGAGTGACTCTTTTATTTACGTCTTTTTAAAGGGTAAGTTTACTTTATTTTTGGGTATCTTATTTAAGATGCCTACACATTGTCCTGCAAAGGAGTTACCTTCTCACTCTCTTCAGTCCGAAGAAAGTACCCAGTAATTTATGCTCATTTCTGGTAAAGATTTTATGAATATCACTTTTTAGTCTAAATAATTCATTATTTTATACTTACATGTATAATATTTGAATATATTAGACTAGCGGATACCCGGCGAAAGAAATACGTTTTGTTTATTTTTTGGGGAAAAAAAGTAAATTTTGTTTTTATTAACTTTTATATAGTGTCTAATGCAAGGTTTTAGTGATCTAAAACCATCTTCGCATTATTGCCTTTCTAAACAAACCGGTATTTGGTACATCGGTTGGATGGTTTCCAAGTCTATGACGGACATAAGTGGAAACAATTTTTATGTTTTATAGTATACATAACTATTTTATTGCGAAGCTACATTAAATGTTTTAATTTTTTTTAAAAATTCTCTCAAAAACTCTCATGAGTTGAAATAAAATTATTTTTTGTGGAACAATCTGATAATAATAATATTCAATCATTGGCACCTGATATAAAAGCTTATTTGCCAAAATTTAAAATACTAATCAAGAAGTTGTTCATACTGTTGCGCACCATAATTAATGCCACTATCGCTATCTAGTATCGAGTAGTAGAACTAGAAGAGCTTTCTAGAAAATTACATACTAGAACTTTCTACACCTGGTCGGTCGGGACCAGTATGTGCTCGAACATGTTTGCTGTTTCAGCGGAAAAGGCCCTATATAAGGCCACTAAAGACCGCGAACGAGTCAGTATTGAATTGGCAAATACAAGCGAATACTTCCAAGCGATATAACTGCGAATTGTGTTTTATTATTAGTGTGTTTTAAGTTATTAGTAATTGGTGTAATTGGTGGTCGGTAATTAAAGTGTCAATTTTTGTAATTCAATCGGCAGCTTTTACTGTTACGAACCCCAAGCTTGTAACAATACATAATGTGTTTTATAATTTAAATCAATATATTAATACTAAACATTAATTTAAATGAAGTTTTTGTTTTTTAATTATTGCATATCCGGTATGGGAAACTGGGTAACATTTAATTGCAATGTCACCCGCAAATTGTACATACACAGTTTATTGGCAAGAAATGGTCTGATTTCTGATACTCGTGCAAGCGTCGTCAAATAGTGTTTTTTTCTGTCAAACTTAAAAACTAAATATATGTAGTCAGCAAACAATACAATTTCACTTAGCTTATTCACTACGTACGGGAGGTCATTTATGTAACACAGAAACAAAAGTGACCCTAACATCGAGCCTTGCGGAATGCCTAATTTTATTTTACAATGTTGTGACTTAACACCATTGACGTCTAATATCTGGGTTCACTCACTAAGATTCGACGCAATTAATTTGAGAGCCATATCCTCAACATCGTAGTGATTTAATTTTATAACTAAGGTAGCATGATCAACACAATCGAATGCTTTAGATAAATTTCAAAAAACGCTTATCGTCTTTTGTGAATACTCCCATGCGTCGAAGATATGTAGTATCAGTGGAAAACCAGCATAAGTTGTCGATCTGTCTTTTACAAAACCGTATTGATTTTCATGTAACAGATTGTTAATGTTGAAGTAAGTAGTTGGTTGATTCAACGTTATTTTTTCGAAAATCTGAGTACAGGTAAAACTCTAACTGATCTAAAGTTTGATGGGTTATTAATGATATGCCATGTTGTTTTATTAGGATATTTGAAGTTATAATTATTTTACTTACGTATAGGGATTTAGCCGTGCGTCATCCTTTTTTAAATATTTTTGAATATTTTAGCGTAGGTTTTGAAATTGCCGCTTTTGTTATATGTCTTCATGACATGAAGTTCGTATAATCTATTTCTGTTTTTATAAAATTTCCCGTTGTAGTTGTAGCCCATTCATTAAATTTAAAGTTAGATTTTTTGAAGAAATTTTTAATTTTTTATGCGTTGTTAAATTCACTTTTAATTGTGTTAAATAATCGGTTATATAAACTGTTGGGGTAATTTTATACGTGGTAGAGCGATTTTGCACTTATATTAGTAGTACAGTTGTAGCAGGAATGGGTCGGCTCGACCGGGGAAAGACCACGCTCTCACAGAATACCAGTGTGAAATAGTAGCTTAATGCGGCTGTGTTTCGTATGTGAGTGTCGGAGTGTGTCGGAGACCCTTTTTACTGGAAACGAGGCATTCCGTATTTGTCCTCACGGGTGACAACGCATCTGCATTTTGATTTGTAATCGAGGATAGATGTAGATGTCTATTAGCCGCAGCAACCACTTACAATCAGGTGGAGTGTGTGCTCGTTGATCACCCTATCCTACAAAAAAATGGATTCTATATTAATAATGCAGGGCGATATTTTATTTAAAAGACTCAACTTTTTTATTTAAAAGACTCAACAACGCTTAAGGAGGTTTTAATTTAAGGTTAGGATTCTGCATGAAATTTGGTCTATTGCCTTCTTATTGTTTACGGAAAATAAATCATATTGACCACATCGGTCTATATTTGTTACATCATATGTTAATAATCGAATATTCTGTGGTCATATAATTTAAAAAAAATAGTATAAGTAAGTAGCTGTCCTAGCCGTAATTCTCGTAGGTTCATTAAATTAGTTACTTGCTGTGAATATGATAACTTACTCATTAAAATATAAATTACATTATGTTTATATATTATATAATAATAGGTTAAACATATTGCATCTTTATCAGTGCTAAGTTTAAGGAGTGAAACAATCTGCCGGAGTCTCTGTCTTTCTGTTCGATTACAATCTGTGCGTCAAGGCAATAGTAAATGGGCTTTTGTTATGCTAAGAAAATCTGAAATACAATCTATTGTTTCATCACCACTTATCAGCAATTGAGTTTGTAGTTAAGCATTTGCTTATAAATTACAAACTAGATTATAAATGAGTAAAAAATAAAGAATTTATTTATCATTGTGTACTTCAATTGCTTCCCGTTTCGATGCTTTGGAAACGATAAAATCTTTAAAATGCATGGTATTAGTAATAACAGCCAGAATTTGTAAAATTTTTAGCAAATGATTTGAAGGTCGATTTTAAAAATTCACAACAAATGATGGGCGATGATTGGAAGTATTTTTTAATACTTTAAAACTTGCGTTCCTCATGCCACTGAATGAGATGATAAATTACTACTGTCGACACACGAATGAATGCGAGTACATTTTTTGTTAGTATCCATTTAAGTATTTCCTCAACTGGTACCATTCTATCCATGGCCATCTATTAACTTTTGCTTTGTGTTTCTTTAAAAATTATAGTGATAATACTAAAAAAATTAAAGCTACCCATCTTCTGTTTCACAAGGACACGAAGAATTATCAACTACCTACATGACCTTAAATAGGAAGACGGAGAAGAGAAATGACTTAATCTTATGCGTATTAATATATTTGTTACAATGTTCTATATAAATTTAATTTCGTACGCCATGATTGTGATGTCATTGATGATTGAATGGTGAAATAGAATTTATCTACACGTGGTAGAGCCACACTGCAACTATGTTGTGGTTGTAACACGAATGATTCGGTTTTATCGGGGAGGACCACGCTCTTACTGATTACCAGCTTAAATTAGCAACTTAATGATATTGCGTTTTGTGTGGTGAGTTTAGAGAACCGAAGACAATACCGGAAACGAGGCATTTGATCTTAATCGTCAATTGTTAAAACGCATCTGCGCTTTTAATTCATAATCAAATTTAGACTTCCTTCGATCGTAATCGAAGAAAAAAATTCCTTGGACTCCATGTTAAAAATTTTATGACAATCTTTTGTTTCAGGTTTTTTGCCCTTAAGACATGGTTTTTAGAATATCAAAACTTTACATACGGACTACCAGTTCATAATTTAAAAACAATTGGACATTATACACAAATGGTTTGGGCTACAAGTCACAAAATTGGATGTGGACTAGCACATTGTCCAGGAGGACCTTGGGGACATTTTTATAACTACGTTTGTCACTACTGCCCTGGGTAACAATTAATATAATAATAATTAATACAGATTTATTAAACAAGCTTTTATAGAAAACCAATTATTAATCGGTGTCATGTAATGCCATTTTCGTTAACGTTATGTTCATTTTTCTTCTAGAAATTGTAACATAGAATTTTCACTGCTTTCCATCAGAAGCTTTAAATTAAAGCAACCCTTCTCTGTTTAATCATATTACCGTTACATTCTATAAAAGAACAACGCTGAACTTAGAACTCCTTCTTAGATTTCCTTGTAGAAGGGATATTTGCCACAGTTGTCACGCTTGGCAACTGCAGTTTTTTTATTTTTAGTCGTTATTAGGAAGATGCTGCTGCCTATCTCTTGATTTGCTCCCGTCTGTCGCCTCTTACGACACCCGCGGGTTGATATGGGGTAGTGGATAATTCTTGCACCACCACTACACGGTTTAATCATATTATATACTTAAAATACTTAATTTAAGTACCCATGTCAATGTTATGTTGTTGATAACTATCACGATAAATTAAAGGGAGAATATTATGTAAATGTTAGTGAATTTGGTTTAATATAACTTAATATAACTTTTAACAAAAAGTGAAAACCGACTTCAAATTTCTAAATAAGAAGTTATTTTTTTGAAACCGTTACGGGTGGAAATTTTTCTGCAAAATTGTATGGAACAACCCTTGAAGTATAACTTATTTAAGAAAAAAGGAATCATTAAAATCGATTCTTTACCTGCGAAGATATCATATGAAATTCCTTAAACAATATCCCAATATGAAACTTTTCCCCCTATTTTCCACCATTGGGGGCGGAATATTTTCTTCAAAATTTATTGGGACCACTTTTGAAGAAAATCGGTTCGCAATATATGAATATATCGCGTAACATACATAGAAAAAAACATGCACTCGAATTGAAAACCCTATCCTTTTTGAAGTTGTTTGAAAATAAGCTATATGCTAAGAACGTTTTGATCGTTTTCCGAAAAATGCTATGAATAGACTGACACTTATTATTCAATCTGCAGCCTGTAGCCTTCCTTGTAGAAGTTGGGTGCAGGTGTCCGTGGACAGCTGTAGCCACTTACCACCCATCAGGTTAACTGTAGCTCCGGTCCTAGCTTCAATTTAATTTAAAAAATGAGAGATTTAGGTACCTATTGGCGTCGGTCCCACGAACTCGTGCCTCCCGAACAAGCCGGTTTCCGAAAAGGCTTCAGTACCATAGACCACATACATACCCTGCGGCAGATTGTACAGAAGACGGAAGAGTACAATCTACCACTTTGCCTGGTGTATGTGGACTATGAGAAAGCCTTTAATTCCATCGGAATTTGAGCGGTGCTACAGTCCCTTCAGCGGTGCCAAGTTGACTGTCGGTATATCGAAGTGCTGAAGTGTTTGTACAGTAGAGCTACGATGGCTATCCGAGTACAGAACCAGAGTTTGAAGCCTATCCAACTGCAGAGAGGTGTAAAACAGGGTGACTTTCAAGCTACTGGACTGGAAAGGATACGGTATTAACATCAATGGCGAGTACATCACTCACCTTCGCTTTGCCGACGATATAGTGCTTATGGCAGAATCGCTGGAGGACCTAAGCAATATGCTCAATGACCTCAATAGTGTCTCCCAAAGGATAGGTCTTGAGATGAACATGGACAAAACAAAGATCATGTTTAATGTCCATGTCACACCTATGCCGGTAGTTGTTGGGAGCACAATGCTCGAAGTCGTTGACGAGTACGTTTACCTGGGACAAATAGTCCGACTAGGTAAGTCCGACTTCGACCGAGAGGTCAATCGACGGATTCATCTCGGCTGGGCAGCGTTCGAGAAATTACGACACATCTTCTCGTCAGGTATACCTCAAACTCTGAAAAAGAGACTGTACAACCAGTGCGTATAGCCAGTGATGACTTACGGATCTGAGAAGTGGTCCTTCACTGCTGGCTGTATAAGGACGCTCAAGGTCGCTCAGTGAGCTATGGAGAGGGCTATGCTCAGAGTTTATCTGCGTGATAAACTCAGAAATGAGCACATCCGCAGTAGAACAAGACTGACCGACATAGCCCAACGGATTAGTAAGCAGAAGTGGCAATGGGCCGGCTGTATAGCTCGAAGAACCGATAACCGATGGGGAAGAACGGTCCTCGAGTGGCAGCCTGTTACCAGTAGGCGTAGTGTATTGGTGACCACCCAATTAGATGGAGTGACGACCTGGTAAGACATGCAGGAAATCGATGGATGCAGGTGGCTCAGGACCGTGCTTTGTGGTATTACTTGGGGGAGGCCTATGTTCAGCAGTGGACTTGTGAAGGGCTGTAATGATGATGATGATGATTGGCGTAGGTAGTTACATAAGATCGGATCGATTGTGTGGTGGTGTATTAATTATTAATATTATTACTCGTTAAATAAATTTTACTATGATCAGCAAAAACATCTTCTTCTATACATACGTGGGAAACTCAATAAGTTTTGAGATATACAAAAAGTATTCTAGATACTATTAATATTTATTTTACATATTTTCAAAATATTCTCCATCACCTCTATACAAAGTTCCATTCGCCTAAACCAACTCTGAAAACAGAGTTGGTTTAGGCGAATGGACTTTTGCCGGTCTTCATCTTACAGGTCGGAAATCGCTTCTTCGTAGGCAGCCACAGCTTTTAAGGCGCTTGAAAAAAACTTGCCTTTTATTTTTTCTTTGACTCTTGGTAACAAATAGTAATCACAAGGAGCTAAGTCAGGGCTGTAGGGTGGGTGACTTAGAGTTTCAACACCAGATTTCTCAATAAATGCTTTTGTTCTAAGGGAGGTATGTGGAGAGGCGTTATCTTGATGCAGCATGATTTCCCGAAGCCCGATCTTTGGTCTTCTCTCCCGCACAGCTTTTTTTTTTTTATAGAAGAGGGGGCAAACGAGCATGCGGCTCACCTGATGTTAAGTGACTACCGCCGCCCATGATCAACCGCAACATCAGGAGAATTGCGGGTGCGTTGCCGGCCCTTTAGAAAGGAGTAAGCTCTTTTCTTGAAGGTCCCCAGGTCGTATCGGTCCGGAAAAATCGCCGGTGGTAAACTATTCCACAGAGAGGTTGTACGTGGAAGAAAACTCCTTGTGAAACGTACAGTGGTGGACCGCCAAGCATCCAGATGGTGTGAATGGTATCGGGACGTTTGCCGTGTAGTGCGTTCACGAAATTTGGCGGCTGGGATTAATCCGAACAATTCCTCAGAGCACTCCCCGTGATAGATGCGATAAAATACGCAAAGAGATGCAACAT
Source organism: Parnassius smintheus behrii (assembly GCA_036936625.1). Taxonomy (NCBI): domain Eukaryota; kingdom Metazoa; phylum Arthropoda; class Insecta; order Lepidoptera; family Papilionidae; genus Parnassius; species Parnassius smintheus. The sequence continues at coordinate 26,442,128 of JAUPFT010000005.1, read as the reverse complement.
CTCTTCGCAGCGCCAGTGAATCGAGCCGATCGGAAAGCACTCGGTCGTCGACGATTCGAGCCGCTCTGCGATGGATGCGGTCAAGTGGAAGGAGCTGGTACTGGGGAGCCCCAGCCCAGAGATGGGAACAGTATTCCATGTGCGGCCGAACCTGCGCCTTGTAAAGTTGCAGGCGGTGTGCCGGCATGAAATACTGTCCCGCTCTGCTGAGCACGCCAAGCTTTTTAGAGGCCAATTTGGCCTTCCCTTCCAAGTGACCACGAAACTGCACGTCACTCGATATGTCGACGCCGAGGATTCCGATACTGGCTGAGGTAACAAGGGGAGTGCCTTGAAACTGAGGGGATACGACAAAGGGGTTCTTTTTAACGCGCAAACTTGTGTCTTCTGAGGGTTAAACTGGACTAGATTTAGTCGTCCCCAATCCGAGACTCTGTTCAGCAAAGACTCGACTTCAGACACAAGTTTGTCCCGGCACTCGGAGACGTTTTCCCGAGAAATATTGGCTCGGCCGGTGTAAAGAGCATCACCAGTGCTGTCATCTGCGTAGCAATGAATGTTACGGGTATGCAACATATCATTGATATGCAGAAGAAACAGCGTTGGCGATAGCACGCAGCCCTGTGGAACACCAGCATTAATAGGCTTGCAATCGGAGCTTGCACCATCTACAACGACCTTGATGCTCCGATCTGCAAGAAAGCTGGTGATCCAATCGCACAGTTTCTCGGGAAGCCCATAGGAAGGGAGCTTCGAGAGAAGCGCTTTGTGCCAAACCCGATCGAAGGCCTTCGCAATGTCCAAACTAACGGCCAATGCCTCCCCCTTGAACTCTACTGCCTCCGCCCATCTGTGAGTGAGGTAGACCAGAAGATCACCTGCTGAACGACCACGGCGAAAACCGTATTGGCGGTCACTAATCAGCTCGTGATCCTCAAGGTACCTCATGAGCTGGCAGTTTACAATGGACTCCATTGTTTTGGAGAACAAGGAGGTGATGGCGATTGGCCGGTAGTTGGACGGGTCTGAGCGGTCGCCTTTTTTAGAGATCGGGTGGACGAAAGCCGTCTTCCATGATTTTGGGACTACGCCTAGGGAGTAGGAGTACCGGAAAAGACGCGTTAAAACCGGTGCCAACTCTGGAGCACACGTCCTCAGCACAATTGGGGGGATTCCGTCAGGCCCACTCGACTTGTGGATGTCCAGGGAGAGGAGTGCTTTGCGAACCGAGCGCTGTGTGAACTGCACTTCCGGCATGGAGCACTCACACCGGATGGTCGGCGGCGTACTCCCCCCGTCATCGAGAGTCGAGTTAGACGCAAAGAAAGAGCCTAGAAGATCGGCTTTCTCCTTTGCAGTATGGGCCAGTGAGTCGTCCTCCCTGTGCAGAGATGGAAGAGATGGCTTACAGAAATTCCCCTGGACAGCCTTGGCGAGAGACCAGAATGCACGGGTTCCAGAAGGAAGGCGAACTAGTTTCTCGCCAATTCTGCCTATGTGCTCTGACTTTGCCCTGGCAATGACTCTTTTGAAGGACCTAGAGGCGGAATTATACTTCTTTTTTAGAGCGCTGGTGTTTACATCCCGGGACGCTGATGCATCAACCCAGGCTTGGTAGCACTCCTGCTTATAGCATGATGCTATTTTACAGGAGCGACCAAACCATGGCTGAGATTTGCCTCCAATGGGTACCACAGAGGAAGGAATAAAAAGTTCCATACCCTGAAGTACCACATCAGTAACAGAATCCGCAACAACGTTGGGATCATCCGGCGAGAAGCAAACCCGCCCCCAAGGGTAGGATGCAAAGAAAGACCGCATCCCATCCCAATCGGCTGACCTATAGTGCTAAACACGGCGGCAGCCTGCAGAATGCAACCGCGATCTCAGCGTGAGTGGCACAACACTCCGGACCAGACAATGGTCCGAGGAGCCTAGAGGGGCGTCGACGGAAATCTGATATCCGTCCGGGTGAGAGGTCAGCAGAAGGTCCAACGGGTAAGGTGCATGATCCTCCACATCTGGAATCCGCGTAGGCGAAGTAACCAGTTGTGTCAGACCATATGCCAAGGCAAAATCATGAACAGATCTCCCCGCATGATCGGTTAAACGTGAACCAAGCCATTCGGCGTGATGGGCGTTAAAGTCGCCGAGGATCACGATCTCTGCGGAGGGGATCTGCTGTAGCAACGAATCTGCAGCCATTTGGACGTGGTCGAAGAGTCGGTCTGTTTCGGCATTACCGCTATGGGACCTATAGAGGCACCCGTAGACGCGCGGATGGTCGTCGCTGTCTACGCGTAGCCAAAGGATGGACAGGTCCGAACCTTCAAGTCTGCCGAGGCGTCGAGAACAGATGTCCTCTCTGACGTAAACGCAAACTCCAGCCCGAGGCACAAAGGAGTGTTCCAATTTGTACCCCGGGTAGGAGAGATACGAGACATCAGCCGGAGAGGACACCTGCGTCTCGGTCAGAAAGAGCAGAGCCGGCCTCGCCGTCTCGAGATGGTAGTGGACGGCGTTTAGGTTAGAGTGAAGTCCCCTGATATTGCAGAAATTCACGGACAGCGTGGCAGGGGTCGCCTTGGTCTTGTTGCTCCGTTTGCCCCGAGCAGTTGTAGTCTTGAGCGGAATTTTGCCCCCCCCCCCCCCCCCCCGGAATACGCGGGGCAGCCTGAGCACCCACGCTCAGAAGTGGAGAAACATGGTCGTGGATGCTCAGCGAGGGATTCTCCAGGGGTGCTGGTACCCTCCTGGGGTAGTCTATCATTATTTAATTCCGCTACCATGTTGATGGGGGGGGGGGATTTGGGCCTCCGGCCACCTGCCTCACCAGACGAAACGCGGAAGCAGAGCTTCCACTTCACGCCGGTATTCTGTGAGGTCGTGGTACCACCCCGGTTTGAGCCGGCCCATACGTGCAACAGCAAAGCTGCCGCGTGGCTCTACCACTGTTAAATATAATAGCTTGAAAAGTTTTGGGTAATGCAACTGTAGTAACCATTCAGAGTTGAGTGACGTTTTTTCAGCATTGACGTCGACAAATGACCGGTATTGTGAAATAGAACTAGCCACCATTTTTGCCGACGTTGCGAAGTCTTTGCAGTTTTGTCGGTAACTGTCCTTCTGAGTAGACCCACACCGCTGATTGCCTTTTATTTTCCGGATCATATTGATAGATCCATGTCTCGTAATCAGTAACGATTTCTGAAATACGCCTAGACGCCCGTTTTCAAAACGTAGACGCATTTCATGGCACCAATCCACACGAGTCTGTTTTGCGCTTTCGGAGAGCAAAGTAGGGATCCATTGACAACAAAGCTTCCTCACTCCAAGATATTGATGTAGGATGGAATGAATGCTCCCCAAACGAATGTTATGTAATACTTCTAACTATATAATACTATATATATATATATATATATATATATATATATATATATATATATATATATATATATATATATATATATATATATATATATTACAACGCGTAACATAATTAACGCACTTTGAGAAAGTAGTTTGTTCAGAATCGTTTACTGAATCGATTCCTATAATTTTAATATAGGTAATTTTTTATCCCAAAAATAATTACAAATACGTTAATTACATACAGTCACACTAAATCTGTACAGTAAAAACAAACTAAAATGGACCGTAAGTTAAGGCAATAAGACTTTTAAGAGTGCAGTTTTATTTGTATTATTTTTTATTTTATTTTTTTAATTCTGACAATTCAATAAAAATAAAGAAAAATTAATTTCAAGCACGTTAAAGTCTTTGCCTTCGTGAATTTGTACTGTGATCACAACATTCTTCCGGAATTAATTTATCTAATTTGATAAATAATCAGTGCATAAAAATGTTTCACTAAAATTCAGTGTATGTATTACGATTATAACATAATATACTAATTGGGGTCTCTGAGGGTGTGCGTTAATTACGTTACATATTGTATATATATACTAACTGTGTAAACTATGCCCACAATGAAAAATTATATTTACAATCGACGTCCGTATATGTGATTCGTAGGTCTTATCGCACCAACGTTTCAGTAGTCCACACATTTTCTGCCGTTACTGCTGTTTGCGCGGCCCCGGTTCTTTGGTCATCTTTAAGGTTGATTAAGGAGTACCCCTTTTAAATTCAGAAAACGACCTAAAAATGTTTCACGTGATGAAAGTCTCCTAATGCTGACTGTAACCGTTGTAAACTTAATTGTTCGGTTAAACCAAATTTAAAATCATAATAGATCATAGCGCGTAAATGTTCACGGTTAAGATCCACCGTTTTAAATGAAAAGCGCGGGAAGTATTGCAGGAAAATTAATAGAACTTTGTTTTTTTTTTAAATATCAAGCAATTGGCTTATGGAGTTCTATTTTTAAATAAATTTTCTCTTTAGAAACATACAACACGGGTGTGTTCCATTTTTAAATTTCGAGCATCTCAAAACTTATTGAGTGACCTACGTATAATAAAAATGTAAATTTCAGATGTCTGTATATTTTATATTTATGTAACAAAATTGATTGAGAGGGACTAAAAATAAGTAATTGAATACATTTCTATCATTTTTAGAATTGTCTCTCTGTCTGTCTGTCTGTTTATTTATTAACGTATCATGTATAAGGTACCGATTTTTATCTAAATATACTGGTTATCCTGCTTTTAACACTTTAACACTAATATTACGATATATTCGCAGATTGTGAACCGATTTTAATAAATATTTTTTTGGTTTGCTCGGAAGAAATTGTTTTCAATTGTATGGTGGTGGGGAAATCCGTAAAACGAAATTATGATAATTATGAATAATACTTATTAGAGAACTACAAAAATCTGCCCCTATTGATCATTATATACAAAATATAAACAAAACTGTCTATTTATTATTGTGTCCGAGTTAAAATTATAAAACTGTGCTTTTTGAGGCATAGGAATGAAACACCGCTAAACCCTTGACTTTGGGCTGTAACTGAGAATTTCTTGATAGAAAACTCAACTGTTTTTTTAGCCCTACACCTATTCCTTAAAGGTCAAAAAACTTTCCTAGGTTAAGTTTAGTTTTATTTTTTATTTGTTTGTATAATAAGACAAAATGTAGATACTTATGCAATTTCATTATTTTGTTAGTGTAAGTACTTAGTTTTAGGTAGGCAGTTTTAGGGTATTGGATTGTAGTTTTCATTTCAATTTTTTTTTCAATATAAATAATTATTGGTGGTGTTTGCTTATTTAGGGCAATATAGCTTATTTATTGTATGGAAACCAAGTATTGGCTAGAGTAATTTAGGAGCAAATTAGGGATTATGTTATTGCGGTTGTTACGCAGCCCTAATCTAGGCAATCTGCAGCATAGCATCAGTTTACGACAACCACGAGGCACCGCGTCAGCATAACGTGTCTACTGTGTTATATTACCGTGTGAATTCATTCTAGATTCTTCAAGTTAGAGAACTTCGAGTTAGAGTCACCTCACTTAGTTGTAATAATTAATTGTAATAATTATTGTAAATTAAATATATATTAAATAAAAATTGCTTTTTTGCAACCTCTGGCTGGAGCCCACGTAATTCGGTGATTGTTTTGTTTATTTACAAAATAAAACACAAGCGAACAGTTCGCCCTATTCGTTACTTGGTTCGTTTGTGGGTCCGTTTATTTTTTCGTTCGTTTGTTTGTCTGACTGACCGACTAACTGAATGTTTTTATTCAGATTAGTGTCTTTCTAAGTCTTCGCGACAGTTTAATTTACAGATCATGATCACTTAGAAAAGCAAAATTACTGATTCCGCGCGGGCACAGCTAGTTTTAAATATTCGTGAATCACAGCAAACAGTAGGATAAGAATTTCCATTGAGCATTGTGCACTACACCTAAATATCTTGCTTTCAAATATTAAATAAGCATTATTTTTATTTCAGCGGAAACTATGATACAATAACGCAATATCCTTATAAAGCGGGTCCTCCATGCGGAGACTGTCCACAGAACTGTGTGCAAGACACGCTTTGCACTAATGCGTGTCCGAGAAGGGATTACTACTCCAATTGTAACTCCTTGGTAGAGATATCTGACGTCTGCCGGCAAGGAACGTGTAACGCCACATGCCTATGCGGATTTAAACGGATACACAAGAATTACCCCTGGTGACGTCATAACTATTTAAACTACCTGAATAAATTTGTAAAATATTTTTAGATAATTATGATATAGGTATCTAATGTAAGATATAAATTTGGAATTTATTAAATAAAAATTCAAGACCTTTTCTTACGTGATTAATGATTTTTTATTAAACATTTTATTTAAAGGCATCTCTAATAAGTTGACATCGCTGAATCTATTAATGCTCTTAATTCAATTATATGGGACATTTTCTGTAATATTGCTTATTCCATCTAGCTCTTAACTGTAAGGCCTGGGGTTCTCGGACGCAGCAGGTGACTCAACAGGTGGGGTGATCGCTGATGCGTAACTGCTGTTACGTTTGTTATCTTCCAATAGTATTTAAAATACTTTATTTTATAATTTATAGTACTAATTCCTGTTTACATTACTGCGTACAAAGAATATCATCCTTTTTAATTAATCTCTGTTATTAAATTAAAGCACATAAAATATTATGATAAGGTGCTTTAGTATATTCCCAATTTTTGTTTTTATTCAATCGTATTCCCGAGTGACCGAACAATATGTTTCCCACCCCCACTACGTCTCCGACCCAATTGTAATGCAACGGCGGATACGGCGTCCGGCGCGCGGGCATTACGACGTCGGCCACCGTACCTCGCGTCCACCTGCCGTCGCGTCATGGTCTGCGATGATGGCTTGCACGCACCATCGCCTCACGTGCGACGCAAGTCACTCCGCCGCCTTGCATCCACACGAGGCTTCAAAATACGAACTTCCAACGAACACGGCTGGATACGCGTCTTTGATGGGCTAGAACCTTTCGCTGTTGAATGTCCAAGCAAACTTGTTAAGATTTCCAAGAAGACTACAGTCGAAGAAGTAAACAAGAAGCTAGGCCTGAGTAACGAACTTACATTATGGCTTCAAACAGGCGGTGAAAATTCGCGACGTCTTGAACCGAATGAGTGTCCTTTGCAAATACAGGAGAATTTTCTTATGAAAAATGGATGGATTTCCGAAGCACGGAGATTACGATTGGCAGTTGACCCTGAGTTGCGTCATACACTTCGTTGGTGTGCTGGGCCTTCTGGAACATCAGGCGGAGTTCTTCAATCGGGTACTATCCACTTACTTAAAGGCCATGTATTCCCACAGTGGAAACCTCGGAACGCGTACATCCTTGGGTCCAGACTATACACCTACGGTAAGGTTAGATAATTTTTCCAATTATTGGCCGCGTTATATAATACTCCTTTATCAACTTATTTGTTTTTGTAGGTGTAACTTGGGATGTTCTAGAATTAAGCGGAGGAAGCATTGAACTATGTCAACCTAAAGCTCAAAAGCTGGTGGTTTGCGTAAAGCCCCGTTGTCATGGAAACAGCCTGCTTGAATCTGGCGTGAATCATCTTTTTCTTGGCTTCAATACAGTTTGGGAAAGAAATATGTGGTACTGTTGGCTGAAAGAGGTAAGGTCAACTTTATGCTTAAATATTACGTACTTCTATTTGATAAAAGATTTTTGTATTTAACAACGTTGTGCATCTTAATATTTACATTACGGAGTGGATAATTTTATTAGTTACAGGTATATTTTGTATCTATCGTTATTTTTAACAAAAATATAAAAATATGTCTCTTTATTTGGGTTAATTCTATTGTAAACTTAATAATTATATAGATTTTAGTTAGATATAAAAATTTACATATAATGTTTTAAATAAGCAATATATACAAAAAAATAAGATTAAATTAAATTACACGTAAAGAAAAACTTTCCAAACTATATTTGTATTTAAATCACTTAACCCACTCTTGAGCAATTCTTCAGTGTTTTGTTCCATTGCGTTGAACCATAAAGAACCTAAGCAGATGATCGGGAATTCGATTCCGGTACACTTCCTCAACTAACGAACCGTAACATAACAGAATAAAATTGTTAGAAATTTCTTTCCTAATCAAATTTTTGTCATGCCTATGTAAAAAAAAAATACTAAACGCAGGGCTGTACTGTGATATTGTTTTAATTTAATTCGTATTAGCAATCGTTGATCAGCGGAAGATTTTATACGTATTTGAAAAAGGAAAATGATATCGACTTCTTACCGAAACACTTTAATTACTTCAGTATTATATATTCTTTCAAAAAAATATAAAAAAAATAAATGAATACAAAGATGAAGAGATCGTAACTATCTACTGGTGGTCTTAAATTGAAAGGATTTGTCGTCTGTATCCGATTTTGGCGATCATACTAACACGTGCATCGTTGTTTTCTTCATGGTTCATTCCTTACAACGTATCAAAGTCTACCGCTGAACATAAGCCTCCTCCATAGATTGTCTTATAGGAAAGATATTTGTCATAATCGCCACGCCTAGCACGTACATTTTAATTATTTATTTTAATTATTAGATTATAATCGCAGGATTTAATTATTTTGAATTAATACCAGGGAGATACTGCTGCCCATCTCCTTTTTCAGTTTTCGGTCGCCCGTTACGACAGCTACGATACGGAACACACACGGTGGCGTCTGTTTCCTTTGTACTCCCTCGATTCTTATGCTGATTGCACTTGTTTTCTTTTATTTTCCTTAATCAATTCTTACGACGTGCACACGGCAGGCAAATGATAATTTTACCATCAGCCATTTAGACCTCGATGGATTAAAAATACGTCAGCTGATATGTATTACCTAGTTTTGCCCATACTCACCACATTGGGCTGATGGGTTGGTGAGCATGGGGCCGATATTCTGGAACTGGTAAATATGCTTCAGTCAGTCTATGAAATTAGAGTTCCACGTTGTACTATCACCAAGCCATATCATTATGTGGGTGACTTAAGAAGGGCTATGAAACTGGATTAGAGTAGAAGCATCTTTCTAAACCACTCAAAAAATTTTTATGGTTGCCTTTTTAATTCATACGTGGTAGAGCCATGCTGCAGTTATATTAGTAGTATAGTTGTAGCACGAATGGGTCGGCTCGACCGGGGAAGGACCACGCTCTCACAGAATACCAGCGTGAAATAGTAGCTTAATGCTGCTGTATTTCGTATGGTGAGTGTAGAGAACCGGAGACCCTTTTTACTGGAAACGAGGCATTCCATCTTAGTCCTCACGGGTGACAACGCATCTGCATTTTGATTCGTAATCGAGGATAGATGTAGATGTCTATGGGCCACAGCAACCACTTAACATCAGGTGGACTGTGTGCTCGTTTGTCACCCTATCCCATTAAAAAAAAATTAAGAAACCTACAGTCCATATGATGATAAGTAGTAGCATACTTTAAATAAAATAGAATGTAATGAATAAAACTTTTTATAAGCTTTAATGAATGAATATTGTAACATGAATTTTCCGTCATTTGTTTAATCACCACAGACTCGTCTGTCACTGTACTGGAAATACTGTTCTCCGTCGTCAATGTTTATTATTTTGGTTTTCGCATTTTGTATAAATTACGCGCCATCAGTCAGTCTCCAAAGGTTCGACCGCCAGTTAGTAGCTTGCACCGCGTTAGGTAAGGTTGACATTTGAATAAATAGTTAACATTGCACACTTGAAGTAGGTAATCTACTTTTTACTTGAAACTTTACAGAATAAACACAAACTTGCAACTTTTAAAAATTCGTTAACTAAAATTAACCCATAACATTGTGCACATCGCCCTAGAAGATTTGTTACGGTTGAGATATCCAGACTGCGCGTGCGCAGAGATCGTTTCCACCGCTTGAGTACAGTCCGTTGCAACTGCCGGCGTGAACATATCACTAACGCGTTTTTGTGCTCTAGAATAAATTAATGTTAAACAAACTTGGTTTAACATTCTAACAGCGTTATTGTTTTATAGCTAAGTGAATTTAAAGTGACAGTTATAAGAAAAATCCTTTTGTTCAAAACTAGAAATGTAAATTAAAGAGATTGAACGAAAATATACAGTACACAAGCAAGACCACCTAAATGTCATTTATCAAGTAACATGTTCGTGTACGGAATAATGAATTCGCAGACAGGAGTTATTCCGTAGTCTATGGGAATAACAATGCCGGAGGGAGTTCGATGGCCCCCTGCGGTTACGCTTAGAAGCATGTTTAGCTTTTGCTAAAATATCATTTATCTTTTGTTTTTACCAAAAAGGAACACTGTCATAATACAGTCTAATTTAAAAAGCAATCAATTCTTAGAAGGTTGTTTTTCAATGTCTCAGCCTTTGTTATTAACCATAGAAAAGAATCATGATGGTTGAAATAAATGTGATTAATTCAGAAGAAAGTGAAGTAGATAGTTTGGACGTATTCAATCAACAATGTAATGAAGATATTTTTCTGGATAGTTTAGAACCTTCTACGTTTAAAGGAAATAATGAAAATGGGGTAGGTTATTTTAAATTTAAAGTAACGATGGTTCCATAATATGTAAACCACAAAAGAATTTATTTAAAATCCATTGCATTTGTAATAAATGTTCTTTTTTTTCATTTCATATATTAAATTGTTTCACTGATTTTACTCGAAACTATTTTTATTGGATAAAATTTTCTACGTCGTACGTTTTGCGTTAAATTTGCAAGAAATAGACATAAAATGTACAATATAAACATCTCTACAACAAGTCTAAGATCTCCCTAGTTTTTTTTAAATATCTCTAAAAATGCAATTCATTCACCATCCAATCTATTGCTAAACATATGCGTCTCCCATAGGTTCGTAGACAGAGAATAGCTTTCTCTGTCTACGAACCTATATATATACGAATTTTTTAAATATCTCTAAAAATGCAATTCATTCACCATCCAATCTATTGCTAAACATATGCGTCTCCCATAGGTTCGTAGACAGAGAAAGCTATTCTCTGTCTACGCATAGGTTGCCTTACAGAGGTATATTTGCTTGCTATAGTTGGCACGCTTGACAAACGGGTTGGCAACCTCAGTATATACGTGGTAGAGCCATGCTGCAGTTATATTAGTAGTATAGTTGTAGCACGAATGGGTGGGCTCGACCGGGGAAGGCCCACGCTCTCACAGAATACCAGCGTGAAATAGTAGCTTAATGCTGCTGTATTCCGTATGGTGAGTGTAGAGAACGGGAGACCCTTTTTACTGGAAACGAGGCATTCCATCTTATTCCTCACGGGTGACAACGCATCTGCATTTTGATTCGTAATCGAGGATAGATGTAGATGTCTATGGGCCACAGCAACCACTTACCATCAGGTGGACTGTGTGCTCGTTTGTCACCCTATCCTATAAAAAAAAGTATGTTAATAATATTTTGAGTTATGATTTATTTTGACAATGATGCTCCCGCCCATCTCTTAATTAATTTTATCTGTCGCCTCTTACGACACCTATGGTATAAAAATGATTTTTCAATAAAATTTCCAATAGTAGTAATAAAAGTTCATAAGACAAAACCATATATTATATAAGTAGTATAAATAAAACACTTATTTTCAATATTTTATTTTGTTGATAAACAAATAAATTTTACTGGGTATACTTAGCTCTCTTAACATATCTCCAACAGTGATTGATTGGTTTCGAAGTTACCTGTCTGGGCGCCGGCAATGTATTCGCATTGATGACACATTTTCTTCTTGGTGTGATACCATTGCTGGCGTCCCGCAGGGTGGCGTATTATCTCCCTTACTTTTCTCAATTTTTATTAATTCTATAGCCACTAAGATTACTTCGTCCTACCACCTTTACGCAGATGATCTTCAAATATATACTCATGTTTCTCCTAGTGAATTAGATGTAGCTATTAGCAACATAAACAGTGATCTTGAGCAAATATCAGATTGGGCAAAAACATATGGCTTGAAGATTAACCCCCTAAAGACTCGGGTAATTATCATCGGAAGTTCATATATGATTGGAAAATCTAACATAATCTCAAGCACCTCAAGTTGTTTTTAATGGAAATTTTATTCCTGTGAGTGAAAAAGTCAAGGACTTGGGAATTTATATTGACAGTAACCTATCATGGGGTCCTCAAATACAGGAGGTTAGTCGTAAACTCTTTGCAGCTGCCCGATCGTTGAACAGATTAAAGAACTTTCTACCTACTGCCACTAAAATTGCGCTTGCTCAATCTCTTCTTCTCCCAATTGTGGACTATGCAGATGTCAGCTATCTTGATCTCACTGAGAAGCAACTTGATAAACTTGAGCGTCTTCAAAACTTTTGTATAAGATTCATATTTGGTTTGCGCAAATATGATCACGTATCTTGTTTTCGTAATAAGCTCAAGTGGCTTCCTATCCGTCTTCGCCGGAATGCTCATATTCTGTCACTTCTTTACAATGTTCTCTTTAATCCTTCCTATCCTTCTTATCTTAAGGATCGTTTTGAATTCCTTCACTATTCCCATTCGAAAGTTTTGAGATCATCAGAGAATTTTACATTTAAAATGCCTGCCCATAACAGCAAATTTATGGACAGGTCGTTTAGTATCCAAGCAGTCCGTCTATGGAATGCCCTACCTCTGTCAGTGAGACGCGCCCAGTCTTTACCTGTTTTTCAGAAACTTGTACACAGTCACTATCTTAATCTTTGAGTTCGTGCCATTTATATATGTAGTATAAATTCGCATTTTTTTGTATTTATTTGTTGTCTATTTCTAATTATATTATATTAAATATGGATATTTTTATGAATATTGTTTCTGCATCACCAAACCACACAATTTACTATTTTTTGCGATCCTGTCCATCCAAAGGTTGTCTGGAAGAAATCGCTTTTAGCGATAAGACCGCCCATTGTGACACTATTTTTTTTTCTTCTTTCGTTTATGTATTGATTTGGTGTACAATAAAGAATTATCTATCTATCTATCTATCTAAGCATTTGAGTAGGTGCTGCCATCTTTAATAATTTCCATTTATTTTCAATTTATTACTTTTAGTGAAGTCACAAAACTTGGTTGGTTTTTCATTTTAAATTGAATAATTAGTTTTATTAACTAATTATTTAGTTTAATTAAATTAAATAACTTTTTTATTCAAGTATGTACAAAAAGTTTATTTGACTTCTAGAAACAATGATCATTTATTTCTATTTGAATAGACAAATTTCATTTTTACAGCTCGTAAAAAGTAGGAACCTATTTAAATTGGCAGGAGTGGTCAACTCATGTCTCAACTCCCGCAGCTATATTTTTAAATAAAGCATTCCCTCTAGATAATAAAAAAATTCAGAATTCTTAGCTAAATAGTTCTACTTTGTATACACTTCCTAAAGAACATCCTTAAAGGTCACTTAGCTAATAATGTTAAAACACAAAGATCTATAATTACATATGAAAAATAAGCTTTGCTATTTATTTATTTATTTGAATCACGTTTAGAAATAAATACAAAAATATTTTTTATTTTTTATTTTTTATTTTAGAGTACTCAAAGCACGCAACCACCGAACGTTCTAGATCTAAGTGGAGGTGGCCGCTCGTCACTAGAAGCCGTGCTGACGCAGCATGCCTCAAACGACTTCGCGATACGCGTATTACGTATGCGCAGTAGCGCATTATCGACGCTGCCCCCGCAGACCTGCACGTTGACAGCGCTTACTCACCTCGACGTCAGTGATAACAGGATCTCTGAGCTACCAGCTGAGATATGTCAGCTCACACAGTAGGTACTTTTAAAATACTTATAAACATAATATGTAAAATTTCTTTATTTTTTAAATTGCTAAAAAAATCTATGTGTAGTTTATTAAAAGTAAATTATCAGTGAATTTGATTCAAAAGTGAAATCAATTAACCTCTCGTCCGTCCAAAACCTTCTAAAGGTGGCTATTAAAAAAGTACGCGTCTGTCCACAACCTTTAGAAGGTTGCAATTTACATATAAACTTCAGACACGAAACAGTCGTAGTAAATGTATCTGTATTAAATATTACATTAATTGAGCCGTGGCAGCCTACGGGCAAAGTCGCGCTGTATTTCAGAGTGCGCAAGTAATTTTTCTGATCTCCACCGTTACTAATAAAATATTTATTAACAATTTTAAGTGCTGATTTATCACGTGCTTACGCGGTGACTGAAACATCTTAACAGAACCTGCATGACTGAGGTTTAAAATATTCCGAGGTTTCGTGAAATCCGACAACAAATACCTCCTGAAGCAACGTAGACGGACTACTCGCTTCATAACCCCTCAGAAATAGAAATAGTCTTGTTCCCAGCTGTGGAATGTATTAGCTATAACTTTACTTAACTTTTATTTTGACTTTTATTACGAAACATCATTGACCCTTGACCCTGATTTTGAAGAAATTTTACATTCGGAACACAATTGATGAATAAAAAAATAATCTTTTATTATATTGCGTTGACGCCACCATCACACCACAATAGGGTAGACTAAACAAAAATGGAAGCCTAAATCACGTTGTCAAAATTACAGAAATAGTTCCTGATTATAGAATATACTCCGTATCCACTCCACTGGCCCACAGGGAGATCACTCCTTTTGGTGCCTCGGCTGAAGTGATGACCCTAATATAATATGAACACATCCAACATTGCAACATTTAGAAATTTCAAGTTCGTCGTCATTGTTAGGTAAGACGCGCTAGAACATAAGGCGCGTCTTCCTCCACGACCTCCATCTTCAATTGCGTAATACCCCCAACCCACCAACTCAGTTCGTTACACGAAAGCCGGGCTAGGACAAACAGCGGATCTAATCTATGGCTCCGCTGCTGACCACGTTTAGGCTGCGGATAGTATGGAGGGCGGCGCATCGTAATACCAACATTTCTCTTTCGCCGCGGCCCTACCATCATTGCATCAGTGGTCTGGCTCCACGGAGGACAGGGTGAGTGGCGCATTGCCATAACAACACTCATCTTTCCCCGCAACTCTAATTTGGCTGCGGCGATAAGGGAAGAGAATAACCACTAAATCATAGCCAAAGCGGGCTCGCCAAGCCCCTTCTCTTCGAAGAGGCCACTTCGGGCCAACCATTTGCGTAGGGTTAGTCATTTGGGTTCCTTATAGTTCACCGAGGGCGACCAAGCTACGGTTACTAAGCAACCACAATAAGGTGGTGTTCCGTTCAGGTTGTGGGCCAGCAAGCCAGCCTAGCTTAACGAAATTCAACGCAACATTAGAGTAACGCTTTCCGTTCCCTGAGGCATTTCTCTGCGCTAGAACGTGCATATACTCGTATATTTCACAATACTCTCGCAAATTACTTGCCTTCTACTCAACTCACCGTAAACTACAAGGCACTAGGCATTTGAGGGCGCCGTTTTACGCCACTGTAGCGTAAACGAATCTAACAACAACGAAATCCCAAACCATGCTATTAGAGATTCCAAAAGATTACATAAATGTAGAGGAAAAAGTTTCTTTGTATTTTATATGTAAATTGAAGACTTTTTTTACAGATAACTTATTGGCATCTTGTGATAGTGAAATAATTCCGTTGCTGTAGAAATCTTGGGACAAACAGTTTTGATAGTCCTCTCTTGATGTTAATCTAAAACTACTCAAAGAATTCTAAAGAGTCCGAAACAGGTGAAAGTATGAGGATGCAAAGTTAGGACTATATGCTGGATGAATTAAATCTTCTCAACCAAGCTCTCGCAATTTTCGCTGAGTGGAAAAATATGTGTGTGGTCTGATGTTACCATGACTAGAGGCCACTCCTTTTTTGTTGATCAATTCCGACAGTTTTTTCTCAATTTCTTGCTCATTTGTTGTTGGTAGTTTCATCATCATTTGTCGATGGTTTTGTCCGGCAGTAAAAACTCATAATAAAGGAATAACAACGTAATAAACGTACAAAATCATCTTATTGCGTGTTAATCCGGGTTTCTCTACAGACTACAGAACTTGATTACCCTTTTAATCATGATCTTTTTCGCAAGTTTTTGTGATGGTGATCTGGTGATTAAAAGTTGATCACCCACGTAATCAACTTTTCATCACCAGTGATTAATCTTTTCAAAAATGGTTCCGTTTTATTACGTTTTAATAGAGAATCGTAAAGTCCATCATTCCCATTCATTAGGTTTCTTTCAGTGGGCTCGTGTGTTACTCAAATATCGAGCTTTTTATATAGCCAGACTTTTCAAATGGGTCAAAACTGTTTTGTAGCCAATTCGCTATCTTATAACTACTTGTATGCTGATCTTGCTCCACTTCTTCACACTTCTTCAAAACTGGCATCGACTTGATCCGCATGAGGGCGACCAGGGCAAGCTGCATCTTTGACATATAAAGGCTCGTACTGAAATCGTTTGAACCAACTTTGCTACTTTACTACACTTACTGACACTGCGTTAGGTCCATAAACGTCAACAAAATTTTTCGCGACTTGAGTCACATTTTTCCCTTTTTTTATAATAAAACTTCAGAATGTGTCGAATTTCTTCGTTAGATTCAATTATTTTGACGCATAGAAAAACAATTGAAAAAGTGATTTTTCAATTGTTTTTAATTTTTTTTAAATATCTTATATGTATTGATATTGACCAGCCAGGTTTTAACAGGGTAGTGCCACGCTGCAGCTATATTATGTTTGTAGCATGAATGGGTCGGCCCAACCGGGTAAGGATCACGCTCTCACAGAATACCAGCGTAAAATAGCAGCTTAATGCAGCTGTGTTTTGTATGGTGAGTGTAGAGAACTGGAGACCCGTTTTAATGGAATCGAGGCAATCTGTCTAAGTCCTCAAGGGTGACAACGAATCTTCATTTTGATTCTTAATCGAGGTTAAATTTAGATGTCTATGGGCCACATCATCCACTTACCATCAGGTGGACTGTGTGCTCGTTTGTCACCCTATCCTATAAAAAAAAGTTACAAACAGTACAATGAAAGAGATTTTTTCTTTAATTTCTAACCAGTTCTAAACAAACTCAACAACAACGGAAGCCTTAAGTTATCCTACGAAAGTTTCCGAAAGACTATGTAAACATAATATATAGAATAGAACAAGCTCTAAGCACATTCCCCGGCGAGAGATTTCTTCTTTTCGTGTCCCGGCCCAAAATATTCCATGACATAATATAACTATTGAAGCTAAGTGCGGATTATTTTTCCCTTTAATGAGGGGTTTCATCATACCTTAATAAAAATCTTATTCAGAATAACAAGAAATAGTTGTGTATTATGTCATAGATATTATAGCAACTAAATAATTGAAACTAAAAAAAATAGCAATAAAACTAAAATTAATAGTACTGAGGTATTGTAAAAGTTTATAGTTTATAGTTTAAGTTAATAGTTCAATATTAAACTCGGGCTTCTTTCTGAAGAACTGATTTACAATGTTCTTCAAACTGTAATAAGAACATCTCGAATAGTTCATTTATTTCCTGCTATGGATCATAATGCCAAGCTAAATGATAGGCCGTGCACGTGCACCCTGCTAGTTGCAGATTGATATTAGTAAATCCGTGCAAAAATATCGAATCCAAACTCACAGAGGATACTCTGCTCACTCGTCTGTCTGCATGCAGATTTGGCAGAAATGCATTTCAGTTAGTTTGTTATAAATTTGTAGAATCTTATTCACTTCAGGCGTTAATACTCAGACCGGTGACGGGTGAGTATTAACGCCTGAAGAACGAAAACGAGTACATACAGTAAACTACTACACTTTTTTCTTCGGAAATTTTTGAAATGTAGATATACGCTCCGACTCCCAAATACGCAATCACTCTCAGAGGTGGTGACATTGATTATAATGTCCTGATTGGTTGTGTTGATGATAATGTAGCTATAGCTCACATAGTGACAGCTATCGACACAGCGAAAACTATTGTGTATAGTATGGGGGGTGTATGTTCAACATTGGGCTTTTATAAGCTATAATGAACGAAAAAGAAAGAAATCAGACAAGTGGTTGTAACCCGGTGGTGACAGCGTAAGAGAATCCATCATCTCATTTAATCCTGTGAGCGTTGTAATAGGAGACAAGGTAAACCACAGGAAGGTTTAATGGCTTTCGATAAATGGTGACATAACCCCATTTACCCCAGACCTTAAATACCCACACCAGTGACACTTTATAATATAAGTATATATATTGTAGAGCTTCAATTGTGTGCGTTAACATAGAGACACTCAGTCGCTCACATTAAAGTTCACTGCTAATGGCTTCCCCCTAGATTGCACCATGGGGGGGGGGATCTTTGCCATAGTTGCCACGCTTGGCAAGCGGGTTGGCAACCGCTGTTTATTATTACATAGTGTATTATTAGTTATAATTATTTTTAGTCGTTAATGGGATGACGCTGCCAATCTTCTGACTTGTTTCCCTCTTTCGCTTGTTGCGCCACTCACGGGATGATGTGGGGTTTTGGATATTTTTACATTGTTTCTACAGGGTCATTCGATAAGAATGGGTTTATCAATGCAGTGCCGCTGGGATGTGGTGATAGACAATACTAATACAACAATTTGTACTTTTTCTACACACAGGAGCTCAGTCCACTAGGTCACGCAAGCGTCGGTAGTCCAGTATTTTTTTATAGGAAAAGGGTGACAAGCGAGCACACAGTCCACCCGATGGTAAGTGGTTGCTGTGGCCCATAGACATCTACATCTATCCTTGTTTGCGAATCAAAATAAAGATGTGTTGTCAGCCTTGAGGACTAAGATGGAATGCCTCTTTTCCAGTAAAAAGGGTCTCCGGTTCTCTACACTCACCATACGTACACAGCAGCATTAAGCTGCTATTTGGCGCTGGTATTCTATGAGAGCGTGGCCCTTTCCCGGTCGCTCTTCCTGTTTTTAACTTAAAAAGCCTAGTACTTTTAAAGTTAAAAACAGGTTAGTATCGATTGTATCATAGGGACTTTTTAAATTATTTCCAGTACTTCTAGTTCTGTAGGCATTGTGAGTTTAATTTAGTCTTTGAAAATGCGTAACAAATACGCCTTTATTGAATGGAAATAGCACGCGATTCAAACGCATCTGCATCATATCTCTCCATGCCAATTACGGATTCCATTCGTCAACGCTCGGACGACGAAGCGTAACGTTCTATGCCTCTCTGCAAAACGTTTGCCTTCGAACCGTTTCATATTTGTATCTTTTCATATTATACGAGTATATCTTAGTACAAATAATAATGATTTATTTTCTCACCATCAATATTACAGAATTACATACAGTACATAATATAATAGTAAAGTATTACGCTTTAATGTTATACTGTGGGAGAGTGGTATCTAAGCTAGGCTATACGCCCCTATTGCAGGACGCCAGGGTCTCTGCCATATGGTTGAAATTACGATAGTTTTATCACATATACCATTATATCACATATGTACCATTTGGAACTTACATAATGTACCTTCTTTTGTCTAAGTAATATTTGAGATATATTAAAATCTAGTGCTTATAGTAGTGTTTGTGTGCGCCCGCGCGTCTCTCTCTCTCTCTCTCTCTCTCTCTCTCTCTGTGTGTGTGTGTGTGTGTGTGTGTGTGTGTGTGTGTGTGTGTGTGTGTGCGCGCGTGTGTGTGTGTGTGTGCGTGCGTGTGTTGTGTGTGTGTGTGTGTGTGTGTGTGTGTGTGTGTGTGCGTGTGTTGTGTGTGTGTGTGTGTGTGTGTGTGTGTGTGTGTGTGTGTATGTGTATGTGTGTGTGTGTGTGCGCGTGTGTTGTGTGTGTGTGTGTGTGTATGTGTGTGTGTGTGTGTGTGTGTGTGTGTGTGTGTGTGTGTGTGTGTGTGTGTATGTTTGTGTCTGTGTGTGTGCATGCGTGCATGAGCATGTGTGCGTGCTTTTGTTTACCAGTTTGTAACTAGGTTAGAAATTACCTTTAAGATTTGGATAGTATTTAACTTTTCGGTTAGTTATAAGACTGGTTTAGTAAGTAACTTTTTAGTGCCATCATAATTTAATTCTTGGAGCCAGATAGTTATTTCCACAGAAATCTAAATAATATACCTTATTATTTATATCACAATATATTAACGTTATATATAGGAATAATCTTATTGACTTTGTTTTGTAAAAAACCTCCAAGGTGACAAAAGAAACGCTTAGATAATTTGGTGAATAGTGTTATATTGACAGCGGTCTACGGGGCTTAAACGCCTTTTACCTCGGGAGAGTGAAGGACTGTATATTTGTTGAGCTTGTTATTGAGTTAAAGTTCTTTATATAAACAGTTGCCGTGTAGTATTGATGACGAATTGTCTTCGCTGCTGATGATAAGAGGGCTGAGCGAGGAAACACTGCCAGCGTTCGTGGCACGGTACCGCGGAAGTAGGACAAAATTATATTTTATCTATTATTTATAAGATATATTAGGTCTTTACATATGAAATTGCCGTTTTTATTAAATAAATTAACGTAATTTTTTCTATATTTATTTAATTCCATTAATCAAAGTACTCACGCAGTGGCAGTTTATTGATATTCTTGAATGACTCCCGTCCAGCTGATTTCTTTCCCCCAACAAATTCTTCAAAGGCATTTTATACTGCCTCTCAGGTATTGAAATGATTTTCCCTGCAAAAAGTTATCTAAATTCTGGTCAAAGTATAAGTCTGTAGGCGCAAGGTTTAGTGACTACAACGGCTGGCGGAGAGCTTTCAACACCAGCTCTTGTAACTTGGATACCGTCTGTTGTGCAGTATGAGTTTAGGGCATTGTTTAGGTGCTGAACCAGGTTCCAACCAACTTGCTGAGCACGTGTAACTGTCAAACAGAATCCATTTTTCGTCGCAGGTAATAATGTCTTTCAAAATTCCTTCGTTTGTGTGCCTGTTGAACAGTGCAAGGCACGTCTCGCGTGCTTCGCGCTAGCGATCATTGAGTTCGTGGGGCACCCATTTGTCAAGCTTTTTTACCTTGGCAATGTGAAGCAAATGGATTTGTATTGTTTTAATACTAACGTCAATATCTGCTGCTAATCTAGCCGTAGATCGTATCATCAGTTTCCACAATCGCCTTTTATTCGTCTTTATCAACCAGTTTTCGGATGATAACGGGGTTCATTTTTCAGTTCGAAATTTCCAAAACGAAGCGGGCAAACCTCTCATGTTGCGTGTCACTAGTGCCACGTTGCTGCCACGGCAGTATTCATATTCCATAATTATTCGAATTTTAACGAATCCATGATGTCGAGAGAGATTCAAGTGTGATGAAAACATAACGCCAATGTCTTTAAATTAAAATTTATTTTGAATTAGAATTGTTAGCCAGTTAAAATTATTTTGATTTGAAATTTCCAGTACTGTAGAACGGCAATTTCATCGGTAAAGACTTATTATTTGCTTAAAATATGGACAGATAAGGATGATACAGTTACTAAAGCACGACATGTTTTGCTGTGTGATTGTAAATAGTATGCAAATTTACATAGATAGCATAAACAAATGAAATTTATCTAACCCAATACAATACAATCAGACTAAAACAAATAAAATCATAAATAAAATAAAGATAATTAATATTAATATAATATTTAGAAAATAGTTCCCTGATGTCATTTATTTTTCTTTTGGTATTTTGTTACAAAAATTATAATTAAATACCAAATGACATGATATTTTAATGTTAATGGTAATGATAATTTATATTATATTAATTTTTTTACTATGGTAATAAATATTGTATTTTTATCTTATGTCAATAAATGATCTTGACCTGTAAAAATTACAAAAACTCTAAACAGAACTAATGCAGGAAGTTGTTACGAGTATAGTAATTAGTTATAATAATTGTGAACAAAATGAAATATGTAATTGTTTTAACGTTATATAATGCAATTGCATCATTCAAATGGACACCACAAGCTTATAAACGAGTAAAGGAATACAAGATTATGCATTTTTATTCTTAATTGATAATATGAAGAAAGCTTCATTACTCAATGTTAGTGGAGCGTGCTGAAGTCTGTGTGTTTGAAGTATGTTGAACGATTTGTCCAGTTTCAGGAAACATATGAAAAAGTAAAAGCAAATACTACTACGTGTACTACGTAAAAAATATTCCGCAAAAATGTTCCCGACGCAGATGCATTTTCCAATGAAAAACGATAATTAAATTAAGCTCATGAAAATGTAAAGGGACATTTAAAATTGGAACATTCGTATTTTACTTGTAAATAACCGTATTTTGAAACTGGCCAGTCTCATCCAAAACACTATTTGACAAAACCTATACGTAGTCCGCACGGTGGCCACAGCCATATAATTAATTACATTTCTAACTATAATTAATTACATTCATAAACAATAACTTTCATACGGCACATTTTATAAAGAGAAGTGATCACGGCTCGGTAGGGAAAAAATCTTTTGGTTGTGCAGGTCCAAATACCACACGGAATAAGTACTTGCATGGCCTATGAATAATTATTACGGGTCTGGATGGTCGTTCATCTGAAATTAACATGTGTAACAATTCCACAATACATGATACATTTTTAGTATAGGCAAAAGGTTTTCAAAAAGAATAAAAAGTGTGAGTACTTAATATAAAAAAAAAAATTAATGAGAAGTAACGCTTATACTCGTAAACTTTCTGTTTTCGTTTTTTTCTAGCCTAAAAAATTACCTGTCACAGTGAATTGATAAGAAGTGCTAAGTTTCCGTTGTGTGCTAATTTTTTTAAACGAGTGCTTACTGTATGTGTTACAACGCGCTATCTCCATCTGTGTGTCGAACCGTACAGAGTTACGTTCACTTTGCTTTGCCATTCGCGCAACTCCTCTTGAGTAATATATTCAAGCATTGTAGCATTGGACCCTGATAGCTAAGACCTCTCGCCTTAAATTTCATAGTATTCGTACGACCCACATTTCGGCTTCCCGGCACCACGGAAATTGTTCATACATTCATCATTCAACAATTGATCACAAAAAGCAGTAACAGTAAATTCAAAACGAGATATGTGTTGTAACAATAAAACAAAACATATTTTTTCACTTCAGATCTTATATATTATGTGCCTAGCTATAAATTTATTTATAAATTGTCATAGACTTATTATACTATTTATTTTTTTATAGTGGAAAACGATATAATATACCTTAAAATCTAAGATTTTAAATTAACGAATAGTTACTGAAAATTAATTATCTTGTTCATGGGGGGGGGGGGGTATATTGCCAAGACATTCTAAGACCTGGTAAGACATACGGAAAGTCGATGGATGCAGGTGGCTCAGGACCGTGCTTTGTGGCATTCCTTGGGGGAGGTCTATGTTCAGCAGTGGACTTGTGAAGGGCTGTAATGATGATGATGATGAATTATCTTGCTGTCTATTTCTATTTCTACGCTCAGCATTATTAATTAGTAGAATATAGTCGAATTAAAACATTTTCATTACGTGGTAGAGCCATGCTGCAGTTATATCAGTAGTATAGTTTTAGCACGAATGGGTCAACTCGATCGGGGAAGGACCACGCTCTCACACAATACCAGCGTCAAATAGTAGCTTAATACTGTGCTTCGTACGGTGAGTGTAGAGAACCGGAGAACCCTTTTTACTGGAAACGGGGCATTCCACACGGATGGCAACGCATCTTCATTTTGATTCGTAATCGAGGATAGGTGGAGACGTCTATGGGCCACAGCAACCACTTACCATCAGGTGGACGGTGTGCCCGTTTGTCATTCTATCCTATAATAAAATAATACACCGCCCCATATCTTACCGTGGGTGTCACAAGGCGACAGAAGGAAACTAACCAAGAGCAACAGCCTCATTCCTTATAATAACTAAAAAATAAAAAAAACTGCGGCTATCAGATCGCCTGCCAAGCGTGGCAACTGTGGCAATATCATTCCTATGAGTCATTAAATGGAGGAGCCTTTGTTCAGCAGTAGGCTTTTGGTAGGATATATATATACGTAAAGTTAAAATTTTTACTATACTCTATACCTAGTGCTTACTTTGCTTAGTAATAGATTGTTCGAATGATGCGATCCGCCCGGTGTCACACGGGTGATATCTGGATCTTGACAACCTACCGGATCCAAATATGAATGCAAACCATCTAGGGTCCCATTCAAACATACACAAAAAATTAATTAGAATCATTTGCATGGTTTCAATAGTCTATAACAGACATAGGTAGAAATAGTTTTTATGTTTTATATAGATAGATTACTTGATAGGTGAAAAAAAGTAGGAAAAAATCTTTAGAAATTCATAACATTACAATTAATATAAAAAGGTTAAAATCTTTAGGTATCTATTACAAGCAAATAGTTTTGTTTAAGTAATTAAACTAGGTTTTATCTATATCAAAAATGGTAAGAACGTTTCGATGATCATTACAATAATTTGAAAGTTTAAAGTCAAAGACAACGTTTTTATGACTTGACTATGAATTTTATTTTATAGAGTTAGGGTGACAAACGAGCACACAGTCCACTTGATCGAGGACTAAGATGGTATTCCAGTAAAACGGGTCTCCGGCTTTCTCGACTCACTATAAGAAACACAGCAGCACCAAGCTGCTTGAAGGACCACGCTCTCACAGAGTACAAGTCTACGCTGGTATTATGTGAGAGCATGGTCCTTCCCCGGTATAGCCGACCTTTTACAACCATAATATAGCTGCAGCGTGGCTCTACTACATATAATATACCAGCTTGCCAAGCAGACGTTGTTCTGCCTTTTTCGACGACCCTTTGTCATGTCCTATTAAAAGTCCATAAATTCGCAAAAAAAATTGTGGGTCACTCATGGGTAAAAAAACTATCCTACCTCTCAAGTTGGACCAAACTGCACACGGTGTGCAAATTAGATTAAAATCGGTTAAGTAGTTTAGGAGTCCATCGCGGGTAAACAACGTGACACGTAATTTATATATATTACTAGCTTCTCAGGCAGACGTTGTTCTGCCCTTTTCGACGACCCTCTGTCATATCCTATTAAAAATCCTTAAATTTGCAAGAAAAAATGTGGGTCACTCATAGGCAAAAAAAACTATCCTATCTCTCAAGTTGGACCGAACTGCACACGGTGTGCAAATTTGATTAAAATCGGTTAAGTAGTTTTGGAGTCCATCGCGGACAAACAACGTGACACGTAATTTATATATATTAAGATGAAAGATATACTCTAAGAAAAATTCGTTCTTTTTTTCTTTTTATATTCGACCTTGAATTTGGTACTATACTAAAAGACTCCGGAGCGGTAACTACTAACCTAACGCCTAGGTATCGCAACGGCTAAACGTTTGCCTGAGGGGCTGTGGATTCTATCCTGCACGGAGTAAGTGTCTATGATTTGTTTGGCCTAGAAATTATTATTCCAGGTTCTATTTATCTATGCACAATTTATGTACGCGTAAAATCTCTACCAAATAGGAGAAATCCTACCGTGAAAGTTACATGTTTATCGTTTAAAAATAACAGCTTGGGTAGATGTCATTTCAGAAACACTAACTGGTTAGCTAACTTAGTATGTCCCTTATCATCACCATCATCATGATCTTTAGCATCATCACCACCACCTCACTATTATCATTTATCATTAACATCAACAACAACGGTTTCATCCACCTACATCCACAACTTCTTGAATTTCATCGGGTTATCACTCCGTATAGTTGAACCTGTGCCACTTGAACCTTTCTTCCTCATTGGTTGCTCTTTGAGCTTCTTCCACATCAGCCAAATGATACGTTGAGCTCACAGAAATCTAAAAAATATTGCCTTATTATTTCGATTTCTGTGGTTGAGCTATTTACGGATTTTATGACGCATAGATACTGATATGTGCAACACAAAATAAAATCAAAGAAAAAGCTCAAGCGGTATAGGCAAATATAACAGGTAGTATGTCGCGATTTTTTCCGACAGCTCACATGGGCTAGTTTCAGCCGAGCAAAGTTTCAGCCAAGATTTGGTCGCGAAACGTAGCCGTAACTGCGGCCAAGATCAGAATTTTAGACCGAAACCGAAATTATAATTATTAAAACTTGCCTTGACTTAAACAATACGCAAGGTTAAAAACATATTGAAAAAGTAATTTAATTAAAAATAATTCTTATATTAAATGCAATATTTTTACAAATGTCTCCATAATCCTCTAAAAGACGACGCATAGAAGAGCACAGGTCCTGTGATTAAAATTTATATCCACGTCTGGGTATTGTTTGTTTTGTTATCATCCTTGAAAACAACAATTCAAAGCCTTTTGATTGTATCATACGCTCTCCGTGACTTGCGAATGGTGCTTAAAACCATTATTTAGTTACCGTTTCCGTACGTGATTTCTGTGAGTAATGGTTTATATCTAATTAGCAACTATATATTGTAAGAAATGTACTCTTGTTGTATAAACCTACTTTATAAATCATTCAAGGATTCGTGAGACTATCGACATTAATTGTGAGATGGTTGGGTACTACCATCGGCTTGGTAAGTGATCTAATATATAAAAATTAATTTTTGTTTGTTCGTACTTTATGCACAGCCATACCGTTTGCCATACAGTTTATCGGATTGCGCTAAAACTTTGTCAACATATTGCTTGCACATCGGCGAAGGTTATAGGCATAGTTATACCCGGCAGGTGGCGCTTTTTAGAATACAGTTAGAATACGTGCGAAGCCGTGACAGATCGCTAGTGATTCATGAATAATTTTAAACCTAAAACCAAGCATAAGATATTAATACATAAGTTATTATAAGCTCTTTCCGAGTAGATAAGAAAACAAATTAATAATTTAAAGCTGAAGTATTAACTATGACTATGAATGAGCTTTGTTTTTATAACATTATCAAATATTTATCTTCCGTTTTGTGAAATAACAGATTAAAAGTGCCTACTACTTTCTGCTGTATTTTATTCATAATTAAAGAATTTTCTTAGGTGATTGTAGTGAGCTTATGGTTCTGAATTCGCATCTTAGTTGAAATCGATATTTATTTCATTAACTTGATTAAACAACTCCGTTGCTCAAACATTCCGCACTTTAGCTAGAGACAGGAGAGGATAAATAGGTTATTATGGAAACATTTATCATCGCCTGTAGCGGTAAGTAGCAAGCAGATTGTATAATGTATCTGCTTGCGTATAATATCTTGTAGCGACAGTAGCCTAATGACAGGGCGTGGACCGCGAACTCAAAAAGGTCGTGGGTTCGAATCCGCCATTCGACTACTGGCGTGAACCACTCGCAACACAAGCAATTTAAGCTTACCACGAGTGATTAAGGGGAATATTAGTAATGTTTATAGCATTGTTAATATTCTTTTCAAAAAAAAAAAGATTGTGTCAAGTTGTAAAATTGTAAAATTACTAAAAAGCACAATCCTCTTGTATCCATGCACTCTCACTCTTAACGGCATCTTTACATCTGCAGTCTTTTCATTCTTTCATACTAGAACCTGTATTTCTCATTGAATGATGCATGTCTTATTTTTATTTTACATCGATGTCATGAAAATCGTGATTTTACGTAAAGAAAATATTCTTATCGTTTCTTAAAAATGTATTTATTTAGTGCTGTATATCCCTTAATAAGTAATTGAAGGTCCAAATAGCTATTAATTTTTATTACTAAGGATCACATGCATATAAGTTATATATATATTATAGAAAATACTTGTTCCTTTGATTACGATGGCATTGCGTCTTGTTGCTAAAGACGCGTGCTCAGTGGTGCATCGCCCGCGTTCGGCCAGCGCTGTGGTCAGTCTACCAACACTCTCTCATAGTGGCACCACATTAGTTTGTGAAGACATGGACCATAATACATTTTATTTATCACAGTGATGGTGTAACTATACGGTATTTTAATGAATGTGCGATACATGTGTCTTTTATTAATGGGCGTGAGTACAGTTATTTATTTTAATCATGTTAATACAAAGATTTAAATAGTGTTAATATAGATTTGTGCAATCCTCGGGAAAGATCTAATTATTTATATCCTCGAAGCCTATTAGACTGGATTATAATAAATTTTTAAACCAAAACTTGATCCATAATTGTTAGTTATTTTAATATTTCTATATTTGATATTTCAGCAATTTAATCAATGTTTTAACTCAATTAGGTTCTATACCTATATTTGTCAGCTGTTCCTAATTCAATTTACTCAATATGCTTTCGAATAAAAATATGTTTCAAATAAACGAGTTTAGAGAAGAGAGAACTTTTTAGTTAATATACAAATATAAAATGTGAAACTTGTGCCTGTTTTACTAATTAAAAAGGTCGTTAAAGATTTTTCACGGTATGTAATTTTAGAGGGCAAAAATGAATATTTGCCGTTCACTCCTACAAAGTTACTAAAAACAACGTTTTTTTTTATGTTCTTAAAACTTTCGCTGCATAGATAGTGCTAGGGTAACATCCTCCTATATTTTTTTAAAGTTATTTTAAAAAGTGGTTACATTACAGTCGGATATAAATCCATGTAATTTTTGAATCTCGCCTTGAATAAGATCTTTCGATAAGACGAAGCCAATTCGGCGTGTTTTCACACTAAAAAAACTTCTCTTATTATCACCGTCAAACGGGCACCATTTACCTTGATTTAAGTATTTTTCAGAATGTTGTTTTGGAAATTTCAACTGATTATCTTTAATTACTACTAGTCTCAATTTCATCTGGCCATATATGTGGTAGTTACTACGTCTAATGCGGGTCGCCAGTACGCCGCTTACCTGTACAAGGATGCGACTCATATACCCGCCTGCCCAGTTTGTTGTCGGTTTATTTTTGTCTTGTTTTATAAAAGTAAGCGTGACATAGGATCTAATGATCAATTTCTAAGCGACAGTAGCCTAATGGCAGGGCGCGGACCGCGAACTCAAAAAGGTCGCTTGTAACACAAGCAATTTAAGCTTACCACGAGTAGTTAAGGGGAATATTAGTAATGTTTATAGCATTGTTAATATTCTTTTTTTTTAATGATCGAATTTGTGCTCGTTTTTATTAAACAAGTGGACACTGTGGTCCATAAACACCTGCGTCTAACCTTGATTAAGAATCAAATGTAGATGCGCTGTCACCCCTGATTAAGATGGAATTCCTAATTTTATTTAGCAAACAAAGACTTTATAGTGCTATTTTACAATGGTATTCTCTGAGAGGGTGCTCTTTCCCTGGTCAACTCGAGCCATTCAAACTGAAGTCATAACGTAGCTAAAATGTGTATTCATCTTGTATAACTATTAATGAATAAGTTTTTATGTATAAAGTTAATACTATCGTATGTAAATCTCTATAATATAAACTTTTACTTTTAAACAAGTTTTTATTGTATTCAATTTTTTTCAGAATTTTTTTAACATTAACTGCTAAGGCCTAGTGAGATTTTTTTTATAGGATGGGGTAATAAACTAGCACTCAGTTCACCTGATTCTAAGTGGTTGCTGCGGCCCATAGACATCTACATCTATCCTCGATTACAAATCAAAATGCAGATGCGTTGTCACCCGTGAGGACTAAGATGGGATGCCTCGTTTCCAGTAAAAAGGGTCTCCGGTTCTCTACACTCACCATACGAAACACAGCAGCTTTAAGCTTCTATTTTACGCTGGTATTCTGTGAGAGCGTGGTCTTTCCCCGTTCAAGCCGACCCATTGGTGCTACAACTATACTACTACTATAACTGCAGCATGGTTCTACCACGTATAAAAGAACAATTACATTATTAAAGAAACCTAATTCGACTTCATTTATAATCGGATCTAATAGAAATTTACGTGCTACACTACACTGCGCTACTGTAAGACTTTGTGCATTACTAAGCCACGGAGGTATCGTCCGTCACCCTCCTAGCTTTAAAATGAATTAAAAAGAGCATAACTTCGCAGGAAATTTTTGAGAATGCTTTGCGCCTCTTACCATTGTTTAGTTAGTAACACTTACCGTCTAATCGTGATCATCAGAAAACCTTTATTAATTTATTTAGGTCCATTTTCAGTAGCAGAATTGTGATGGGCTGTAATTATAATAATGATAATACTTAGTGGTGATTATATTATATATTTAGTAAGATAACTGTCGGGTTCGAGTTGACCTGTATATGGTCTACTACGTCAGATCTTATAAAGTACGTTTTATGAATGTAAAGGAAGTATTTAATTCAGTTTTCACCCACTTCCGGACAAAAAAACGATAAGAAATCACTTCATGATTATGACTTAGTATTCTCACTGTAACTTTATTTTTACCGACTTTAAAAAAAACAGGAAGTACTCAATTCGACTGTATTTATTTTATGTGTGTTACTTCAAAACTTTTTCTAGCAGAACCGATTTTGATAATTGTTTTTTATTTTTTTTTTGGTCACACATAAATTTGATAAAGATCTGATCTGATAACTGGGGGCCCGACTTTTAAATATTATAAGATTCAGCTACGTCTCTCGTCTACGATATTATAATGCTACCATGGAGCGGAGCAAGACTTATATTTGGTGTGGACAAAATAAGTTATGCGAGGCCCTGGCGACAAATAAATATGTCTAGTAAACAGTAAAAAAATCCACTTCTAAAATTTAGCCTCTCCAACGACTAGTATTTTTGTATGTGTACCTAATGGTTTTGAGCCACCAAAATACATCCACATCCTGTGAATGTTATACCTGGTCGTTCGGCCTTCATATAGTAGGAACTCACCTCGCTCCGCTTAAAAGGAGGCTGTTGACCTTTCTTCTGCATAGGTCTTCAGTATTTCGAACTATAGGGCCAATTGCGCATTCTTTATTGATACATAACATAAAAACATAAACACTCACGCCTGTCACCCAGAGGGGTAGGCACGGGAGGGTGAGACTACGGACTTCCATTTGGCACGATCCTGACATACCTCTTTCGCCTCCTTTACATCCATATCTCGCATACATGCTCATCGGTTAAGGGTACTTTTACGTGGCCCATTTTCAAAATATCGCCAATTTGGTCGATAAACTTTCTTCTAGGGCGTCCCTTCCCGACTCTGCCGTTCACATCTGCCACATAAATTTGCTTTGTCACTCTTTCCTCATTCATTATTTCTACATGACCAAACCACCGAAGCATTCCTTTCTTAATCATGGTCACAACATCATCTTGCATACCACATTTATCGAATCAATAAAAATTTTATTGATACAATGGACAATATCGGTAACACTGGTTCTGCTGCAGATATCTTTGATACGGATTCTGTTCAGCAAAATAACTCGGAGCTCAGCCCTTTTCATAGTTTGTAGAACGACTTTAAGCTCTTTCATGCGCTCTAAAGTAAAGGAACATGTCTCGGTTTCATATGTCATCGCTGGCAACACCCACTTATTGTACACTTGTTTTAATATTTTGAGGTTTGTTGGACTACTTAGTCGAGTTCGATTCAACAGAGAAAAGTTGGTCGGGACAAATTCCGTATCCTACGTGAAAAAGGCTTTGAAAAAACTTTACCATATTAAAATCAAAACAACAAAGTAAATAACTTACAAAATATACCATTTCGCAAATCGAAAAACATCATATTAGCCTTATTTGCTTTAGACATATTCTTCAAGAAATTGTGTGCGTAGGTTTCCAACCATCTCCATTTTCAACCAACCCCGATCAACACTTAGATGTGACAAGAACATATCTTTTTCTGACGACATAACCGTAAGTAGGCGAAACTGAGCACAAAGTCAGCTTATTCCGGAGACACGAAGTATTGAATGACTCTCGAAAACAGAATGCAGATGCAGATTAGAAGAGAAATCACCTGTAATTTCTTCATAAGGGCATTATCGTCGTTTTTGAAAAACAAGATATTTTGACACACGTGAACTTAGCGTGACTTAACGTAAATGGAATGGCATCGTACTCCGGATTAGATAATGGTCCGAGGAGCCAAGAGGGGCATCGACGCAGACCTTATATTCGACCGGGTGAGAGGTCAGCAGAAGGCCCAACAGGGAAGGTATATGATCTTCCACATCTGGGATCCGCGTAGTCGAGGTAACCAGTTGTGTCAGAACATATGCAAAAGCAAAGTCATAAACAAATCTACCCGTATGATCGGTTAAACGGGAATCACGCCATTCAGCGTGGTGGGCGTTAAAATCACCAAGCATCACGATCTCTGCGGATGGGACCGGTTATAGCATGGAATCTGTGTTCTGCGTATCAATCTTTTTATAAAGACATTTTAATTCAAAATTACCACATAGATCTACTCTTATTGTTTTTAACTTAAATATAAACATTAAAATTTTTAAGCATTACGTTTTATTTTTAGATTAGAAGAGTTGCAAGTCAGCGACAACGAACTACGATCGTTGGACTGGGTGCTGCAACTACCGCGGTTGCGAACGTTGGTCGCTGTTCGAAATATGATTACAAGTTTTGAGGTGAGCCTTGCATTATTCATCATTCAATCCATGCACGTTAACGTTCGGATACTGAACCTCTTTTAAAGTTATGAAATCATACAACAAGAAATAGTTTTTTTTAAATCCACTGATTGACAAAAGTCTTTCTAAGAATGCGCCAACTACCTATGAGGATTGCTATTCCCTCCTCGCTAGGCAGAGTCAATATTCTCGAACTTTTGGAGCCGGTCCCCATCACTAGTCTGTGTCATACAAATTAGAAAAGTTATTATGTTAAAAATGATGGTATTCTATTATTTAGCCTTTTACATGTATTTTTAGCGTTGTTAGCTGTCGCCAGAATTTCGTCCGTCATTAGTAAATATCTTGAAAAGTCTTCACTGGCGTTCGAAGAAAAATTTGGCAAGTTACAAGCTATACACCGTTAACAAAACCTAATGCTTTATAAGCTTTGTCGATAATATGATCTATATGGAGAGTATACAGTAGTTTGCTGTCCTAAATTACTCCCAAATTATTTATTTTGCATTCATTCAGAATTTGATTTTTAAGTTTATAATTAAAATAAAGATTATTTCGCTTAATGATTTCTTTAATTTACGCGAATACTACGCATTGAATAAAACTATATTTACCGATTTTATCGAGTTTAATTACTACTTTAACTTATTTTTAAATTCTCGACGTTTCGGGTGCTTTACAGCACCCATAGTCACGGGGGTCACCGTACACTGTTACAGCCTAAACCCAGTTATTCCCCTGCTGAACATAACTCTCCCCCATATATTGCTTTAAATATGCCACAGTTGCCAAGGTCAGCGGCGTGTTGGCAATTGCATTATTAATTTTTTAGTTTTTAGTAGGAGGGCGCTACCCATCCACTGTCTTTTCCTCTCTGTGGCCTCTTACGACACCCAATGGACGATTTTTTTATACCAGGCGTTATAATTGGATGGTCATTAGTGAATAATAATACACTTTTCCGCTTATTTGTCTCATGTTTACGATATTAACTGACAATTCGAGTAATTCCACACGATCGAAAAAATAGTAATCTACTTTTATTACATTTATATATTTTCAAATAGTCCATTGGCGTCATACTACATTGGCCTAAAATGCCCGATTAAAATAGGGTAGTGGATATTTTATGCCGCCACTACATGATAGACACACTGTATTTCTAAAATAATATTTAAAATATTTCAGAACACTAATTCAAGGCCAATGTGCCTCGATGATGAGAACGGACCACAGCAGCGAGCACCACTGACTAGCATCGATCTCCGCCATAATAGATTAAAAGGAAGCATTGTTCTTGGTAATTATGAAGTAAGTTTTAGAATTACATATATTTTATTTATTTATAATTGCAGTTTATATAATTTCGTAAACAATTAGCTTTATTTTTTTTTTGATATTTTGTTTTTAACGTCTTTACCACGAAAAAATTGTATTCTCATAATAGCGAAAAAAAAGTGTGCTTTTTACTTTATATTTTAGCGTCAATTGCGCGATCTCCCGACATTATAATTGCTTTCAAATGTACATACCTACTAATTTTTAGTGCCATAATCATTCCTATTTAATCGATAAAAGTATTCTCATATGCTCGAATACCTTCATTTATTGAAATAATAAATAGTAATTATCCTAGAAAAAGTCTCGATTACCATATTTTTTTAATTATGTATTTAATTTTCCATATATTTTAAATTAAAAGTGAGGCTACATTAACAAGACAAACAATTATTATTCAGTACTTTGTGCTAGCAAAATAAAAGAAAACACCTATTAAGTCTAATTAAATATGTAATATGATGGTAACTGTAGAAAATTTCTGAACATTTTGCTATTTACTTTCACCGTTAATTATCATTTTATAATTTGTTCTTATGTAACGTTATAATATCATGTACGCCACATTATAAAGACGTTCCTCAATCTCTTACAAGATGTGATTATACAGTTGGGCTGAAAAGTTAGTATCGTTTTATAGAAAAACACATTTTTTTGGCAAAATTTGATTTTATTATACAATATAGTTGCCATCGAGGGCGATACACCGATAATAGCGATCTTTCAACTTTTCAATACCATTCTTGTGATACGATTTGTGTTTAGTCTCAAAATAGTCCTCTGTTTCGTTGATTATTCATCATCACAGATCATCAGCTTCAAATTTATTTCCAATGAGCATTCTCTTGAGATCTGAGAACAGGAAAAAGTCGCTGGGGGCCAATCTGGAGAATACAGTGGATGCGAAGCAATTCGAAGCTCAATTCATGCAATTTTGCCATCGTTTTCATCGATTTGTAACACGGCGCATTATCTTGATGGAACAACACTTTCTTCTTATTCAAATAAGGCCATTTTTTTGCGATTTAGTCCTTCAAACGTTCCAATAATGCTAAATAATAGTCGCTGTTGATTGTTTTTCCTTTCCAAGGTAATCGATGAAAATTATTCCATGTGCATCCCAAAATACGGACGCCGTAACCATACCGGCCTTCTGTTGAGTTTTTCCACGCTTTGCATTCAGTTCATCGCATGCTGTCCACTTAGAAGATTGCTGACTAGACTCTCGAGTGTAGTTGTGGATCCATGTTTCATAGATTGTTACATATTGATGCAAAAATTCACTTCTATTGCGGTTGAACGGCTTAAAACATTGCTCTGAAGCATCGACACGTTTTTGTTTTTGGTCGGTTGTGAGCTCGCGTGGCACCCACTTTGCACATAGCTTTCGCATACCCAAATATTTATGAACGATATGTGCAACACATTCCTTTGATATCTTTAGAGTGTCAGATATACAAATCAACCACAATTTAAGAACGCATATGGTGCTCATACGGCCTGTACGGAATTCAGCAAACCACTTACGAATAGTTACTTCGGCCAGCGCGGAGTCCGGATAACACTCATCAAGCCACTTTTTGGTATCAGCGGTACTTTTTTCATGAAAAACTACTGTTTCGTTAACAGACGAAATTCCATTTTATCTATGTTTTTCAAAATAAATAAAGTTGCTTCACTCTAAATGCTCACTCAAAATGTATCTATAGTATTAAAACAAACAGTAATGTATGTCACAAGCTAATAATCAGATAGCTGTCAAATTTATACACGCTTCTTTTGAAGGTTGGTACTACTTAAAAATGATATGGATTTTATTCTAGTGGCGCTATCTCATAGAAACGATACGAATTTTTCAGCCCACCTAATATATTATTCAAAACATATATATATATATATATATATATATATATATATATATATATATATATATATATATATATATATATATATATATATATATATATATATATATAGGTATATATTAATAAGAAATTGTATATAAACTATTAAGAGCTCTTTTATAGAGATATTATAACATTATAAAGAATGAGCATTTGTATATATTTTTTATACATTTATCCCCATTGTTTTTCCAATTTCCAAAAAAATGCTATTAGTTTGAATTTATATTGAAACAGCAGAAATATTGTGTATCTTATTTAGCTTTGTATTGCGTAATTATCGCAACCTACCATTTTTGATGTTCTTATGTTTATTACACTTTCAGCATTTGGTGACGTTGGATATATCGCATAATGCGGTGGAGGTTCTAGTATTATCAGCTCTGCAAGGTCTAAGAGAACTCTATGCATCACACAATGCTCTCCAGCATCTTGCATTGCACGGCGCTTCGTTGAGAATATTGAGTGCCCCATACAACCGTAAGTTAAATATTTGTTTCTTTTTTTGGTTTAGATTTGCAATTAGTTCCGGTAGGTGGCGCTATTGTCGAGATCCAGAAATCACCCGTACTATGCCGGAGTGGGTAGCTAGTTCGAAATAAAATATGTAGTGCATATTTTATTTCGAACTAGCTATCCATTCACTATAAAATATACAGTAAAATAAACATCACCATTAATTTAATAAATATTGTTGCAGAAATGGAAACCTTGACTACAACTGTGCCGCCTATCAACTTGGTAGAACTAAACGTATCACACAACAGACTGACTTCGCTACCGCAATGGCTCAGTGGTTGCTCAGACCTTACGACACTTCACGCGAGTAATAATTATCTTACATCACTTCCGGAGCATTTATTCTGCAGTGAACTTTCAAGTCTTAGTAATTTACATCTTGCACACAACAAAATCTCAAATATTCCGTCGATGCCTCGGTTAAGGTCACCGCTGAAGAAACTTCTATTACACGATAATTGTATACAAACGTTGCCTGAAAATTTCTTTTCTGTGTGTGACAGATTGTGTATCTTAAATTTATCCAATAACAGACTAAGTAGATTACCACGTGTAAGAGGACCATCTTCACAAAATTTGGAGAGGCTGTACTTAACAGCGAATTGTTTAACAGATGATGTTGTCGATGTAATCATAGCTTTCCGAAAATTAAAAATACTACATTTGGCTTACAACTGCTTGACGAGTTTGCCTGACAATGCGTTTAATTTTTGGCCCGAAATAGAAGAACTCGTGGTCTCTGGGAACTCTATCACGAAACTTCCCGATAACTTACCTCAATTAAATAACATCCGCATCGTGCGCGCTCATTCAAATAGATTGCGATCGGTTCCTATGTTCGCATGTAGTGCTTCCGTTAAAATATTAGATTTCGCTCATAATGAACTTGACACTGTGGATTTAAGGCTCTTGGCACCAAAACAATTGAAATATCTTGATATTTCATGCAATAAGAAATTACAAGTAGATCCTTCCCAGTTTAATTCATATAGATGTCAACGACCTTTAAGCTTAGTTGACGTAACTGGAAGAAATTCTTTACCCTTGTCCCAGAAAAGTGGTTATCACGAAGAATTAAGTGGAGTTACTCCATGGACCATCGGATTTTCAGAATGCCCTAATAAGTCGTTACAATTGTGTTGTGCTCAAATACGTCTTCCGTCATTTTGTAACAAAGAAGGTCTCTTTGCAATTATCGACGGAGAAACAGACACAGAAGTTCCAAGAATATTACAAACATGTTTACCTGGCCTTTTGCTGGAAGAAAAATCTATAAAAGAAACAGTAAATGAGTATATGAAATATGTTGTTTTATCAGCTCATAGAGAGTTAAAGGAAAAAGGTCAGAAAAAAGGTGCTTGCTTAATTATGTGTCATTTATCACCAATTAATTCTGCTGAAAATGGATTTGGACAAACATCTAAAAGATACAATATGAGATTAGCTAATGTTGGGGACACACGGGCTGTTTTGAGTAGGCGTAACGGGCCATTAAGTCTAGGAATAGAAAACAATAAGCGCTTAGGCCACTCTTCACGTTATCCAAATACAATACCTGACCCTGATGTCATTCAAACTATTATCAAAGACGACGATGAATTTTTGATTTTAGGAAATGGGATATTCTGGAACGCAGTTAGTGTGGACGCAGCGGTGTCAGAAGTACGTGCTGAAAGAAACCCCGTTCTTGCAGCAAAGCGTTTACAAGACTTAGCTCAAAGTTATGGAGTGGAAGACTGTATGTCAATTTTAATAGTGCGATTTGATAAAGCTGGACAAGCTGATGTAGATTTGTTAATGAGAGAACTGAGACAAACAATTGGCAGTACTAAGTCAGTTTGCAGGCCAGACTGTTGTTGCTCTAGATTAGAGCCTTGTTGCCATTCCATCACGCCACCGAAACCATGTAGTGATCGGTCATCGCCCAGTGGCCAAAGCGATCTTCCGCCCATAGAAGTCTTAAGTCCACAACATTATGCAAGTGTGCGATCGCAAAATAGAGCATCTGATCGAAAAATCCGAGGAGGCGTTGCTCGCGCTATACGAGTTCGAGTAGAAGAAGAAAAAGAGGATGAACAAAGGAAAGAAGAACTTTCTTCACCTGAAGAACAGTTCAAATGTTGGGAGTATATGTTAGAACAAAACACTCAGATGTTGTTCAATAAGGAATTAGATAATCTTTCTAAAGGAATAAAATCAAACGTAAGTACGCTTAAAACTTTGAAAGGTTTGTCGGGAAGTAGTCCTCAGCTACATTTAACTGAAAAACAATCGAAAAGTGTTCCGTTTTTATCAAAGCATTTTGGAAGCGCTCGCTCATTTGGCAATGCATTTAAACCAGAATTTCGGTTTGGTTCTGGTAGATTAGCAAATGGTGGACCAAATGCAGCATACTTTGGCTCGCTTCAAAGATTAATGCCATATCACTTAGAATACGATTTCGCTGTGATACAAGAGAAAGGAGGACAATCACAAGAATCATTAGACCTTGAAGGACGTATGCAACAATATTGGGGAGTTGCAACGACGGAGTTGTAAATATTGAAGAAAATGTAAAGAAACTTAAGAAGAGTTGTAAATAAAATTTTAATACATTAGCATATTAATATTTATCTCTCGACTAGATTTTTTGCACAAAGTTTAATATTCTTGTGTACTTACGAAATAAACTTAGTCTATTATATTTTAAAACATACATTATATGTACAATTTTGTGATAGTATCTATTACTAAATGTTATCTTTTACTTAACTAATAATATAAATAAAATGCTGTATTAAATAAATAATGCCTTAATTATATTTTAACATCAATTAATTTTAATTAATACACAGATATTTACCAAAAAGATCTCTACTTATTTAATCTTTTTTTTATTAATCTTCGTGATAAGTCTGAGCCCAACAGTCAGTGAATATCTTCAACGTAACATTCACAATACACATAAATTAAATGATTTATATCAAGCCTTATTATTTAAGGCATAACACTGCTTACATTTGTGCTTTAATAAAAATATTGTACAATTTAATATTTACAAGTTTCTAGGAATAAATATGTATGTTAAATTTTATTCCAGTTATCACTCAATTGTACTGACTTCATTGCACAAGTTTTTGCTGATGTCGTTGCAACTATTTAAGTTTTAGATATTGTATTTAATAAATAGTTCCATTATCATAAAATATTAATACCGTTGAGATTATTTCTCTTTAATTTGCAGGAAGCAACCCTTAATAATTTTGATAAGACGATCTTGGAAACATGGTCATATAGTGTCCAAAGTCGTGGTAGTTCATAGAAACTTGTACAGAATGCCTTGTTAAAAATATAGATATGGATAAATCCTGAAATATTCTGTAGGCACATTTAGTAAGTACCGAAAACATTCCTCTTAACTGACTTTCTACTCGATTAAAGAGTTAGGTAAGTGCTTCGTTATCAGGAATCTTTCTTTATAAGCAATAAACTATGTATATATTTACATGACGAAAAATAATATACTCTTAGGTATTTTGGCTCACATTTTGTAAATAAATACGGAAGTATTGTATTTGAATTTTAAAGAAATTAAAACTATTAATTACTTAGTTTGAAGAGTCTAGTATTTTTGAACAAAAAATACAAGACACTTCAAAGTATGTAAGCTTCAATAATAACGAAGTACGTTGTGGGAAAAATCAGTGCGGATTCACATATCGACCAATCACGATTTTATTTACAAAGATCATATCATAGTTTTACATCGTCGATTTAAAAACTAGATAAATATTAACTTCTATAAACAAATTCGAGCCGTAATTGAAATATCTATACAATGTTAATGTTGTGTTAAATCGAATGACCGCTGCGGTCATTGCTAAGTCATGTATCACATTAAGAAAAAACATTTAGCAGTAATTTTGATATTAAAAAAGGTAGTTGATACATTAAAACCATATTAGTAAATATTTAGAGGCAAACATGCAATTACATTTCGGTCAACAACAGAGGACACTGCGATAAAGTCATCCGGTAACAGGGGTAGAATGATAACTATTGTCCAATGGAGTTATTCAATGTACCCGAAGGATCACAGTTCACGTTTGACGACGAGCTCAAGGGGTTGCACGGGTAGTGCGGGGAGCGCGGGGAGCGGCGGGTGCGCGGGCAGCGCGTGCGCCGGTGGCGGCCGCCGCTAGGGAAAGCCCCGCGGAGAGTAGTGGTGTGCTTCACCCAGCCACGAGTCCGGTGAAGGCGGGAAGTCCGGGTAGCCTCCTGCTGCCGGCGACGATGAACTGCTCATATCAGACGCGCCGCCCGCACCACCGCCGATGCCAGTGCCGCCCATCGCTTGTCCTGTTATAAATACACGCATTATAACTTATTTGAGTGACAGCCTTCAAGTATTTCTTTTTAACTTGTTAAATACCTTCCCTGTGTTATTGAAAACCGATCTTAGTTTAAATTGGTTAGTATATTTACGCAGAAATATAGTGTTATACATGCTCTGAGTAAGTTATTCCTTTTGTCTATTTTACAGTTTTTCGATCGACTTGAAGGATACTCTTACTCGTATACCACCATTTTGGTCTTAGTACAAGTCAATTTAATAATAAATCATATCTAATAAATCATGCCTATTAATTCTCTGTTCATAATAAAAACGAAGCATACTTATGTATTATAACTTATTGTTATTGATATTATCACAATTTAAGCCCAGTACATATTTTTATACTGTAATATGAAAAATAAGCTTAATCAAAATTAATTCGTTAACATTATCAAGAAATTATTAACGAATAGAAAAATCTAGTAACTTTTAATTCGTTATGATATTTTGTGTGTCGTTCTAAACATAGAATAATAGTAATATAGAGCCACGCTGTAATACGGTTGTAGCATCAGGTGGATTGTGTGCTCGTTTGTAACCTTATTAAATAACATACTTATACCTTGTAAAATATTATATTAAAAATGTGGAGTGTCATCATAAATAAAATTAGCCGTTTACTATTTTTTTTATGTTCTTTTTATTTTATTTTTTTGAAATTGATAACTATTGACATAAATGTATCATGATTTTTGACCCTATATTGACTGGCCGTAAGTAATATTAGTATTTATTCTATGCCCTAAGTGACTATAGTCATTATATATAGCTCATTTATATGAGCATCATAACGTTCTCTAATTCAGTTGTTTTATAAATAAAAGTTATAACAAACTAGAGCTTAGTCATGAGTTACGTATTTTGCTCGCAGTTATGATTCTTTATGGAATATAGGTATGTTGAGCAGTTATTAGCTCGGTTTGGATATGTCTATTCATTTGCATTTAATTAACTAATTTTCAATATTGGTTTAATATGAGTGATTTTTATTATTTACCTATGTTGGTATAGACAAGATGGTCGGGTGGATAATGATAGTGCGCATGCGGGGGTGAGTGGGCGCGCAAATATGGCGGAGTAGCGCCAAAACGCGCTCCAGTTGACGCAGCGCCACCGCCCGCAGGCGAGCCTTCTTCTCCACCCAGCGCCACTGTACTGTAGCTATCGTTGCTTAGGTCTAAAATTATTTACACAAAGAACATTAGAACTATCATAATTTAAACTTAATTTGTCAACAATATTTCAGCAGTGGTTCGCATGCTTGGAACTGTTTACTGGAAAGTTACGTGACTAATAAGATTCACATAAGTCACACATTTGTGTTATAAAAGATGTTTCATATTTAATAATGTTATAAAAGAGAAATTATTAATAAATAACATATTATTACATATAAGTATGAGACAATATTTACGATATATAAATTACTACTTCTTACCATGATGGCTAAACGAATCCAAATCGATTTTTAGCTCATCTTTGTCAAGCAATCGATCGTGTCTTGGAGAACCACCACCCGAACTCTTCATGGATCTGAAGTATTGAGACCATCGAGTTCGACCAGCATCCTTTTTTAGCCGTTTTTCTTTCGCTCGTCTGTGAAGGATTTATACAACATAAATATTTTTTTACATTGTTATAAAAGAAGTGCGCAGTACGAGTAAGAGAAAGATATTAATGAAGAATCTATTATCCAATCCTACCCCACGGATCTGTAATCATCGATATATAAATCAACCTGCTGAATCTAAGGTGCAAGGCTTTTAATGCTTCGATCCGCCATACAAGTTGTAAATTCGGTGAACTAACTGTGAAGTATACTATTAAATTCTTATTTCTTTCGGTATCTTTACAGATTGCATTAATGGAATCTTCTACCCCAAGCAGCTAATGTAAATTTAAGCTTATTTGTTTTTTATTTATTAACCCGTGGGCCAACGCCGTCTTAGGCCATACCGGAGCCCTTGGGCACACAAGAATTTGGGGCCCTGTTGGAAAATAAAAAAGTGAATGACAAAAACATTTTTCTGCTATGATCTTACATTTATTATTGTTAA
This sequence comes from Parnassius smintheus behrii, assembly GCA_036936625.1. Lineage (NCBI taxonomy): Eukaryota > Metazoa > Arthropoda > Insecta > Lepidoptera > Papilionidae > Parnassius > Parnassius smintheus. The sequence continues at coordinate 26,399,498 of JAUPFT010000005.1, read as the reverse complement.
TTAGTAAAAATCATGTCATTAATGAGAGCTTCACGATTTTTCTGCCACCAGGGCGGCGCCATTTTACAATGACGTATATTATTTGACAGATTTCATAGCAGGGACGATAATTTCATAGAAAAATGTAAACTTAATTGTTTCTTTCCTAAACTTTCTTCCAAAAAAATTCTATAACAACATGAATATGTGTATTTTTTTAATTTATTACACTAAATTTTAGGCTTCACTTGTCTAAATAAAAGATTTTATTGCAAATAACTGGTGCAATAAGGCTCGTACCAGTTATTTGCAATAAAATCTAATATTAATTTGGGTTGAAAATTATCATATTAAATAAATCTTTTGACGTTAAATCTTTTGAAGTGTTATTTTTATTAAACTGTACGAAATGATACTTTTATCTCATAGATTATAAGTACATAGATTACGAAAAATTAAAAAAAAATTAGGCTATAAGAAGTATGGCGACTGTTCAGTCCGACAAAAACGTTTAAATGGCGGCCAAATGCGGAACTAGATATTTTCTACCTAGGAAATCTGTCAATGCCACTTTTTCTGGCTAACTTGGCAATAACTGCTCAGGGTTGCCAGAAAGTCACTAACGCACGCATACGCATACTCTATAAAAAAATTTCGGGTTATATTTTACTAAAATAGAAAAAAGACTGTATAGCATAAGCGAATAAGCCCCGTGACGGAAGGCATCGCCTTTGGTCACGGGGTCCTCATGACGATAGGGGCAGGGGCCCCGTGTGCCCTTATGGTAAAGACGGTAATGCCATGGGCCTCTTTCCTTGCAGGGAGTATTCACTACAATCGCGAAGATTGGCAGCCGGATTGGTTGGTATGATTACTAGACACATCGCACCTTTGACGCTGCTCGCGTCATCGGTCTGGGTAATTTACGTCTGACCTAATCGAGATTATTATAACACAATATATCTGAAGGATATAAGAGGCCAGCTTGCCGGCTGCGCGTGCCCGAAGTTACAGACTGTACCGCAACATACATACCTCGGTCTTATCATAGACCAGCACTTCCATTGGGGAACTCATATTGAATATGTCGCTAACAAGCTCAGAAGCATCAACGCCAAATTGTCTATTTTGAAATATAAGTTACCTTTCCACACGCTACGTATGCTGTACCTCGCTTTGGCTGATTCTGTCATAGGTTATGGATTGTCTAGTTACGGACGTACCTATAGAACGTATTTGGATACTATATATAGGCTCCAAATAAGTATACTTAAAAATATTGCACCTAGTCATATTAAAACTAAATACAGGGATGATGACTCCGGTTTGTTCCGATATTGTAAAGTTATGTCGGTCTTCAATAAAAGTAACATGTCAATTATATTGGACAAATACCATAGTATTAACTCGTTGACGAAAACCAGTAGGCAAGCTGGATTGCGGAATCTGGATTACTTACCAACTTATAAATTGCCAAAAACAACAAACGTGTACGGAATGAGAACGTGGGAATACATACTACCTGATATAATCAATAGTTTGCCGAAAGAAGTCCAGTCGATCGTACCAGTGAAATTTGAAAAATGTAAACAAATTCTAAAAAAGTTCTATATAGATGGTAATTACTGATAGGTAAATATTTATTTATATAGGTATATGCATAGCGAGCGAAATCTCCTCCACTTTCGCATAAACTTATTTAAGTTTTAGTTAAGTGGATACTTTGTAATTTTTTTATTTTTCATGTAATTTGAACAATAAAATTTAAAAAAAAGGCCTAACCCGCGGAGACGACTACCACTATCATTAATTAAGTCATACATCCATACATAATTATACTGGATGACCTTATTTACCGTCTGGAAACAAATAGGGTGTAACATGTGAACGAAGCAGAAGCCTATGGCACCGATATTTTAAAAAAAAATTTGAATTAAATAAATTTATTAATTAATATCTATCGAAATTCAAATCATATCACCCCTACTTTACCAACGGTAATAAAACAATAAATTTAGTAGACATCTTTGACCTTGTCACTTAACAGGGTCACAGGCTCAAGGGCAAAGGGCAAAGTAATTGTTCAAAAAAAATTTCAAACGTTTAATTCAAAATTATTGTTCTTATTTTTTGTTTTGTAAAATATCAGTGCCATAGGCTTCTACTCCATTCACGTGTAAGGCCCGCCCCATACATACGGAATTCCATTTCGGGGTTCCGTTTCGGAATTTCGATTTGGGATTCCGAACGCAACAAGTCCATATAAAACTAATGACCCGTCACCTTAGACCATTGAATGGTCTGAGCCTGATAAAAAATGTCATCCAGCTTAATAAGAAAACATAATTTTGACTATACTATTATAACTTAGATTAATCTTATGTCAAGTTTGAATTGTTGTAGAAATAAAGGTTATTTTTATTTATTTGTTTATATATCTGAAGCTATTAGGTCTTTCTGAGAATACTCATAGTCGCCTACTGTCGTAGTATACCCATGGGGAAAATGGATCGATGGATATTCTTACGCTGCCACTACACGGCCACAATAGAGTTATGTTTTTTTTAATATTACATAATAAAATATAATTTAAGTGTGACTAAACTTTTCTATGTGTTATACTGAAAATCTAATATAAGGGTTGTATTTGGCTTGGCTCTACCGAAAAACCACACACTAACACTTTATTAGCGTAAAATACATTGTTCTGTGCTGCCTCACAGGAGTGACGACAACTTGCGTTCCAAAAAATTTTACTATAATGATAACATTCAACTTTAGTTGAATGTTATTATGAAAGCATAATTGAATATATATACTAGTCGTTCACTTCAAGAATGCCGTTACCTCCCGCCGCGCCCCCTCATTCCGCGCCTCAAGCGTCGCCCTTTTAGTACCGATAGCAACGTCGAAGTGTACTTACGTCCGTTTTTTATGCTCCCGTACGTTCTCTAGTTTGTTACTGTTTTTGCTGTTGTTTTTGTTACTGTTGATTTTTTGTTTTTGTTTCTGTTGATATTCGTTAATTTGTTCTGTTACAATGAGTAATTTTTTTTTCGAATATTTAAAAATGTATATGTGTAAAAATGAAAATTTTATTTTATCAAACACGTTATTATTTCATCATCATCATCATTCAAAAAATATTTTATTTCATCGAACACGTTATTATTTAACTTTATTGAAAATATGAATACTAAAAAACATAAACATGATGACTTTTTTCGTCTACGGTACCGTCAGCTGTGACGTCGTAACGGTCTACGACGGCAAACTCTAAATGAACGCGTAGTAACATTGGAATAATAATGGCAAATATTCGTATATTGTCACTTTTTTGTAGATAAAAAGTGTAAGGTTGCGCCTGTTAACATTGTGATTATTAGATTCGGCCCTCGTTGGGTATTGGAAACTCCTGTACTGGTAGCTAGATTAGCAAAAAGTATAGAAGAGTAGCATAAGGTTCCTCTTGCAAGTTTATGCATTAAAATATCGGTATCGCTAAAATTTACAACAAAAAATGTTAAAAATACGAATACCAATGTGCTTTTAAATGGGGAAGAACAGAGTCCTGTTAAAGCCTATGTTATATCAAAACTAGCAAGCAGACTAAGCTCTGCAGCTTATGCTGTAAACAAGAGTAGAGATCTCACTAGTGTCAAGACAGCTAGATTAGTTTATTTTAGTTATTTCCATGGCATAATGCCATATGGGATTTTGCTATGGGGAAATGTGGCTGATTCAAAAACTATTTGTGTTTTGCAGAAGAGGATCATAAGAGCTATTTACAACTTTAAACCGAGAGAGTCTCTTAGCGAAAAATTTTAAGAAAAAATATATTCTGAATAAAACTATTATTTACGGATTTTATCGCGTTTAATTACTTTAATTTATTTTTATTATTATCCCGACGTTTCGGGTGCTTTACAGCACCCATGGTCACGGGGGGGGACTGAGATGTTTGACGTCCCAATGTCATTGTTAGCCCGGCTACCTTCAGTTTTTGAATATAAATTTTTGGATTTTGCGATTTGGGTAAATCGGACCAAAAATTAATATTCAAAAACTGAAGGTAGCCGGGCTAACAATGACATTGGGACGTCAAACATCTCAGTCCCCCCTGTGACCATGGGTGCTGTAAAGCACCCGAAACGTCGGGATAATAATAAAAATAAATTAAAGTAATTAAACGCGATAAAATCCGTAAATAATAGATTTATTCAATGTGTAGTGTTCGCGTAAATTTAAGAAATCAAAAATATATTCAATATATCTCAACTAAGTACGCAAATTATTATGTTCAATAACAATTTTAAAAAAAGTTGTCTTTCAGCTTGTCCGGGATAATCTTCGGAATATCTGAACCAATTGTGATGAAACTTTACGAATATATAGAGAATAATGCCAGGAAAATCCAGATTATATCACATCCGAAACTTAAATTTAAAAAAAAAATGAAAAATTGATAAAATAAACGGTCATTGACTATGGTAAAGACACCTATTTCCGCGGTATTTTTACTAAAACTCGAATGAAAATTGAAAATTAAGCATTTGTATTTATCAAAACCATTATTTTTTCTACTCTTTAAATAGATAATAGGTTATTCCGATATATTTGGTTCCTTATTCCGAGTGCACAAAACGCAAAGAAAAAAGGTTGGAGGAATGCATGTTGTTCAATATCCTTCAACCAAAATTATTATCCATAAATGTTTACAACTACGTACCTACGTTTGTGAAAGTTATTATAAAGGAGATAGGAACCTATGCGTTATTGTAACAAATAGAAAGTGCCTAGGCAAAAAGCAAGTTGCGAAAAACTGTGAACACTATATTTTGAGTGTGTATATGTTGTGGAAGAAGGTGCTCATGGAAACTTATCTCGGGTAATTAATTCTAAGCTAATTAATTAATTCCAAGTATTAAAAAAATCACGATTTTTGCAAATTTATGTATACATTAATACCTAATTATAAAATATTCGAATATAACATAATACATATTAAAAATTACATCGCATTATGTATGAACTTAAATTTTCCTTCTGTCATTCCCATACAACGAATTAACAAAATACCTAAATTGATAATCTTTGGTACGTTATAATTAGTGAATGAAACTTTTAATATTTATTGTCTTTTTAAGTTATCAAGCCCAATGTGAATATATGAAATCGCTATTGTTTCCTTGAATTATCACCTTGATTTATTCGGAAAAATATAAAAAGGCTAAGTCTTTTTGAATAAATATTGCACAAAACAACTTACAAACTCTACTTCAAAACAAACAAATTAAATAAGCCAAATGGCAGACTGTGTCAGCGCTACTGAAGTTAGCAAACGTGTCCTGGCCGAAAACTGTTTAGTTTCGCCATTTTGCTTACAAGCGCTTGCTAGCGCTTTTTTCTGCCAAAAAAAAAAAAACAAAAAGCACCCTGCGTTATGCATATTTTGACAGTTACGCATAAACATTTCAGCTATTTTGGACGCGTAAATAACAAATGTATTTAACAGTCGTTTGCGTTAGTCAAAGTGAGTGTTTTTTTGAAAATGGAAAAAATTGAGTACATAGAAAAAAGAGAGAAAAGGCAGTACGCCTACGCAATTCAAAGACGAGTTGGACTCCGTATATGGGGACTCTACAACATCATTTACCACAGGGAAATTTTGGGCAGCTGAATTTAAAAGTGCTCGTGAGAGCTTGGGAGACGATGAACGTTTGGGACGTCCAAAAACTACTGACGATAACATCACTTAAATTCACCAAACGGTGCTAGACGACCGCCGAATTAAAGTGGTGAGAGAGATCGCTGAGACTGTGAAAATATCCAAAGAACTTGTTTGTTACATATTAAATCAAAATTTAGGCATAAGAAAGCTGTGAGCCCCTTCGGTGCCGCGTTTGCTCACGTTAGACCAAAAACATGTTCGAATGAATATTTAATAGTTGGGGCAGTAGGTATGTACGTAGGTACATGATATTTTCCGCGCATCTTACCTACAGTATGTTTTAAATGATATTAGTTTCATTCGCCTCCTTTTATAAATAACGTTAAATACTAAAAAATACATACATCAATTTTCGAAGTTCACGTACTATTAAGCTCAAGGTCGCTCAGCGAGCTATGGAGAGGGCTATACTCGAGGTGTCCCTGCGTAATAAACTCAGAAATGAGCATATCCGCAGTAGAACCAGAGTGACCGACATAGCCCAACGGATTAGTACGCTGAAGTGGCAATGGGCAGGTCATATAGCTCGAGGAACCTATAACCGATGGGGAAAAAACGTTATCGAGTGGCAGCTTCGTACCGGTAGGCATAGTATAGGGCGACCCATCACTAGATGAAGTGACGACCTGGTAAGACATGCAGGAAGGTCGATGGATGCAGGTGGCTTAGGAACGTGCTTTGTGGCATTACTTGGGTGAGGCCTGTGTTCAGCAGTGGACTTGAGAGGGCTATAATTATGATGAAGATGATTAAAATAAAGTCTATAGTAAAAGTAATAAAAATAAAGTATTTTTATTACTTTTACTATAGACAATTCTGTTATTATTTCCTTGGAATACAAATAACAAAAACGTTTGGATTTTTTTTAATTTTCGACGCGGTTATCTAAAAATAAAACCAAAAATATAATTTTAACAATGGTTCACATTTGGATAAAGCATTCCTCGAACTTTCCCACAAAATGATACTATGGGATATATAGTTGGATTTTCTTAGACTGCTACTGCACGGCGATATTTAAGTAAACACAGATACTCATCCACTAAACTAACCATGTTCAAATGCCATCCCGTGGGTTTGTGAGTGGTGGCAGAGGGATATTGAAACAAGAAATAAGAGCAGCATCTTCCTTGATTCAAACTACTTTTACGGATTTTATCACGTTTATTTATGTTATTTTTAATACCCGACGTTTCGGGTGCTTTCCGGCACCTCAGTCCCCCGTGACCATGGGTGACCATAAGTCATTTCCGCACCCACTAAAACGAGGTATCAACAATCCATCATACCCAACAACAATAACAACAACGTGTAGTGACTGTATCATCCCCATTGTATTCACAATGCTGTTGTAAAAATTATTTATATAAAAATACCTTACGGTGACCATTAACGCGTTTGATCGTGCTGCGTATTAGATCGGTTTGCTAACATCGCGTACCACGCACGAAGTACCTACCTATTTCGCTGTCGGTCCGGTCATGGTAAAATATAGTAGATGACATATTTTACCGACTGAAAACAATAGGGTGTAACATGTGAACTGAGTAGAAGCCTATGGCACTGATATTTTACAAAAAATAAAAACAAAAATTTTGAATTAAATAAACTAATTAATTAAAATCTGTCGAAATTCATATCAAATCCACTTTGCTTTACGAACGGCAATTAAACAATCTTTGACCTTGTCACTTCGCAGGGTCACTGGCTCAAGGGCAAAGGGCAAAGTAATTGTTTAAAAAAATGTTCAAACGCTTAATTAAAAATTTTTGTTTTTATATTTAGTAAAATATCAGTGCTATAGGCTTCTACTCCGTACACATATTACACCCTATTTTTTCAGACAGTAAAAAAGGTCAACCAGTAGTAACAGTCCCGAAGGAATCGGAGCATGAGTACCGAAAATTTTTTAACCTCAATTTTTATGTGGCTTTCTTCAAATAGTCCTACTGATGATAAAAATGTATGTTGTCAGGGGGCTGGTGCCATATTTTTAAATCTATTTTTTTAATGTTTTCGATGAAATGCGAAAAGTCCTAGGACTTCTTACGATAAACTTTATATTTTTGTAGTTATGAATTATAAAAAGTTTAAAAAATTCTAAATTTGGATACTTTTGACCCTATTAAAAGTACTTAACCAAAAATAATGAAATGTAAAAGATATTTTTTTATATTCTTTTATAAAATACGAATTAGAAATATATAACGAAAAAGAATATAATAATAAAAACTATTGGAAATAACAATTCCTTGCAACTGAAAAAAAATCAGTTTAAACAGTATGGCACCGAGTTGCCCTATGGCAACATGCATTTATACCATTAGTAGTGGTGGAGCCACGTGTCTAAGGCTGCCGAAGTCTAGTTCCCCGGTCGAACCTTAAACCTATTACGCGAGATATTAACTAAAGTGGACTGTATATGCGGTTGCCTCTGCGCCTACGCAAAAGCGACTACTATAGAATGCGGTATAATGCACTCGCTCTTCCCTAAACTAAAACTATTATTGTGCCAAATCGCTGAAAAGGAATCCTGCCTGATTAGGAGAACAACAAAATTGGAGCGGGTTAAACAACTATATAAGGCAGGAACTAATTAAAGGAATATTGACTCACCGGGGTTTCTTCTATTTGTGTAGAGCACTATAGCTGCAACTTCTGGAACTTCTTCTAGACAGACACTCTGGGGCCCCAGGGGTGCGTCGGGAGAGAAGCGTTGTAGTTTCAACGACGACTGCGGCGGAAAAGAGCTGTTGTTCCAATGACTGGCGCAGCGGGAAGAGCTGTTGTTCCAATGACTGGCGCGGTGGGAAGAGGACGCGCAACGGTCGCGCGTGTCTTATATGTCCTCGGCTCCGATGATTACGTGACATTCTAGAATCATCTTCTTGCCCCTCCCACCCCACCACCCCGATGTTTCGATAGGAGGGTACGAATGATATCGTTTTTTCGGAAAGGAACAAGCGGCTTGGCACCCCTACCGTCAAATATAATAATACGAATGGTTTTCCGCGCAACCATCTCCCCCGCCCTTGAAGGATTTCCTTCAAAATTAACTAATACAACTAGAGCTCAACTAACAAAATAACTAACTAAGATCTAATCTATAATATCTAATAAATAACTAACTAAGATCAACTAACAAAATAACTAACTAACGCTAAGATTACCTAAATTTAACTACAATTTAATCTAGAAAGCTAATTTAAATTATGGAAGAGGCAGGGGGCACAAACGGACAACCGGACGCAAGTAAGACCCAACCGTGGTCTTAACGCGAGCTATCCTAACTACTCCGTCGGAACCGGGAAAGACCTCTTCGACAATTCCTAACGGCCAGTGGAGAGGCGGCGTATTCTCTTTGGTGAGCACAACTACAGTTCCTACAGCTAAAGGCTCAGTTGCTGTGTTCCATTTTTGCCGAGACTGCAAAGTATGCAAGTATTCCATCCTCCATCGTTTCCAAAACGATTGCACTAACCGATCTAATAATTTGTGGCGTGCGGAAATGCTAAGTCTGTTCTCATCCATATCTGCGGCTGGCAAATACTTTAAAGGCGTTAAATTCAAAAAATGTGCTGGAGTTAGAGCCAGCGGTTCCGAGGGGTCACTAGACAACGTACGACAAAGTGGGCGACTATTCATTACGCATTCAATTTGAGCGAGCACCGTACTTAGCTCTTCGAAGGACAAAATTTGGTCTCCTATTACTCGGTATAAATGACTCTTTAGACTCTTGATATTAGTCTCCCAATTGCCCCTAAAATGACTCGCGGCTGGGACGTTCAGAGACCACTCAATGCGGTTCTCGGCTAGAATGTGAGCAAACTCCGAATTATAATACTTGCTAGCTAAGAGCTCATGTAGTTCCGATAGAATACGTTATGCACCGACGTAGTTCGTACCGTTATCCGAATACAATCTACTTACAGGGCCTCTGCGTTGTTCCAATGACTGGCGCGGTGGGAAGAGGACGCGCAACGGTCGCGCGTGTCTTATATGTCTTCGGCTCCGATGATTACGTTACATTCTAGAATCATCTTCTTGCCCCTCCCACCCCACCACCCCGATGTTTCGATAGGAGGGTACGAATGATATCCTTTTTTCGGAAAGGAACAAGCGGCTTGGCACCCCTACCGTCAAATATAATAATACGAATGGTTTTCCGCGCAACCAAGTAGAACAATTTGAAGTGAATCGCATAAAAAAATTGAGGTGGAATAGTTTTCGGTACTCATACGCTGATTTCTCCCGGAAAATGATGATACAGAAAAATTATTTGCTATAGTTAAGTAAACAAATCATAAGTAACTCGCACATTTATTTAACTAACTCACGCATGTAAGTGCGTGGGTAAGACGCGTATACGTACGCGTCTTACCTAACGAGTTACGTAACGAGTATCCATCACACAAATACACATACACACACCAAATAAATTTAATATAAAGTCACAAGTGCTAATAGACCAATATAATAATATTCAATTAATACCTACGAATAAATAAACAATGTAGTAAAATTGACCACATAAAACTACTGTATTAAAAAATGTATATGACATTAATCCACTATATTTGTAATAATTTAGCTAAAGTTCATTGTATTACGTGGTCTAACCTTACCTTTCCTAAAAATGTTAACTTTTATTACTTACAAAAAAATAAATAATAATTGAATATCAATGTTAACTTTAGCATAAAACTAACTTTTGTTGTCGTTTTTTTTATTGTGTTTTGTCTTTGGTGAATATAAGTGTCATGGAGGAAGGTACTGCCGTCTGTGATACAGGCTCGGCCTAGTACAGCCGGCAGTAACGGAAGTAAGCAACAAAAAAAATTGTACATAGCTTATTTTAAACATATTGTAAAACGCTTATTGTAAAGGAAAGGAATGTAATTATGCTAATAAAGTTTTATTATTATTTATTATATTATTATTATTCTACAAACTTTAACATACTTAATAAAGTCACAATCTAGAAAATCAGAGAAGCCATTACAGTATATGTAATATACTGTAATGGCTTCTCAATATAACTTTTAAAGTTATGGCTATTTTAGTTCGATATACAATTGACAGACTCTACTTAATATGAGTGAAAGCTTTTTATATCATGTATTACATGATATAAAAAGCTTTCACTCATATTAATAATTGTAAATGCGTATTGTTCAATCGTCATTGAAGTTACCACGGTCTGATTGTTTTCGATTAAAGTAAATAGTATGTTACTTAAACAAAACACCCCATCGTATGCGAATGTTTTTCGTTGGTTATTATTAGTGAAGCGGCGGGGTGCCCATACGGGCTTTCAACAAAGCGCTTGATTAATAAAAGTGCCTCCGCCCAGTCCGTCGGGACCGCGCGCGTGCTGCGATATAGGTACTACGGATTATTAGAGCATCGCCCTAAATTGCCTTTTGTACTGTAATTTCGTAACTTTTGTATATTACCTGACTACACAAGAATATATGTGTATATCTTGCAATATAATATCGCATATATTCTATATCTATATTCTAGACAAGTGTTACTAAAATAAAAAAATAAAACAGTACAAATTTTTTCTTTTAACACAAAGCGCACTGATATATGATCAGTCAATATTTGTGTTTCTTACTGCTATGAGGACCGCTAGACATAGACCTGGCCTAGTCAGTGTATCATTTCCACGATAAAGTCTTATGGCGGCTTCTCACTGCGTGTATTATCACGCGCCGAGCCGCCCGTGTTGATTTGTATGCGCCACGCGTGAGCCCGCGCCACCCGTTTTAACTGGCGTGGCGCGGCGCGTGCTTGCCCAAACTCCGAGCCACTGACTCAGTCTGTTTAGCGCAGCGCACCTGATGTCGTGTGAGTCAAATTGCCACTTCCAGCCATTTAGCAGTGTCATGGTTGCTCAGGAGAGCACTGAACGCTACAAACTGACGATCGGTTATGCGTATCGTCAGGACCGACGGTACGCACGGACGGTCGGTCGAGCTCTAAAACCGGCCTAAACGGATAGCACGCGCCGCGCCACGCCTGCCCGCGCCGCACCACACCAAGCCCTTCACACCGTGCGTTGCGCGTGCGGGTGCGGCGCGGCGCGTGACACACGCAGTAAGAAGCCGCCATTAGAGTTTAGAGTTGCTGAGTGTTGTTGTACACGTGTGGCACAATAACATAAGCTCCACAGATGAATGTTATAATACCTAAAAATATCAATGATTTTATACTTTAAGAAATAATTTTAAAATAAATTTCTTATTTAATCTTCTTATATGAAAACATGAGAAGTAGAAACCAGTTCGAAAAATTCTGTCGAACTCTTTTATAAATCAACTTTTTGGATTGCATCAGGCTCATAATTTTTGAACATATATTACCTACAGGTAGCTACAACTACAAATATCACTAAAATATAATTATCTAGCAATTTAATGTTTCGTTTCTACTAACAATCTTGTATCATTTTAATTTGTGAATGTTGCTAAACGATTACCCCCCTAAAGGGGATTAAAGAGAACCCCATCACATTACTGTTTCTTAAATTTACGCGAATACTACACATTGACTAAACTTATAAATTACACTTACATATAAAATTGTGTTTAATTTTAACTTTTTTTTTAATAATGATGATCAAATATAAATATAAGTACCTGGTTAACCGAGCTTTGCTCGGTATTTTTCGCTCGATTTTTTTAATTCGTGTGTTTTGTAAATTATATTTAGATACAAATTACATACTAATATATAATATAATATTTTTTGATCTTAGCGACATAACAGAAAAAACGGAACTGGTTATTCGAATAAAAAATCATGAGTGCAATTATTTTAATTTAAATTTTCGTGTTTTTAAAAAATACTAAAAAAAAGAGCTCGAAAAAATAGATTTTCTCAAAAAAAAGGAACTTGAAAAAAAAAATTAAAAAAGTCGGTCGGTCGTTCTGGGCTCGAACCGGGGTTTTAAGATTCTGTGACCGCCCGTTATACCAAATAAACTATTTATAATCATTAACAATCTGTCAAAATTTACCTTCTTATTCTAACGATATTGTAGCAGTTTTTCATTGCCTAAAACACGGACAAAAAGACATTGTCTAAAAATAAATCCTAGCTAGATCGATTTATTATCCCCGAAACTCCCTGGACACTAAATTTTATGAAAATCGTTGGAGCCGTTTCCGAGATCCCGATTATATATATATATATATATATATATATATATATATATATATATATATATATATATATATATATATATATATATATACAAGAATTGCTCGTTTAATAGTATAGGATAAGTCCTTACATAATATGAAATTGGCGTTTTGTACGGGAGGAATATAAAGTCAATTTTTTTGTTAAAATATATTTTATTAATGAAAGCTTGCACCGTTGTTATCTATGCACTTTTGCCATCTTATAGGTAGTTCATTGATCCCTTTACTAAAAAAAAACCGTAGGGGCGAGAATCAATAAACTCTTTAAAGGCGGTTTGGACTGCCGCATCGGAGTTGAATTTTTTTCTTTGTAAGAAGTTGTCCAAAGTGGTCCAAACTCCGGAAAAAATGGTAATCTGTTGGAGCAAGATCCGGGGAGTACGGTGAATGTCGCAGACATTCCAATAGTAGCTCATCTAACTTAGTGGTTGTTTGTTGTGCAGTGTCTGGTCTTGCGTTGTCGTGAAGCCGCAGTGGCCTACAGCGATTGACCAATCTCGGTTGTTTAGCAGCTAGTTCTTCCTCCATGGTTTGCAGTTGCCGACAATAGATATCTGCTGTAATCGTTTGGCTAGATTTTAGAAAGCTGTAGTGAGAGACACCGGCGCTAGTCCACCAAACACTCACAAGTAACTTTTTCTGAGTCAATTTTCGTTTAGGGCAGGATTTGGCTGGGTCTCCAGCGCTTCCGATTATCGTACAGTGGATACTGTACGATAATCGGAAATCGGATCGGATAATCGGTTTTTTTACTTTCCCGATTTGCTTCAAGTGGAATAATAGAGTTTTATCACTTACCCCGAAGCCTGCAGCTATCTCTGAAGTGCTTTGTGATGGATCCGCTTCCAAAATAGCCTTTAATTTTTCATTCTTAATTCGTCCACGATGTTGGTTCTGAAGGTCGAAATTTCCGAAACGAAAACGTTGAAACCAAAAACGTACCGTGCTTTCTATTGCGTTACAAGCGCCGTACACATCATTAATCCTTCGAGCTGTTTCTGCAGCACTGGTGCCACGGTAGATCTCGTACTCGTAAACATACCGATATTTCATGTTTTCCATTGTGTGGTATTAAGCGACGGCAAAGAAAAAAATAATGAGGAAAAAACAATTTAACGACTGTTTTCAAAACTCAAATGTACCAGCTAAATGAATTTATAAATTTGAATTTGGAATTCTTAACCAAAGAGAAGATATTTCAGATCAAAATGGTCAGTACGAAAAAACTCTAATTTCATATGTAAGGACCCAATATGAGGAGAGCCTCGGCGTCTGATGTTGGCTAGCAAATTCATACGTTAATAATGCCTAAAACATTTATTTCAGTCTGCCGTAGTAACATCGAAATGATGCAGGTAACATACCGCTATCGAAAAAAAATATCTAAGTAGCATTTTGTATGCATTTGTTTAACCTAAAGTATAGAAATCGAGCGTTGTGATAACGGGCTTAAGTTTACGAGGCGAGGCCAACGTGCAGAGCGTGACGGCCGCCGTGACTGCGACCGATCGCGCGCGACAAAACATCGTTACGCGTCTATGCTGGCAAATGCCCTGAACGACAATATAGTGATGTGATACGCTTTACACAAAGAACCGATTGCATAGGCTACCGATTCAAAGCATTTTTAGTGGCAAGGTCGCGGTACAATACTCAATGATCCATTTTTATCTGACCACTAATTGTTAGTGATCGACCGGCGGACGATTCAAATGGATACATATGTACTGCGTACTACCTTTACCAAAATTATTTCAAATTATTTCAAAAACGTTTTATAATAAGACCTAGATTTGAACAGGCCTAGTTGCCGGCTTGCTACTTTATGTCTAGTATATAAGATGGTTTTGTTTATAGAATAAGGGTGACAAGCAAACAGCCCACCCGATGGTAAGTGGATGTTGTGACCTACAGACATCTACATCAGAAGTCGATTCTTATTTGAAGATAATCTATCCTTGACCACATGTAGATGTGTATGGTCAAGGGTAGGTTATCCTCGAGTAACAATCAAAATGCAGATGGGTTGTCAACTTTGAGGACTAAGATGAGATAATTCGTACGCAATAAAAAGGGTCTCCAGTTCTCTGCACTTACCATACGAAACCATTAAGCTGCTTATTTACGCTTGTATTCTGTGATAGCGTGGTCCTTCCCCTGTCGAGCCGACCCATTCGTGCTACAACCATAATGTAGCTGTAAAATGGCTCTCCTACGGTGGCTATGAAGTCTTTCTGATCTTCCACACACAGCAATTTAAACTACTACTATAAGAAACTTTATGCTTAAATAATGCCTTCCCAGTGCTTGAAAAAGGTTTTTTGGCTGATATAAAATCGTCCACTTGATGGTAAGTGACTGCTGCAGTCCATGGACAACTTTGAACGAATTAAAGCTACAGTTCAAAGTAAAGCTACAGTTCAAAGTAAAGCTACAATTTAAAGTTGCTACAGATGCGTAGTCACCTCTGAGAACTAAGATGAAATACGTCACAACCCGTAATTATATTTGCTCTCTATACACTTTAAAACGGAATACAACATTGTAAATTCTGCTATTTCTCACTTGAAATAGGTATGAGGTTGGTATAAACCCATGCGGACTTTTTGGCGAAGAAGGAACCCTACCACCTAGTGGAACCTTTTCATCAATTATTAAATCTTTATTATGTCCTGTTCTAACTCTAATAATAATATTTGATGATATTCCACGCTGGTATTTTGTGTGAGCGTGGTCCTACCCCGGCCGAGTCATTCCTATTGCAGCCATAATACGCTGAAACATGGTTCTACCACGTAAAAAAAGTACTTGATCTATAATGTCGGTACCCCTATTGCTTTTATATGTTCGGGGTCGAAATAAATAATTACAAACAAACTTAGAAATATGACAAAGTCATAAAATATTAGTTCGTTAACTTGCAGTCTTAGACAAAGATTATGCTAGAGGACTTCTGAGGCTGTTATTGTACTTTTTACGAGGTAAAAAGGAGGAGTTAGTCGCAAACTGCGAAATTAACGGTGAGCGTATATTCCTTGAGCTACCAGGGCTCTATGTGTATACATGTATGTTCATATATACACACCAAAAATCTCCTACATGTTAGGCATGGTCGAGAGAGTAGCGAGCTGCTCGGACCACATTTGACCAATCAAAATATATGGGTTTAGACTTTAGATGGAAAATTATGAAAGAAGTATTAGGTAACCCAGCGCCTATGCAAACACAAACCCAATATTCCTTTAGTCGCCTTTTACGACATACTAGGCAAGTAACACAGTTCACATACTACCTATATGTGTACCAAACCAACGTGAGATAATGTATGTTGATATATTAGTATATTGTATATCGACCTCTTAAATTCAATAAGTCAACATAAAATTTATTAAAAACCATACCCGACTTATTTCTATACGTATATTGTGATATTGTAGTTAATTTATGTTACGATCTAAACGTTAAACTAAACGTCAGCTACCAGCGCTCGTAAAATTTTAATCTCCGTTTACGTCTTGTTAAATCAGTGACCATTTTAAAATCACAAGTCACATGCAAACTCGTGTGTAAAATTGATTAGTAACATTCGTATATCTCGATTTATTCGTTTTAAAGGAACAAACAAGGCAAAGTGTGTAGCGTGTCAGATTTCCGTTTCTAAAAATCACAGAATAGAAGTCTATGTGCTAATTTTTATGGGGCTGCCCGACGGCCCGAACAGAGAAAGGCTTACGTTCTCACATCCCTCATAGTTCTTTTAGTCTTCAGAGTGCCAACGCATCTGCATTTTGAATCTTAATCGACGATGATGTTTATGAACGACTGCATCAACTTAGTTTTCTTTGTACTTGTTTATCACTCTTGATCTCAAGAACTCACTAAACACTTAGTGAGTTAAGTTGCAGTAGAAATAGATGTACCACAAAACTCTAGCCAGTCTTGATTAAATTATTTATTTTAGATAATAATTTATCCCACGTAGTTCAGAACCTAACAAATATAAAACGAATTATTAGTAAACTAATTATATTAAATTAAACTAAATTTAAGCTCCTCAAAAAAATTTATAAAACACACAGCACACAACATAAACTTAGAAATGAGGATATCCGCAGTAGAACCAGAGTGACCGACATCTGCAACGGATTAGAAAGCTGAAGTGGCAATGGGCCGGCCATATAGCTCGAAGAACCGACAACCGTTGGGGAAAAAAGGTTCTCGAGTGGCAGCCTCGTACCGGTAGACGAAGTGTAGGGCGACCCCCCACTAGATGGAGTGACGACCTGGTAAGACATGCAGGAAGCCGATGGATGCAGGTGGCTCAGGACCGTGCTTTGTGGCATACCTTGGGGGAGGCCTATGTTCAGCAGTGGACTTGTAAAGGGCTGTAATGATGATGATGATGATGACACAACATACAGCGAAATTGTGACAAACACACAAAGACGAAAACAGACAAAGTGTGAGTTATAAATACCATAACATTTATCTAGTGTTTATGTTTTTTTTTTCTATGGAGAGGGCTATGCTCGGGGCTTCTCTAATTAACAAACTCAGAAATGAGGATATCAGGTGTAGAACCAGAGTAGTTAAGTGGTAGTGAAGTGGCAATTATCCGGCCATATAGCTAGAAGAACCGACAACCGATGGTGATGAAAGGTTCTCGAGGTGTAGTGCATCCACCACTCGATAAAGTAACGACCTGTTAGGATATGCAGGAAATACGTGTGTGGTCTGAAAAGTTTCAGACCTAACAAAGATACATGTTACTCTACAGCGATGCTCCCATCTCTATAACCCGTCCAAATAGTACTCGGCGTCCAAATAGTACCCACTCATTTGAAGAAAATTTCTGTCCTCCGAGCGCAATTTTTTAAGATGAGGGAACAAAAAGAATTCGCTTGGGGCTACATGAAAATATATGTTATAATCACCCTGTATCACGATTATTCACGATTCACAGATCTGGTGAGTAAGGTGGAAAGTCAAGCAGTTCAAACCGCAATTCGTGGATTTGCGCCATAGCAACCGCTGAGATGTGAGACGGTGCGTTGTCATGGTGAAACAGGATTTTCTTTATCTGCAAATATGGCCGTTTTTCCGCAATTTCGGCCTTCAGTTTGTCAAGTAATGATGTGTAGTATGCTCCTGTCATGGTTTTTCCTTTTGAAGATAATCTATTACGATAACTTCATGACTATCCCAAAAAATAGTCGCCATCACTTTCCCGGACGAAAAAACATTTTTTGCTTTTGTTGGAGCCGGTGGCCCCTTTGCAGTTCACTAGTTTGACTGTATTTTTGTTTCGGGCGTATAATGGTGTATTCGAGTTTCATCTCCAGTAATTAATCGGCGCCAAAACTCGGATTTATAGTACCTAAACATACACATAGTCCAACTCATCTGATTTGCGTAGGCCTATTGCCTTTCAAAAACAAAATTTTATGACAGCTCGATACTCAATTTTTTCCATTTCACAAAAATCTTAGAGTAATTACCATAGAATACTATAACATACACAAAAATACTCACATCGACTCACTTGAAACGACTGTCAAATAACAAATACGCGTCCTAAATGGGTGGAATTTTGGCGCGTATCTGCCAAAAGATGCATAATAGTTGTGGTCGGAAACTTTACAGACCACCTTAGTAGATGGAGGCCTATGTTCAGCAGTGGACTTGTGTAGGGCTGCAATGATGATGATGATCTAGTCTTCAGAGTTCGTTGTATTTAACAAATAAATGTGAAGTTTACTGTGTAGTTGCGATGTTCAATATCCACTACCCCGTATCATCGTGTGGATATTGTAAGAGGCGACAGAAGAAAACTAGGAGCTAGGAGAGAGCAGCAGTGTCTTTCTAATAAAAACTAGAAAATACAAAATGCTGTTGCCCCCCCCCCCCCTGCCAAGCGAGGAAAATTATGGCAAGGTATGGCTCATGTTTATTAGTGGATTTGGATGGACTGTAATGAATGGAATGAGTATGAATAACAAAGAATTTTTTCTTTATTCAGAGGTTAATAATTATAATCTCGAATGTGCATGCACTTGTTTTTTAAATAATTATTATACGAGTAAGAATGCTTTTTACATGCACTCTAAAGTTATACAAGTCTGTAATATTATATGGAATTTTGCGAATGCGAAATTGAGCTAATAGTTTTACGAAGCCTAGGTACTGTTGTTTAGTAAGCTTAGATTTAATACGTGTATTAAAATTGTGAATAACACTCATATCAATAATCCGTCTGTGAAGTTTGTAAAAAATGGTAAATACTGTGGATTAGGCAGGGACTTATAATAGACTCATTAAAGTTATAGTTATAGGGATAAAAATCAATAATAGAAATAACTAGATACTGCTTACTAATAAACCTTTATAACTTTTTGTACGTGGTAGAGCTCTATTATGGTTGTAGCACGAATGAGGCGGCTCGACCTGGGAAGGACCACGCTCTCACAGAATACCAGCGTAAAATAGCAGCTCGATACTGCTGTGTTTCGCATGGTGAGTTTAGAGATCCGGAGATCCTTTTTTACTGGAAACGAGGCATTCCATCTTAGTCCTCAGGGGTGACAACGTATCTGCGTTTTGATCCTTAATCGACGATAAATGTAGATGTCTATGGGCCACAGCATCCATTTACCATCAGGTGGACTGTATGCTCGTTTGTTACCTATATTCCATTTAAAAATAAGCCTATATCCTCTATAGCCACTGCCTTGATGGACCAGTAGTCGTAAACGCTATTGCTGATCTTGAAGTCCCGGGTTCTAATCCTAGTTCAGATCCAAATCAGGTACTATATTTTTCTGTCTAGAAATTCTCAGTAGCAGTATGACCCCGGGCTTCCCGAGAGTACGTAAAGTCATTGGTCCTGCGCCTGATTTCTCTTGTGTCTTGTCGGTTTACCGTCCAATCGAACTATGAGAGAGAAGAAATAGAGAGTGTAATTGTGCTTCCGCGTAGACTCGGGCACTTTAATCCACTCCTGCACAGATGTCTAAGCTCCGTTGAGATTGGCCGCCATGACGGATAATCACACCTGATCGGTCTAGAGTAATATTAACATTGCCTCTGTGGTATATAATTCACTGTGCGGTTATATTGACGGTGTAAAAGAATCCATCTTTCGCTTCATTTAGTCCCATGAGAGTCGAGACGATTATGGAAACTGCCAGGGAAATCTTATGACCTCCATTAAGTCGCGGTACCAACAGCCTGTACATGACATAATATGTAAAGTACCCAAACAGGCTACAAAAACAATCGACAAAGTCGTGTAAAGCTTAGTAGCAATTATGGTTATGCGTCCAACGGTAGATTATGAAGAAAAAGATCATGCAGCAAGGTCTAGAATACAAGTTTTTATTTCTTTATCAGCCGATTTTCGATGATACTTCACGCCGAAAGACGAAAAATATAATATAAACACTACGTTCTGTGCCTTCAATGCAATGTACAAGCACATGTATTCCTATATTATGTTTATAATGTAACATTCTGAAATCATTGCCAATTTATAACAACTAAATCCCGACTTTAGAATGTGAAATTAATTTATTCTGTTAAGTTCTGTGAATATCTAATTCTCGACATCGCGTCGTGTTAATAGTTGTTACATCAAAAACTTCATACCATCTTTTGTCATCTTTAGCTGTAGAGTGTTTCCACCAAATTAATATTCCGTCCATAAAGTATAACTTTAATAAAAAGTTTCATCAAAATTGGTTCATATTTGTCGAAGATGCCGCGTAATATACATACGAAAAAAAACATAAAATCAAATTAAATCTACTTCTTATTTAAAGTTGGCTAATAAAATAGATTACGAGTTTTGACAGAAAATTAACAGCTGGCGGATCGTAGCTCCTGTTTTATTGTTTAAAATAAATAATTGCCTGATGTGGATTTTAATACTTGAAAGTGATGCGATTTTATAAATTAAGCGTTTGCCCATACACAACTATTCGTAGAAACAACGAAACAAGTGCTCCGATGTAATGATGATGATGATGAAATAAACCTTACATAAATATTTTTACCGCTTCAGCGTCTTAAGATTGTGATATTGTCGTCATCAACCATGTACTGGCTTAAGTTGACATCAAAATCTCCTAAAGATACCACAATGTAATGCATCAACATATTGTAAGGAAGTTTTTGAAAAAAAAGGTCATTTCCTATTACATGACACTGGCAAAAGTACAACCGTTCGAGTCCCTTACCAAAATAAATTGATTATACTCAACCCGTAGACAGAGAAACCTATAGACAAATTAACGCCTTCTTTCGCATTCGCACACGAAAAAGATAGATTTATGCATACGTCTTGCATATAAATGAGATAGAGCGGTGTGATTGGTTGTCCCTTTCTCCGTGCCGGTTTTTTGTTTAGCAAACTCTACAGTTTGCTAAACAAATTTAACAGCGTAGCGATTTAAGGAGTTTACAAGTTGGTTTAAGTGAGAAAAAAGTGTTTTGTGAGCTTAAGATTGGTGAATCTTGTTCAGTTCAGTTCTTAGAACAATTAAAATTTTTATCCAAATGTGTTTAAAAGTCATAAAGATTATTGTATAACCTAAAAATTCGTAATCGTCCTTTCTCACTCGAGGCCACGCCGATCATTAGTCTATAGGTTTCTCTGTCTACGAGTCAACCAAATCTAAGAAATACCTTTTGACGTTTCACATTAATCATTTCGCAATAACTTTGCACACGCGTACCTACTCACACGATTTAAAATAACCTTTTACGTAAATCCGAAGAATTATGAAGCTATCTATATTTCATTGCAACGTGTAAGTATAGTTTTTAACACTAATTTAAATTCGAATCTTTCAAAAAAATCAAAATATTAAAGAAAATAACCAATATCAAATTCTGCACTTGACGTCGTTTCAATGATATGTCGCTATGTACCTTACCGTAGTGTTTGAATGATTAAAATTCATTGTTATGCGAATAATCGGCAAAAATATTCAAATAATCGGTAAAAATATTAAAATAATCGAAACATTAATATTTTTAATTAAATTTTTATTTTTAAAAGTTCTTAAAAAGCATGAATCACGAATAAAACCAGTTTTTTTTAATTTAGTCAACGTAAATTTGTGTAGGCAAAAAACTCATTTACAAGGCCGCGTTTAAAAATCGACTACGTAATTCCAATATCCCGCCATTTTACTGAGCTTACTGTGCGTAATTTTGTGATTTTGTGTTTGTCTTTTTATTTTGTTACTCGGATTTAACTTTTTGAATTGTTTCTTCTATATTCGTTGAAGCATGTGCTCATGTCACAAAGGATGATTGGACAAAAGTGGTAGAAAAAACAAAAAATTTGATTATGGATGACTTTGAAAAAGATATTAATTTTGAATGCATTATTGAAAATCAAATAATAATAAATCTAAACAACGACAGTTGTTTAGATTTTATGACAAGTGATTGAATAAATTTATTTTTAATCTAGTTTAAATCTTAAATGTTTATAACTTTGCCTCTAGAAATAAGCAGTAACAACATACACGAAAAAACTGATAAATCTTGTGTTTTAAATTATTCGTTTTTGATTTATTTTGGCATTATTCAAACTAAACTGTAAATGATTACCAACTCTAAATAGTCGATATCGATTTTTTCAAGAATATTGTACGTTCCCATTTTCTGGTTGGCATGCTTGGTGCAATAAATCTGACAGCTGTCAAAATGTATTTCTTAGATTTAGTTGACTATAAATCATCGCATAACTCACCGATTCTGAAACCAGACTTGCACTACCCGCATATCGAGACCGGTGTCCTGCGCGAGTTGCTCCCGTACATGTCGCGCCGGCTTGGGACTGCTGCTATACGCGCTTTTCAACGTTTCCAGCTGTTTGGCGGTGATTGTGGTGCGCGGCCGTTTGCTCGCTGCGTCGCCGTCCAGCGAGCCCTCGCCGCCTTTTGCATGTGTGAACTCGTGTCAATTAATAAAACTCATTGGAAACTTTTTTCATACACTATCTCTAATGAAAGCATTGGCAAAATAAAGATAAGAATGTGAAAAAATCGATTAAAAATACACCATGTAATTTATAGGTAAGTATAATTATGATGAATGTCGTGCATTAAGGTTTTAATCTGACATTAGCTGTAGTGAAAATTGTCTTTATCAAACGGATGGACGGACGTACCGTTGCCGCAATTATTCCGAGAGTTCCGTTTTGTATTATAAAACAAAATGTTAATAAGTAAAGCATTTGTACACACCTTTAGCCCTAGCCGCTTCATAATCGGGCTTGCAAACCAGCTTCCCGTCCTCCATGAGGTAGAACTCGTCACCGGTGTTGAGCGTCCTCGCACAGGCCGCGCACGCGAAGCACCGCATGTGATAAACGTGCGCCTGCGCTCGCCGCACCACTTGCGTCGGCGGGATGCCCTGCCCGCAGCCCGCGCACTTGGTACCGAACCGCCTGGGACAACAGCCGCAATCACAACAACATTATCAACGTGACATTTGTTGTTTATTTGTTAACGACAAATTTTGTATTGAGTAAAATATCTTGCCTGGAAGATATCGCTATGTAGCGATAAGGCTGCCAAATTGTACATATAATCCGCTTTTTGTTTTGTTATATCTGTATATTTGTTTGTGGTGTACAATAAAAGTATATTCATTCATTCATTCATTCATTCATCGTCCCATGAGTGTCGTAAGAGGCGACAGAGTGAAACTCAAACTGAACATCTTCCTGATAAAAACTCAAAATAATGAAATACTGCGGCTGCCAACCCGCCCACCAAGCGTGGTAACTATTGCAACATTCCCCTGTGAGGCGATCCATAGAGGAGGCCAATGCTCAATGTTCAGTAGTGGGCTTTTATAGGCTGTAGTGAATGGATGGATGAATGAAGGATGACAAACGAGCATACCGTCCACCTGATGGTAACAGAATCCACTTTGTAAATCATAGGCACCTACTTTTATCCTTGATCAAAAATCAAATATATAGATGGGATCAAATACATATACTCCTAACGACTACGATGAAATGCCTTGTTGCTACAGGAAAAAGGAAAAGGGTTATCATTTGCCATGACAACCTGATAAACAACGATGTCAAAACATGTCAAATTTTGGTTTTAGGCTCGTAATACAGAAACGGCAAGATTTAAGTGAAAAATGAGATATTATTTATATAGGAAAAAAAAGTAGCGCAACAGCGCGCACGAAACCCGAAATTGCAGAGTTACGGAGAACTAAATAAAAGACCGAAAAAGGTAGACTCCATTGACACCGATTTAAAAAGTGCTGATAGCATGAAAAATACGAAGTGAAAATGATTTGTTATTGTGTTCTTATGAATTAAAAATATTACAGGATCCTATGGAAATAAAGGTGATGCAAAATATCAAGTTTTGAGGCGAATGCAGAACATCAAAAACAGAATTTAAAATAGTGTAAAATGATATGTAAGTATGTATAAGCATAACACTACACATTTTCTTACACTCACCATGAGAAATACAGCAGCATAGAGTTACAATTTTATGCTGGTATTCAGTGAAAGTCTTTCCCCGGTCAAGTAGACCTATTCATATAACAACCATAATATGCCATCAGTGCTCTACCGCGTATGAAGACCTTATGTGGTAGAAACCCGCTGCAAACATTCTAATTTAGATATAACATCTCCCTTGATTGTAAAACATAAATCTCGTAAAACGATTTACAGTGTTTGTTATGCCTAAACATTTTCAAACATCGATTAATGCAAGCTTCGTGGCTCTGCTACGTTTTTGCTTCAAGCGTTGCTCTACCACGTATGAAAACCATACGTGGTTGAACGTCGCTACAAACATAATCTAGACATAAGCCTTTCTTATCGTAAAACGGTTTACGGTGTTTTTTATGCTTAAACTTTGTACAACTTCAATCTTAGCGTCGCGTTGTCACTTGTGATTATAATGGGGGCTTGTATGATAATCTCGAATAATATTTACAATGGTTTGACTTTGGGAGTGCAGCCATATCTCACACGAAAATTAATGAAATTACACTTATGTATGGTGAATTTCTGTCGGTATTATTCATACAGTTTTTTGAGATTTAGAACAACAATAACTGCTGCTGAAGTATACTGTCAAAAATGCAAGCAATGATGGATACCGAGAATTTTCAATCGCTTTCGTCCACAACCTCTCTCGGCACTACAGCGCTCTTTCGCACACTGCACAACGAACTGTCTCAGAAAGACTCTTAGCTGAAAATTCTCCGTTATCTAGCGTAGATACTCGCCAGACCTTATTCTTAATGATTTCCGTTTTTATTTCTCTGAATTGGGATATTTTTTCAAAAGAGAAAACGCCTTTAACGAATTCATCGACAAAAAATTTTACACAATTTTTTTATCCTAACGATTTTATGTCACAAATTTGAAAACTAAGTAACATAACTTTTATCATTATTTTTTATCTTCTTACGCGAAAACTACACACTGAAGTACTCCCGTGACCATGGGTGTTATAAATCGGCCGGTATTTAAAATAAAAAGTTAAAATTAACGCAATAAAATATGTAAATTTTATTCAATATAACTAGTTGCTAGTTAATAAAAGTCTAAATTGTTTCTTAAAAGAGTCTCCCTTAAAATAAGTCCAAAGACTTCTTTGAAATTTGCTGTATGTTGAGAGGCATTTGCTGTCGGTCCCGAGTCTTTTGTAATGAGATTTTTAATACTATTTTATAATATTCACAATTATGAGTAAATATAATTTTAGGCCAAGTAGTACTATACGGTTTGTATAATGAAAGAAAAGATAATGCGATCCAAGAAGAAAAAGAACGATAACATCAATTTTAGTTTTTAAGCCGACTTCAAAAAATATTTGATAATATTTAGAATATACAAAAATATATATAAAAATAATCCAAAAAATAGATGTACATTTTTTGAATGCATATTACGCGATATCTTCGTAAATTGTGGACTGACTTTAATGAATCTTTTTTTCAAATGAATCTTTAGGGGGAGACAAAAACAAATAAGTACCTTTTGAGTTGAAGGATTAACACACTTTAGAACGAAAAACTTGATGTGTTAGTAATGACTCAGGTAAAAATATTGTTCATACTTTCTTTATTAATTGATTTTGACAGTAGAAGCTCAAGTAATTATTTTAACTTTATCTGCAATATATATAATAACTAGTCATCGCCGCTGGTGACAAGAAGACTGGTTCTTTTCTCGTTAAAAATGTGTAGCTTTTCAGCAAGGAAACGCAGCCAACGTTCTTCACTATACCGCACGAATTAGGTTTGTATTATAATTTTAGTTTTTTGTTTTAGCTACTTTTATTATTACAATACATAATTATCATCCTTACAGCTCTTCACAAGTCCACTGATGAACATAAGCCTCCCCCAAGGAATACCACAAAGCACGGTCTTGAGCCATCCGGTTCCATCCACTTCTTGCTTATCGTACCAGGTCGTCACTTTCTCTAGTGTGGGATCGCCCTACACTATGCCTCCCGGTACGAGGCTGCCACTCGAGAACCTTTTTTCCCCATCGGTTGTCGGTTCTTTGGGCTATATGACCGGCCCATTGCCACTTCAACTTGCTAATCCGTTGAGCTGTGTTGATCACTCTGGTTCTACTGCGGATATCCTCACTGCTAAGTCTATTACGCAGAGAAACTCCAAGTATAGCCCTTTCCATAGCTCGCTAAGCGACCTTGAGCATCATCATACGGCCAGCAGTGAAGGACCACTCTCAGATCCATAAGTCATCACTGGAAAAACACACACTCATTGTACAAACTAGTTTTCAGGTTTTGAAGTGTACCTGACGAGAAGATGTGTCGTAGTTTTCCAACGCTGCCCAGCGAGTTGAATCCATACAATAAATATTATATAGATATTATTCTTAGAATACTGTAAGAATAATATCTATACAATATTAATTGTAGCAAACAGCATAAGCAAACTTACATTGTTATATTACGTAAATAAATGCTCTTTATTTAGCGACAAAACTCGAGATACCATCCAAACAATCTGGATGATTTGCGGTCCACAACTGATTACAACAAGTTTTCTTCTTCGAACAACTTCCTTGTCGAATCAACTACCACCGGCGACTTTTTCGGACCGTTACGACTTAGGGACCTTGTAGAAAAGAGCCTGTTATTTTTTTCAAAGCCGGCAACGCATATATATATATATATATATATATATATATATATATATATATATATATATATATATATATATATATATATATATATATATATAGGTAAGTCAGATGACATTTATATAAACGTAAGATAAAAATAAATATAAAGAACTTATGACGTTTGAGATAAAATATTTCTATACCATATATTTGTTCAAGAATATTGTGACTGAGTTTAAAGTAATATTCGACATAAATCAAAATTTTCGTATTATTTATCGTTTATTTTGACAACATGATAACATTCATTTACGAAATAAATAAAGGTGCAGATTTGCTTGTAATTAACTTTTAATAAAATGTAAAGACCGACTTTACACAACAACAAAGCATAAAATAATTTCCCATTCTGAAGTTGGTGTTAATAAATAGCGTATCGAAGTATCTATCGGATCTTAGCTATGATGTTGAGAAGGTCAATGATCACTAAGTGTGCTATTACAAAATGTATGTATATACGTATAAAGTCCATAACCTAACCGTACGCGTAATTTAATAGATCATCATCAAAATACAAATAAATTTCTTATATTTACGCGAACACTACACATTGATTAAAACTACTTTTACCAAGGATGATACGTGAGGCTATTGAAATTAAAAAACATCCTAATTTCAACAGAGAAGGAGGCTGGGTACTACCACCTGCTTGGGATCCTATAATCAATAAAATTAAAACTAAACCCAAGCATACCACTGCAAGACCTCAGGACATAGTCAGTTCATTTTGCATAGATCGGACCATAAACAATAATTAAAAAAGCTGAAGGTACTCCAGGTTTAATAATGACATCGGGATGTCAGTCATCTCAGTCCCCTGTGACCACGGGTGCTGGAAAGCGCCCGAAACGTCGGGAATTAAAAATAATAGTAAAATAAACGCGATAAAATCCGTAAAATTAGTTTTAATCAACATACAACCTATCGAAAGTCCACTGCTAAACATAGGCTGCATTAGCATTCGCACAGTGATTAGTTGATCAGAAGTTAGGCTGTCAAAGAAATTGTTTTAAACAACTATAATTATATTTCAGAAAAATTAAAACCGTCTTCTTAAAAATTTTTATTATTATACCTGTTTGAGTAGACTAATGAAAATTAAACTAAACAATTAGAATGTCGCCAAAATATTTAAATCAAAATAATCCGGCTGACAGTTTTTTTTTAATACAGTAAGAATCATTAAAATTTATTCACAATTGACGAAGATATCGCGTAACATTCAAAACCTCCTCTTTTTTTAAATCGGCTTAAAGTGTCAAATCTTTTAACCTAGAGTGTACATAAGCTTATATACATACTCTAAAGTTCTAGCGGTCTGCTGTCTGTTGCCTACTTAAAACATTTTAAAACAGTAAAAGTGCTGGTTATCGGTCAATATGGTAAACCTCATGCAAGGGTCTGGTTCCAATGTATGCTCTATCTGTTTTTTGTTTTTGTTTTTTGATTGACTTAACGACCGTACTAGAATTTTCTCCTGCACCGTAAAGGCGTTTTACATAAAAATAAATAAGTATAAATATGGACCAACACTCAGACCCAGAGCAAATATATATGGACCGTACCAACGTTCCATGCACTTATTACGATTTGATTTCAAAATCTTTTTTATCACAAACTATTTATTTACAGCTTAGTTGTAGAATTGATATATTTGTTTTTTTTTTAAATGTTTTTTGATCCTCTACACTTTATATCGAGTCTTATGGGAATTCTAAAAGTTTCGTAAATAGTATATTCTCGGTATAGGCACGTAATCCTCAACTTATAAGAAAACCTACCACTTAGATATTACAAAAATAAAATAAACGTGCATTATGATAAAGATAAAGCAACCTGACAAAGCACAGGGAATAAATACCTTCTGCTCGTCATTACATAAAAAGAGGAAAATTAGAACCAAAAGCTATTAATAACAAGAAAATAATATTGCATTAAATTTAAATATTTTTTTTTAATTTTTTTATTTTTTTCTGACCTTTTTAAAAGAATATTAACAATGCTATAAACATTACTAATATTCCCCTTAACCACTCGTGGTAAGCTTATATTGCTTGTGTTAAGAGTGGTTCACGCCGATTCGACTACATCGAATGGCGGATTCGAACTCACGACCTTTTTGAGTTAGCGGTCCGCGCCTCGCCATTAGGCTACTGTCGTTTGTTGTGTACTTTATATTAATATAAAGAGGCTTACTTGAAGAAGTCCTCAGTGCAGTAGAGCTGATTATTTCTGGCGAAGCACTTGCCAGACAGCATTGCGCGGCACTCAACGCACCTCAGGCAGCCAGCGTGCCACGTGCGGTCTGACACCTTCAGCACGTACCGGTCCACTATCATCTCCTGGCAGCCGCCGCATTTCGGGATACTGGCTGCACAACATAACGGAGTCAGAACGTAAGAATAATATGAACACTACTTACTGTAGTTTTTAATTTTTTTCATGTTCGAAATACAAATGTATGTACATATTATATACTCAGAATTATAATACTATGTTATGTATTATCACAAATATAATTGCAGGGTACGCAAATAACGATAAAATTGATATGACACACAGATTTCAAAATAGTAAAAGTGCACTCAGTACAATCACAGTCACTTCGATACGTAATACAATTTTAGTAGGTACGTACAAAGGAACACTTCTGGCAGATGTTCCAGTTGTATCGGCGGTACGCGCATGTCCAGTTCGGCGTCATCGCCGGGGTACATCATTGTACCCAACATGCTCACGCGACCGCCCTCGGCCGCTCCGTCAGGCGTACTGCGGCCACCCTGCTGTGCAACCCCAACCCTTTTATCACAGCTTTGCCACTATTGGTTGACGCGATTTCCATGATAACAACCACCACGCCCACCAACCAATCTCAATGCAGCTCCGATCCTCCCATAGATCGATCGCGAATTTCCACAGTATTTATTTCAACGGTATTGAACGTTTCACATAGCTCACGCGTTTTACAGACGGATGCTTTCTGTAATTCCGGCGCAGAGAACCACGGTCTCGGAAGACCTCTATCACGGAATCGTACAAAACTTTGTTGCCCTAAAGCATTTCTTGATTCAAGGTGCCTATAAATAATGTAATTCTACAAGGATTTGAAGATATACTAGCTTGCCAGGCAGACGTTGTTCTGCCCTTTTCGACGAGCATGTCATCACTCATGGGCAAAAAACTATCCTATCTCTCGAGTTGGACCAAACTGATTAAAATCGGTTAAGTAGTTTAGGCGTCCATCGTGGACAAACAACGTGACACGTAATTTATATATACGATAGGTATATCATAAATTATACTAATGTGGAATCACCGATTAAATTAAAATTACCTACGTTTCTGTTATATTAATCAGCTAAAACACTCATTTCGGATCTATCTTAAATCATTCAAATAGAAGAGATTTTACTTTATATCCTAAAAAATAACCTACAATACAAATGAATTAAGTAGACTATTATTTTGTCTGTTTTGGCACTTAATAAGTAATTTATTATTTACTAAGTGTACACCACGCAATACGGAGAGACGACCTGGTAAGAGATGCAGGTGGCTCAGCCTATGTTTAGCAATGAACTTGTGACGGACTGTAATGATGATGATGATGATGATTGAACTTGTTAGTATAGTAATAAGTAAAATTAAAGTTTAGAATGTTTTTAAAAGGATATAATTTCTTAACGGGCGTCTATACGAACTTGTTTTACTAATAGCCTGAAGTATCATATCATATATAGAAAAATATTGTTCAAATAACTATTATAGTCCCCTCGCGATTCACATAAGCTGTTAAATTATTAGCAGCAAGTCTAACTAACCTGTGCAAGGGACTCGAAACGTGACTTGTGCATGTACAATAAATTATACCGGTGAGCGCGAGGGCAGCGGCGTGTGCAACTTTACGAGGGCATAAATCAGAGCTCCGACGGTCAGCCTTTCCTCCCTTTGCATCGTCAAAGCCCAACACCAGTCTGAACATGATACAAAGCAAAACAATACTCGTTACGGATGCTACAGTATGAGCTGTTGCTTGTTTTTTATTATTATTAAGAATTATAATCTGAAGAAAAAATTTGCTCCTGTTTTACATCGATCTGTTCAGTGATGTCTTAGTGATCGCAAGGGTGAAAACTGGCAGCGATCACCGAATGGTTAGAGGAGAGGTCTCGTCTAATGAAGTCAACGCTCCGCCCCCCTCGTGCTCTAATCCAGAATCCCGAAACCTTTCAGCTCGAGTTACGTAACCGCTTCCAGTGCCTAGAAGATTGCAATGCAGTGGACGATGTGAATGACAAGCTCGTGGAAACTGTATATGCGGTCGGAGCTAAGTTCTGCAAGACCGGCTGCAGAAGAGCACAAAAGCTCTCCGATCACACTCTTAATCTCATGGCTGTTAGACGGGAGATGAGGCTGCAATCGTCAACAGATTTGACAGCATACAGGCAACTGACAAGACAGATCTCCAAATGTATGCGGCGAGACTTACGCAACTTTAATACCGCTCGTAATGAAAAAGCGATCGAGCGGAACCAGGGCTCTAAAGTCTTTGCCAGAGCTGTCTGCCAGTAAGAGCTTACTGTTAAAGCTGAAGAATGAGTGTGGCAGCATCGTTTCCGGGACATCTGAGATTCTGAGTGAGATTGAGAGGTTCTATGGGCAGCTGTACACATCATCGTCTTATCCGACCCTATTCCGATGATATCCCGGACGTCAGTCTGAGCGAGATTAGAATGGCTCTCCAGCACCTTAAAAACGGCAAGTCCCCGGGCGACGATGGAATTACAGCGGAGCTTCTGAAAGTGGGTGGAAAACCGGTACTTGAAGTCCTTCAGAGGCTCTTTAATTCCGTCCTCCATGGTGGCACTACTCCGGAGGCGTGGAGCAGAAGTGCGGTGGTCTTGTTCTTCAAGAAAGGTGACAACGCCCTCTTGAAGAACTACAGATCGATATCCCTTCTGAGCCGCGTCTACGTGCTGTTTTCGAGAGTCATTACGGATCGTCTCGCACGCAGACTCGACGACTTCCAGCCTCCCGAACAAGCCGGTTTTCGAAAAGGCTTTAGTACCATAGACCACATACATAACCTTCGGCAAATTGTACAGAAGTCCGAAGAGTGCAATCTGCCACTTTGCCTGGCGTATGTGGACTATGAGAAAGCCTTTGATTCCGTCGAAATTTGGGCGGTGCTACAGTCTCTTCAGCGGTGCCAAGTTGACTGTCGGTATATCGAAGTGCTGAAGTGTTTGTACAGTAGGGCTACGATGGTTATCCGAGTACAGAACCAGAGTACGAAACCTATCCAACTGCAGAGAGGTGTAAGACAGGGTGACGTTATTTCCCCGAAACTCTTCACCGCTGCATTGGAAGACGTTTTCAAGCTACTGGACTGGAAAGGATACGATATTAACATCAATGGCGAGTACATCACTCCCCTTTGATTTGCCGACGATATAGTCCTTATGGCAGAATCGCTGGAGGACTTAAGCACTATGCTCAATGACCTCAATAGTGCCTCCCAACGGATAGGTCTTAAGATGAACATGGACAAAACAAAGATCATGTTTAATGTCCATGTCACACCTATGCCGGTAGTTGTTGGGAGCACTAAGCTCGAAGTTGTTGACGAGTACGTTTACCTGGGACAAATATTCCGGCTAGGTAAGTCCAACTTCGACCGAGAGGTCAATCGTAGGATTCAACTCGGCTGGGCAGCGTTCGGGAAATTACAACGCATCTTCTCGTCAGGTATACCTCAAAACCTGAAAACTAAGTTTTACAACCAGTGCGTGTTTCCAGTGATGACATATGGAACTGAGACGTGGTCCTTCACTGCTGGCCGTATGAGAACGCTCAAAGTCGCTCAGCGAGCTATGGAGAGGGCTATGCTAGGAGTTTCTCTGCGTGATAAACTTAGAAATGAGGATATCCGCAATAGAACCAGATTGACCGACATAGCCCAACGGATTAGTAAGCTGAAGTGGTAATGGGCCGGCCATATAGCTCGAAGAACCGACAACCGTTGGGGAAAAAAGGTTCTCGAGTGGCAGCCTCGTACCGGTAGACGAAGTGTAGGGCGACCCCCCACTAGATGGAGTGACAACCTGGTAAGACATGCAGGAAGTCGATGGATGCAGGTGGCTCAGGACCGTGCTTTGTGGCATACCTTGGGGGAGGCCTATGTTCAGCAGTGGACTTGTAAAGTGCTGTAATGATGACGATGATGATGATTACATTGATCCCGCTTTTAGTTCATTTATAGTAATGAGCCAGCTGCTGTAACGTTGGAGTGGCAAACGAACTTACTATCTACCTGATGATAAGTGGCTTCTGCAAGCTTTAGACATCAGCAAACAAAGACATCTACATATGTGTTGTCACTTCTGAGGACTAAGGTGGAATGCCTTACATCCTGTAATTATAATGTCTCTATACACTTCGTTGTGTTTGCAATAATACACGTTCGTTAGTGAGACAACAACTGATTTATTCCTCTCATAACTACCTACGTATACAATAATACAAATACCCACAACATCTCCCCTTATTAATAAAGATACAATATCATCCATCCCCCTTATGAAAAAAATAACTGAAACAAACGAAATTTCTTATAACTCTAACCTAAAATTTATTATATTTGTACCTTAAAATTTATTACATTTGTACTTAAAATTAATTAATTAAATTTTTATGTTGAGTCGTCGGGCCTTACTACGTATGAGAGGGTGTGGCCATGGTGTGGATGCCTGATTATTATTATCATTGAGTACATTTTGAGCAATTTTATTTTCACTTAAACTAGAGTTCTCGTTACGCTGATTTATCTTATCAGGGCTTTGTTGTGATTTTTTGCATTGCACAAAATTGCCACCCCCTCCATTTCCAGTGATGAAAATATCTTTTTTTATATTTTTAAAATTTTGACTTGAGTAAGACTTAATTAAATGACGCTTATTGCGTCGGATTGGTCTTCCTAGCTTATTATTTATTACATATGAACGAGGAGTTCCTAGTTCCTAGTTCCTTCACCTATTACAGTAGCGGGAGTTCTTTTCTTACCATCTATACATATTACATCGTCACCAGTGTTAAGTTTAGGCAACGGTTTACAATGTTTATCATAGTACATTTTTGACTGCTGCTGATTTTGCAGCATTGTTGTAAACGTAGATGGGTCTACAACTTGTGGTTTTAGTAAATCTGCACAAACTGGTAATTTACAACGTAATCTGCGACCCATTAATAATTGCGCGGGAGAGTCCAAACCATGTCTCAGAGTATTTCTGTAATTCAATAAAGCAAGCTCAAAGTCACTATTCCCCTTAAGAGCTTTAATTAACAAAGACTTAACGGTTTGCACCGCGCGTTCACTTTTTCCGTTAGCCTGTGGATAGTTTGGTGAGGATGTAATGTGAGTGAAGCCCCAATATCTACTAAACTGCTTGAACTCGCGAGTCGCGTCTAGTATATTGAGTGCCATTATCACTTATAAGTATTTCAGGTATACCGTGTCGTGAAAATATTTCCTTCATACCGCGTATAACCACCTGTGATGTAATATTTTCAAATATTTTACCTCAACATAACTAGAGTAATAATCAACTAAAATATGATAATATTTCTTTCTATATTCAAATATATCAGACCCCACCTTAAACCGGGGCAAATTAGGAATTTCCACCGGAATCATGGGTTCTTTAGCTGGTGCGTTTGAACTTTCCCTGCACACCGAACAACGTTTCACATACATTTCTATGTCACGTGACATGCCTGGCCAAAATATCACTTGTCTTGCGCGTCGCTTGCACCGATCTATACCTAAGTACCCTTCGTGCACAATTTTCGACATACCTGTTCTCAGGGAACGAGGGACTAAAACAACATTAGGTATCTCTAAATATGACGTCGTCTACCACATATAACTCATTTTTAAAGACCAATATTTTTTAAGATTTTCTATTACGTTACACTTATCATTAGACCATCCTAATTTAATATAATTTAGTAAGGTACATACATAAATCAAAAACTTTTTTCGTTTCATTTTTTATCAGCGTTAACTTGCTATTTGAAATTGGGATACTGTTTACAATTAATTTTACTTGATACAGAATTTTTTACCTAACTTATTATCTAATACTAAGTCGGGAAGCGGCGCGCGAGACAGTGCATCTGAAATATACATATATTTTCCTGGTTTATACTTAACGACTAAGTCATAGCCTTGTATTCTGAGCAATATACGTTGTAAGCGGGCTGGGACGGACATTAATGGCATTTTAAAGATAATTTCCAAAGGTTTATGATTGAAGGTTCTGTCAAAAATATATTGGTAAAATCGTTCACAGGCGAACACAATTGCTAACAATTCCTTTTCCACTTGTGCATCGGTATGCAACGGTAACGCCGGTGCGTTGCGTATATGTAAGAGTTCGGGAGGCGTATTCGACCGGCCGACCACCCTGCAGCAGTACCGCACCGAGTGATCGCGGGACGCGTCTACCGATAACAAGACAGGCTTAGATACGTCGTACAACGCCAACACTGGCACTGTGAAAACACATTCTTTTAATTTTTCGAATGCTCTCTGCTCATTAATTTCCCATCGCCAACTACTATCTTTTTTTTTAATAAATTCGTTAGGGGAAGAGCGCGATTAGAATAACACGGAATAAATTTCGATAAATAATTAACGGCTCCCAAAAATCTTTCTAAACTTTTGTGTCTGAGGGTTGAGGCATCTCAGAAATGGCCTTTACTTTATTAGGGTCGGGCCTCATACCGTTTTTATCAAAAATATGTCCCAAGTAAGTAACCTCTTCAACTGCTATTTTGCATTTTTTTTTAATTAAATTTTAAATTAATTTCTCTAGCTCTTTGTAACAAAGCAACTAGTCTTCTGTCGTGTTCATGCTTGTTCCGTCCCCAGACAATTATATCATCTATAAAACTATGTGTGCCCTCTAAATCTTCCAAAAGCTGCCTCATTTTAGCGTGAAATACTTCGGATGAGCAATTAATACCAGAACTAGTGGATGCACCCATTGAGTTGGATGAGAAACTTTTCTGATTATACCTTGGTTTTCCATATTTTTAAGCTCATCCGCTAAACGTTCACATAAACTTAACGGAATCTTCCTAAGATTACAAATCACCGATGGTACGAATTCTTCTAAAACAATATGATACTTTCCTGGAAGACACCCAATACCACTAAATAAGTCATCATAGTCTGATATATTAATTTCATGAACTCGTTTGACTAACCCTAACTTCTCGACTTTCGATACCCTTCTCAAAATATAATGTTTCGAACCAGCCATGTGAAGAACTTTCTTGACCATTTATGGTTGATATAAAAAACGATTCAAATGCGTAACATCTTGATTTTGCTCAATGTCATTACATGGTTTACACCGGCCTTATTACTATTTAACTTCTGCTTACATACCCGAGCGAAGTGACCTTGTTCACCACAAATGAAACACGTAGCGTAAACGGCCGGACATCGAGGCATTGCACAGCGCTCCAGTCCTCAGCGCAGGCAGCGCAGCGCGGAGCCCCGTGGGGCGCGGCCGGCGCCTGTGCGCTGCGCGTCGCGGTGTCCTCTCCTTTGTTTGACACTATCTACCTGCACTATACTAGCACACATACCACTAGTACTTAGCTGACGGCTACTCTCTTCCGAAATTTCTTCGGCCTGGCACAACTTTAAAGCTTTGTCCAGGTCTAGGTCCTCACATCTGAGTAAACGGTCCCGGATTATGGTGCTATTTACACCACACACAATTCGATCCTTTATCAGCTCTTCTTCTAAAGTTGCAAATTTACAATTTTTACTCAATAACCGCAATGACGTAACATACTGCTGTATGTTTTCACCTTCCTCTTGATTGCGAGTAAAAAATTTGTATCTAAGCAATGTAATATTAATTTTAGTTCCAAAATATTCATCAAATTTACTCAATATTATTTGCACACCATCACACCCAAAGCTTTCACAAATAATATGACTTGTTGTCTCCACCTCTTCCAAGCATCAGCCCTGCTGACGGGTCCGCCTTCTAACTGTAATTTGTTAGGTGGACGCGCGTGCTCCATTGTTAATTGCAAGACACACGTTGTAGAATTATTTCACAGTTTACTACTTTTCATAAATATTATGCTATATATATATATATATATATATATATATATATATATATATATATATATATATATATATATATATGTTGCAATTATTCTATTGAAGTTCTCGATTTTAAGCGTTTACTATGCTTATGATACTACTTCTGACACCATGTTGTGTTTGCAATAATAAACGTTCGTTAGCGAGACAACAACTGATTTATTCCTCTCATAACTACCTACGTATACAATAATAGAAATACCCACAACACACTTCAGACCGGAAAAGCAGAAATAGGTAAGAACGTGGTACCTACACTGAGGGAGTCCTAGGCAGTAGAGAAGTACATCTAGTACCTGCACACACTTATCTTTTATTTCACACGTCACAATTTTACCCTAATGCTAGCTTTATTTACCTGTATGTGACGCATCCGACTGATTAAGGGCTCTGAATATCGACTGATGGCGGCAAAATCTATAGAAAAAGTACATGTTAGGCCAGCGTGTTGGGCTCACGTTGGGAAACCGCCACTCTTTCTTCCCTATCGATCGTCGGTTCTGGGCGCTATATGGCCGGCAAATTTATAAATACCTATTTAGTTCGGTTAGGGCAGCCACATACATATGGAATTCCGTTTTGGGATTCCGTTTCGGAATTCCGATTCATGATTCCGAACGCAGCAAGACCATATAAAATTAAGGACCCCTCACACACTTAGGCTCAACACATACATACGGAACTCAGTTTCGGGATTCCATTTCGGAATTCCGAATGCAGCAAGTCCATATAAAATCAATGACGCATAACACACCTACGGTATTTTTACGTTCGAAATTTTGCGGACAAAACGGGATTCCATATGTGTGGCCGACCCGTTCGTTCCGTTTCGGAATTTCGACTCGGGATTCCGAACGTAACAAGTCCATATAAAATCAAGACCTATCACACACCGTATTTTTCCGTTCCAAATTTTGCGGACATAACGGAATTCCGTATGTATGGGGCGGGCCTTAGACGGGCTTCCGCAATCCACCAAAAGGAAATCTGTAGTCTCTGACTACCCCTCCGGGTGACAGGCGTGAGTGCTTATGTTATTTTATGTTAGTTCTGTTAGTAGCCTACTGTTATGATGTTCCATATGTGCAAGAACGTATCTACATTGCCTTCACTATAAAATTTTCTGTGCAGTTAACACATTCCAATTCTAATCGAAATTGGCCTAAATTTCAGTTAGTAAGTCGTTGAAATCCACTAGAATGACGTCATCTCAAAAAATTGGTCACCTTATGTATTTTTAGATGATTTTAGCGATAACAATACAATAATTTGATGACTAAGACATTCTATTCTCACTAGAATAAGTGCAATATTTTGATTTTTTTTAAACCTTTAATAATGTAATTATTATTACTCATACGCTAGAAGCACGAAAAGAAAACTTACGTAAAATATTAATATTTAATACGGGACTGAATTAATTAAGTACAAATTATTCCCTTATTTAATGGTAGCGTCGCTACAGCGAGCATCATCGTTGTTTTAACAAGGCTTTAAACATAATTACACGAACAGTCATCAGAACACATTTTTCGTACTTCTCATTATTTACTTTTAATCACTCTAAAACATTTATATCATATGCACTCGTTTAATTAACACATTAAATATTATATGCTTATTTAATATTATATATTTATAATTATAAACATATATTATTAATAAGTAAGTATAATTATTATTGCTCAATTTCTAACCATTACGCTTAAACTATATACTATTTGGCAGCTAATATATGAGTGCTTCTTTAAATACGCGGAATTTAAAATAAATGATATAGATAATGATTTCTTAAATTTACGCGAACACTACACATTGAATAAAATTATTATTTACGGATTTTATCGCGTTATAAAAAGGTCAAAACAGACCCTACAACTAACACGCTTAAAACAACTAGCGATTTAATAAAGAAATACTCCGAAAAATTAAATCTCGACGTGAATTCGCTAATACCATCATGTGCCAAACCACCGAGGTTGTATGGGTTACCGAAGATACACAAACCAAACGCTCCACTACGTCCCATAGTGAGCCAGATCGATTCACCAACTTATAAGCTGGCACAATACTTAGCAAAAATACTATCACCACTAAGAGGACATACCAGAGCACACACAAAGGATTCATACCATTTTGTGAGTGAGATAAAAGACCTACATCTCGCTAACAATGAAACTATGGTCAGTTTTGATGTTCAGTCACTATTTACATGCCTACCTATTGTGGACTGCATCTCAATTGTAACTAGGAAAAGAGGAAAATAACATGCCTCAAGAATATGCAATACTACTTGAACATTGCCTCACATCTGGCTATCTATTGTGGAAGGAGGAGTTCTACAAGCAAGTAGATGGTGTGGCGATGGGCTCACCTGTGTCTCCCATAGTCGCCGACATATTCATGGAGGACTTTGAGGAGAAAGCCCTTCTTACTGCTCCTGTAAATCCAAGGTTCTACAAGCGGTACGTAGACGACACTTTCACAATTTTACCATCTGACAAAGTAACTGCATTTTTAGACCACCTTAACTCCATAAACTCTAAAATACAATTCACAATGGAGTTAGAGGCAAATAATTCTTTAGCTTTCCTAGATGTTTTAGTCATCCGAAATCCTGATAACACTATTGGTCACACTGTGTATAGGAAAAAGACCCATACCAACCGATATCTAAATGGTGAATCTCACCATCATCCTTCACAGTTAGCTACCGTGGGTAAATCTTTGTTTCAGAGAGCACGAGGGATCTGTGACAGAAAACATCTGGCCGCGGAGCTTCAGCACGTCAAGCAAGTATTGCAAGACAACAAGCTTCGGGTCCCGCGCCTACGTCACAGTGAACGAGTGAAGCCGGCCACAGTCGAGCGCGTGCCTGCTCTACTACCATATGTTACAGGAGTCACGGACAAGATTGGCTACATCTTGAAGCGAGCGTCCATTAAGACATACTACAAGCCGCTGAAGAAGATTAGTCAATTTTTACCATCCATCAAATGTAATATTCCTCTACAAGATGCAGGTGTGTACAAGCTAGATTGTGAATGTGGTCTCTCTTACATAGGTCAAACAAAGAGATCTATAAAAACCCGCGTGAAGGAACATATAGCTGATGTGAAGCACCGACGCTCCGGGAAGTCTGCAGTCTGCGAACATGTTCAAGATCGTCCTCACCATTACATTAGATTTGATAAACCACAAATTCTCGCAAAAGAACACCGATTCCTACCAAGGATGATACGCGAGGCTATTGAAATTAAAAAACATCCAAATTTCAATAGAGAAGATGGTTGGGTGCTACCATCTGCTTGGGATCCTATAATTAACAAAATTAAACCCAAACCCAAGCATACCACTGCAAGACTTCATGATACTATAAGCTCGTTTTGCGTAAATCGGACCAAAAATTAATATTAAAAAACTGAAGGTAGCCGGACTAACTATGACATTGGGACGTCAAACATCTCAGTCCCCCCCGTGACCATGGGCGCTGTAAAGCACCCGAAACGTCGGGATAATAATAAAAATAAATTAAAGTAATTAAACGCGATGAAATCCGTAAATAATAGTTTTATTCAAAATGATATAGATTCTTTAATCAAGCAATTCTAATTTTGTTTCTTGAAAACGGCTTCAACAATTTGGATGACATTTTAAGTTTAGAATATGTTTTACTTTTCAAGTTCATATAGATAGGTAATTTTTCTAATGCCGAGCAAAGCTTGGTCGCCTAGATACTTAGAGTTAAACGAGGCAAATCCCGTAATATTTCTAAATTACTCTTTGATATTGACATCGGATTACACATAAGCACACAATATATAATAGTACAGGTAAATAATATCACTTATATTATTTACCTGTACTATTACATATTGTGTGCTTATCTTTAATATTTATCACGAATTTGCAGCAGTAGCAGGAGGTACTAGGATGCACTAAAAGTGTCGGGAATGGAATATTTCCACTGTTCCTGTCATATTAAAATATTTTAATTGAAAACTCCTTGGTTTTAAAAATCGAATTCCATTTATTTATTTAAAAAAAGATTCTCGGTCTTGTCACAAGGTTTTGTCAAACTTGTTTAGAAGTCGTTGAGAAAATGGAATTGACTCAAGAAACTTCAAGAGCGATGATTTATTATGATTTTCGAAGTAGTTTAACACAAAAACAGTGTGTTGACCGGATGATTTCTGCATTTGGTGATGAAGCCACATCCAAAACCACAATTTATCGCTGGTTTGCTGAATTTCAACATGGACGTGTCAAACTCAGTGATGATCCCCGTCAAGGTCGTTCAAAAACTGCAGTCACCCAAGAAAACGTTGGTGCTGTGCGTAAGCTGATTGAGGAAGATCGACATGTGACATACCGCGAAATTCAGGCAACTTTATACATTGGCATGAGTCAAATACAAATAATCTTGCATGAACAATTAGGTGTAAAAAAGTTGTTTTCCCGATGGATACCGCATTCGCTCTGTGAAGAGCAAAAAGCGGCTCGCGTTACTTGGTGCGTCAGAACTCTTGAAAGATTCCACGCAGGATCCCCAAATGCTGTATACAACATCTTATCAGGTGATGAATCCTGGATATACGCGTATGAACCCGAAACAAAAAACCAGTCACGAGTTTGGGTGTTCGAAAATGAGTTAAAGCCAACAAAAATTGTTCGTTCACGGAGTGTTGCAAAAAAATGGTGGCCAAGTTTGTCTCCAAAACCGGCCATGCTACGACTATTCCTCTTCAGCGACAAAGAACGGTTAATGCAAAATGGTATGCTAGCATTTGTTTGCCACAGATCGTTTCTAAACTCCGTAAAGAGAACTGCAACCACCGCATTATCCTCCATCACGACAATACGAGTTCTCACACCGCACACAGAACAAAAGAGTTTTTAGAGCAAGAAAACATAGAATTATTAGACCATCCGCCATACAGCCCCGACCTAAGCCCTAATGATTTCTATACTTTCCCTAAAATAAAGAATAAATTGCGTGGACAGAGATTTTCATCACCTGAAGAAGCTGTGGACGCCTACAAAACGGCCATTTTGGAGACCCCAACTTCCGAATGGAATGGTTGCTTCAATGATTGGTTCCATCGTAAGGAAAAATATGTCAAATTTCGCAGAGAATACTTCGAAAAGCAATAAATACATTGTTACATAGTAATGTTGTGTCACTTCCTTGATTCCCGAAATTTTCAGTGCCGCCCTCGTACCTATATTTATATTCGCCTGTCAATCGTTGCGGCTAAAGCTCCGATACAATGTAAGGGGCCCATAAATAGCAAAAAATTGTGAAGAAAACTAATTCTTTTTAAGAGTAATAGTGTTAGTACGATATTAGAAATTATTTCTATTAAATTCAACAAATAAATGTAGACGGGTTGTCTTGCAAAAACACGAGGCGGCTATTTGTTTCTGTGTGCTTCGCGCACTGTGAAAAGTTTCTTTGGGGTTTGCTAATCTTCAATAAAGCACTATATGGTGTATAAAATAATCGTAAACGTTTTATATGTCGTCAGGCTCCAACGTTTTTATCGTGAATTAATACCGATCCCTCGACGATATTTTTACTCATCTGCAAGTTTGTGCGGCACCCATCTGGAGTATCGCCGTGAATTATGATTTACTTTTCTGCCGATCGAAAATTCAGTTTGTGATCAATCTTACTAAGTTCATAACATTCTTGATGAATTAAACCTTGTTTATAGAAAAAAATCAAGTCGATTGAGCTTTACTGCTGCAAGGGAAATCACGCAGCGGTTCAAAAAAGTATTTATGAACAAAATGTGTTGTAATATTAAGTGTCTTCCCCCGTAGAAAGTCTTATCAATCACTGTATAGTTTTTTAAAGGTACCTAGAAGGTATTTATAAGTAGATACTTATATTTGTTTTGGGTGGTAATGAAATATACAGTTGTAGAGAAAAAAAATGTTGGCGTATTTAAAAAAAAATTAAAGCTTCTCGAAAACTACTTGTCATATATAACGATAATTCCAAAAGGAGGATTTCTAATAATTATTAATTCGGAAGTAATTACCTAATATATATTCTATATTATTTACTTCCGAATTAATAATTATTACAATAATGATAAAAACTTTGTCAAAAATAACAAATATCTCATTTAAAAATGTTGTATTACTAATTTATAGAATGTTGATACGGTTAGTACGGAAAACGGTTAATAGCTTTAAAATGAAGGTATTATCTAAATAAGTATCATTCCGTTAATTCATTTGATTCTGAAGTATATTTATAGTTATAGTTACGATATCGCCATTTAAATAAAAAACTTATCGACGATGATAACATGTCCCACTTGCACACACGGTTCTGATCACAAAAGTATTCTTCGATTACTATATTTGACGTGGCAGAGCTACGCTGCAGCTACATAATATTATATTATGCTTGTAGCACGAATGGGTCGACTCGACGTACACGCTCTCACAGAATACCAGCAAAAATTACAGCTTAATGCTGCTGTGTTTCATGTGGTTAGTGTAGAGAACCAGACACCTTTTTTACTGGAAACGTGGCATTCCATCTCAGTTCCCAAGCGTGAGAACACATCTG
Organism: Parnassius smintheus behrii; assembly: GCA_036936625.1. Lineage (NCBI taxonomy): Eukaryota > Metazoa > Arthropoda > Insecta > Lepidoptera > Papilionidae > Parnassius > Parnassius smintheus. The sequence goes on along the minus strand of JAUPFT010000005.1, from coordinate 26,355,572 downwards.
CATTTTCATTCTTAATCGAGAATAAATGATAGACATCTCTATGGGCGCCACTTACCATCTGGTAGACTGTATGCTCGTTCGCACCCTTTTTCTATAACAAATATATATATATATATATATATATATATATATATATATATATATATATATATATATATATATATATATATATATGCATGTAAATAGTATCTTAATTAAAATATAACTGTGGGCTGTTATCCGCATTAAGCTGAACAAGAAAAAGACGTTCCCCACGGTATGACTATCTCGTGTATTGGCGAGCAGTTTTACATACACAAATTGGACCGCGTCGTGCAGAAATGATCTGACGCACAAACTTGTCAAAATAATGATCCAGGGGCTCCTTTTTCTGTTTATTTCCAAGTATGAAAGACTTTTGAAAAATAATAAGTAATCCCAAAATTTTAATTCAAATTTTAAAAAAAAATGATATGCCTATAATGATATAATAGGACGTTTGCCACAAGAAAAGTGCATTTATCATTAAAATATTAATTACTTTACGATTTTGTTATTTGCAACGTTTTTCTACTACACGGTTCAATTGCACAAGAAAAAATATCTAGACGCGGATTATTGTTAGGCTTTGAGTATTAAACCAATGGTTTTTCTTAATTGGTTGAACACTCAAAGTTGTTAGGCCATATTAAAAATCCAAGTCCGTTGCCCTTAAGCGCCTCAACCAAACTTGCCCTTGACCATTTATAATTTTATTGTAGCATGGTGTATAAGACGCTCGGTACTGCAGTAGGTAACTAAGGGTTTGGCTACAGTATTGTGGACTTCGATCAACAATACCAACGTTGGTATTGTTGATCGAAGATTGCGGACCTAAGATTTGATTGACCTACAGATGGTTGCTTCATTATTGAGATGGTATAACTATGGTGACAATGGATATAACTGCGCAACTGCGTTATGTTTTTCAATACGATAATATTCTGTGTCATCTGCATATTTTTATATCATCATATCTTATGTTGGCATATTTTATGCCGATGTCACGATTCTGATGATTTCCAACTCAGACCAACAAAGTAAAGATAGAGGGAGCTCAGCGTAAATTTAAGTAATTCCAAAACCACGCTGAACTTCACCCGCACTCAAGCACACATCTTTTTTCTTTCTCTCTTTATTTGCCCGTAATAGTTCACAGTTAAACGCTTATTTAAGCGCCTATAACCCACGTGCTTGCAAATTATATCAGAAGCATAATATGTGTACGCGAGTGTTGAACATCGTTATGTCGTGGTTTTTTGCGTCACAAGAAATGCACGCAGCGCTCCGCTTTTCTTTGTTTTGTGTTGAAATAGAGTAAATGGGGCCCTACACTCTATTGTAAAGAGTCAAAATGTGTCAAAAAGGCACGTATGGCAATTCACAATGCTGTGTTGGTCCCTACTTTAACGTATGGTAGTGAAAGTTGGGTGTGGCGGAAGAAGCACGAGAGTAGAATGAACGCAGTAGAAATGCGGTCGTTAAGGAGAATGTTAGGGCTGAATCTGAATGATAGGGTAAGAAATTGTGTAATAAGAGAAGAGTGTGGTTTGCAAGATGATGTTGTGACCAGGATTAAGAAAGGAATGCTTCGGTGGTTTGGTCATGTGGAAAGAATGAATGAGGAAAGAGTGACAAAGAAAATTTATGTTGCAGAAGTGAATGGCAGAATCGGAAAGAGACGTCCTAGGCGAAAATTTATCGACCAAATTGGCGATTTATGGAAAACGGGCCAAATTAGGAGTACCCTTAACCGACGAGCATGTATGCGTAGGTGTATGGATGTGAAGGAGGCGAGAGAGGTGTGTCAGGATCGTGCCAAATGGAAGTCTGTAGTCTCTGCCTTTCCCTCTGGGTGACAGGCGTGAGTGTTTATGTATGTATGTATATGTTAAAAGAAAAAATAACGCCTGACATTACACACAATTTTCAGCTAATAGGTTACTTTATTACATCTTCTCGTAACGAACGAATTTTTTTAAGGTTATTATAGAATATATTGAATAGAAAAATATTGTATGCCATTCTGAATAATTGCTTGTATTACTTTGTTTATCAGTCCGATTTTGAAATTAGTTTTGATTCTATAGTAATATTTCGGTTGTACAATACTTTTAAAAGAACAAAGCTGCTGCTAGCATAGTCTGTATGTAATAAATTATTACATACAGACTAAATAATAGTAACTTGAAAAATATTCCGATAAAAACGACTCACCAGATAATTGCTGGGGGCAGACGCGTGCGGTTTCCCTCGGGTGTAGACGCGTGCGCGAGCGTCGCAGCATAATTGAGGGTTACTTTGTGTTAGTAGGACGGGATACACATTGCTAGTGCTTCAGGTCTTCCTTTCCTTCCTAATCTACTGATCAAGTGTGACAGGCGTGTATTCGGTTGGAATCAATATGTGCATAGTTTGAGACTACAATACTTATAATAAAATTTAAATAAAACCTTTTCTTTAATTCTGTTTATTGTTTAGGTTTTATAATTTATAGAACTTGTATTGAAATCTTTAAGTAAATACGCAAACATCGAATATCGAAGTAATACCGCTTTTTTAGTATTTATTACAAAAGGTGAGGAATGAAGCTTATTTGACAGATGAAGCTTTAAGAATCAGATGGACTAACAGCGAAAACATCTCGAAAATAGATAGATAGATGTCTACAAAAAAACATGCGTGTATATTGATGGTGAGGATGGTAAAATTAAGCGAACATACATACATACATAATTTTTTCGTTCAAAATACTTTAAGAAACTAAATAAAGATATTTTCATCATGTTAATGGCTGTATGCGCTAAGATGTCTGCCCTTTCTGAACGGGAAAATAAAAATATTACAAAAAAAGTTATGCAAACAAAGTATAACGTTTGCACATGTTAAGTGGAGATTCCACCACAGTCGATACTAATTCTTATAAATCAAAAAGCTTCTGCTTTTATAAATAACAGGCATAGGTATAAAAGACGACAAAATGTTGTGTCTGGTGTAGTAAGAGATATTTCTCTTAATTTGTTTGTATATATTCAGATAATAAGACTGATGAGTATGATGCCTATAAAATTGAGCAAACCATGCCTCGTCATCAGGTATGAAAATGTCTTATGCAATATTTTTAAATACAGAGTAACCACGTATTCATCAATGGAAACCTTATGAAGAAGCCTGCAAGTCTAAAAAGTTTAAAAAATAGTTATGAGTTTGACACCTCTTTTCTGCTGCTAAATCCAGTCAGTACTCATAAAAGGTCTTTGCTCAGAAGTGGGACGCATATAGGCAGCTACTTCTAAGCGTATTTATATATACGAGTTATTTTGAATAAATTTATAAGTAATATTTATTTATATAAGATCTTTCGAGTAACTAGAATAAAACTTGCTACCCCACGCATTTTTAGAAATGAACAATCGTCTAGACATCGAAGCCCTTATGGTCTTAGATGTTTCTAATAATTATGATCTTAGGTCTTTACCTATAAAATTGTCTTTTTGCAGCAATGGCTATTTCAAATCAAAATAATTTTTGTTTGACTAAGAATTCTAATTTCAAATTAGTTTCATATTAAATCCGTGGGATAATTCTTTCAAGTGTTATTCTTACAGCGTTATGTTTTCATTTTTATGTTGGCGTCATGATTAAAGGCGATTGTGGAAGCTGATGATACTCAATTTACGGCTAAATATATATTTATTTGCGTTGAAGTAAAAAAGCTTGACAAACGGGTGCCAACGAACTAAATGATCGAGACGTGCCTTGCACTGCTCAACAGGCCCACTAACGAAGGAATTTTGAACCATATTGTGACCTGCGACGAAAAATGGATTCCATTTCACAATCGCAAGTGCTCAGCAAGTTGGTTGGATCTTAATTCAACGACTAAACAATGCCCTAAACGAAAACTTACCCCTAGATAAGTGATGATCACTGTTTGGTTCTCTAGCGTCGGCATGATTCATCGCAGCTTTTTACCTCATCCCTTTACGGCAGTTGTGTATTATGAGGAACTGTACACAATGATGAAGTTCGCACGTCTCCAACCAGCTTTAGTCAATCGCTACTCCTGCACGACAACTCTCCGTAATCCGTCGTACTACCCAAACCTTGCGCCTACAGACTTCTACTTTTTCCAGAATTTGGATAGCTTTTTGGCGGGAAAAAAATTTAATACCCGAGAGGCAGTACAAATGCATTTGAAGAATTTCTTGCTTCACGACCAGATAATTTCTTCTAGAAATACATCGATTGCATGAATGAATATTTTGATTAATAGAAATAAAAAATAGAAAAAAATAACATTTAACTTATCATGAAAAACGACAAATGCATTATGCAAAATGCATTTGTCGTTTTTCATGATAAGTTAAATGCAAATGTACAAATGCATTTGAAGAATTTCTTGCTTCACGACCAGATAATTTCTTCTAGAAATACATCGATTGCATGAATGAATATTTTGATTAATAGAAATAAAAAATAGAAAAAAATAACATTTAACTTATCATGAAAAACGACAAATTCATATGTAATATTTAGATGACATTAATATTCGCTTAAGCTGGTAAATGAATCTTCAGCCTACACAAACAAGCTCTACGAAACCGTTAAGCTCCCAAACATTTCAAATCTTCAACTGACCAATTAAGAGATTTTGTGACAAAAAGGACTGGAAATTTTTGATTCAACTTTTGATTTGCTCAATTGATATTCAACGTGTCTTACATTACACGTCAATGACGTCTACAGTCAACATATATAATAATTGCAGTTGTACTAAGACATCAATACATTGCGCAAGTCATCATCATTATCATCATTACAGCCCTTCACAAGTCCACGTACTGCTGAACATAGACCAAGGCATGCCACAAAGCAGAGTCCCGAGCCACCTGCATCCATCGACTTCCTGTATGTCTTATCAGGTCGTCACTTAATCTAGAGAGGGGTCGCCCTACACTACGCCTGCCGGCACGAGGCTGCCACTCTAGGCCTTTTTTCTCCATCGTTTATCGGTTCTTCGAGCTACGTCGCCGGCCCATTGCCACTTCAGTTTACAAATCCGTTGGGCTATGTCGGTCACTCTGGTTTTACTGCGGATATCCTCATTCTTAAATTTATCACGCAGAGAAACTCGGAGCTACTTTGAGCTTCCTCATACGCCTGGCAGTTAAGGACTACGTTTTAGAACCATAGGAAATCACTAGCAACACGCACTGGTTGTACAAGTCTAGTTTTGAGATTTTGAGGTATGTCTGACGAGAAGATATGTCGCAATCTCTTGAACGCACGACTTCAATCAGACAATCTTTTGTACTATCATTAACCACCAGCAATTTATCCGCACCGATAAGACGCAGGTACCGTCAAGAAAAGAGCTTACTTTTTTACTTATTGACCACAATACCACCTGGTGATAAGTGATAATGTAGCCCAAGATAGTAAATCGCTCAATCTAAACGTAATAAGAGTCTATTCACTATTGCCCTGAAGACGCCCAGATTGTATTCGGACGCAAAGATAGACGTTGGCAAATTATTCCACTCCTTTCATGTACGCATTACAAAAGACTTTGTTACTAATGCGTGGAATAACGACAACAAAGGAATAAAGACCCGTCGACTGCCTGGGTTTTCGATGATGGAAAAGAGGGGGAGAAATTAAAGCACGTAAGTCTTGCACACACTTACCGAAATGCATCCTATAGAATACTGAGAGACTGGCTATTTCTTTTTAAAAGACCGGCAACGCATCTGCAGTTCCATTATTTTTTAGTTGAAAATGGGCGGTGTTTGACACTTACCATCAGGTGGGTGTCAAACACCGCTCACCTCATACTCTTTTATACCTCTCTTTTATATACAAGGTCGACTATAAGATCATTTGCAACTTCAATTTACATTGGACAGTTTCCACAAGCTTGTCATTTATATCGTCCTCTTCATTGCAGTTTTCTAGGCACTAAAAACGATTTTTCGAGGCTTGGGAGCACGAAGGCGACAGAGCGTTGACTTTATATTAGACTTGACCTTTCCAACTTCACATTTAAGTTTATTGTGTCTCTCACCATTCGGTGATCGCTGCCAGTTTTCACCCTTGGGTGAAAACTGGCAGCGATCCAGTCCATTTTTCTACTATAAATCACCTCCTGGGAGAGATGGTCGCCCTCCCGGTGATAGAATAAGTTGCCGGATTCAAGGATTACCGTGTCCTCCCTCTCTTCGGACTTCACATAATCCTACAATATCCTAGCGCAACTTGTCTATATCTTCTTTTAGCTCCATGATCTTCTCGTCAGTCCTCAGTATTAGTGCGTTATACCGAGTGCTTCAAAAAAATGTATACACACTTTAAACTATTGTAGTTTTTCCGCTCTACAAGGCTAATGTTATATTTCTTCGCCAGGTGCCAGCATAATAGTCCCTCTATGTTATATTATCAGTTGGAATTTGTAATATCAACATGGAGGACGTACGTTTGAGTTTTGAAGAACGTAAGCAGGTTATTAAGTGGTACTGGAAGTTTGAGAATGTAAATGAAGTTCAAAGACAGTGGAGAAGGGAGTATGATACAGAACCACCTTCAAGATTAACAATTACACGCATACGAGACAAATTCGAAGTTCATGGAACAGTGTGTGATGTGCATAAAGGTCATTCAGGTCAGCCTCGAACAGCTACAAGCGTGGTGCGGTTTGTCTTCAAGGGGACTCATTGGACCTTTTCGATTTGAAGGCACTGTAACTGGTATTAATTACCTAACAACGCTTGCTGATTCCATATTTCCTGCCATTCGTGCATTATACGGTAATGATGATTTTTATTTTCAACAAGATGGTGCTCCGCCGCACTATCACAGGGACGTACGAGCTTACCTGGATCAAAATTTGTCGGGCCAGTGGATAGGACGCAGGGGGCCAATCGAGTTTCCAGCACGCTCTCCAGACCTTACACCACTGGATTTCTTCTTGTGGGGCACAGTAAAAGATGAGGTGTACAAACGTAAACCACGTAACCTAGACATTCTTTGGAATGAGATTCAAGCAGTGTGTAGAGAAATCTCATTGGACGTTTTGATACGATGTACAGAATCTGTGGTGACTCGTACTCAGAATTGTATTGATGCTGCAGGTCACCAATTTGAACAGTATTAACATTTGTTATTTATGTTTCATTTACATTGGACTTTCAGCTTTCTATTTTCCTGAAATTTAACTTTGTAGAACGGTAAATAAATTTTCTATGGAAGTTCAAAGTGTGTATACATTTTTTTGAAGCACCCGGTATGTTGCCAAGTCGAGTCGTCTTAGATGGTAGCCGAACCTCCCCGGAGATTCTTAGCACCCGTGTTCCGTCTTTACCATGGTCGCCACAGTAGCCAGGAATAGCTGGGGCGCCGGGGACTGGGGGCCGTTTATTTGTGTCGTTGCTCATGGCACTCACGTGATGATATGGGGTAGTGATTATTCTTACACGCCACTACACGGGACAAGTACTTTTGATATTGCACTAGTACTTACACATTTTATTGGAGTTCATTAGGCATGGCCATTAGAATGAGAAAATGTTGTTGGCACTAAACTACGGGCCGGGGAGTGTGACTATATAATTATTTGAATTTTAGTTTTATTTTTTATTATTATAAATATATTTTAACTATTATAACCTAGTGCTTGATTACTATCCCACCTGAAGATGATGCAGGAACGTAATACGTGAGCAATTTTTGGGAATTGATATTTCATTCGGATTTGAAAAATTAATTTCATATTTTTCATAATAAAATACTACAGACAACAATAATAAATTAAATCGGTAATAATAAATAAAATTTACACACCGAGTTCTAAATTACAAACATAAAGTAATTAAAAACGAAAGTCTATCGAAAATTTTTTTTAAACTTTTTTAGTTGTGAATTCAGGTTGTACTTTTTATTAAATATTTAATTATTAAACCCTTTTAAGTGGTCTAAGGAAATAGATTGTCATCTATATAGTTATATTAAAATCTTCATTCCCTATTTTTCCACCTCCACCTTTGAAAATACTCCTGAATATATAATAAAAAAGAATATATAATAAAAAAGAATTACTTAAATCAGTTTAACTTTTTCCAAAAAATCGGTGAATATTTACTTAAAAAAGCCATATGCGTCTCATAATCTTCTCATTTTTGAACTCGGTCAAAAATTTACACGAAATTTAACATTATGAAATATTTATACAATTTTGCATTGCTGCATATTTTATAACAACCCTTAACAACATAGTTTTGACTTGTCTATAATTCATACAATATTTCTTTTTGTTTTTCTTGCCAGAATTACTAAAACAACTGTGTAATGGTGTGTATAGTATTTTTACATATTTTTATTTTCACATTCACACATTCATAGTATATTAGAGTACGTAGAAACATTTTGATGAAATGTTCTTTTAGTTTATTTAATATTAATACAATCATTTATTTTACAGTTCTTACAAAATAAAAATGAATTTTATCTACGAGTATCGAATGATTTGGACAAATACCCGTGTTTAACATCGCTCATATTTGTCGCATTCCTTTTGGTTTTCCCTCAGGCGTTACTCTCAGACGCGTGCCGTACGGGCGGGCTATGGTATTAAGTTTCTGTGGGAAACTACTAACGTATTGGTATACATCCCTTCATAATAATAGTGACAATATGTAACAATAACTTTGTACTATCTGATAACAATATGAAGTCTGTGCTAGAGAATTAAACATTACTGTATAAATACAGCGTCAACAGTGGTCAACAGCAAATCTTTATACTATAGGAGAAGGTTATGCTGAACTGTGGACTACCAATTAGCTTACGAAGCGTGTTGACTATGCAACTAAAGATCCTTTCTACTATGAAAGAAGCCAGCGGAGATTGTGTTACAGACTGATAAAAAAGAAAAGGAACGTCATATTTATACGACTCTACGTTTAAAAATCTAGAAACATCTACCGGTTTAATTAGAGCACGGTGATATTTAGTAACACATATCAAAGCACGCCTAATCACACTTAACATTATATGCATTTCTTTTAAATGTGTCGGTGAAGTAAGTGCAATTATATTTGTTATATTATAGCTAAATGCAGTTTTGGACAATTATTTTTGTATTAATATTAGATAAAAAATAACAAGTAAATGATTGACTGTAGTGATCTAATATAACACATTATATGCCATTTATACATAGTTGGAATTTATTCACTGATAACTTTTAATATTTAAAATACCATACACTATACGCAATATAAAAAAAATGTTGTCAAAGGGTTAAGTGGTGTGAGAGGAGCGTAATTTGAGGAAAATTGACTCTTTATTTAGGTTATGTGCTGCTTAATCATGCTTACCTGTGAGAGTCGATGGTAAGTGTGAGCCCAATTATATCGCAGAAGTTTTTTGGGAACACTTCAAAGTGGAATCTCCACTGGGACCAGTGCAGCCGGTATTCTATGTTGAGGAGAAACCGTGCAGTGAACTTACCAGATTTGCTGCCTATGATGACCTCAGCATTGAGCATCTGCAGTACACGGTGTATGTAAAAATGTATTTTATAGGACAATAATTAATAGGTTGTATAAAATTGTTCCTATCTGAAGAGCAGCTGGAGAAAATAAGGAAGCGTAGTAAACACAAACTAGTTGTTGGGTGAAATAGCTACGTAAGGGACGTCCATCAAGAGGAACGATACAGTTTCCAAATGTGCTTGCTGTTGCGTTTATTTACTCGTATATGACAGAATGAGAAAAGCTAAAATGCGTTTTCAGTTAAAGCTTAAATGGGGCCAAGACAATAAGAACCAAATAAAAATAAATATCTTGGCTGCTCATCACAATGAGGAAGATTTTGGCAGTTTTTGAAAACAATAAGAGACTGAAAGCTTCATTATGCTAACCTATGAGTGTCGCTAGTAAGTGTGAGCCCTATTATATCGCAGAAAATTTTAAGGAACACTTCAAAGTGGAATCCCTACTGGGACCAGCGCAGCCGGTGGTTGATGTTGTGAGAAAGAAATCGTGAAATCATGTAGTGAATTTACCAGATTCACTGCGAAAGAAATATCATAAGGAATATTACACGACGTAAGTCACCTTGCTATGATGACCTCTGTAATGAGCACCTGCAGTACACGGGAATTCATCTGCCCAGGGTATTGACTATGCCCTTAAATGCGTGTATGGGGCATGAATACTTATATCAGGAACTTATGAAGACCATAGCTACACCAGTTATAAAGAATAAGACCGGAGATGCTCTCGGCAATACCAATTATAGACCGATCTAACTAGCCGCTGTGAAAGATTTTAAATTAGTAAAAGTATTGGATGGTTAGCTTGATCGTCAACTTATAGTCAACCAAATGTAAGAAATACATTTTGACAGCTGTCAGCCTTATTGCACCAAGCATGCCAACCAAAAAATGGGAATTACAATATCCGATTCTTCAAAAAATCGATATCGTTTATTTAGAGTTGGTAATCATTTGCAGTTTGGTTTATATAATACAAAAATAAATTAAAAACGGATAATTTAAAACACAAGATTTATCAGTTTCTTCGTATTTGTTGTTAGTGCTTATTTCTAAAGGCAAAGTTATAAATATTTAAGATTGAAACTAGATTAAAAATAAATTTATTTAATCACTTTCAGTAGAACTAGCTGAGTTGTTGTTGTTTAGATTAATTATTATTTCATTTTCAATAAAGCGGTCTAAATTAATGTCTCTTTTTTAATAGTCACCATAATCAATTTTTTGCTTTTTCTACCACTTTGCCCAATCATCCCTTGTGACATGGGCACATGCTTTAACGAACATAGAATAAACGGTCCAAAAAGTTAAAGCCGAGTAATATCGAATAATAAGACATAAAAATAGAGAAAAATAGAAATAATAAGACAGACACATAATCACAAAATTATGAAATGGCGGGAGATTGAAATTACGTAGTGCTTTTTTCAGCGCGGCTTTGTGTATGAGTTTTTTGCCTACACAAATTTACGTTGACAAAGTAAAAAAAATTAACTTGTTTTATTCATGGTTAATGTAATTTAATGAATTTTAAAAATATAAATTTTATTATTTTGCCGTGTAGTGGCGGTTAAGAATATCCACTACCCCATATCTTCCCGTGGGTGTCGTAAAAGGCGACAGAGGGAGACAGGCAGGAGATGGGCAGCAGCATCTTCCTGATAACAGCAACTGTACGACAAAAAAAAACTGCGGTTGCTAACCCGCTCGCCAAGCGTGGCAACTATGGCAATATACCCCCCATGAACAATTACACAAATAGACGGCCCCCAGTCCCCGGCGGCCCCGTTATTCCTGACTACGGTGGCGACCATGGTAACGGCGGGGCAGGGGGTGCTAAGAATCTCCGGTGGAGGTTAGGTTGCCATCTACGACGACTCGACCTGGCAACATTCAACGCACGCACACTGAGGACTGACGAGAAGATCCTGGAGCTGGAAGAAGAGATAGACAAGTTGCGCTGGAGTATTATAGGATTATCCGAGGTCCGAAGAGAGGGGGAGGACACGGTGGTTCTCGAATCCGGCAACTTCATCACCGGGAGGGCGACCATCTGTCCCAAGGAGGTGTCGGATTTATCGTCCACAAATCTCTCGTCAACAACGTTGTAAAGATTGGGAGTGTGTCGACGAGGGTCGCGTACCTGATACTCAGAATCACCAAACGGTATTCGCTGAAGGTCATACAGGTTTACGCACCAACCTCGGCACACCTCCTCATCGGGAGGTGGAGGAAATGTATGAGGATGTTTCCAAAGCCATGCATTCCTCCAAAACCCACTACACGGTGTTGATGGGAGACTTCAACGCAAAACTAGGCACAAGAGAAAGCGGTGAGCTGAAGTTAGGGAAATTTGGAGTAGGGCAACGGAACCGAAGGGGCCAGCAGCTGGCCGACTTTATGGAGAAAGAGCGACTCTTTATGATGAACTCTTTCTTCCAGAAGCGGCCCCACAGGAAGTGGACCTGGTCGAGCCCCGACGGTTCGACAAAGATGAGATTGACTTCATTATGACGACCAGACGCCAACTGTTCAGTGATGTCTCAGTGATCGCAAGGGTGAAAACTGGCAGCGATCACCGAATGGTTAGAGGCACACTGAACCTAAACGTTAAGTTGGAGAGGTCTCGTCTAATGAAGTCAACGCTCCGTCCCCCTCGTGCTCTAATCCAGAATCCCGAAAACTTTCAGCTCGAGTTACACAACCGCTTTCAGTGCCTACAAGATTGCAATGCAGTGGACGATATGAATGACAAGCTCGTGGAAACTGTCCATGCGGTTGGAGCTAAGTTCTGCAAGACCCGCCGCAGAAGAACACAAAAACTCTCCGATCACACTCAATCTCATGGCTGTTAGACGGGAGATGAGGCAATCGTCAGCAGATTTGACAGCATACAGGCAACTGAACAGACAGATCTCCAAATGCATGCGGCGAGACTTACGCAACTTTAATACTGCTCGTATTAAAGAAGCGATCGAGCGGAACCAGGGCTCCAAAGTGTTTGCCAGAGATCTGTCTGCCCGTAAGACCCAACTGTCAAAGCTGAAGACTGAGTGTGGCAGCATCGTTTCCGGGACACCTGAGATTTTGAGTGAGATTGAGAGGTTCTATGGGCAGCTGTACACATCATCGTTGGAGCCACACGCAAGTGTGAGTAACGATCCAAGAGCAAGTCTTATCCGACACTATTCCGATGATATCCTGGACGTCAGTCTAAGCGAGATTAGAATGGCTATCCAGCACCTTAAAAACGGCAGGGCCCCAGGCGAGGATGGAATTACAGCGGAGCTTCTGAAAGCGGGTGGAACACCGGTACTTGAAGTCCTTCAGAAGCTCTTCAATTCCGTCCTCCATGGTGGCACTACTCCAGAGGCGTGGAGCAGAAGTGCGGTGGTCTTGTTCTTTAAGAAAGGCGACAACGCTCTCTTGAAGAACTACAGACCGATTTCCCTTCTGAGCCGCGTCTACGTGCTGTTTTCGAGAATCATTACGAATCGTCTCGCACGCAGTCTGGACAACCTCCAGCCTCCCGAACAAGCCAGTTTCCGAAAAGGTTTCAGTACCATAGACCACATACATACCCTGCGGCAGATTGTACAGAAGACTGAAGAGTACAATTTGCCACTTTGCCTGGCGTATGTGGACTATGAGAAAGCCTTTGATTCCGTCGAAATTTGGGCGGTGCTGCAGTCCCTTCAGCGGTGCCAAGTTGACTGTCGGTATATCGAAGTGCTGAAGTGTTTGTACAGTAGGGCTACGATGGCTATCCGAGTACAGAACCAGAGCTCGAAACCTATCCAACTGCAGAGAGGTGTAAGACAGGGTGACGTTATATCCCCGAAACTCTTCACCGCTGCTTTGGAAGACGTTTTCAAGCTACTGGACTGGAAAGGATACGGTATTAACATCAATGGCGAGTACATCACTCACCTTCGATTTGCCGACGATATAGTCCTTATGGCAGAATCGCTGGAGGACTTAAGCACTATGCTCAATGACCTCAATAGTGCCTCCCAACGGATAGGTCTTAAGATGAACATGGACAAAACAAAGATCATGTTTAATGTCCATGTCACACCTATGCCGGTAGTTGTTGGGAGCACTATGCTCGAAGTTGTTGACAAGTACCTGGGACAAATAGTCCGACTAGGTAAGTCCAACTTCGACCGAGAGGTCAATCGACGGATTCAACTCGGCTGGGCAGCGTTCGGGAAATTACGACATATCTTCTCGTCAGGTATACCTCAATCTCTAAAAACTAGATTGTACAACCAGTGCGTGTTGCCAGTGATGACTTACGGATCTGAGACGTGGTCCTTCACTGCTGGCCGTATGAGGACGCTCAAGGTCGCTCAGCGAGCTATGGAGAGGGCTATGATCGGAGTTTCTCTGCGTGATAGACTCAGAAATGAGGATATCCGCAGTAAAACCAGAGTGACCGACATAGCCCAACGGATTAGTAAGCTGAAGTGGCAATAGGCCGGTCATATAGCTCGAAGAACCGATAACCGATGGGGAAGAAAGGTTCTCGAGTGGCAGCCTCGTACCGGTAGGCGTAGTGTAGGGCGACCCCCCACTAGATGGAGTGACGACCTGGTAAGATATGCAGGAAGTCGATGGATGCAGGTGGCTCAGGACCGTGCTTTGTGGCATTACTTGGGGGAGGCCTATGTTCAGCAGTGGACTTGTGAAGGGCTGTAATGATGATGAATGATGAAATTTTATTAAACAAATATTACTTTTAAAAAATTAATGATTCGATTATTTAAACATTTTTACCTATTATTTGAATATTTTTGTGCCGATTATTCGCAAACAATGATTTTTAATCATCCAAAGACTACGGTAAGGTATATAGCAAAATATCTTTGAAACGACGTCAGGTAAAAACATTGATACTGGTTGTTTTTTTAAGCTTTGTTTGAAAGATTCGAATTTAAAGTAGTGATAAAAACTATACACGTTGTAATGAAATATAGATAACTGCATAATTCTTCGGATTTACGTAAAAGGTTATTTCAAATCGTGTGAGTACGCCTGTGCAAAGTTATTGCGGAAAGATTAATGTGAAATGTCAAAAGGTGTTTCTTAGATTTGGTTGACTATAGTAAACATATACATGTAGATGAGGTACAGTTTGGGTTCACACATGGACTGTCCACTGAAACTGCAATTCTACGACTCAAGCATACCGTCCAGTATTATGTTCTGCGGAAAAAGCCTATCTGCGCGTGTTTTTTGGACTTGTCGATGGTTTTTAAACTGTTCTTGTACAACATATTATGGGATAAGCTTCGGAGGCAAAGTAGCACACCTAAAGAAATAGTTAATATATTAAGGTATTGTTACCATACATACATACATAAACATAAACACTCACGCCTGTCACCGAGAGGGGTAGGCAGAGACTACAGACTTCCATTTGACACGATCGTGACACACCTCTCTCGCCTCCTTCACATCCATGCACCTACGCATACATGCTCGTCGGTTAAGGGTACTCCTAATTTGGCCCGTTTTCAATAAATCGCCAATTTGGTCGATAAATTTTCGCCTAGGACGTCCCTTTCATTCTTTCCACACGACCAAACCACCGAAGCATTCCTTTCTTAATCCTGGTCACAACATCATCTTGCAAACCACACTCTTCTCTTATTACACAATTATTGTTACCACAACCAATCAAATAACGTAAGGTAGGTATGCTCATACTCAAACGAATACAGGTTGGAGTGCAGAATGAGACTTGAGTTTACCGAGGCCTTTTAACCTTTTTTATAGCATAGGGTGATAAACGAGCACGTAGTCCACCTGATGGTAATTGGTTGCTGTGGCCCATAGACATCTACATCTAACCTCGATTACGAATTAAAATGCAGATGCGTTGTCACGCGTGAGGACTAAGATAGAATGTCTCGTTTCCAGTAAAAAGGGGTCTCCGGTTCCCTACACCTACAATACGAAACACAACAGTACTAAGCTACTATTTGACGCCGGTATTCTGTGAGAGCGTGGCCCCTCCCTGGACGAGCCGACCCATTCGTGCTACAACTATACTTATAATATAACTGCAGCATAGAGCAGTACCGCTAAGTGGAGTCACCAAATTTAAAACCCTGGATCTCTGATGACTTGAATATCGAACGAGAACGTAGAGCATTGGCAGTGAGGTGCGACATGCTGGCTCACAGGTTTGCAATATGTACAAAAGCCGTCAAGATAACCCTTTTTAAGGCATACTGTCAAACTTTTTACACCTGCAGCCTGTGGGTCAAGTGTACTCGAGTATCTGTAATTGCTCTAAGTTTTCAGTACAATAATGGCTTTAGGATGCTGATTAGCCTGTCTCACTATTGTTTGCAGCGCATCAAGTATGTTTGCTGAGGCTAACACGGACACCTTTGATGGAAGAGTGTGGCCTTCCTGATGCGACGCGTGCGAGACAGTACCGACGAACTGGAACACAATACATATTAGATCCAGAGCTCTTATATTTAACATAAAATAAATTTACCATTTTTTATTTGTATATTTACTTACATTTATTCCTGTGTAGTTCGTTTAGATTAAGCTATTGCATAGCTTTTTATCGCGGGCTTTGAGCGCATCGACCGAATCAAGAAATTCCGTAAGGAAAAAACCTAACAACCCAAAACCTAACATCGTCTAACGTCGTTTCAGTTCGGCAGACTTCGGCACGGTGTTTGTGTGCGTGCGACTAGACGTATGCGTGTAGCCTAGTTACATGTATTGTAAGATAATAAAAATATTTTAAACAATAACATAGTTTATTGCAAGAAGCATATTCTTTGGATTTATATGAGTCGTCGTCATGTTAGCAACTTTCGTGAATTTAGAGTAGTACCTGGATGACCGAGCTTTCCTCGGTATTTTTTTTTTGGAAATTGTGTGTTGTGTAAATTATATTTAAATACAAATTACATACTGATGAAACATGAATAATATTTTTTGATCTTATTGACATAATAGAAAAAACTGAACTGGTTATTTGAATAAAAAATCATGAGTGCAATTAGTTTAATTTAAATTTTCGTGTTTTTTAAAATACTAAAAAAGGGCTCGAAATAACAGATTTACTCACAAAAGAAGGGAACCTGGAAAAAGGGGAAAAAATTGGACCGAAGACAGGACGCGAACCAGGGCACCTCGACTTCGCGACCGCCGGACACCCCACATGAGCTATTACGACTATTAGAAAACTGCCAAAATTTACCTTCTTATACTGTAGCAGTTTTTCATTGCTTAAAAACACGGACAAAACGGTATACACACACACACACACATATATATATATATATATATATATATATATATATATATATATATATATATATATATATATATATATATATATATATATATATATATATATATATATATAAGAAGTGCTCGTTTAAAGGTATAGGATAAACACAGGCTTTATAGAAAATTATCGTTTGTCGGAAAAACTCGTTAATTACCATAAACCTATAGTTTCAATAATAAAAATTCCTGAATAACCTACATGTATTGTAAGATAATTACAATATTTTAAACAATATTAACTTCTCATTTATTCAATAAAAGAAAAAAATTGTTTTCTTATCGGTCACCACGCTCAAAAAGTGTAACTTGAATTAATATCAAAGAAAAAAACAAAGAAAAAAGATACTGCATAAATAAAATTAACAAATAATTATAATTACATAAGTTGATAAAAATGCTATGCTATAGCTTTACCGCGACAGTCCCCGAGTGCCACACGTATATTTTTTTTGTAGAATTAGGGTGGCAAGAAGCACACAGTCCACCTGATGGTAAGTGGATGCTGTTGCCCATAGACATCTAAATTTATCTTCGATTAAGAATCAAGTGCAGGTGCGTTGTCACCCCTGAGAACTAAGATGGAACGCTTCGTTTCCATTAAAGGGGACCTCCGGTTCTCTACACTAACCATACCAAACACAGCAGCTATATGCTGCTATTTTACGATGGTATTGTGTGAGAGCGTGGTCCTACCCTAGTCGAGCCGACCCATTCGTGCTTCAACCATTATGAAGCT
Organism: Parnassius smintheus behrii; assembly: GCA_036936625.1. Taxonomy (NCBI): domain Eukaryota; kingdom Metazoa; phylum Arthropoda; class Insecta; order Lepidoptera; family Papilionidae; genus Parnassius; species Parnassius smintheus. The sequence continues at coordinate 26,337,939 of JAUPFT010000005.1, read as the reverse complement.
GCAGCGTGGCTCTACCATCATATTTATTTTATGCAGACTTTTACTGACTATTATAACCATTGGGTGCGTTTGGCAGAAAAAAGCGCTAGCAAGCGCTTGTAAGCAAAATGGCGATCGTAAGCGGTAAGCGTTGTTAAATCGTAAGTAGCTATTTTCGTCTAGGACACGATTTTAGTTTTAACCGGGGACCCTAACCTAATTTAAATATATGTTGTGAAGTTATCATATTAAAAACTTACCAATCATGAATTTTTAATAACATGTATATGTCTATTCATGTCATTATATTACTTAAAACTAATATTGCTAAAAACAACTTATAAACTCTACTTCAAAACAAACAAATTAAATAAGCAAAATGGCGGATTGTGTCAGCGCTATTAAGTAGCAATCGTGTCCTGGCCGAAAACTATTTTAGCGCTTGTAAGCGCTTGCTAGCGCTTTTTTCTGCCAAACGCACCCATTATCTAATGATTTCTTAAATTTACGCGAACACTACGAGTACACATTGAATAAAACTATATTTACAGATTTTATCGCGTTTAATTAAGTACTTTAACTTATTTTTAAATTCGCGACGTTTCGGGTGCGTTACAATACCCATGGTCACGGGGGGGATGTTTGACGTCCCAATGTCATAGTTAGCCCGGCTACCTTCAGTTTTTTAATATTAATTTTCGGTCTGATCTACGCAGAACGATCTTACTGTATCTTGAAGTCTTGCAGTGGTATGCTTGGGTTCGGGTTTAACTTTGTTAATTATAGGATCCCATGCACCCATCCACCTTCTCTACTGAAATTAGGATGTTTTTTAATTTCAATAGCCTCGCGTTTCATCTTTGGTAGGAATCGGTGTTCTTTTCCAAGGATTTGTGTGTTATCAAATCTGATTTATGGTAGGAATGATTTTGAACATGTTCACAAACTGCGGACTTCCGGGAGTCTCGGTGCTTCACGTTAGCTATATGTTTTTTCACGCGGATTTTTATGGATCTTTTTGTTTGACCGAACGACACCCTGGTACCGGTGAACGCAGTGCGGAGCAGCCCGACTACGTAGTTAAAGTATTTTAAGAAACGCAAGAAGTCGATGTATGCAGGTGGCTCTGATTATACTTTCTGGTAGTATGTTAAAAAGAACTATGTTCATAAATGGTTCTGTAAGTATTTGTATTAGTACAATAAAACTTAAACTTAAAATATTTGCTTTAAACATTGTAATATAAAAGGAGAGCGCGATCACGGCTCACCCGCTGCTAACAGCTTTTTAATTCGATAATGTATACATTATCTGATTATAGTAGAACCGAAAAATTATATCATCTTCTAATTAGATTAAAATCCAATTTAGAGATACGCCACGGGCGACACGCGCCTACGATTCAGACAGTTTTATGGTATACAGCACTAGGGGTTCGTTAACTCCCCGACAATACAATGACTAAATAGGGTTAGACAATATTCCATATTTCAAGTTATCGTAGAACGTATTTATTTTTATATATAAGAAAATAAAAATACTTTATTAATTAACTATCTGTATAAATTATGTATAGATAGTTAATTAATAAATAAATATATCTAGTAATTTTGCTATCTAAAAACAGGTAGGCGCAATTATAATATTCTAATTTTTATATTTTAAACTATAATATTCAAAACAGAAGACTACGTATCACATATTTATAAGTTCTGCGTATAAATGAAGATATATATCAAAGTACTGAAAACCAAATAAAGTGAGTACTTAGGCATAAAATCATAACTAATAAAACAAACTTTACGTACTGTCGTCGTCCCCTTCAAAATGCCAGTCACCCTACTTATTAAAATTAATAAGTGGGTTCTTCGTCTGTATTAATGATCACGCTGTGTCAATAACTGTGTAATATATTTGGTAAACAACGTTAACCAGGGCATGGCAAACATAAAGCATAGTGAGATTTTAGGATCGAATTTATTTGTTTTTTTGGTTGTGGTAGATGTTTAGAATAGCAACGAAGTTGCAAATTGTAATAATTTTACTATACATTCATAGATTTTTGTTTGTTATACCATTGCCTTAAAAAAAAGTTTTGTTGTAGAGTAAGGATAACAAACGAGCACGCAGTCCATCTGACGGCAAATAAAATGCTGTGGTCCACAGACACCTACATCTATACTTAACTACGGCTCAATGTGCTGACGCGTTGTCACCCCTGAAGACTAAAATGGAAAGCCTCGTTTCCAGTAAAGAAATACATTAGTGTTAGTGTTAACAGCCCTTAATACAATACTATTAAGGGCTTTTAACACAATTAATACTTTCGTTAACCTATCCAGTTCATTATACTATACTATTAACTATAACCTAGTAGTTGAAGAACGGATTTGAACCGACGACTTTTAAGCCAATATAGCCGCATAAAAATAATAGTCATAGTATATTTCCAAGAACGAGTCCCAAGCATATATGTAGACTAGGTACGGGTAACCCAAGTTTGATCACGTTCTTGAGAGCGCTGATTTGTAGCTATGAAATTTTAAGTGCTAATTTGTCACTATTTGAACTAATAGTAAATAAAAAAACATCGCGGGAATTTTTAATTAAACTCTAGGCTGTCTTTATTTCGTTCATTAATATGAAACGGAATCCTTGCCCAGTTACTCTAAATTATCACTTAAATACTGATAGATTACGTTATTTTATTAAATGTGTACGTACGGCTCACTAGGATTAGTTGAGTAAAAAAAATGTATTAATATCAAATTGTTAATTTAGTGGTAAACATTGTATCAACTTAAACATTAAACTATCCGTAACAGAAAAATCTTTAAGGTTTTACCGACTGAAGTACCTACTCGACTCTTTGATCTACTTTTGTTTGCCAACCACTACAGGCCCGTCTCTGAGGGTAACCGTAGAAAAGGGGCGATGTGTTTGCTAAATAAATATTTTTAATAAGCGTATGTACTTGCTCTATTTGTGTTATAATAACTTATTATTAAAAGCTCGTCGAGCGAAAACTCTGCAAGTGCACGCAATTTTAATAATGGAGAATTTTTATGGAGGAAATTTTAATGCGGAATTGCGAATCTGATTTCGAGTCGTTTTGGTCGAAATCGTTGTTTTGGCGCCAACAGTGTTTCGTTGGTTAATGAGGTGCATTAAGAACGCGTTGAGCGTGACGTAAGCGTATCGAAGGCTCTCCGAGCTCCGGTAGCTGAAACCGAATCTCGCACGCATGCCGCCTGCGCGACACCGCATTTAGTTATGCTTCTCTGCAAAGTTCGCCACAAACATTTATTTTAAAACCAAACCTTTCCACTATAACTGTCCATTAATCGATGCTTTATATTCTGTTTTTTTTAATACCCTCACCGTTAAAGCCTAATAAAGTCCAGTGCTGGACATAGGACTTCTCCATAGGTTCCCTCGTATTTGCCATAGTTGCCACTCTTGGCAAGCCGGTTGGCAAATGCAGTTTATTTAATTTAATCGTTATCAGGAAGATGCTGCTGCCCATCTCCTGCCTGTCTCCCTCTGTCGCCTCTTACGACACCCACGGGAAGATATGGGGTAGTGGATATTCTCAACCGCAACTACGCGGTTTTTTTACATATTTTATATTAATAATATATCCGTAAGGTTTTCTAAAAGGTTTATATGGCTCCTGTTCTAACAATATTAAAACATTTTGTATCCCTAGTAATTTATTTTAAATTCTTGTAGTACGCTATGTAGCTTATAATTTATTAAAATTAATTGGGCCAAAAATATTGTTTATATTTTTACATTTTACATTTTGAATAAACATAATAAAATAAAATTAAATACATGATCTCCACCTTCCACTCCTCTTCCTCCGATGTAATTGAAAATAACTTGTTTTGCCGTTTTTACATGGTGGAAAATTACAGCAAGGTTGCGGTGTAATATCATGTATATCGATAGTATAAGAGGTCTGTTATTCGTATTGAACTTCTATAACTGTCTGAGTTACAAAATAATCAATTAGCTTTGCAGAGTCCATTAAAGCAACACAAGTAGGCTGATTGTACTTCTGTATGATCTGCCTCTTTATGTGAATGTAGCAAGAAATTCTATCGTCTTATTCAAAACTTTCATGAAGTTCATTATCTAATATTCGTGAAGTGTAGAAATGAATCTCGACAAGAAAACCAGAAATTAAAGGAGACAATTAGTTGATCTGATGTAATAAGTTTTATCAGTTTATTCAGCAAAACGTTGTACAGAAATATTAAAACTTTTAGCGCTCTTGAAGTTTTTAAAACGTCTTTGATTTTAGAGCGCAATTATATCTCTAGCTCGTATAAAATGAAAGACGATCCTGACAGAACCGTTACAGCTTCCTATTTAGCGATAGCAGCATTAACAAATGTTATAAAATATGAATAGAACATCGATGAAACATAAATAAGAACAAAGAATAATTTATCCAATTACAAGAGTAATGTCCTAACTACTCACCGCCTATATGCGATATTTTTGAAAACGCAAGTTTACAAAAGATGTATAGTGCCGAAGCATGAATACTGACAGTTGAACTTAGTTACCTGAGTTTACTGACCGTCGCTTAGCGAAATATGGAGCGGGTTTTGCTACATAACACCTTGCAAGGCAAAATAAAAAAAATTGGACATATTGCATCACAAGTCACGTATTTCACAGAACCGAAAACAGATGGACTAAAGGGAATCTTGGAGTGGAGACCACAGACACTAATACCAAGTATGACTACTTTTCTGCCTGTGACTAACAGTAGCAGTCCGCCTGGGTTGGTTAACCTTTTACCGTTAAAATAAAAAAGGACCGTAACTTATGTGTTACGGTCTAAAGGTTAAGGTGGCTGTACAAAGCTGTAAAGCATTTCAACCTAGCTCACAGGATTTTTTCTTTGTTATTTTTTTATGGGATAGGGTGACAAACGAGCACACAGTCCACCTGATGGTAAGTGGACACATTTAACCCTAATGAAGAAGCAAAATGCAGATGCGTTGTCAAGCCTGAGGACTAAGATGGAATGCCTCGTTTCCGGTAAAAAGGGTATCCGGCTCTCTATACTTACCATACGAAATACAGCAGCGTTAAGCTACTATTTCATGCTGGCATTCTGTGAGAGTGCGGTCCTTCCATGGTCAAGCCAACCAATTGGTGCCAGAACTATACAACTAACATAGCTGCAGCATGGCTCTAACACATAACACATTGCTTAAAATCATCTACAGGTATCTATACCGTGGAAAACAAGCTTTCGCGCCATATTTGCTCATTTACCATTTTAATACTACCAAAATGACTGCCTCGTTAGTCTAGTGGTTATAAATGCGACTGCTTATTATGAATTCCCGGTTTCGAAGCCCAGGTTGAGCCAAAAAAACGGTTATTAAGTTTTTCAGAGTCAGGAAGTTGGCGGTGTCCCCGTACCTCGGAAAGCACGTAAAGCCGTTGGTCCTGCGCCTGATCTCTCTCTGGTCGTGGCGGTTTACCGTCCCATCGGACTATGAAAGTGATGGGACGGAGATTGCAGCTATGCCCGCGCATAAGCCTGGGCACTATAATCCTGTCCTGCGCCGATACCTAGTCTGTTGAGACTGGCACGTCGTGACTGAAATTCGGTCTGGAGGACGTTATATTATTATTATTACTACCAAAATAGACATTGCGCGTACGCAAGGTTAACCACGAAATATTACCATTACGATTCATGACTGCACAATGTTATTTGTGTTTTTGTCGTATAATTTATGAAAATTCATCAAAATAATGTCTTTTTCTCATCAAATAAATTAAATAGGAAATTTTGCCTATAATCTCTGCAAGTATGAAATTAAAAATTTTAAAAATTTGAATTTGAAAATCAAAAAGTTGAAGCGACAGTATAGTAATAGTAGCCTAATGGCAGGGCGCGGACCGCCAACTCAAAAAGGTTGTGGGTTCGAATCCGCCACTCGACTACTGGCGTGAACCACTCGTAACACAAGCAATTTAAGCTTACCACCAGTGGCATTGTTAATATTCTTTTTAAAAAATGAGGAAAAGATTTTTGTCTTTCAAACTTTCATTATTTTTTAAATAATAAAACGATGTATAATGTCATCATCATTTTTTTATAGAGTGCATCAAAATTTTATTGTTCATGCATTATAGAGCAGAGTTTGAGATGCATTCAAACGCCTTTAATTAAAGAACTTCTATGTACGGCCCAGCTCCACTAGTGTTAGTACGATTCTGGTTATTTTTGTGTAACATTAGACTTTTAGCGTCTTAATGGACGATATCTATTACATTATATTATATTATAATACGATATAATATAAAAATAAGATAAAAGAGTATTTTTCAAACATTGTTATGTCTTCTCTATAATATTTTGCACAACCCTTCCTCTCCTACTTACCTCAGAAGCCGATTTTCCTTCACCCATCCTCCGGACAAACCATGCAGATCCCTTGTTAAAAATCTTCTTGACTTTCCCGTCTATAATTCCGGTTTTTACTCCTACTCCTTTTCAGTTCACGCGGTAAGATTATGGAACTCACTACCGTCAAATATAAGAAATTCCAAAACTTTGTTGGTATTCAAGAAACGTCTTAGAGATAACTACTTTGCATCCTGTTAATTTATATATATATTATTCTATTATATTAGTTTTAGTTTATATATATCATATGTAGCTATCGTATTTATTATTATTATTATTTATTGATTTATTTTATTTTTATTTATTGTTTTATTTTATATAATTTACGTAACATTGTGTATATTATTTATTTTTAGTAGTACTAATGTATACACTAAGTTTGCAATTTCAATATAATTTCCTTTATGGAACTTGTGGACTGGAGCTTACTGGAAGATATTTCAGCTAATTTGGAATAAGTAGAACCTTTGTACGTAATTACTATAAGATTGCTTCGGTATCTTAATGTGTGTACATGAAATAAATTAAAAAAAAATTAATTAAGCTAATCTTAATTTATATAATAAGACTGCAAATATACTGCCTGTTTTACATATTGCCGATAGTATTTGAACAAAACACATTTATTAGTATCATTAGCTTCCTCATTTTTTAACAGAACAATAAGGCCGTAACAAAAATAAACAAATTTTCCTTGGTTATTTCTCAAAAGAGATTGTTTATTTGTAAAAAAGTTTTATAGTAGTTAATGGTCTAAGTTATTAGAGCATATAAAAGATAGTAACTTAAATATTGATATTATAATGCAAGCTGGGACTGACATGGAATGTATTAGTCTATTCCTGAATTGACTATACTTAAATAAATAACAGCTGTATTCTAATTACATTGAATATTTATAGTTTATAATTGATACTAAAATTAAATTACAATACCGTCGTAATAAAAATATTCCGTCTGTAAATTAAGTTTTTATTATAATAGCAATAATAAAATCAAGGTCTTTAATCAGAATTAATGCATTGACGTGTTTCTTTTAATGTATAACGGTGAGTTTATCAAATCACGGTCATCTTATTTACCATATAAAATTAGAAGGGTCTATATCTATCAATTCACTTCGCTTAAAAACTACAAAAATTATTCACAAAATATTTGCACAGATTACAGTAAAGTAGATAAAGATGTCTGTTAGTGCTGGCCGCAATCTCATTTATAATAGTAATAATAACGAGTAGTGATAACGGTAAATTCTACTAGTGTAGGGTTATTCTATAACTGTGCGTGAAATACCGTAGTTACTTTTGTAAAATATCGAAACCATTTTGACTGTCTCTTTGATTTAGTGATGATCCTATGGTCCTGGGTTAGAATCCCAGGTCGGACTAATATCATCATGATCATGACAGCCCTTCACAAGTCCAATGCTGAACGTAAGAAGGCTGATTTCAGAATTTGAGAAACCCCGAGCGTAACCATTTCCTTAGCTCGTTAAGCGACCTTGAGCTTCCTCATACACCCACAGGTAAGGATCACGTCTCAGATTCAAATCTTTTTTTGCCAGTAGCCCGGCATTAGAAAGATGGCGGTGTCTCACACTCGTGCTTTGGAAATGACGTAAAGCCATCCTGCGTTTGATTTCTCTTCGGTTGTATCGGATTGCCGTCCCATGAGACTACGAGAGTGAGGATACAGAGAGTGCACCTGGTTGCACACACACACGCGTTTTAATCCCGTCCTACGCAGACAGCTAGTCTCTCGTGAGACTGACTGCCACGACCGAAATCTGATTTTGAAAACATTATTACTACTGTTATTACAGGCTAAAAATCATTAAAGGTTGTAGCCCCCTCTCTTAACCGGCTATCCACAACTGGACGTCGGCCGTTCCAATAATTTACCGCTTTCGCAGCGTTTGGCAAGTGTATTGGTGATGGCTATACCAAATGTCTGCTGATGCCCTTTGTCACTACTCCCTCTCTCTCATCTTTGGTGTGGGTTGTTTGCATCTGTCATAGACGATAAAGTTTTTTTTTTATAGAATAAGGGTGACAAACGAATACAAAGTGCACCTGTTGGTAAGTGGATGCTGTGGCCCATAGACATCTTCGTTTGTCACCCCTGAGGACTAATATGGAATGCCTCGTTGTCCAGTAAAAAAGGGTTCTCCTTTAGCTATTTAACGCAAGTATTCTGTGAGAACGTTGACCTATCCCGGTCGAGCCGACCCATTCGTGCTACTACTATAATATACCTACAACGTGGCTCTACCACGTATAAGACTAGCTACTTAGATTCTAAGTATATATGGTAAAGCCCATAGACCTAGAATATATTGGCGTATAGATGACCTTACAGTCCAAAAACGCGTGACCAATTTTTATTTTTCATTGTACTTTAAGAACTATCGAAAAATGATTGTTAATAAAGCGGTAAAAAAGATTAAATAAATAGGTTAGTGCACGAAACTCAATAACTTAAAAAATTTACTGAGTTTTTAACATGATATTCTAAAATAATTAAAAAAATTATATGACATGTTCCCGAAAATGAGAAGCGTTTAGATGGATTTTTATTCAAAATGTACAAAATCCCAATAATCTCTGAATTGGTGAGTCTACCGAATAAGCTTAAACAATTTACCTAAAGAATCAGACCGGAAAATTGTATTTTCGAGCTATGACCTTTAGAAATAAATATTTACTGCCATGGACAGGTTTCTCGAAATTTTCTTTTAACATAATGATAATCAAATATAATTTCTTAGATAATTGATTCAGTAAATATCTACGAGGGTGGATTGAAAAGTACTCGGCCTAACCATGAAAATAAACACATACTAAATCAGTTATATTTTTATTTTTCTACATAATCACCATCAAGTTCAATACACTTTTGCCACCTCCCCTTCCAAGCATTTAGACAGTTGAAAAAAATGATTCTTCCTTAGAGTCAAAATATGCGTCTACAGCTGCTTTGACCTCGTCGTTTGTCGAAAATCTTGGACCTCCCAAGTGCTTTTTTAGGTTAGGGAACAGAAAGAAGTCTGATGGTGCCAGATCAGATGAATACGGCGGATGCGGTAACAGTTCGAAGCCACAGTTGTGAATTTCAGCCATTGACTGTACTGACGTGTGAACACGGGCGTTATCTTGATGAAACAGGACTTTTCTTCTGAGCATTCCTCGACGTTTTTCTTTTATTTCCTCTCGAAAACGACGTAGTAAGGTGCAGTAGTAATCAGAGTTTATAGTCTGACCCCTTTCAAGAAAATCAATCATAATCACACCTTTCGAGTCCCAGAATACTGAAGCCATCACCTTATTTGCCGACAAAATCGACTTGGCCTTTTTAGGGGGTGGTGAACCAGGTCTTCTCCACTGTTTTGATTGTTGTTTTGTTTCCGGTGTACAGTAATGAACCCATGTTTCGTCCATAGTAACAAAACGATTCAAAAAATCATCTGCATCGGCTTCAAATAACTCCAAACAGTCGCGTGAAATAGTCAATCGCGTCCTTTTTTTGTTCAACTGAAAGCAGTCGCGGAACCCACCTCGCAGACACCTTGTGAAAACCCAACTCGTTGACAATGATGTTTTGAGTTCGTTCATAAGAAATGCCTATAATCTCGGCTATCTCTCTAATTTTTAATCTGCGGTCTCCCATTATTAAATCAAGTACTTTTTTAATATTTTCGTCAGTAGTTGACGTCGAAGGCCTTCCAGAGCGGGGTTCATCTTTCACACTCTCTCTACCACGCTTAAATTCTGCTATCCATTTTTTGACGGATGAATATGACAGAGCACAACCGCCTAATGTACTGACCATGTCATCATGGATGGCTTTTGATGATAGCCCCTTCTTATGGAGGTACTTAATGACGGCACGCTGCTCGATTTGCTCCATTCGCGGAAATTATGTCCGATTACTTTGTTAATAAATTTATAAAATCACAACTAATTATCGCACACGTTTCGAACTTCACACAATGAACTAGTCTGAACTGAACTAAATAATGTGGGTAGATTTGATTTTTAGAATTGAATGGATCTGTGTTAGGCCGAGTACTTTTCAATCCACCCTCGTATTTATATTCTATAAAATGTTTTGCTTTGATAAAAAAAAAACGGAGACACGGAGTACATAATGGCTGCTTTATTTTTCATATTTTAAGTATTACTTTTAATAATAACAAACAATCAAGAATTATTAATTTCATACATCATAGAAGTTTATTTTAACATTCGGCTTAAATATGAATGTAAACTTTATAATTTAAGTAAGGAAACTTGTAATAATCAGTTAAATACGATGTTCTGTTTAAAGGCCAATGTGTTTATGAGACTTCTTTCATTCATCTGTCCCTGAAAAATATAAAGTAATAAACTTATTATTCTTTTAGCTGCATTGATTTAAAAAAACGTAATGATCTTAACAGAGATTAGTCAAATATGCAGGTGATATTAAAATGCACCAAGTGTCTGAGATTACATATGCACTCTTTATCCTCTCAATCTATGTTTTATTTGTATATGTATGTTAAGAAAACGGTCTTCCATCCGTGAACTGACTGCGACAAGTGCAGCTTAATCTCGCTGACCTATTGATCCGCGCAACTATTACTTAACCACGAGTTCTTCTTCTCTACGACTAACGCTGTAGGCGCACACTATTATGATTTCGGCACAATGTCGTCGGCCAATCAAACACTTTGGAGTTTATACTATCCTGGCATTCAATTAACCGCACGTGTCGTGGGCAGGCGTCTAGCAGTGCTTCAGGAACATTACTAAATATCTACGCCTAACTACGTTTAGTTTTATCATTGTGACTTGGGAGTATAGTCTGAAGCTTCGCTCAACTCTTTGGGGAAAATAGCGTGATACTATGAATATTGTACTCGTGTGACCCGTGAGGTGCGGATGGTTAAGTAAGGTTATACATTTTTTCTGTTGATAAATAAATACTTAGTTGGGTTCGTAATGGCTGCATTTGTTTTATAATGTATAAAAATATATCTCTATTTTTATCAAAAGTTTTTGAAGTAAAATTTTTGAAGTCTTATTATAACAATGTCTTTACAAATAAATTGTTTTATTGTACTTTTTCTTTTATACTTTTCAAGAAAATGTATGCTGCAAATTTTTGAGTTCTTCTTTGGATTTCAACCAACCCGCCCAATAAACTTAACCATTTTTCCTGATTATAGAATCCGGAGAGAAACTGTTTGACAAACAGCAAAATAAAATCATATTTTGGACCCCTAACCGAGCATTTATTTTTATTCCGCTGTGTGGGAATAAATATAAGTAACAATAATAAGCCTATCGATTCATTATGAACATTTAAGATTAAATATCGACATTAATTTTGATATAGTTGAGTCAATCCCTAGCGTACATGTAAAATATTTTGTATAAAAATGTATTTACCAAATTCGTGCAAATTATCAACAACGTGACTTTCTTCGCAAAATATCAAAAATAACAAAATAATTTAAAACTTCTATATTTTCAACAGTATTATAACATAAATTTTAACCAAAAATAGACGCGTCTTATTGTTGACGACGTCTTGAGTAATGTCACCTGTAAAATATGCAATTATAAGGATTATTTCCATTATTAACACCACCGTCACTCACGGAACATTTTGGAAAACTATGAATTACAATAGTTAACACTATAATAATCTAAAAAAAAGTACAAAATATCTTAGAGGATCTGGAGCTTATTTCTTGCGTGCGGCCTTGTGCTGACCCGTTATTCAAAATCGGTTACAAAGTCATGAGATTTACTATCTTTTTCTATTTTGCTATATTGCCATAAGGAAGAATCTTCTCACTTGCACACTATGTCTGTCTATTACTATCCTAAGTCTATAGTAACACCATACAAAATGTTTGTGCCAATTTGAAGCGCCGTCATTGAGCGTACCGGGAACTGAAATTGACATAATATGCCAAATTATTAATATATAATATTTATATAAAAATGTATCTCTGTATTTTTTAAGCTTTTATGGGATAAATGAAAGTATTTTGTGTACTATGATTATGTTTCATTTTAGTTACAAAGTAAGTATTATTTTTATTAATAAAAATTTTACGTAAATAACGTAAACGTAAAACTCCTTACCAAAAGGTAAGTGGGATATCATTCCACAAGTAAGTGAATTTACAACTAATATTTTTGTTTTAAATTAAACCTATTTGATAATATAGGGGCCTAAAAATTGATTGCTAACTTTAGTATCGTAATTACCAACATATTTGGCTTTATATTAATAAATTTTGATGAATAATAAAATTCAATAGGGTTGTCGAGTCCCTTGTCTATAACACTTATCGATGTTCTTTTCTATCCATATAATTCACCGACAAACAGATTATTATCAAATATAATTTTTTTTATTAACATGTTTCCACCTGACCCTAAACTAAAACTATAGTTAAAAAACATAAATAAAAATTGTGAATTAGCGTCCGAATCAAAATTATTATCTTTGTTCAAAACGCTTCACAGACGACTGTTTTATTAGACATAAGACATGCACTACTTTGAAAAAGAACAGTATACCCACAATTGTTTCTACCAGTAAGATCATGAAATAAAATAAAATTAAATGAATTATTTTTATTCAATATCTATAAATTATTGCTTAACACTCGACTACCACCAGAGATTTTTCCGAACAGATACGACTTAGGGACCTTCAAGAGCCTGCTCCTTTTTAAAAGGCCGGCAACGCATCTGCAATTCCCCTGGTGTTGCAGTTGTACATGGGCGGCGGTAATCACTTACCATCAGGTGAGCCGTGTGCTCGTTTCCCCCCTCTCCTATAAAAATCTTGCTAGCTAATACCCGGCGCATGGCTGCCGCAGAAGAAATAATTGTGGAAATATTGTTTTGAATTTGGAAGAGTTATTTTGTTTAATTAGGAATGATAATAGTGTATTTTACACAATGTAAAATTAAATCAAAAATATATATTTATGATAGGTTTTGTAAAAAGTAGGTACACGAGAAACATTGATTTATGTTATTAATTAAATTGCATCATAAATTTCATATTTCAATTTAAGAATTTGTTTGTTCATCTGTGCCTCAAATCTGCAAAACGCTGTCCACCATATTAGAACATGTCGTGACGTCACAACACAATATTGATTTAGATGATAACTCATTATCAAACATTAAAAAGTATATTTCTTTGCATTATCGAGAAAGTCGAGAACAGTGACATCACGAGTCGAACAGCATGGCGGCTAGCGGCTACACGCGTAAATTTAAAACACTAGATTCAAAGATTCGGTTTTAAAAAAAATTATATAAAAATTATAATGATTCATTATCACTCTAGGATTCATTTAAAATATTTTTTTAAAATGGTTGTAATACCCTATTCAATCATGAAGATGAAACTCTTTCAAACTTTCAAATAAATTGTCAGTACGACATGCGCGCCATGTAGTGTAAGTAAATTGTACTGTGTCCATTACCTTCGCGCAAGTGCAAGCAATAAGTTAACAAAGTTTCACCGCAATCGGATGTTCGGATACGGTATTGCTGCGCATAAAATCCGCACAAACAAACATTGCTTTTTATATATTACAGAGTGCATTCTGTCTATTGACAGACCTCTAGATAGCTAAAATAGGCGTCATTTTAGCAGCTCATTTGATTTATATAATACTAGAACTGAATAAACGGTTGAAAATAAACTATTTCCGAAATTATGTTTTTATTTTTATTTTGGTGAAGTTACATACTCCGATGAATATTTTCCAATTCGAATTAAATATTTAAGCCTCGCGAATGAACCAACAACGTCCACAATGTTGAAACCCGGAATAAAATCCGTTTTATATTACGAATATAAACGCGGATAGACCAACGCTGCGTTGATCTTGGTTTTATATGAGATATAATGTTTGCACCTAAGGCCTAGGTATTAATTGATACATTTATTTATTATATGGTATTATATTACTCGTAATATGATACATAATTTTTTTATCGATATGCTTTGTCATACTGTCTTACCTCTATTATTAGTTCTGTGGATGTTCAATTCTCAAAATCAAATTGTCTCATTACGTCACCGTGTATAGCCAGTCCATATATAGAGGTCAGTGTAATACAGTATCTCACAATTGAACATTTTGCTGAGGAAGTATATTGGATATGCATTGTCGTACTGTCTTACCTCTATTATTAGTTCTGTGGATGTTCAATTCTGCTGTTAGCATCAAAATGATGAAAATCAAATTGTCTCATTACGTCACCGTGTATAGCCAGTCCATATATAGAGGTCAGTGTAATACAGTATCTCACCATTGAACATTTTGCTGAGGAAGTATATTGTCACAAGTAGTAAAGTTATTATCATCATCAATACAGCTTATCCAGTCCACACATGAACATACAGTTCCCACATAGATTGCTTCATAGGGAGTATTTTGTCAAAGTTTAAGTTACAAAAATTTAAGGAAATTGATATATTGACTTTGGCCTCTCAATACATTTATGAAAATGTAATGTACGTACACAAAAATAAAAGTATATGGTTTTACAAAATTAAGTGATATTCATTCTGTAAATACTAGGAACAGACACAAGTTAGTAGTGCCCACAGAAATCGTAATAATGAGACAATATTATTATTATTTATGTGGTAGTACCAGTTACTCGACTCCACTGAGTCAGTAATTTATTCTTGGGGCGAATACGCTTTTACAACAAAATCCTAGAAAATATACAATTTTTATATTTAAAAAAAAACACGTTTTTTTGGTATTTGTTTTGTATTTTCCACGTGCTCGGCGGTGAAGGAAAACATCGTGAGGAAACCTGCATGTCTGAGGAATAAGAATAAAATATTTCAAAGACATGTGAAGTTCGCCAACACGCATTGGGGCAGCGCCGCGGACACTTCCCTGCCCTAAAACCCTCTCAGAAATGAGGGGAGGCCTGTGCCAAGCAGTGGGACGTATATAGGCTGTAACTTTACTTTACTTTATACAAATTTTGACCTGCACAAAATTCAAAAACTTTATTAAATTAAGTTTGTATAAAAAGGGTTATTATAATATTAAGGAATTTATGGATGATAATAACTCCTGGGAGGGGGTTATTATCATCTATAAATTAGATAGCTACCAAGCTATTTCTAATTTGTTTTGTGTTGTTAATTATAACACACATGACTGTAAGCTGTTATTTAAAAAAATAGTCCTGCTGGGTTTCTTGCTGGTTCTTCCCAGGACAGAGGTTTTTATTCCGAACCAATGGTAAATTAAAAAAAGGGGACTTTCAATAAGTATTATTTATAATCTTTATTGTATAAAAAAGTTTCTGTTTCTGTTTCTGTTCTGTAGACACGCTTAAGACGTGTTGGCAACCGCCGTTTTTTTATTATTTTCGGTTGTTATAACAAAGATGCTGCTGCCCATTTCCTTTTTCTGTTTCCCTCTATCGCCTCTTACGACACTCACGGGATGATATCCACACACACACACGTACCTTCCTAAATACCACAACGTAGCTTCCTAAATACTCGGTATAAAATTACGAGAATATTCGCTGTAATTTGATAAAAGAACATTGTAATGTAATGAAAAATAATGTATGTCATATATGTCTACTATGACAATGGTTTTCTTATAACTTAATTTGATGATTATCATGCCCTTGTAACGCTTTTGTTGGCCTAAGGTTATTGTTGAACGTATAATTATATACAAATGTACACTGAATGTACCCTGAAGACCAAATCAATATCGAATGTGAAACAGTTGAATAAGGGTGATATAATTCGTAAATGTAACTATAGCCAATTATTAAGCCAGTTATAAACGTTTGCGCTCCCTGTGGTAACGGTGTCTTTATTGTGCTACGCTGGTGCTGTTAACCCATACAGCTCTTGCGGCTTCATCTGTTAAATTGTGGATCTTATTCTATTTTTGCAAGCATTTGTCTACAAAAATACAATCGTGCGTTGTAATCTCTCGGTTGTATAGCATGGACGCGTCTAATGTGTTAGGGATGATTTTTTTTTAGTACACAGTCCAAGGTTGTCTTCGCGATTCCAGTATGCTATTACTTTAGTAGAAGTGAACGGATCTTGCTCAATTTCATTAAGCACAATGTCTTGTGTATTGATATTAGCTAATAATTGGCGGTGTAAGCGAATCTACTACCCCATATCATCCCGTGGGTGTTGAAAGAGGAGACAGATGAAAACTTATGCAGGAGATAAGTACCAGCATCTCCCTGTTAACACCTCAACAATAATAATAAAAAAAATGTAGTTGAAAATCTGTTCAAGTTCGATAACTATAGCAAATACCTCGCCTATGAGGCCATCTATGCGAAAGCCTTAATTGAGAGACTTTACACAACAACTTCGAGCGTAGTGTTTTTTTTTAAAGGATAGGGTGACAAACTAGCACACAGTCCACCTGATGGTAAGTGGTTACTGCGGCCCATGGACATCTACATCTATACTCGATTACAAATCAAAATGCAGATGCGTTGTCACCCGTGAGGACTAAGATGGAAGCCTCGTTTCCAGTAAAAAGTCTCCGGTTCTCTACACTCGCCATACGAAACACAGCAGCATTAAGCTACTATTTTACGCTGGTATTCTGTGAGAGCGTGGTCTTTCCCCGCTCGAGCCGACCCATTCCTGCTACAACTATACTACTCACATAACTACAGCATAGCTCTACCACATATAAAATTACTTTACTTAATTAGTTTTCAATAATTATCGGCATAGGTGTAACATGGACGTTACACGTGACTTTTTTTTCTTCTTAAAAACGTTACATCCACACTAGAATTTTCTCCTGTACCGTTTACAGTTTACATAAGATAAATTTCACAAGGGCAAACATCCAGACCCGGACCAATTATTGGTAGGCCATACAAATAATTGTTCCGTGCGGCATTCGAACACGCGGCCTTCAACGTTGCAACTCATTGCTAAGGCACTCCACCAGTAGTTGTTGGAATCACTACGCTCTGATATTCGGTAGCGGAATTTTGAAAGGCCGTAATGAATGGTTGAAATATCTCTATTTATCTTTAGGACTCTTGGTTTATGCTAATCTATGTGGGCAAGGCTTTTCACCAGGACGTAGCGGCAGCTTTGATGATAGTTATGTAGTACTAGAGATATTAAAATTCTATTTATTACTCATTTGCTTTATAAGCTATTCCTTTATACTTACAGCATAGGATGAAAGAATCATCATGATCATCATCATTACAGCGCTTTACAAGTTTATTTTCTTTCACAATTTTTTATTCACCGTTGACCAGACATTTTACAAGACTTTTTTCGCTCGTTAATTACACAAAAACGAAACGAGACGTCTTTGTCCATCGGACACGGAACTATTATTATAGACCATACAAAAACAATCCGATTGGGAAGTAACCCACAGTCCCCAACATCGCATCAAATCCGTTACTGCACTACGAGCTATGTAAATATACCTACGCTGCAAAAAATGTAGACCATCGTTCGCAAGGATTTACCTGTATCTGACATAACACAATAAGACGGAAATAAACCCGGATACAGTGTGTTTGAGATGCGGAGATTATTTTTACAAACTTTAGTTCCGGCTGAGTAGCCCACGGCTTAGTATCATACGTTAGGAATATTACTAAAATCAAAGTTACATTGCAAAAGAACTAGGCACGTTACCGTTATTAGCAAGTACTTAGTTGCTTGCATTTTTTGTTAACATCAGTAAATTTAAATAATGTAACAAATACGGAAGGTATTTGTTATGAAATATATGAAATCATAAAGTGCAGGAAGGTGATTAAATCAGGACGAGTCAGCTGTTGCGGGGAGATATGACGCGTGGCAATTGCGGGGCAGTGCGAAGCCCTACGGCGTAGGCGTAGGGCTTCGCGTGACGTCAGTCGCATCTGCCCGACAGATGGCGCCCGTGCCGAGATAATATCACACGCCACGCACACCAGAAACTACAAGTATCAAGGGAAATTCAAAACAATGAATGCGTCCTGCCTATGGCTACTGGCTATATAATATTTACAGGTTTTTCTTAATGTATGCAATTTACGAGTACAAGTAATGTTTGCTTTTACAATTTCACTTAGATCATAGCTGAAGAAATGTTAAGTATATGTTTTCCTATTATTTGGAAAACATAATTTTATACGAAAATGGTGAATAAATATTTTCATTATTTTTTATTAGAGATTTGTAGAAAACATTAATATTTAGAAATTTATATTTAAAATTTATATGATTAGATAATATAAATATAAAACGAAAAAAAAATATTGGGTCAGGTGAGTGTATGCAATGATTGTTTCAAAATTACTCATAAATAAAAGGAAAGACTAAAATTTATTTTATTTAAATGTTTACAGTTTCTTGGTTAATATTGATTTGTGTTTATAAAATATTTCCACTCATTAACAAATAGCGTCACTATTATACGTATTGAGCAACATTGAGCAACTTGAATGCACATTGGCGTCGCGGTGTCTATTCCCCATTGTTTTTATTACGGACTAAGTGGCAATTACCGTCGCATCATCGCAATAAGGGATTTGTTTTATTATTACTCAACGCCATATGTTAGTCCAACTAACCAGCATTTTTAAACGAGTTCAAAAAACTAAAATTCACCGCGTATTTTTAGAGTAGATATATTCCGATTCCGAGATTTCCCAGAAACGACCGAACTGATTGAATAATTCTCTTTTTTTTACTGAATAGGTTAATACTTCAGACGAGGCCCCACATACATTTAAAGAAATAATTATATTTCTAAGGGTGGAAAAAAGGGAATAAAGATTTTCATACACCTAATTATATGCATTCAAAACAGCTTCTGATGCCGGGGCCTTACTCGTAATTCTTCTATAAACTATGTTTCGGCATCGACTTCCGAAGCTATTACTTGGAATTTATTTTAGTATTGAACTCTACTGTATTTTGTATTAAAATGTTTTATTATTTTACAAAGTAATCTACTTCACGTTCAATTAACTGTAAAGTACTCTATTAATATATCCACGATTTCTGTTGTAAGTATTTATTGTCTTTGTTCACATGTAATAAAGGCATAAACAATTTATTTTGGCTTGTTTTTACATTCGTGAACGCTGACACGCTGAATATATTGAATGCTAATTGATTGTCCCTCTGTTGTTTTTACTTACGGGCCCTCCGTCATTTTATAATATTGTTATAGTATCAAAGTAACAAACATAGCCCAACAGATTAGTAAGCTGAAGTGGCAATGGACCAGCCATATAGCTCGAAGCACCGACAACCGATGGGGAAGCAAGGTTCTCGAATGGCAGCCTTGCACCAGTAGGTGAAGTGTGGGGCGGTCCCCCACTAGATGGAATGGAGTGACGACCTAGTAAGACATACACGAAGTAGAAGGATAAAGGTAGTACCAGGACAGGACCGTGCTTTGTGGCATTCTTTGGGGGAGGCCTATGTTCAGCAGTGGACTTGTGAAGGGCTTCACAACGATAAAGTGTTGAAAGGTAGTTGAGTTGTGATAGAAGTAACTGTAACTTATCCAGCTGGTGGTAGGACAATGGTTATAATTATTAACCTATTTTTTTAATATAAAATGTATCAAACTTTTATACGGAAATAACCTATAGGAGAACAAAGGTTCAATTTACTAGAGTGCTCAAATCTCATTATAAAGCTTTAATTTTATTCATGCACGAACGACCAGGAAAATATACTAATTGATAATACATTTTGAAAAGAATATTTATTTTCGATTAGGCCAAGCATGATCAGATCATTTCAACGTTATTATTACTGCGCTGCTACCGAAGAATTTTATATAAGTACAGTATGTTATGAGACTACCACAATAACGTACAATACACAATATTGTTATGTAATACAGCAAGGCAGCATAGGGTCCCGAGTTCGAATACGGGAACGGATAAAAATCAGATACTGGGTTTTTCTGTCCAGAAATTTTTGGTAGCAGCCCAACGCCAGTAAGTTGGCGGTGTTTCACCTATGGGCCTGGGCAAGCACGTAACGTGTCTATCGGACTACGAGAGTGAGGAAATAGAGAGTGCACCTGTGCATGCGCTTGCGCACACAAATGTAGTCGTTGTGATTGGCCGCCATGACCGAAATCCAGTCTGGTTGACATTATGTAATACAATAACACATATTCATATTATGAATAAAAAAGTATAAAAGTAAAGTTACTGCTTATAATACGTCCCACTGCTGGGCACAGGCCTCCCCTCATTTCTGAGGGGGTTTTAGGGCAAGGAAGTGTCCGCCCCGCTGCCCCAATGCGCGTTGGCGAACTTGACATGTCCTCGAAATATTTTTTTCTTATTCCTCAGACATGCAGGTTTCCTCACGATGTTTTCCTTCACTGCCGTGCAAGTGGTAAATTAGCACTTAAAATTGCAATTAACAATTTCATTGGTGCCGGCGGGAATCGAACCCGGGTTACTCGAGTTCTGTTATATTTACAGCGAGCGTTAACCATCTGAGCTACCACGGCACGGCTTATGAATAAAATATTGATTAAATTAGTAAGTTCATAGGTGGAATTACAGTTTTATACAAGCATAAAAGTGTTTTAATTAAAATTATATATATGAATAATTAAAATATCCGCGTATATTGTCGATATACCGTAGTTACTTTTTTCGTTTTATTTTATCTTCACAGATATGTTTACATTATAGGTACGACAATCTAAATCTTAACATGATTGTAGAAATCCAGGAGTAAAAAAATCAATTTTTTTTTCATTAGAGGTTTTCTTCTCTTTATAAATTTATAATAAATGGAAATTAATTGACGCAAGATTTGATAAATACAGTTGATGACAGAAATTTGCTTTGATAGTCTTTTTACTCTGATCGATCCATTATGCAGAAATTGTTAAAGCAATTAAAAAATCTAAGTTTTTTTTTGGCGACTTTATCAATCTCAGGGATCCATAATAATTAAGACTGGCACTGGTCTACTACAAAGTAAAAAGCGCCTTTATTTACTCAATTTGTGTTTAAGAGTTTAAGACATGGTTTAGAATACTTCGAATTATCAAACTGCTGTTTATCACATGTGGTCTAGTTCAGGATCCCCCGATTTGTGTTACGATTCAGCAAATTACGAAGTACCAAGACGCGACTCTCTTTCCGAGCTTTATTTATTTTGCGAATTTTATAGTTTTAAATTACTGTTGTTGTTGTTTAGTTATTGATAAATCAACTACCACGATAGCTTCAAATTCATCATTGCGAATTTTAGTCGTCCTCGAGGATTGTAGTTGAGATCGAAATTTTCAGTACCTCTCTCAGACCACTAAAGAAGTAAAGACAGAGTCGTAAACGATAAGATATTTTGAATAGAAATGTTTTTTACAGACCTTTATAACACAGAACAGCAACAACTTACGTTACGAACTCCTACAAACTCGTATTGGCAGATAGTCTTCGTATTGCATGCTTCACTTCTAAAAGAGGACTGCTCCACCTATACTTCTTTATCGGCGTAAATACGGAAGTGATCAAAACAAAAATTCTACTCTACATTTAAACAAATCTAATTTTTACGGATTTTATCGCGTATATTAAGTTATTTTTATATTCCCGACGTTTCAAGCACTTTACAGCACCCATGGTCAAGACTGAGGTGTTTGACGTCCAGATGTCATAGTTAACCGCGGTTACAATAGATTATAATTATTAATTTTTGTTCCGATCCACGCAGTATGAGCTTATAGTATCTTAAGTTCTTGCAGTTGTATGCTTAGCTAGGGATTTAATTTTATTAATTTTAGGATCCCAAGCAGATGGTAGCACGCAGCCATCTTCTCTATTGAAATTAGGATGTTTTTTGATTTCAATAGCCTCGCGAATCATCCTTCGAAGGAATCGGTGGTCTTTAGCGTTGATTTGTGGTCTGTCAAACCTGTTGTAGTGACGGGGTCGATCCTGTTCGTATTCACAGACTGCAAACTTCCCGAACCGTCGATACTTTACGTCAGCTATATGTTCTTTAACGCGGGTTTTTATTGATCGTTTAGTTCGACCTAACACAGATAATTCAAAATCAAGCTTTTACACTCCTGAATACTGCCGATCTTGCTCAACTATTTCAAAAATAGCATCATCTATATCCTTATGAAGGGGACCGGAGCGAACTGCATTTTTGACATCAAAATTCCCAAATTGAAAACGCTTGAACCAACTTTGTGCTACTCTTATTGACACTGCATTAGGTCCACGAAAATCAAAATTGTTTTTCGCGGCTTGAGTCGCATTTTTCCCTTTTTTGTAATAAAACTTCAGAATGTATCAAATTTCTTCGTTAGATATATTCAATTTGGTGGACAGAAAAACAATTGAAAAATGGCGGGAAAGTGTTTTTTGCTTTTTCTTTTTCTTAATATCCTATTTATATATTGATATTAGAACCAGCTAGACATAAACAGTACAACTAAAGATTTTTTTTTCAATTTTATACAAACAAAATACGAAGAAACATTTTCCCCGACCTATTATATTGTATTCTATTATTTTGACCACTCCCGGCGCTGACTTAGATATTTTTCTTTCTGTTCGTACGAGATGTTGCACCGATGTTTAACTAGAGAATGTTTCTGGACTTTCCTTTAGTCTCCTCAAGCACACCCAAGGTACGAAATGGGTATTCTTTCGAATTAACTACACTGCACAGTTATGTACTTTAATACTCGTAGAGAAATCATATCGTAGACACTCAGTTCTATATTTTTGATTTAAGATAATGAAAATGTATTATTAAACGTCATTAGCTATTTTCGTGCGTCGTGGCGGTAGTGAAAATTCCTTGGTTACCCTTTTTTGCTTAGGTGTTCTTTGACAGTTCCTAATTCTGTTTTATCCTGGTTTCAAGGGTATGAAAATTTATTTTATTCCAGGCTGTGAGGCATTTTAATCTTACTTCTTAGAGGTGACACCAATGGGTGTGCAGAAAAGGGTAACCGTTTTGCCAAGGCCTGATTTTTTATTTATACAACTTATTCATATAATTAAACCTCAACTACCTTTGCGCGGATATTCTTAATAACGTACATTCTTAATTCAATTATAACATTTATAACATGTATGGGAAACAGGTCCGTGCGCTTTTACCAATTAGTTTTCATATTCTGTTTGGCGGTAAGCTCTTTTTTCGCTCGAATACTATTACTATTAAAAGCTTTTTGTTTTTATTTCTATCACACTAACTTACTGACTGTAGCTAAAAGTAAAGTTGTATACAACATTGTTATTTTGGTTATGTACATATACGTGCTTATAAAAGGGATGTAATTACAATGAACGATTTATTGTTATATAATGGACAAAATGCCACGTTCACACAAACATTCACATGAAAGTGTAATACATTTTTATATTAAGACTAAGCAAAGGAAAAATTAAGTAACGGGGCCCGCGTGAAAACAATGAACTTTCACACGAGAGGCAACCAGGTTGATTCATGGCAGTTCGTTGTGGAATCAAAGCAGAGAAGTCAGTCTGTGGTGAAGTCGTAATTGAATTTGGTAAACAATACGTTTCCCGCGGCGAGTCTCGTACACATTCGCAACACGAACTCTTACCCACGCACCTGTTCACAGTTTTATTTACGACGCGTTCTTTTATAAAGACAATTACGTTTTCTATTTTTTATTGTGTCACTTTCCTTAACATAGCACATGAATTATGTTAATACTTGCCTTATTAATTTTTAAAAAGGTTAAGTTTCGTAGGAAGCAGTTTAATATGAAAAAAATTATCTAATTTATACAATTTTCGATTTATTATTGCTTATTATTTATAATTTTCATCAATCATGATTCAAGACATTTCGTTAGTATCTTTACTCTATCCTCAAAAAGTAATGTAATACTTAATCCTCCTATATTATTTCACTAAAGTAGTCTACTGTTATCGTTATATTTTAAAAAAATAGAGCAGTGGCTCTTAAAACTCTGCCAACTGTATATCAATATTTCTCAAACTTGACCAGGTTTTGGGCTTAAAAATAAGGTGTGAGGGTTCTACTCATAATTATTATCAAAAAATCTCCTTGTCATTTTACTACGTTTATGTGGCATTGTTTATTTTCTATTAGCAAATGATAGCCCCTAAAAATGATAACATTTTCCCGTAGCTTTTTAGTCGCGAGAAAAAACAATAGAACAATCTCTCACATGTATCGCTTTCACCCAACGGCAGATCAATGTAAGCCCCGCGTGATAATTGAATTGCGAGGGTCAGAGCGACCCAGGGGCTAGTATTAGTGATACATTTGATTCATTTGCGGCTTCCCTAACCAAAAGTATTGTCTTGTATTTAAGTATAATTTAAGAGTCGTGATATCAATACAAAAGTTAATATGATATATACGATAATATGCTATACTAGGAAATGCATTCTAATCAATTTTATTTAATACAACGATTTGAGCATTCTTACTTGGATATTGAAATGCCTACATAAATTTTAATTTCACTAACTGTTAAATATTGGGTCCATAAATATGAAATTAGCGTTTTGTCGTACTGACCACTTTAATCTGAAACATAGATTACTGTGTATATACTAGATCTGAAATGTCTCCTCTTTGGTTAAGAATTCCAAATTCAAATTTATAAATTCATTTAGCTGGTACACTTGAGTTTTGTTAACAGTCATTCATTTGTTTTTTCCTCATTATTTTTTTCTTTGGCGTCGCTTATTAACGCACAATGAAAAACATAAAATATCGGTATATTTACGAGTACGAGTTCTACCGTGGCACCAGTGCTGCAGAAACAGCGAATCAAAGGATTAATGATGTGTACGGCACTGGTGTCGCAATAGAAAGCACGGTACGTTTTTGGTTTCAACGTTTTCGTTCTGGAAATTTCGACCTTCAGAACCAACATCGTGGACGGCCGGAGACCAAAGTGGAAAATGAAGAATTAAAGATTACTTTGGAAACGGATCCATCACAAAGCATTTCAGAGATAGCTGCAGGCTTCGGGGTAAGTGATAAAACTGTACTAATCCACTTGAACCAAATCAAGAAAGTAAAAAACTTGAACTATGGGTACCTCATGAATTGACTGAATCTAACTCACAAACACGGGTCGGCTGCTTTGTTACTTTGCTCAACCGACACAAAAATAAAGAGATTTAAAATCGAATCAAAAAGTAAAAGTGAATACTGTACGATAATCGGAAGCGCTCGTCGCAATGGCTGAACCCTGGAGACCCAACCAAACCCTGCCCTAAAGGAAAATTTACTCAGAAAAAGTTACTTGTGAGTGTTTGATGAACTAGCGCCAGTCTCGTTCACTACAGCTTTCTAAAATCTGGCCAAAAGATTACTGCGGATATCTATTGTCAGCAACTGCAAACCATGAAGGAAGAACTAGCTGCTAAACAACCGAGATTGGTCAATTGCTCTAGGCCACTGCTGCTTCACGACAACGCAAGACCACACACTGCACAACAAACAACCACTAAGTTAGATGAGCCACAATTGGAATTTCTACGTCCATCCACCGCACTCCCTGGACCTTGCTTCAACGGACTACCAATTTTTCCGGAATTTGGACAACTTCTTACAAAGAAAAAATTCAACTCCGATGCGGCAGTCCAAACCATCTTCAAAGAGTTGGTTGATTCTCGCCCCCATGGTTTTTATAGCAAAGGGGTCAATGAACTACCTATGAGATGGCAAAAGTGCATAGATAACAACGATGCATACTTTGACTACTCAAATATATTTTTATTACAAAAAAAAATTACTTTATATTGCAAACGTTATATACAAAACGCCAATTTCATATGCAAGGATGTATTATAAAACAAGTACAATTAAGTGTATACATTACAATCCCTTTTGTTTACTTTAAATTACTCCGTATTTATATAATATCGTTTCTTATTAAGCATTAGGTACATAAATAATTTGTCATGTCTAGATATATGAACCCATAAATATTAAAAAAACAATGTGACTTCTCCCAGCGGGCTGAAGTTCGTATTTTGCTCCTCTCCGCGAGGGGTCATTACTAAACTCCATTACACTTTTTGTGCCAAGTGTTTTGGTGGTATAACAAGGGTGAAAACGACCCTACAAAACGAATGACACGCTCTCAACAGCCTCTGTTTTTATCACTGGTGAGAAAGGAAAACATTTAGTTGGGCTTTTATTGTCAATTTTGTAAATAGTTTATAGGTACGAAAACATCAGACTGTTTATATTGCAAGAGACGACTTATAAAGTATTGACTTTCTATTAGCAAATAATTATTAAATAATATAAAACAAATAGCGTTTATTCATGTTTTTCTGTGTATTCGCTTTAAACTAATATTACTCTAATACATTTTGAAACAATTTTCACCATAATCGAATGAATTTCTTGAGGAATATCATAAATAATATAAGTATGCTATTCAAACTAGGTAAGACACATCATTTTAGTTAATTGTTAATTTTATTTAAATACACTAGAAATATTGGCGTTTTGTGATAAAGTCTTAAAAAGACAACATTACACTTGTGGGTAACTTTGAAAACCCTAAAAGACATTTCTGTATTCAATGTTATATAATATATAGTGGTGATTTTTTTACCGTCCGGAAAAAAATTGGGTGTAACAGGATAACGGAAAAGAAGCCTATAGCACTGATATTTTACATATTATTTTTATTTTACATTAACATAGTACAGTTTAAAATAGGACTTTACTGGGTCGTAGTTTTACACAAAAAAGTTCCTTACATTTTATCTTCTATTACTTAGTTTTGTTGCAAAATCAATTTTCAACATTTTAACCTTCACACCAACCATTTTACCAAACGCCAAGCAAACAGCAAAATTTACAGCAATATTTGAAATTTTAAACTTTGAGTGGATAAGGTGAGAAGATTTATGTGAAATTAATAACTTACAACTTTATACGTGGTAGATTCACGCCGCAGCTATATTATGGTTGTAGCAAGAGTGGATCGGCTTGAACAGCGAAGGACCACGCTCCCAGAATATCAGCATAAAACGGTAGCTTAACGCTGCTGTGTTATGTATGGTGAGTGTAGAGAACTGGAGACCCTTTTTACTGAGGATAAATATAGATTCTATGAGCCACAGCATCTTACCATCAGGTACACGCGTGCATATTTGTCTCCTTTATTCAATAAAAAGAATATATTTTAACCATTTTCTTACAAAGCGCATAGATTTCGAGAGATTAAGAAAAACTGAGCTTAAAGTGGCTTTTTGGTCATTAACTAATTGCGTAAAGATCGTCATTATAGATCTGCAAATATTCTACGCGGGTAAAATCTAGTACTAAAGTAAATAGTCTTTCATCTCAATATACCTACCGTCAATTCATGATTTATTAAACTTATCCCTTTTAGAGCCCTACACTATAATATTAACAGAATTAGAATTGCGTGCGTTAAATATGTATATTAGCGACTAAGTTTAATTACAAAAGGTTAATTACAAAAGACTAAGGCAATGAATCAAAAGAATATTTTCTTTCGAAAAAAATTTAATCGTTAAAACGTCCTTACATCAAAAAATTGGTGGTAAGTAAAATAGACGCCACACGGTCTGAAGTTAGGAAATCGTGGATTGTTATAAACTGATTGGTAGGTATATTAAAATAATTCTTTTCTTTTTTAATTTTATTCAATATGGTTAATTTTATTTACGTAATAAATTTGTTAATGTTTTATGTTGTTTATTTGAAGAGTTAAAATTTATATTACCATCTTTAAAGCACCGCACAAAGAGGAGACCAAGATAATGAAAAACACTGTATTATTTAAAAAAAAATACCAGTAATAGTAGTTTTTTTTTATTGCCGGAGTACCTTATACTGAGACTAGAAATATAAAAATATTACTCTTTAATATTTGCTAATAAAGCTGCGCAGTCGGGCTATTTGAGTGAATGATCACATGGCTTAGTGCGTTTGAATACGCATGGAGAATCGCCATCAATCTCGAAGGGGTAGCATGGGTACATTATACCAATAGAGCTAGCGAAGTCGGATAATGCGATGGGCATATGGCATCATACGCGACAGTACGGATTGCACGACACTGGATCGTTACGCTTCGATGCCTCCAAATACTCCCGGGTCCACGTGACCCGCACCGACCTCTACAGTGCGGCTCCAAATTTTGATTTTATCAAATCAAGTGGACACCTTTTAGAGTCCATTTCTATACGTTTAAACAATCTCCATTTGAAATCAGTGACAAATGTGCCCTAAATTTTGTAGAGCATGTTTTGTGCACTTTTATTAGTATACAAGTGACCAGCATTCTCGAAATGTGTACTATAAAAATCTTTATTTATTATTCAGTCTTACTGTAGTTTTCGGTCATTAGTCTATTTTTATGTGGAAAATTATGTAAGAATTATTCCATCATTTACAAATATGTACTTTCATTTATTTTCTTTTTCGATACCAATTTGGTTGTTTGGCATCTAAAGCTACGAAAATAAAATTTAGCCGAAAAACCTTTATACGTTTTTAAAACTGTGCATTAAAAATATCATCATCATCATCATCACTACAGCCCTTCACCAGACCACTGCTGAACATATGTCTATAAAACATGCGACTCTATAATATATAAAATATGCAGGAAAACCTTGCCGCTTAAAAACCTTGCCGCTTAAAAACCTGTAAGGAAATAGAATTACACATACATATTTTTTTAAAACACTATGACAAATAGAAACAAAACAAAAAAAGACGAGTTGCACTCCGAGAGTGCCGGCAGAAGTGAAAACTTGAATATTAACGTTGTGCATTTTTGATATTTTGTAATGGTTAGGGAATAATTTTGCACGAATTACTTTAATTATCAGTATAAAAGTACTATCATTTATGTGGTAGAATACAATATTTATTTATTGCGCTATCGTACACAAACATGACAATTTATATTACATTAAATAGTTTATCTCTCAGAAAAATTAACTTCCATCCATAATTTCGACGACGTCTTACGAATTTTCGATCAAGTCACGTGTCCTGACGCAAGTTTAACATTTTTTACCCATTACAAAAAAAAGTGTACAACGCCGCTAAAGAAGTTTTCACTTCAAAATATAACAATTAAGTAAGTTTTTTCTATCTTGTAAAGAACTCTTTTTCGCATTTGTGATTTTTTATGCCGGCCGAATTGACAATAAAAATGAAAATTCATAACACAAGTCATACTTTAACGTAATCAAAATTTAAATAAATTTATTGTCAGAACCTAGATTGCGTCATTGAAGTTGCATGTCTGTAAGGGGACTTGCACAGACGATGTCACAGGGAGTGCTAAGTGTTTCGAGGCCACATGTCGCTTTCGTCGCGCTAATCTCCAGGATTTGCCATCCGATGTCCCCCGTTATTCCCCGTCTCGCTCCCCATCACACTCCACAATACATCCATCTCATGTGCCTCATTGAATATTATTGCTCTATGGGGATTTTGAAAATATGGAGCCGTTTAGCGAAAGCCGTACATTGTATCCATGCTGTGGAATTATTCATACGCGGACCAGTGCATTTATCACTTAATGGTATTAGCTATTAGGCCGTTTAATCGCTCGATTTGCAACTTTATAGGCTGAGATTAACTTCACAATAAATAGAAATTTCCCTTTCGATTCTATCAATTATTCTAATAATTTATAGTGCCAAAAAAGTTAATTTTGGCTGTATTATTGATTGATTAAATGATGGTGATATCATTTGTTTATTATTTAAACAATGTAATGAAAATCTTTTAAATGAAAAAGATTTACCTATGAACATAGTAAGGGTTACGATGATAATGATAATAGTAATAACAAAAAAAATTAAAACGAAAAGACTTTAAATATAAAGTGCACACTTAAATCCTGTGTTGTAATATATATAATATACTAAGAGTGACAAACGAGCACACAATACACCTGATGGTAAGTGAATATTGTGGCCCATAGACCATAGACATCAAAAATGCCGATTCAACGTGGTCACCGCAGAAGACTAAGATGAAAATACGTCGTTTTCAGTTAAAATGCCCTCCGGTTGTCTACACTCGCCATACTAAACGTAGCAGCATTAAGCTCCTATTTTACGCTGGTAATTTGTTAGAGCGTGTTCCTATCCCGGTCGAACCGAACCATTCGTGCTGCAACCACAATATACAGCGTGTCTCTATCACGTGTAAAACAATGAGATATATCCACAATTAGACAAAGCGAAGATAAATAATTCCAAAGTCCAAATATGTATGTAAATTTCGTATCAAAAATTAAAACGTAGTTTTACAAAATCTACCATAACGGAACGTAGCCTTACCTAATTGAAAACCTATTTCTGTTTCTGGTTAGGTTTATTTAGGATTCCAATAATTTGCAGAAATATATACTTCCTACGTCATAATTCTAGGTTAAAGGTATCAACCGTAATTATACTGTAAACATCGACGTATATATTTTTAGTTTTAAGCCGCATAGTGTATTATTATTAAAAGAGTTGATTACGTCAAGAATTAAATTTGAATAACATAACAATATATATGCTTCTTGAACGTAAGGTTCTCAAGTGCTGCTACTTGTATTGCAAGCGCAGTGAAGGCAGCGTCATACCAGACGATATGTCAGCAGTCGACTTGGGCTGTAGTGATGACTACTATATGTTCTTATAGGTTATACATCATATTTTACCATTTAAGATTATTTCATTATTGTTTAACGTCAAAAGTCAACCTCCGCACTACACAGTAAACGTGTAATAATGATTGCACGGGCTGTCAACGCGCAATGTGGCATTCAATACACATGCCAACTTCTAAATAACAAACATGAAGTTATCATCTGATCACTTTATATAAACCTTTCGCACTCCGTAATAAGATTGAAAATACCACGTAAATATTTTTATAGAGCGCAAAAACATTGCTATTGAAATGACTGGGTTTTAGGGACTCCTGCTTGTCATTGCTTCCCTAACCCTAAATACGTTCCTTTCTGTCTAGCCGGATGGGCAGACAGGTTAACTTTTGTTGTTCTATAAAAGCCGTGCATTACAAGTCCGATTGTTGGCACAAATGTCGGGTATTACACAGCATTTTATATTTGCTCATAATTATTTCAAGCTCTAATTCATTACGGCGGCATGACTATTCAGTGAATTATTTGCTTTTCATTAAGTACATTTTCCGCTTTTTATTTTTATGATTTAAGTCTCATATCATTAAAAATCTATGCCACTATTAAAATGCTTTCAATAGCAATACGACTACCGCTCAATTCGGAATTGAAGGTTAGCTAATACAAAAAATAATAAATTTAGCTAGTTACTTAAAATGTATTCAAGGATATAACTAAAACATTAGACTTGAATCTTTATACTAAAAACAAAGAACCTAAATCCTTCATTTAGTACGACAGCTCGTCAAAGTCGATACTAACGTTTTGAACAAACAAAAGAAATGTTGAAATATTTCTTTACCGAAAGGAAAGTCAATAGAGGTTTTGAGGCATTGCCCTCAAGCTGGTTCCGTGCGGGTTTCAGGCGGGGCGGTGGGTCGGGCGGAGGTGGTGTCTAGGGACGGGTGTACTCTTCTTGATTACAGAACGCTCTGCTACCCCGTACTTATCCCCCTTTTAGTTCCCCGTCACACCAGAAACAAGCCCATCCAGTGTACCTATTGCTCATTTTTTTATGATAAGTGGATCTATTTCTAACAAATTATTTAAAAAAAGCTCTTGATCGTGATATAAGTAACCTGAAAATTAAACAATGTAATTATATACAGAACTTTAAAAGATTATGGTATACGAAAACCAGAAGTAAAATTATGTCTGTAGTTGCATATACTGCCGTAGGTTCTTATAATCGTTAATTATTTGCTTAACTTAAGTAATAATTATCTCTACCTATATATTTCTACGGTCAGTTAGTGAATAGAGAGAGAGAGGCACTTTAAGCATTGCTTAAATTGAGGTTTATTTTTATGTACTTAATTAAAAATAAAAAAATTGTTAAAGTTAACTATACGTAAACGACAGCGTGGTAGATTACTACATCGAGCGTCCCAAATATCTAGTAATAAATATCCTAGCAGTGATAACATTACATATAAATTGCTAGTTATCGTATCTGGTTATGTTGTCAATGCTTCAGTATAACTAACATTAAATAATAATGTAGTTTAAGGAAATCTAATTACACTTCAGGTTAATTTAAAATTTTAGGATTTTCGAGTACCTACTTTGCAGTATCCACGGGCATACGCAATGTCTCAAATTTTAAATAGCTTTAATTGTAACTGGTTTGATAACACTAAATTTGAGAGGAATTTAACACAATTCTAACTAATTACTATTTTTATAGAATATGTATATGATAAACGAAACGACAGTTAACATGATGATAAGTGGATGTTGTGGCATAGACTTCTAGATCTGTTTTCAATTAAGGATGAAAATGCACATGCGTTGTCACCCTTGTGAACTAAAATAGAATGCCTCATTTTAAGTAATAAGTATCCCCGGTTATGTGTATTCACCATACGAAACACAGCAGTATTAAGCTGCTATTTTACGCTAGTATTCTGTAAGAGCGTTGTCCCTCCCTGTATATATATATATAGCCGAGTGCATGTATCTTTGATGATTTTAGGGCGGGGCACTAGTTAAGAGTAAAGTTATTTGCAACAGATTTTCGTAAATAACAATTCATATTTTTGAATAAGAATTTGTAAAAATCTTTTGAATTTAACTGTAAACCTTTGACACTCAACATTTAACACCCAACGCAAGTTAGGATATTTTAAATACTTACCGCCATCTCACTCAAGCAATATGATTTTTCATAGTCGCCTCTTATGACATAACGGGAGAAAATGAGGTCATGGTTTCTCTCACGTAGCCAACCACACGGACTGCTATCATCATCCATCTGCCAAGGGTTAAAATTAAGGTAAATTCTAGCTTTAACGGGAGAGTTATGTTCAGCAGTTGAAATTTACGATCCGATAAAATAAAGAAGAAAAGATTGGTAGTATAAAATTTAGTTATAATTTTAAAAAATCCTACTTAATTTTGATGAATTGAGTAGGAATTTTTACTTAATCTACCAGATTTATATCTATTTTTTTATATTATTTTAAAAAACCTAAAAGTTTTTTATACCCTCAATTCTTTAAAATATTGTATAAGGCTCCATCAAATTTTGAATGAAGAGTTTTCCAATTGCACTCAATGGACTCCACTACTTGCACTATTTGCTATTTAAATATGTCAAAATCTTAATTATAAGAAAATTCGTCTTAAATAAATTTATTTTGCTTTAGATATTGTTCTGGGCATAAACCGGATAATGACTTAATCCAAAAATTTTAACTAATCCAAATTTAAACTAAAAATATGTTACTTATGAAAAAGAGACAATGACCTAACTTTTCTCATTTTATAATTTTTGTTTTTGGATGTTTTGTAGTTTCATTTCATAATTGTTAATAATTTGCTAATTATTTGGAACATGTCTAAATAAAAGAATCCTTTTTCAAATAAAGACATACAAAATGGCTAATGTAAGTTAAAATTAAATGCAATAAATTCCTTAAAAATTTACGCTCTTATGCTTTGACTGTTCTAATGGCGGTTAGCAACCAGCATAAATTATATAGCTACGGTGTCTTTGGGCGCCGCCTTGGTTCGTGACGCAGGTGGAAGGGCGGCCGAGATTGCACGCATCAAACATGCACGAAGCTACGACCCAAGCGCGCATAAAAATACATAATCTAGCAGGAGGGCGTTGCTTTTAATACAGATCCGTAATGAGCATCCCGAGGCCGCTCGTCTTCTTAATTTTCTCTTCAACTACCCATTCAAGCCGATTGCAAGTCTTTAGTAATTATTTAATGAGGTAAAAGTGAAAACGTTTACTTTAAGATATTTCTGTACATAATTAAATTAATTTGTTAAATAGTTAATTGAATAAACGTAGAAAACATTTAGAATGCCTTCTACATTTTTGCGTTATTGTTACTAAACAAAGATTACCTTTTAGCACTCTTATCAATAACATTTTGCCTTGATTATTACTGAAAATACTCATATTTAATAAACGTTCTCATATTTTTCAGATCCATTATTTTCTAGGCTGCACTAAAAGTATCGGGAATGGAATATTTCCACTGTTTCTGTCATATTAAAATCTTTTTAATTGAAAACTCCTTGGTTTTAAAAATCGAATACCATTTATTTATTTAAAAAAAGATTCTCGGTCTTGTCACAAGGTTTTGTCAAACTTGTTTAGTCGTTGAGAAAATGGAATTGACTCAAGAAAATTCAAGAGCGATGATTTATTATGCCTTTCAAAGTGGTTTAACACAAAAACAGTGTGCTGACTGGATGATTTCTGCATTTGGTGATGAAGCCCCATCTAAAACCACAATTTATCGCTGGTTCGCTGAATTTCAACGTAGACGTGTCAAGCTCAGTGATGATCCCCGTCAAGGTCGTCCAAAAACTGCAGTCACCCAAGAAAACGTTGATGCTGTGCATAAGCTGATTGAGGAAGTTCGACATGTGACATACCGCAAAATTCAGGCAACTTTAGACATTGGCATGAGTTAAATACAAATAACCTTGCATGAACAATTAGGTGTAATAAAGTTGTTTTCCCGATGGATACCGCATTCGCTCTGTGAAGAGCAAAAAGCGGCTCGCGTTACTTGGTGCGTCAGAACTCTCGAAAGATTCCACGCAGGATCCCCAAATGCTGTATACAACATCGTATCAGGTGACGAATCCTGTATATGTGCGTAAGAACCCGAAACAAAACACCAGTCACGAGTTTGGGTGTTCGAAAATGAGTTAAAGCCAATAAAAATTGTTCGTTCACGGAGTGTTGCAAAAAGAATGGTGGCCACGTTTATCTCCAAAACCTGCCATGTTACGACTATTCCTCTTGAGGGACAAACAACGGTTAATGCAGAATAGTATGCTAGCATTTGTTTGCCATAGGTCGTTTCTGAATTCCGTAAAGAGAACTGCAACCGCCGCATCATCCTCTATCACGACAATGCGAGTTCTCACACCGCACACAGAACAAAAGAGTTTTTAGAGCAAGAAAACATAGAATTATTAGACGATTCGCCATACAGCCCCGACCTAAGCCCTAATGATTTCTATACTTTCCCTAAAATAAAGAATAAATTGCGTGGACAGAGATTTTCATCACCTGAAGGAGCTGTGGACGCCTACAAAACGGCCATTTTGGAGACCCCAACTTCCGAATAGAATGGTTGCTTCAATGATTGGTTCTATCGTATGGAAAAATGTGTCAAATTTCGTGGAGAATACTTCGAAAAGCAATAAATACTTTTTTAAATAGTAATGTTGTGTCACTTCCTTGATTCCCGAAATTTTCAGTGCCGCCCTCGTATCTATCCTAAATTGCTCTCTCGGAGTACTCGTAGAAAGCGTTGCAAACGAATTGGACGTGCACCAGACCTATTGCAACATTGATGTTGCTTCCCGTTATCGACTTTGCTATTTTAAATCTGGATAAATTTGAAATGATAAAGCCGCCATTTATCAGTTTCAGGCATTCCTTTTAGTTGGATTCTTCTAAAATTCTAACTCTACTTTTAAATCTTAGGCATTTTTCAGGATCCCATTATTTGTATAATTTACATTCTAATAAAGAAATATCTTACAACATCAATTATAAATTTAAGAATAGATTTCTGCCTCGGAGTCCAGTAAGTCCAGTGATTTGTTCCGGTCTAAAGGGTAACTAAAGGTTCTGAGGCATTCTATCTTAGAGCTCGAAGGTGATAACGCATCAGTAACATTCTTTACTTAAAGTTGATTGCAGGTGCTCATGAGATGCAGTAGCTACATTCTATCAGATGGACAGTTAGTTCATTTTTCATGTAAATTTTATAAAAAATGTATATTTGTAGATAGGTACATAACAGAAACATTTATGTCTAATACATATTTATTGCGTTGCATTTAAAAACTCAAATCATTTTTTCGCTTTAGTACCCATATACTAAAACGGTAGTAGGTGCCCGATTAACTGCATAAAATTAATTTAAATTCTGAGTGTAAAATGAAATGACTTAAGCTATATATCATCTGACCAATTATTATATAGGTTACATAATCATTAAAATGAATATGATAAGTTTATTTTTATCATATCATTATCATTCCATTCATACACAATTCTACTGCTGAAAATATTCCTCCCCAAAACCATCCACTCCTTGCTTTACCAGGCCGTCTTTCCGTATGGTCTAGGGCCTACCTTCAGTGGAGAACCTTTCGTCTCCATCGTGTGTCGGTTCTTCGACGTACATACGTTTTTGAATTTTTAAATTCTAAAATACTCGTAATTATAAGAAACCCACTTTAAATGTAGATCAGAAATCTAATTTGAAAGAACTTAGGTAAATCATTTCAGAAGTTAGAATAGTTAATAGAAAAATTAACGTGGATCTCCAAAAGAAAACTTAGAAATGTAATTGAAGAGGATGCCTGCGTAACTTTGATTACATTCAAAACTTTTGCCTTCATTTAATTTCTATTATAGAAGTCAAAACCGGCCACCTCCACATAATTACCCACGCAACAACCGCTCCCCTTACCATCTGCCCCATACGCTGCGCCCACATTGTTTTGATATGAATTAAGTAGGGAAAAATTTATACTTGTTAAGATAAATATCACTTGGTTAGTGGTATTAGCCGTTTCGCTGCGCCTAATAGTGTTCCATCCATATATCCATTACAGCCTATAAAAGTCCACTGCTGAACATAGGTTTGCACTATAGATTGCCTCACGGGGGAAACATTGCCATCGTTGCCACGCTTGGCAGGCTAGTTATCAACCGCAGTTTTTAGCGTTTTGAGTTGTTATAAGAAAGATACTGCTACCCACTTCCCGTTTCAGTGTCCCTCCGTCGCCCCTTAAGACACCCGCGAGACGAAACGATCATACTAATAGTCTTCATCGTAGTCAAAGTAAAATCGAATAGTAATATAATGCTTACACATATTATTTCTATACAAGTTCTTTAGAATAAGGCATTAATGTTCATATTGTTCAGTTAAAATTCATTAAAATATTCATTAAATTTGTTCATGTTGTATATATACATATATATATATATATATATATATATATATATATATATATATATATATATATATATATATATATATATATATAATTCTACGTTAATATTTCTATTCTAGTGTATAACCAGTGCGTGTTGCCAGTGATGACTTACAGATCACAGACGTGGTCCTTCACAGCTGGCCGTATGAGGACGCTCAAGGTCGCTCACCGAGCTATGGAGAGGGCTATGCTCGGAGTTTCACTGTGTGATAGACTCAGAAATGAGGATATCCGCAGTAAAACCAGAGTGACCGACTAGCCCAACGGATTAGTAAGCTGAAGTGGCAATGGGCCGGCCATATAGCTCGAAGAACCGATAATCGATGGGGAAGAAAGGTTCTCGAGTGGCAGTCGCGTACCGGTAGGCGTAGTGTAGGGCGACCCTCCACTAGATGGAGTGACGACCTGGTAAGACACGCAGGAAGTCGATGGATGCAGGTGGCTCAGGACCGTGCTTTGTGGCATTACTTGGGGGAGGCCTATGTTCAGCAGTGGACTTGTGAAGGGCTGTGTTGATGATGATGAATGATGATGATGATGATGATATAATTCTATAGCAGTTAATACTATTAATGATTTACCCTCAAATTTTCTTAATCACACGATATGTGAATGTGTTTTCTTGAATACATAGACTTATTATGCTACTGCGTACTTGAATATAATGTCGTATTTTTTTTTTATTTCTCGAACGCAAATTATTTCAATTTTAATAATTACTTATATTATGTATGTTTAATACAAGTAAAACTATTTTTTTATAGGAGAGGGGGCAAACGAGCATACGGCTCACCTGATGGTAAGTGATTACCGCCGCCCATGAACAGCTACAACACCAGGGGGATTGCAGATGCGTTGCCGGCCTTTTAAAAACGAATAGGCTCTTTTCTTGAAGGTCCCTAAGTCGTATCGGTCCGGAAAAATCTCTGGTGGTAGTTGATTCCACAAGGAAGTTGTGCGAGAATAAAAACTTCTTTTAAATCGCTTAGTGGTGGACCGCCTGTCATCCAGATGGTATGGATGGTATCGCGAGTTTTGTCGCGACGTGCGATGGTGCAACTATGCAGCTGGAATTAGTCCGAACCATTCCTCAGAGCACTCCCCGTGGTAGATGCGATAAACTACGCAAAGAGATGCAACATCTCTTCGCAGTGCCAGTGAATCAAGCCGATCGGAACAACAAGGGGAGTGCCTTAAAACTAGGGAGATACGACGAAGGGGTTCTTTTTAGCGGTAAACACGCAAACTTGTATCTTCTGGGGATTAAATTGGACTAGATTTAGTCGCCTCCAGTCCGAGATTTTGTTCAACAAAGTCTCGACTTCAGACACAAGTTTGTCCCGGTACTAGGCGACGTTTTCCCGAGAAATATTGGCACGGCCGGTGTACAAAGCATCAAGTTGTCATCTGCATAGCAATGAATGCTACCGATTTGCAACATGTTATTGATACGCAGAAGAAACAGCGTTGGTGATAACAGCATTGTGGAACACCAGCGTTAATGGGCTTGTAATCAGTGCATGCACCGTCTACTACGACCTTGATGCTATGATCAACAAATCAGCAAGAAAACTGGTGATCCAATTGAAATGTATATATATTATGTGTAACCACAGGTAATATTTATAATACTTAGTGTATTATTCTTAAAATTGGAATACCGTGATGTGTGTAAGAGCACGTATAATAAAAACGTTTTCTATTCTTTGGGTAAGAAGTTATTACCGACATAAATACTAGGCAGAAAATATTAAAGTTTAAAAAAAAAACATTTTAAAAAAACGCATTAATCATGAACTGTGATGATCCTAGTGAGCACTCGGTACAGAGTAATAGTGTTGTTTGATAGTAAGAATACTAGGTCATATACATGAAATTATTATATTGTTTTCGGTTTTCAATACGTCTGCGATATTTCAGATTATTCAGATTTATCTGGAAGTGGATATAAACTAATTATTAAATTACATTACATACATACATACCAAATATATTAAATATTTCTCCTACGATCTTGTAAAAGATATTTTCCTGCATAACGAATACAGATTTTATTCACTTTGCACTGCTGTTTTAAGATTCATTTTATTATATGGAATAAATCTTTTCTTACTTCTATGGAACCATTAAAACGTTAACATTTCTGAGTCCACCGATACGAACAGACGGCCCAGCATCTCTCTGATTGATTAAAACTCTAACAAAGGGATAAAGCTGATCACTGAGAGCTTTGTACAGAGAAGCCCTTTATGTTCTCGTAATCAAAGAATTCACCCTATACAAAATCATTCGACAAAAATATGAATTTTCTTATGATTATTTATGTGAATTAAATATGGTTGATTATTTTTCAATTATGTAGATAAAATTCTATCATATATTCAAGAATGATGTTATAATTAAAATGTATAGTTACACACTTTTTGCGGGAAAACATTGGCAAAAGTAAAAGTAAATCCAAGAATTAGTAATATCTGACAGCCGTAACCGAGTTTTTCTAGACAAGGTACAGTTATACATTGTATTGTTGCTAGTCAGAAATGACGTCAAAAATTATTTGACTCAATTACTCGTATCATTCACGGTTGTTGATTAAGTCGTCGTTATTTTACTGCCTTTAAATTGATATAAAGATGCAGTTATATGTTTAATTTAAAACTGGTTTTAGCACGAAATCGGTTTCAAGCAACCAATTAGCAACTACTTGTATTTAGCCACAAATTCCTATGCACATTTCTATAGTGCTTGTAGTGTGCCTAATTAATAGTGATTTTTCACTGCAAGCTTAATCAAAGCTCAATTTTTCACATGGTTAAAGAGAACAATAATTGCCGTATGCACCTTATCAGTAAATAAAAGATACTTCTGAGGCAGTCTAATATGCTGCTCCAGAAGTATCATTTATTATATATTATATTTTGATATATTATATCGAAAATTCTGCGCATTACCAACTTTACAAGTTTTAAATGTATTTATTTAGGCTACTCAAAAGAGTGAAAAATTAATATTTTAATAAAAAGTTAAAGCTGTTTTCAATAGTTTCGGATGTCGGTGTTAAGACAGAGTGTATAGAAGAATTAAAGATGAAATAAATGTTTAAAAATAAATAGTTAAAAGCTTAATTTGTGATGTAATTAAGTACCCTTCATTGGTTATTTTTTTATTCATTATCAATAAATAATAATACTAGCCGCCAACAGTAATTAACTTTTAAGTAGAACAGTTGCGATTAAATGAGGATCATAAAGCTCAGGTAGGTCACGATAGGTACGTCGCGTTAGCGAGGGTCGGAAGCCGACAGATGTCGCCCCCCGCAGAGCGGATGATGAGCCAACCCTGACTAAAGCTATACGGCCCATAATATAATTTGTTGCCTTATGATAGCTAATATATTTTTATATCAAATACGGCTACTTCTAACTTATTTCACATTTAAAGTCAAAGTACTTACCTACATCTTATAATAAAAGCAAAGTAGGGTTGTGTTAATGCTACATTATATAAGGTTGGGGAAAATGTTTCTACGTATTTTATATACAAATTCAAGACTTTTTTGTTCAAAATTTTATTGAATTTAATTATAGTATATAACATACGATTTCGTTCGACAACTTGTTGCTATCTTGTAGGTAGTGACACAATCCCGTTATTGTAGCAACATATCGTACCTAAATGCGACAAGTAGTTTTGACAGTCCTCTCTTGATGTTAACCTAACACCACCTAAAGAATTCTGAAGACACCGAAACGGCTGAAAATCAGAGGGTGCAAAGTCAGGACTATATTAACACTACTACTTAACATTTCCTAACCAAGCTCTCTCAATTTTTGCTGAGTGGCCAAAGATGTGTGTGGTCTGGCGTTATCATGTTGAAAGATCACTGCGTTTTTATTGATCAATTCCAGCCGTATTTTCTCAATTTCTTGCTTGAGTCTCATTAGCTGTGGGTAGTAAAGATCCGAATAGATAGTTTTGCTTGGCGGTAAAAGCTCAATGATGCCTTTTCGATCCCACGATACACACTGCATCACCTTATTGCGTTAGTCCGGGTTTCGCTACAGTCTGTGAAGCTTGACTACACTTTAATCATGATATTTTTCGCACGTTTTTGTCGTAGGTGATCTATTTTCCGTCACCAGTAATCATACTTTTCGAAAATGGTTCGGTTTCATTATGTTTCAATAGAGAATCTCAAATGAGTGAGCTCGTGTGGTACCCAAATATCGAACTTTTTTGTACAGCCAGACTTTTTAAAAAGGTCAAAACTGTTTTGTAGTCAATTCACAATTTCTCGGTTATGCCGTAACTACTACCATTACAATTTTGCTCCACTTTTTCAAAAAATAGCATCGATTTTATCCGTATGAGGGCAACCAGAGCGAACTTCATCTTTGACATTAAAACTCCCGAACTGAAAACGATTGAACCAACTTTGTGCTACTCTTACTGAAATTAGGTCCATAAACGTCACAATTTTTTTTCGCGGCTTGCGAGTTGCATATATCCCCTTTTTATTATAAACTTCAGAATGCATCGAATTTCTTCGTTAGATTCACTCATTTTGGCGGACAGAAAAACAATTAAAAACCGGCCAAGAGCGTGTCGGGCCACGCTCAGTGTAGGGTTCCGTAGTTTCCCGTCCGTCACAATAAGTGTTCCCACTTATGAGTTTGTACAAAAACTGTTGTTTCCATCCAAGTTCAAAATGATTTTCCTAGAAATTCCTTATAAAGTTCTATTTTTCAGAATTTTTACATATTTTCTAAGCTTATGGTTCAAAAGTTAGAGGCGGGGGGACACATTGTTTTTTACTTTTGGAGCGATTATTGCCGAAATTATTAACATTATCAAAAAATGATTTTAGTAAACCCCTATTCATTTTTAAATACCATTCCAACAATATATCACACGTTAGGGTTGAAATTAAAAAAAATCACTTCCCACTTTACATATAGGGGCTACCCTAATAAAACATTTTTTTCCAATTTTTATTTTACCTCTTTATCGGCGTGATTGATACACACATTGGTACCAAATTTCAGCTTTCTAGTGCTAACGGTCACAGAGATTAAGCGAGGACGGACAGACGGACAGACAGACATGGCGAAACTATAAGGGTTCCTAGTTGACTACGGAACCCTAAAAGTGACGGGAAAATGTTTTATACTTTTTATTTATTTTTCCTAATTTCTTGTATGTATTGATATTAAAACCAGCCAGATACAAACAATTTTTCTTCAATATTATACAAACAATATACGAAGAAACTTTTCCCAGACTTATTACATTTTATATTGTATGTTTATTATACATGTCGAATGTTTTAATACTTTGAATTGGATATTTTTGGATTAATGATTACAAGTAATGACTAAACTAGAAAACATATTGTTGTTCTTATATTTAATTCCGTACAAAAAAGTTACATGCAAATTCACACATAATTAATACAAAATTATATATATGAAATAAAAACAAAAAAAATGTTGCTTGTATAAATATTTACTTACTTACATTTATAGTGTATACAGATAGGTATCATTCATGCGAAAATTATTTTTAATTCTAATGCCGAGTGAAGCTCTGTCACACAGTTAAAAAAAGCTTTAAACACATAAATGTCCGAATTAAGCTAAGCATTTCCAAAATGATAAGCTCTGATCCATGTATAGTACCGTTCGAAGAAGCTAATACGGATGTGATCGGAAGCCGGTATATTAGTTGTATTTCTTAGATTTAAAAAAATCGAAAGCATAATATGAAGACTACCAACACTCATTGGGGTAGTGCGGCGGACGTTTCCTTACCCAGAATTTATCTCAGTAATTAGATAAGACGAGAACCTAGCTGTGGGACGTATGTAGCTTATTACTTTATTACTACTCATTGTTACTTTACTGTAATTAATTAAGAATAAAGTGTACCAAAACGAAGACAAATTAGACCATCCTATAAAAGAGGTTTTTTTATAGAATAATTGTAACAAACGAGCACACAGCCCATCTGATGTTAAGTAGATGCTGTGCCCACAGACATCTACAAATCAAATCTCTAAATCTACAATTGATTAATGAATTATGAATCAAAATGTAAATGCGTTGTCTAAGACCCTGTGGACTCTGTGGACTATGATAAAAGTCCTCGTTCCATTAGAGAAAGTCTACGGTTCTCTATCGTCACCTGCAACAGTAGGCTAACCTGCAACCCGCGTCACCAGTTTAGTGATGCAGGTTGCAGGTCTAGTTTCATTGGACCCATTTAAAAAAATAATTTATGTGTGCCGAGTGTAACGGTCTGGACGAAAACTAGTTTCAGGTTCTAGATCCTCACATTATTGTTTTATATTAGAACTTTGTTAAGACTATGGATAGTTTAAAACCTAAAAATCTTTAACGTCTACGTTGCAGGAACTCTTTTGTTATTAAGAAATTAACACTGTATTATTAATAAAACTTATTATTTCTTCTCTCTAGTATTTATGTTATGATATTAAAAATCAAATCTTAGGAAAACCATTTAAAAGGTATTCCGTAGTTGTGAGAAAATTTAAAACCGGAAGGAAACGATTCGCCGTGCACGCGTCAACACGTGGCAGTTTCCGGCGTTAATGCAGTAACACAATAGGAGACATCTCCACTTACTTCACATACTGGTTAAAATAGTAGGTCAATATTTGTACAATCATTTTCCTGAATTCAAAATTAAGGCATAAATTATTTCTAACCAGTATAAGATTGAATACCAAAATTTTAGTCATTAAAATGTTACAGAACTTATGAAAATATAAAATAGGGTTAACACGGGTAGAACTACTCGAAAAAACTTTATTATAGTTTACTGTTACCGTTACAGCCTATTAAATTTCCGCTGCTGAACATAGCAGATTATAAATTAGTAGTATACTTGTAGCACGAATGGGTCGACTCGACCGGGGAAGGACCACGCTCTTACAGAATACCAGCGTAAAATAGCAGCTTAACTCTGTTGTGTTTCGTATCGACGAGCGTAGAGAACCGGAGATCCCTTTTAC
This sequence comes from Parnassius smintheus behrii, assembly GCA_036936625.1. Lineage (NCBI taxonomy): Eukaryota > Metazoa > Arthropoda > Insecta > Lepidoptera > Papilionidae > Parnassius > Parnassius smintheus. The sequence goes on along the minus strand of JAUPFT010000005.1, from coordinate 26,293,251 downwards.
TGGAAATGAGGCATTCCATCTTAATACTCACGGATGACAACGATTCGTAGTCGGAGGATAGATTTAGATGTCTATGGGCCACAGCAACTACTTAACATCGGGTGGACTGTGTGCTCATTTGTCACCCTTATCCTATAAAAAATAGGTGTCCCGCATGGGTTAACTATAGGGGGGTATTTACCGTAGTTGCTACGCTTGTTAAGCAGGTCGCAAACGCAGTTTTTTTACCTTTTTAGTTGTTATTAGAAGGACTCTAATGCCCATCACCTGATTGGTTACCTTTTGTTGCCTTTTACAATACCCACGTGGCGGTATGAAGTAGTTGATATTCTTAGACTGCCACTACAGGGTCTTTTAGTTTGGCAGGACTTTTTAAACTCACACCCAAAGATACTCATAATTACCATTGTATATCAATTGTAGATCCGTAAGTCATCACTGTCCTTCACTGCTGGCCGTATGAGGACGCTCAAGGTCGCTCAGCAAGCTATGGAGAGGGCTATGCTCGGAGTTTCTCTTGCGTGATAGGCTCAGAAATGAGGATATCTACAGTAAAACCAGAGTGACCGACATAGCCCAATGGATTAGTAAGCTGGAGTGGCAATGGGCCGGCCATACAGCTCGAAGAACCGATAACCGATGGGGAAGAAAGGTTCTCGAGTGGCAGCCTCGTACCGGTAGGCGTAGTGTAGGGCGACCCCCACTAGATGGAGTGATGAACTGGTAAGACATGCAGGAAGTCGATGGATGCAGGTGGCTCAGGACCGTGCTTTGTGGCATTACTTGGGGGAGGCCTATGTTCAGCAGTGGACTTGTGAAGGGCTGTAATGATGATAATGATGATGATAAATTGTAGGGGCGGATTTTGTAAAGCCAGTGTTGTTACGAACTGACTATCATCTCTTAGGTAGATGAGCCACTTAATAATATTAATATTAATTTAAAAATACATTTTGTAACGTTAACGACATACTAGCAAACAGTTCACCCGATCCTAAATTGTTTATGCCCGAAAACTAAATTTAGACAAAGAAAACCACGGATGCGTTATCTTGAGAACTACAAAGAAGTGGCTCATAGCGTTTAATTTATACTTGCTTACTTGCCCTTCTAGTCTGAACACTGCAGTAGGTGTACTACCGCTTGATGACATAAATAGGTATAGTACAAGTTCTAGATAGAATGAGACCTACTAGCTTGAAAAACTAGTATAATTATAAAGTAATACTAGTACCGATACTGCAAACAGCACTTTAATATAAGCATTTTAAACAATACCCCCGTATAACAATAATTTACTAAGTGCGACGTTATCGGTTTAATAGGTGTGCGTTGGCGTTTAAATCGAAAAGAGCTCATCGACGCTCCTGTGTTGTACGAGCACTTAACTTGATTACGCGAAGCCCTTCGGGCTCACTAGTACAGGCCCATACAAAAAGTTAGGTAGAATGCGAACGGGGACACGCACATGACGTAGCCGCCCTGCCGCGTGGCGCCGAGCCACGCACGTGTCCACCTTGGTAATTGTAGCGTACAATATGGATTAGTGATCATCTAACGAGGCAACAGGAGACACTGTTTTTAAATATTCTCATTATCAAAAACTTTTTATTGTAAAATAAATTTAATGACTACAGATAAATTCTTAAAATACCCGCAAATATTCCTCACCTTCTAATGCTTTATTCCTAGCTAAAAGCGCAAGGAGCACATCAGGCGGTGGCGGGTCCAGAGGATGCATGTCGAGAGTACTACCCATAGAGTCGTCGCACGTCCTACAGTCCTGCAAAATTTCGGTGTATCCAGTTTCCATGTATCACAACTACGTCCTAAGAACACCACACAAATATTGAACTTTGGCTCGAAGATCTAGCATTCCGTACGGCCCGCGAAAATGTTCTCTAAGTGATGATTATATATCGAGAGCGAGGTGGCAAACCGACAACCGTGCATCAGGCATCGCAGCGCGGATAAAAGCCTGCCCCACGTGGGGCACCGCCCATACCCGCCCTATACGCCGCTTGGTCTGCGCACTACCCTCCTACCTCCCATTGAGAAGTCATTTTTTACCCCCCGAATCTGATAAACCCTAGGGCAAGAGGAGCGACCGGGGCTCCCCCGCCCCGAACTAATTTGTCGAAGTCGTACGACACACCCCCGTTGCTACATCCATCTACAATATTACTCCGGCACGTTATCCCGTTCGCGAGGGCACTGCGTTTCTACTCATCTAGCATCGTTGTGAAGAAAGAGAGTTTTGAAATTGTAATTGTACAATTTTTAAGTTATCTTATAAAATTGTTTATACTTTTCCAAAAAAGAAACATTTTTATATTTAATTTTGAAGCATTTATGTATTGAACAACATTTTCATCGAAATAAAATGCAAATCAATAATATGGTACCATATAAATTTTGCATATTTTTTAAAGAATTATTAAAATCCTTTTCTATTTCGTAATAACCTTATTTTAGTGATTTTCAAAGATAAATTATAAATTATGACATTGATTATACTTTATACAACATTGACTGACATTTTAGTAGTCATTTTGGATTTATTATTCAATTTCGTTTTGAGTTGATTTTTATTGAATATTTTATAGCTATACGTATTTACATATAGGTACATAGGATGTTTTTATCGCGCATTGAATCAGTTTGAAAAACTATTTAAATATGACCGTTTGTCATAACTATGATCCCGAAAATGTTTACAAAAGTCTTAAAGTGGTGGAATTTCCCATATGTATCGTTGGGTTATCTATCTCAAAAATAATTTACATAGAGGAGTCCGATTTATACACATCTGCGTATCTAAAAACTATGTGTCAGGGCGCTTTAATGGTATGATATTTAATGTTTAATAATAATATTTAGTTTTAAAACTAGTAGAAAAGTTTTAATTAGTAAATATTCAACCGTTATCCGACTAATTCTGTGGTTAATAATCTAACCACATACTTTCATTTATTCGGTGTGATACGTCAACACATCATTCCAGCCCTTTACAAATGCATTGCTATAGGCGTGCTTACGCTTCCTGAGCCATCTGCATCCATCGACTTCCTGCATTTCAGGACAGGACGTCACTCCATCTAGTAGGGGTCGCCCAACACTTTGCACCGGTATGAGTCCGCTACTCGAAAACCTTTCTTCCCAATCGGTTGTCAGTTTTTCAAGCTATGCCGCTTCAGCTTACTTTGCAGTGTGTAACGTTTTAAATAAATTTTTGTCAATCACAATAATTCAAGTATAAAAAAAGATTTCACCTCATGTGTAACAAAAAACTGCATAGAATTCTAGATGTACCTTAGAATTTCTCTTAGTCACTGCTTTCTTTCACTGGTATGGGTATTAGTTCCAGTAAATTTATAATGTTTACCGCAATATATCGGAAAACACATTACACACAATTTATCTAAGTTATATACTTACATAACTTTATTTACCACAAAATGAAATAGGAAACAAGATTCCGTGATTAACTGCGTGTGGTTTTCCATAATTGTAAAAAATAATGTTTTCTCATTTCTGAGAGGTTTTTGTTCTGGCGTATCATATCGAGTGCTTGTATCTTAAGTAAGGACGAGCATTATGACTATATCTCGATTTTATTTTTTGAGGACAAAACGACGTACTTATAGTTATAACGAGTACCTACATGCCAAAACATTGTAAAATCAACTTTTGAAATGGTAACTAATGGACCCCACACACGGTCAGTTCAACTGATCATTCCAACTGATCAGTTCAAACTAAAACTGTTGATATTTTTTAAAATAATGGATTTTCGATATATCGTTCATTATAAATATATTAATATCGGAGTTTTACATATAAGTTTATTTATAGATATATCGAAAATCCGATCCTTTTGATCTCTTTTGATCTAACATTTTAATTGGTTCTGGCGTGGCAATTTCATGCTCTGTGGTTTCTTCATTAACGATACATATCATTTTGTAACATTATGTTTTAATAATTGACTGATGATAACGTTTTTATTTTTACGTTAACAAAGTAATGATAATTTAAACTACCATTATAAAAGTATTTCTAGGAAGGTAACGTTATTTAAAGTTATATTCTAATAAGATTTGCTAATTTTTTCAAGCCTTGGTTAGACGTATGTTGGCTATTACTTATTATTTTTTATTTATAGTTTTACTTTTAATTTAAATAGAAAATAATAAATGATAATTTTAATTTTAAGAAATTCGAAGAGGCTCGTGATATTTCTGCGGCGCACAGGGCTTTCAAAATAATACTGGTTGACAATCACACTATAGAAGTAACGTTCAAACCAACTAATGAATGCATTGCAAGAGCTAAACAACTCAAAGATTTTGGCAACCAATTTGTAGTTGATTTGCATCTAATTCAAGTAGATGGAACATTATGTTGTGATAATGAATTACATGCTGAAATTGGTAGATACTATATTTGTGGTAAATTTGAGCGTGTTAGGATATTACACGAGCCAAAAATATTAGATTTTTCGGAAGTTTTATTAAATAAGAAAGTCACAAAATACATAAGAATACGAAATGAATCCACATTTGTAACGGCTAAATTTAATTACCAGAAAGCAGTTGGCATCCAAGTATATCCTCAAATATTTAGTATATTGCCTTTTTCTTCACAGGAATTAAATGTTATTGTAAAGCCAAATAGCCTAAAAGTAGGGCACCAAATTGTCTTTTATATAAGAAACGCAATTAACCAGTGTGATGAAATATTAACAAATAAAAATACGGCAAATAATGATAAAAATTTTGTGCCATATATAGTTACCTGCAAAATAAAAGTAGTTTACCCTAAAAAGACTTGTGCTGTTTATGGTAAATCATTACATACATTAAATGAATTGAATGCTACCTATACGTTTGTAAACGATGAAGTATCAAAAGTTAAAGAACACCGAAAAAAGGCTCATGAATTTTTCGTTATGTCAAAATTAAAACCTAAAAGAAAATCAATATCCGCAAGTAAAGAAATAATCATAGGGAAAGACAAGTGTTACGTAGATTCAGGAAGTACAACAAGTTCACCAAGAAATTTTTTGAAACCATACAGTAAAATATTTTCAATTTATGACGTGTTCCTTGTTACACCCTATCCGGCAATGGTTGATTTTGGTCGAGTGGGATTACGTTCTTATGCAGAAAAAGTGTTGACTTTCAAAAATTGTAGTGCTTTTGATATTACTTTACGTTTTTATCACAATGAACATATTTTTTACACGGAAAGAAAAGTTCGCACTTTGAAATTAAATGTAAAATCTTTGAGCGAGGTGAAAGTAACTTTATTCGGTTCTGCATTTATTGCAGGAAATTATACTAAAAATTTTAAGTATAGCATAAATCAAAAGTATTTTAGAAAATATATGTATACTCTTCAAACTGGCAACCCTGCACTAATACTAACCGAAAAGTTTTTAAAATTCGGAATGGTCACATCTGACTCTTACACTACGTCCTCATCAATAAAAATTTATAATAAATTCAATGTTGATATAGACTTCAAATGGAGTTTCCCCCAAAATGATACACCATTTGAAGTCATTCCAAATATATCCTTAGTACCAGGAAATTCTTGCAGGATGTGTGATATAATATACAAATGTTTGCCTACAAAACACAAAACATTTGAAATTGACTTTAACTTTGAAAATAAGACAATTCCAGTTGAACTCAATATCATCACTCGAAAAATTTCAGTAAAGTTTTTACAACCTTCATTGACATTCTATAATATTGGTCTTAACTTAGAAATTACTAAGAAAGTTCTATTAGAAAATTCATCACGGGAACTCGCTTTCTTCTACGTAGTAGAACCCCTAATACCAGGTTTCAGAATAGAGCCTATGAGTGGTCAAATTCATCCAAAAATGATACTAACATTTGACGTTATTGTGAAAATTTCTTGTATAATTGAATTCACTTTTGATATCATCTTAAAAATTAACAACAAAGAAAACGTTGTACTGCCTGTAAGTGGGAATGTGGTTGAACCGAAGATAAACATACAGCCAAAAAATGTGTTCATGCCACGAATTCCATGTAACATGTCAACATTCATACAGGTAATATTACAAAATACAGGTTATGCCAGATCAGAAATAGATGTGTTACATATGAATGATGAAAATGTTTTTAATGTTTATGTAAACAAAGGTAATGAAAAATATAGAGTCTCGAAGTTGAATATTGATGCGGGACAATCAGAAACGATATTTATCCAAGTACATGGTGTGCACCGAAAGGAGTATGATTACTATATGCCTTTTAGAATAAATGGCTTAATAGGTCCTCCAAATAATAATCCACAATCTCATCATATGCGATACTACGTCCAAAAATATGAGCAGTAAGTTTTTTTATAAAGGGTCTCCGAAACGATCAATTGAAGTTGTCAATATTTATGTGAACGACGCTCATAGATGCGAACAACGATTGTTTACTTTATGCAATTAAAGCAATTGTTAATATTACTACGACATTGACGGAAATTGATAATTTTCAATCTATTTAAGCATACCTATATATGAGTGACGCACATGGCATCACAACGGGTTATTCCGTTTATCCACCCTATAAATGCACCCTAGGGTGGATACTCGGAAACGCGTGTTCATCTATCCACTCAAGACGGGGTGGATAATCGGTATCCACTTTTATTTATGTTGTCGACTTTTTACCCCAAGTAAGGTACAACTCAATATACTTTAATTGTTTATTAATTTTTAATTACAATAAACTTAAACAAAAATATATTGCCGTTAGAGTAGCTGTTGCAGCTTCAGTATTAAAGTCATTATATTACTTATTGCATTTAAATAAAATTAAACTTCCTCGTTTTAAATAATATTATTACGTAATTTATAAATTCTGCAATATATCCAAGAAATTACCAACAATAATTGCATTATTGAATAGACGTAATTTGATATATAAATATCTTTGCTACAACATACACATACATATGTTAGCGCAAAACGTGCGTATTTTGCAAGCATTCCAAAAACGTTACTTTTGTTTTTAACTTCATCTTAAATTTTTTATGTCAAGATTCAATTAATCTGTAATCCTATCCTCCCTTCATTTCAGTGTTGACCCTTCAAACACGATGTGTGTGATTTTTAGGGTTCCGTAGTCAACTAGGAACCCTTATAGTTTCGCCATGTCTGTCTGTCCGTCTGTCCGTCCTCGCTTAATTTCTGTGACCGTTAGCACTAGAAAGCTGAAATTTGGTACCAATATGTTTATCAATCACGCCGACAAAGTGATAAAATAAAAATTGGAAAAAAATGTTTTATTAGGGTAGCCCCCCTATATGTAAAGTGGGAAGTGATTTTTTTTAATTCAACCCTAACGTGTGATATATTGTTGGAAAGGTATTTAAAAATGAATACGGGTTTACTGAAATCATTTTTTGATAATGTCAATAATTTCGGAAATAATCGCTCCAAAATTAAAAAAAATGTGTCCCCCCCCCTCTAACTTTTGAACCATAAGTTTAAAAAATATGAAAAAAATCTGGAAAGTAGAACTTTATAAGGACTTTCTAGGAAAATTATTTTGAACTTGGATGGAAACAACAGTCTTTGTACAAACACATAAGTGGGAACACTTATTGTGACGGACGGGAAACTACGGAACCCTACACTGAGCGTTGCCCGACACGTGGCCGCTTTTTTTATAGATATGCTAACGTCTACTTAGTATCATGGGCCTTCTTTTATCATGTTCCTATAAATGACTGTACACAGCCGAGGGAGAAAATCGGAAGAAACATAATATATGGAATTCCAACGCGTGTTCATCTATCCACCCCAGACGAAATGGATAGATAACACGCGTCTCCGAGTATCCACCCTAGGGTAAATTTATCAGGGTAGATAAACGGAAACCCATCCTAACATATTTCAGCAATCGACTGAAGCATGTGCAAATTGTAGATGTTCAATTAGAGCTTCAATCGCACCTCATTTGTAACCTTCAATCTTGTAAATATTGACAGTCGCAATCGATCGTTTCTTTATGCTTATATATACATATATATATATATATATATATATATTTATATTTTACTTCCACATGTACTACCCTTCCAGATTTTATGAAAATAATTCAAAAGTGAAAATAAAACCAGCTAGCGAAGAAATAAGTTCTTGTCGCTTTAAGGGCGTTATAACCCATCCGTGGGTAAAATTTTCTGTTGAAAATTTTCAAATCATTTATGTTCATAACAGCACCAACAGCATTGATTTTACGATGAAAAATGTTTCAAAATATAATTTACATATTACCATTTTAACATCAAAACTAATACCAAACTTTTCTTTATGTTTACTAACTAAAGAAAATCTAAAAAATGCATGTGACGATCAAATAAAATTTGAATTGATTTCTCTAAAGGAAGCACAGTTTTGTTTAAATTTTCATCCAAAGGATCACGGCAAATTTATATCGACGGCGCTCCTATATCTGGATGTAAACATGACGACACCATTTTATAATTTAACATTTATTGGTGTAAATGAAATACTAACTATAAGGCCCAGTACTTTTCAGATTATATTGCCACCTGTTAATGTTGGTGAAGAGGTATCCAAAATTATAACTTTAAAGATTAACTCACAACTTGATTTGTGCACAATTTCTTACGTTTCAAGTGAACCAAATGTGGTAACAGTAAAATTTCTTGATTATAATATACACAATGAAATGGAAAAGGACAGTACTTACATACAAGCAAAGATAACTGTTTGCAGCCATATAAAATATACATCTACTACAGTTGTTACCTTCAAACACAAAAGTGGGTCGAGCTGTGATATACAAGTCAAATATTGTTTTTCATACTGTCCTCTGACGTTACATGCAACCTCTTATATTAAGCTTGACGACAACCCGTATCCATTCTATCCCATCCCTATCCAAGTTGATTTTTATAACTACATGGAAACGTGCTTGAAATTTCTCGATAAGTGGTTGTTTTATCAAGGATTTAGAAAAGATTTATACCCGAAAATTCCTGAAACATTTCACACAGTGTCTGACGGTATACCACCACAAATTAAAACAAAATCAAGAGGAATTAACGTATCTTATTTAAATTTTATTAAAAAAATTGCTGGTCCGTTAATAAAACACGTACACAAAGTAACGTATGTATACATTAATTAGTTCACATATAAACAATGCAGGGTAATAAAATATGAAATGTATTTAAGTTTAATAAAGTCTTAAACATTTTATATTTCAGAATGTTAAACAAAGATGAAAAAATTCAACAAGTCAAAAAAGTTCATGCTATGTATAAAGAAGTTATTAATTTATTGAAATCACGTGGGGCTAACTTATGGGCAGTAGAATCAAAGTTTCTATTAAGTTACGATCAGTTCGTTACTTTTACAGAAAATATACCACCAAAGTGTAAATCTGATGAATTCTTTGATCGAGAACTTTTAAATGATAAGACATTGTTCGAAAGATTGAACAAACAATGTTGGATTGATTTTATCCTTCAGAGTTATAAAGTCTTTGTATTAGACAGTTGTTTTTTTGATTGTATATGCGTTTCTATGCAATCTAGAGATATTGTGAATATATTAATCACTTGGTATAACGAACATCTACTGATTTATTATAATACATTTAGTTTTAAAGGTGGGACTGTGAAATGCATCAGAAATATCACAAATGATTTATCTGACGGAATTGCTATTATAGCGGCATTTTTAAATTATTGTCCTTTCTTAAATGAACATTTCTTATCACAATGTCATGAAAATGAATGCAAATGCCAAAGTGGGATAATAAATAATGCGTGTCTCATTATTGAAGCAGTTAATCAACTCCAACTTAATTTTCCACTTACAAGTAAAGACTTTCTAGAACCAAATTTTTTACAAATGCTTTTTTTATCGATACATTTATATGTGATATTGCCTATGTTCAAACCGAAAGAAAATATTTCATTTAACCCACCATTGTTAAAAAGTTCCACACGAAAAATTACGATAAGTCCTACAAGTGAAGAATCTTTAAATTTCGATACTGTCCTTTTCTATAACAAGAAAAGTAGTTTTGTCGTTGAGAAAACATTTGGTGATGATAATACTAAACGAGTTACTGTAAGTGTTACCTTCATTGCTAATTTTGTATGTAAACAAAAATCGATTCTCCTGGTACAAGGGTATAACAAAACACGAATCTTTGATACTTACATGGTATTCGTGCTTTCTGGATGTGTAGGAAAAATGACGCCTTTAAGAAAATGCAAGGTCACAGGACCATGTTATAGAACACAAAAAGTAGATATATTGGTATCATCGCCTTTTATGATAAATGCTACTTATCGAATTTTTATAACAGATAGAGAACCTTCAACTTCTTCGGATTTTAATGAAGATACAAAATATAAGTTTTACGCAAGAAGACTAAATCTCACTGATAAAGAGGTAGTTTTAACCGGTATACCAAAGGAAAGCGGACAAGACGTTTTAGAACACAAAGTATATTTTGATCTGATATGTATGGACACTCAAATTAGAAATACTTGGGTTTGGTTTAGAAGTAGCATCGGAGAATTTTTCATTAAAGTGACGTCACAACCTCGGTGTGAGATTGTTACTGGTACCGTGTTTGCTCATATAGATAAATGGCCATTAATACCTTCCAGTTGCAGTGAATCTTGTGAATGTTATCGTACCACTGTTTTGATGATCCCTCATCGTAATGAATTGATGATAAAATCACTGCGATGTGCTCTTTTAAAAAATGCGTCGGAAAATATGATAGAAATTTTCGATGAACTTGTAGGTATGTAACTCAATTTATTATCTATATTTAAAATTACAACCTATATATGTCCCACTGCTGGGCACGGGCTTTCTCTCATTTCTGAGAGGATTTTAGGGTGAGGAAATGTCCGCCGCGCTGCCTTAATGCGTGTTGGCGAATTTCACATGTCTTCCAAATATATTTTTTAGGGTTCCGTAGTCAATTAGGGACCCTTATAGTTTCGCCATGTCAGTCTGTCCGTCCGTCCGTCCTCGCTTTATCTATGTGACTTTAATTCTGTGACTTTTTGAATTAGCACTAGAAAGCTGAAATTTGGTACCAATATGTGTATCAATCACGCCGACAAAGTGGTAAAATAAAAATTGGGAAAAAAATGTTTATTAGGGTAGCCCCCCTATATGTAAAGTGGGAAGTGATTTTTTTTTTAATTTCAACCCTAACGTGTGATATATTGTTGGAAAGGTATTTAAAAATGAATAGGGGTTTACAAAAATCATTTTTGGATAATGTCAACAATTTCGGAAATAATCGCTCCAAAAGTAAAAAGCAATGTGTCCCCCCCCCCTCTAACTTTTGAATCATAAGTTTAGAAAATATGAAAAAAAACTGAAAATTATCACTTTATAAGGACTTTCTAGGAAAACCATTTTGAACTTGGACGGAAACAACAGTACCCACTACCGGGAGAAGTTGCAGGAGCGCGGAGCGCTGCTGGAGCGTGAACATAATGGATACCCACCTTTAAACTCATAAGTGGGAACACTTATTGTGACGGACGGGAAACTACGGAACCCTACACTGAGCGTGGTCCGACACGCTCTTGGCCGCTTTTATTTTATTTCTCAGACATGCAGGAAACCTTTCTCACGATGTTTTCCTTTAAAGCTGACAACGTGGCAAATCAGCACTTAAAGTTTCAATTAACAATTTCATTGATGCCGTACTGTGAAATTTAGTACTTAGCCCCTGAGCTACCACGACACGGCGTATAATAAATCTGTAGAGAATTTGTATCGTATTCTAATATTTTGTAGGGAAAAAAGTCTTAATTAATGCTGACGAAAAATTAATGAATTTTAGAAATTTGGTCTATCTTTCTGTTTATTTCTGAAAATTTGTAAATACTTAGTAACTCTAGGCGACAAACAGGATACTTTTATCTGATATGTACTTTCTAAAAAGAAGGAATTTGTTTCACCGTTCATTAAAACATAATATTCGCAATAACGTGAGGATAACGTGAGTTCCTAAAATGTATATTTATTTATAAATATAGTTTAAAGTATGTTAACTGGTGTGTCATGTGCTAGTTTAAATTAATGTTCTAGTAATAAAATATAAAAAATTAATATTATAATATGTAGATATTAAATTATTTGAACATTTATTTATTTAATTTAGGACAGCCAGAGGCAATCACAATAATATATGTTCACAAAATATAATGTATAAAATTAGTTTTAAATGTAAAACCTACTTAAGGCAGCCACAACATGCTTTTACTCTCTTCTTACTATCTCTTAAATTGTGCAGCACTGGTCTTTTTAAAAAAGGGCAAATAATTGCTAAAAATGTTTGCAGAATCCGACATTATATTCAGCAAGCGTGACATTCTAATTAAAGTATTGTTATGATCTAGATTTAATTTGGAATGAAATGGATAGAACTAAGGTACAGATCAACGAGTTCTCATATTAAATTGTTTTTGTTGTGTTCGTTGTGTAGTTGATGAACTTTGATACTGTGGTGACCAAATTACGGTTACATAATTTAGTATGCTACGGACGTACATAGGTGTTAAATATTTTTTGCTGTGAATTTTTCAAAAGTTACTATTTCTTAATATGAAGCCTAATGTCCTTCCTTATAGCTTTCTCTGTCAAGCGGTATATTTGTGTTCTTTTTGTAGAGGTTGTGAATCGTTGGAACAATTAATTATTCTAGCTATATTTAAGTCATCTGCAAATGGGTGGACTTAAATAGAATGCTACTGAATACATATATGGACAGCATTTATCCAATGTCAAAAATCTTCCAAACTAAAATACCTTGTCCGCTGACCATTATTAAGCATTACGAGTATAATCACAATGCTTGACTAAATAATTAACAATATCCGACACCACATACTCATAAGGTAAAAGCTCCATGGTTGTATATATTAATATATAAATCTGCAGTTGTCTATGTAATAACGTCACGAACTTATTTTGCTATCAAGTAATCTCATTAAGACAATAAAAATTATGTGCACTATGAGATAAAATTCAGTTAGATAGTTCGTCTTATAGTTTTTTTAAAGAACAATTTCTTATGGAATAAGGTTGACAAACGAGCACATAGTCCACCTGATGGTAAGTGGATGCTGTGGACATCCACATTTAACCTCTATTAAGAATCAAAATTCACATGCACCGTCAACACCATTGAAGTAATATGTACGTACGTACTAGAACAGCTATCTCAAACAAAAAATGTGCGCTACTCTGTGTTCGCGCGGTTTGTTTTATTATCATAGAATAAACATAGGTAGAATGATCAGTGGGTAATAAAAGATTGTACTGTTAATAAAGTAAATTATATCGAGATCAATTTTTTAAATTTTGTCATTTATTTTGTATATTATATTTGCTTATTTAATACAATATTACATAATATTATATCACAATTACATTTTAATTATATTTTTATCTCAATATTTTTAAAGGTATATATCTCAAATATAAAAGAAAAACATACTAAATGTATCTTCAACAAAACTTGTTAATATAATATTTAAATTACAAATATATTTATTTAAATAAGAATAAAAGTAGTTCATCAATGTTGGGCACGTGAGAGTTAAAAATAGACGAATTTATACCACTTTGACTTTGAAGTCGAAACCTAAAAATAAAATAAAAGAATGATAAGCAGATTTAAACATGAATAGTTTTGTCAAATTAAAATAACTTATATATGTTTCTACAAAAAAAAAATGTGTATAATAATATATTCGTCCTATACTTAAGTACCCACAGAAATGTCGCATCTGAACATATTATTTCATAATCTATATTCCATGACACGAGATGGCGTCTTAGGAATAATTTGTTTTATTATTAATACATAACACTTTTTTTATTGATTAAGTATCTTATTAACCGATGAAAAGTAATTCCATGGTTTTTACTGACATTTCTTGAATTATTTGTGCAATATCTAAGTACACGCGACGGCATATTTTTATCAAGAGATTTTTTTAAATCAACGCAACACGTGACAACTCTATAAGCGCATAGCGCGAGTGACTGAATTAAAGTGCGGTGTATGCACCGCAGTTTTGTGGAACAGAGTAGCTGAATGCAGTGTCGCCTCTAGTACGTAGTACATAATAGCTCAATGGTCAACACTGAGGACTAAAATGGAATGTCTCAATTCCAGTTAAAACGGGTCTCAGTCAGTAGCATTAAGCTGCTAGTATTCTGTGAGAGCGAGGTCCTTTCTCCGATCTCGTCGACCCATTCGTGATACAATCATAATATACCTGAAGCGTGGTTCTATTACGTATGAAATGTTTGACGATACGACACAAGCAAACTGTCTTTTATTGTCACCAGGATCAATGGAATTTTTATTTGCTATTTTGGGCGTTGATTCATCACATGCTGGATCATGAAGGGTAACATCGTGAGGAAAACTAACTGGGAATCATACCGACTTGGAAAGGTCAAATTATAATCACCTTCGTGTAAAAGTTGCTGAGATGAACATTTCTGACTGACAGACAGGCACACTGACAGGCGACGACGAAAGTACTACGTTACGTGAACTTTCGCGTAGTGTAGAGCGAAGTTCACGCAAGAAAAGGAACGGAAAAAGCTACTAATAAAATATGTTTATCCACTTCGTCCTGTCCCGTGTCCCGTTTACTATATAGTAAAAGACTTTGAGTGTTGAATACTCAAAGTCTTAAAAGGTCGACTTCGATAGATTGCGGTTTACCATCTCGATTACACCAGGTGTAAGATACCCACACCGGCGACAGGCAGCAGCGTCAGCGGTGCGAGACGTCTGTTATTGCGATTGTCAAACCGCCTACCAAGGACAACAATAAGGCACCTTGCTACAACGGGGAAGCCCAAATCCAGCAATGACTTTTTACGGGGTGATAAAAAAGGAGAAATATGGAGTGATCAAAATCACAGTTAAAAGAATTTAACAGCAATACTAGTATACGCTTTATATATACGCTATATACGCAGAGCTTTATGTTTCCTTCAAAATTCTCTCAGTAATGAGAGGATTACTGAGATTTGTGGCACTACTCTGAAAACGTAGAGTATAAGTGCGGTGGTCTTGTTCTTCAAGGAAGGTGACAAAGCGCTGTTTTCGAGAGTCATTTCGAAACCGTCTCGCACGCAGACTCGACAACTTCCAACCTCCCGAAAAAGCTGGTTTCATTGGTTTTCCTGGTTTGATTGGTTGGTAAAAGGCTTTAGTACTATAGACCACATACATACTCTTCGGAAATTTTTACATAAGACAGAAGAATACAATCTACCTCTTTGGCTTGCATATGTGGATTATGAGAAAGCCTTTGATTTCGTCGAAACTTGGGCGATGCTACAGTCCCTTCAGCGGTGCCAAATTGACTGTCGGTATATCGAAGTTCTGAAGTGTTTATAGAGTAGAGCTACGATGGCTATCCGAATACAAAACCAGAAAACGAAACATAGCCAACTGCAGAGAGATGTAAGACAGGGTGACGTGAAACTCTTCACCACTGCTTTGAAATACGTTTTCAAGCTACTGGAAAGGATACGGTATTAACATCAATCAACAAGCGAGTGCATCAGGCACCTTCGATTTTCCGACGATATAGTGTTTATAGCAGAATCGCTGGAGGTTCTAGGCACTATGCAAAATGACTTCAACAGTGTTCCCCAACGGATAGGTTATAAGATGAACATGGACAAAGCAAAGATCATGTGTAATTTCCGTGTCACACCTATGTCGATAGTTGTTGAGAGCACTATGCTCGAAGTTCTCGACAAGTTTGTTTACCTTTAACAAATATTCCGAATAGGTAAGTCCAACTTCGATCGCGAAATTGATCGACAATTTCAGCTCGGCTAGGCAGGGTACGAAAGATTACGACACATCTTCTCGTCAGGTATAACTCAAAACTTTAAAACAAGTTTTTTTTAAAACAAGATTGTACCACCAGTTTGTGTTGCCAGTGATGACTTATGGATCTGAGACGTGGTCCTTCACTGCTGTCCATATGAGAAAGTTTATGGTTGCTCAGCGAGCTACGTAGAGAGCTATACCTGGGATTTCTCTGCAGGATAGACTTAAGAATGAGGATACCCACAGTAGAACCAGAGTAACTGACATAGCCCAAGGGATTAGTAAGCTGAAGTGGCAATGGACCCGCCTTATAGCTCGAAGAACCGACAGCCGATGGAGAAAAAAGGTTCTTGAATTGCAGCTTCGTATCGGTATAGGAAGTGTAGGGTGGCCTCCACTGCAGGAGGCGACAACTTCGTTAAGACATGTAGGAAGTCGATAGATGCAGGTGGCTTAGGACCGTGCTTTATCAAATTCCTTGGTTGAGTCCTTCAGTAGTGGACTTGTGAAGGGCTGTAATGATGATGATGATGAAGACTGAGAGAATTTTGGAGGTGGAATATTATGTTTTCCACTTTTATAGTTTAAACTCTTAGATCTATTGCGTTAATTGTGAGTTTTTCTTAGTTTTATTGTCATTTGTGTGCTTCAATAATAGTTGGTAGGTATGTCTTACATGCCATTTTAATATATTTTGCACAAGAAAAGAAGATAATGAAAATTATGTGATCTATGTGTATCAAAATCAGTCATTAGTTTTAGAAAATTTATTAAATTACTTTAAGTAAATGTAGCTAAGAAACGAAATATATGTAAGATATAGTTACGTGATGCTCGATCAGTCTATTTTCATCGATAATGATGTTCAAAAAATTACTTACATATAAGTCAATAAAATATTAATAAACTTTGGAAGCACTTAAAATCGTGAGCAAATCTTGCATTTATGTATACCTAAAATAATAAAAAAATAAAAAGATTGTCTCCGTAAGAGTTTCAACTATTTTCGTATTATGATGATGTTATACTTTTCAAGTTAATCTTAAAATATATTTTAGAAATGTAAAATCAATTTAGTAAAATAATTTAGAAATGTTTAATATTGTAGTATTCCATGTAAATGGGTCCCTGTCTATAATTAAGTCTATCTCTAAATAGGAAATTTTCATATCTAACGCCGATCAAAGCTTTGTAACTACATTTACTTTGTATGCAAGGTATTACGAAAAATTTATTCTATCGTTATTCTATATATTTTAAAAAAATAATGTTAAAAAATAATGTAATTTAATTTTACAAATACATCCACCGCCACTTTAAATTAATAAACATTAAATTTTTGTAGAATTTCAAATTATCTTTTTATTCCAAAGAATACATTATTTTAATTGCATTTTTCCAGAAACAGCTACAGGCAGGACTATACTCAGCATTTTATTCGTTGAAGGCGGTACAAATATGTCCGAGGTGCAACATATGCTGCGTAATGAAACCTCCTTCCTGGTAACGGCGCGCGGTCTCGAACTCCGCTTTGACCGAGTGACATTGACTCAGCACACTGACGCGACTTTAGCATTGCCAGTAACGGTACCGGCACACGATATTTCCGAAAAATATTCTGTCACTTTCACCTCAGAATGTGGTATGGATCTGCGCTCTTATTGTGTACTATTCGTAGAGAGAGAATAGACTACAAGTATTAAACATTTATAAATTGAAACGTGATTTGACATAAATAAGTAGCTATTTCCAAGTGTGTTAATTTTGTCCATTAATTACTAATGCCAACATTTTTAGAACTTTATTTTCAATTGTTTCTGTTGGATGTCTTGTTTCATAAGATCATACGGTTAAATTAATTGGGTATTTATGTATCTTAAAATAATAAAAAAATACAGATTAAATAACTTCTATTATAACTACTAGGTACGGAAATTACCAGTTTTTTTTTCACATTGCGTGTTACAAAAAGTTTTTTAACTCTAATTTTAGCCCACCACATGTATTAACCTTGAATTGTCGAATTTAGACAATCTAAACTACAACAAGCTTCCTTGTCAAAAATTTACAGAGTGCATTTTTATTTTTTAGTTTAATTAAATACGTGACTGAAGAGATTTTGGTTACTCTGATGTTTAAAATAAAAGATTTGAGAAACTTTTCCGTAAACTTTTAAACCGTATATGCTATGCTCATTAAACCTTGTTCATTAACTCTGGTCACGTTGATTTTGCAAAACCAGAGAAGTCAGTCAGCTTTAACATTTCACTTCAACAACTGCACACAAAGCCACAAAATCATTTGGAGGCAGTTTTTTTGGCTACGATACGAGTTTGGTACCCTTACGTGTTTAAGATACTAATGAAGAGAAAATACACACAGATGCAAACTAATAACTAACATAGTAATTTCGTTTTCAAATTACATACACTTGTTGTCTCCGACGTCGTTTTTTAGTTTCATGATGAGTTAATACAATAAAGAATTACATATATTTATTTATTTATTTATGCTTTATTTGTACACCGAGTACAAAAAGGCGGACTTAATGCAACAAGGCATTCTCTACCAGCCTACCTCCAGGTTAAGCAGAGAAGATATTGTGGGTGCAAAGTGCAACTGAGTTAAAACATCTTTAAGTAGACATACACATTACATATTGCATTACATGTTATAAACATAATTACACATATATATTATTATGTGGATATACATATAAGATATATAAATATATACATATATATGTTTAATGCTGCCCTAATATGCTATTTTTAAATAATAAAATATATATAAGTACATACATAATTAAATATAGCTGTTTCTGATTCAAACCCCCACGAAATATTTGAAATAAAAACAGGAAAAGGGAACAGTTAGAATTTAAGAATATAAAAAATATTAATCGACAAACTACTCCTGCAACGCCAGAAAATGATTCCATAGCAAGCGTTTGAACGATGCCTTGCTCGTGGCTGCACGTACACTGCTCGGTAGCTCGTTCCACAATCTTACCGCGTGAGACGTAAAAGATTTATACAAGAAGCTAGTGTGACAGAGGGGGACATGGAGATTAGACTTTTCCGTAGAACGGAGACAACGATTATGAGAATCTTTGAGAAATTTACATTTCAGATATTCAGGGACAAACGGATCGTGTAAAACTGAAAATAATGTGCACAGTATTCTGAAATATCTGCGATAGCGGAGAGGTAGCCATTTAAGCTGAGAACGATAAGAGGAGATGTGGTCGTATTTACGTAAGCCGAAAATGAAGCGTATACAATTATTAAGAAGTCGATCCAGTTTGTTTAGAAGTTCTTGAGAGGCATCAGCATAGCAAACATCTGCATAATCTAAAATAGGCAAAACTAGAGTCTGTATTAGCATCACCTTAGTCCCTATCGGTAAAAAATTATTGAGACGATACAGATAACGCAGAGTGGGAGTGACCTTTTTACTCACGTCATATATATGCGGTCGCCAAGTGAGGGTGTTGTCAATAACTAAGCCAAGATCTTTAACAGTTATCGAGTAAGGAATAGTAACATTATTAAAAATTATAGGAGGTAGCACCTTCATATCAATTTTAGGCAATCTACTCTAATCTATAATGTGTATTAAATAAAAATATACAGATTCCTTATAAATACGCCATAATTCAAACGGCTGTATCAAAATATTCTAATACTGGTGTTACAGGAGGCGCATTTCTGTACCAACTCACAATTTATTTTCATTATCATTATAATTAATACCCATGACAAGTTCTCTGCTGAATATAAGCCTCCCCCAAGGAACGCCACAAACCAGAACCACCTTCATTTACCGACTATCTGCATGTTACCCCAGTTCGTCACTCCTTCTAGTGGGGGGAGGGGGCTAAGTTTCGCTTACCTGCTTGACGCTGCCGCTCAAGAACTATTCTTCCCCATAAGTTCAGGAGTTCTGTGGCCAGCCAATTGCCACTACAGCTTACTAATCAGTTGGGCTGTGTCAGTTACTATTCTGATACTACCTTACTATCACCTTGTCTGTAGTCCTAAAAACATTTCACCATGCTTACAAGTCTTAATTAGTCAAATAATGTGACCAAATGTGTCGTAAAAGCGAAAGTACCTCGCGCTAAGTTTTTAATTTTTAAGTGCACACCTGCTGTATTACATCCACATGTGTACAATGTTATCTGTAAGAAACATGACATCAAGAACTATTCACAGAAGCAAACCAAGCTTTTAACTAAAATTTGTACCTAAGGTTTTCCCACTGTCCGACAGACAGAATTTCGGTTACCGAGGCCAGTCTTAACGAAGATTAGCCATCGGCGCAATTCAGAATTACCGTGGCGTAGCGAATATAAACAAATATACCGAAATAGCAGCGTCTTCCTACTAACGACTAAAAATAAGATGTGGTTGGCACCCCGCTTGCCAAGCATGGCAACTATGGTAAGTCTTAGAAAATCTATGAGGGGCGGCCTATGTTCATTAGTGGACTTTAATAGGCTGTAAATACTAAATTATGACGTCTATCACGCAGGAAAATTTCGAATACCTATATTCCTGTCAGTGGGTTGCTGTAAAACTTCGAGCTTCTTCATAGTGCAGGACTACCTCTCAGGTCCATTTGTCAGTTTTGGCAATCGTTGATAATAATTAATAAAAAAAATTTGAGTAATAAACAGAAATAAGACACATCAGGAATTGCTTCTTTTTGTAAAATTAATTTGCATTTGAACAGGAACCAAGACGTAGAAAAATTAAAGCAAACACTCAGCCACAATGTTGCTGTTAAGGTTTCATTGATGTTGTCACTCTCATGAGGACATGATACTGACAAGTCTACAAGAGTAAGTAACAAGTGATAGAACTAAAAATTTTGTACAGTCGACTTCGATATAAATAAAATGAGAACATCATCAATGTAGTCGAAGTCAATTATATACGCATTATTAAGGATAATTCAAAATATATTGGTTAGATCTTGATTAAATTTCCCACCAGCTTTCAAATAAAATAAAAACAATTATCAAAATCAATTCACCTACAAAAAAGTATGAAGTATCAAACATAAAAAAAACAGTCGAATTAAGTACCTCATCCTTTTTTGAAGTCAGTTAAAAAAATAAACAAATTGTTATGGAAATATTTATATCCTTGTTCATTGGGCTTTCAATAAAACTTAAATCAAATAATCTTTCATACAGGTATATAACTTTATTTCAATGTCAATTTTATTCGAATAAAGGACAGTATATTGTAGATATTATACGAATTATATTAAGTATATTATCACAATTTCACTATCGCACATCGCGACAATACTTGCGATACCATCCATACCATCTGGACGGCGACCCACCACTGTGCGATTTAAAAGAAGTTTTCTTCCTTGCACAACTTCCTTGTGGAATCGATTAACACCAGAGATTTTTTCCGGACCGATACGACTTAGGGACCTTCAAGAAATGGGCCTACTTTTTCAGCAATGCATCTGCAATTCTCTTAGTTTTGCAGTTGTTCAGGGGCGACGGTAATCACTTACAATCAGGTGAGCCGTATAATAATAATAATATTTTATTGGCATATAGATTTAACAAATGTAAGCAAGAACAGTGAGCTAAACATCTAAACAATGTTCAAGGTAAGATATACAAAAATTTTCCGTTTGACCCTAAACTAGGATAATCCTGTATCTAGGGGTCCGAGTATGCTCGTTTGCCCCACTCCTATAAAATAAGTAACATTCACCCTTTTATTCTTTCATAGTGAAAGTTTAAAAGTGAAGTAAAGTGAAGGACAAGTTATTTCGAATCACAACCTTAATTAAATTACTTTGGTATTTGACTATCGCCACAAGAGTAAAGTTCTTTACTCATTCGGCTACCACAGGAGTTTTTCTGCAACTCTCAAAGTGTTTCACTTAGATGATTGAAGTTTAGCAAAAACACGCTCAAAGTGTTTTATGTGATCAATATTTGGCATTATTGTACAGTTACTCTATTGTAAACGTGAGGTTAAAATAATTTTCAGCTTAAGTGGTTCATGTGAAAACAATACGTAAAGCATTAATTAAGATACAATTAATCTTTTAAGCACAATTTAATGGGATAAGTCATTATTTCGTGTTTAAATTTTAAATATTTTTTTGTAAATGCTTTAAATGTGTTGTCCCACACCGTATCTTCAAAATTATCGCAGACAACAATAATACATTCATTAATTTAATTGATTAATTTATTCAGTACAGCCTACCAAAGTTCACTGCTCATACTCATAGATATACCTCTTGATAGATACGCCTTTGGTACTTACCATAGTTGCCACGATAGGCAGGCGAGCTGTCAACCGCAGTTTTTATTTTCTAGTAGTTACTTGGAGACCGCTTGCTTTCTCTATCACTTGGTTAGTTTCCCTCTGTCACCTCTTACGTCACTCACTAGACCCATAAACACCCCACGAGATATTGACATATTTATAATTATCAATATATCGAAAATCCAATATTTTAAAAAATATCAACAGTTTTATTTTGAACTGATCAGTTGGAATAATCGGTTTAACTAACCGTGGGTGGCGACCATAACACTGCCATTTATTCTTTTCACACACCCTTTTTCTCAGGCACAGACCCAAAAATTGTTTCTGATATAGAGGGTAAAAGACGAACAGGAGTGAGGTAAGATCATGAAATTTAATTAGAGTTAGATCATGAATTTATACGTGGTAGAGCCATGCTGCAGTTATATTAGTATTATAGTTGTAGCGCAAATGGGTCGGCTCGACCGGGGAAGGACCATGCTCTCACAGAATACCAGCGCAAAAATAGTAGCTTAATGCTGCTCTGTTTCGTATGGTAAGTGTAGAGAACCGGACACCCCTTTTACTGGAAACGAGGCATTCCATCTTAGTCCTCACGGGTGACAACGCCTCTGCATTTTGATTCGTAATCCAGGATAGATGTAGATGTCTATTGGCCACAGTAACCACTTACCATCAGGTGGCCTGTGTGCTCGTTTGTCACCCTATCTGATAAAAAAATGAAACTCCCATTCCTTTACAAAATATTTCGCCTCTATGGTGGAGGGGTTTTGTAAACATAAATTCAATTTATAAAGAAACCTAGACCCCGCGTATAGTGAAATCAAAGTTACTGCTATGCTGTGATCGTTAAACTTTAAACACTAATTTTATTAAACTAATTTACGGATTTTATCGCGTTTAATTTTACTTATTTTTTGAATTCCTAACGTTTCGGGTGCTTTGTAGTACGCCATTATTATTTAAACGCGATAAATCCGTAAATGTAGTTTTATTTAATGTGTAGGTGCAGTTTGCGTAAAAATAAGAAATCATCATGTTAACTTAAGTTTAATTTGTTTTGTCACCACATTGAGTAAAATAATACAACTTTCAATGAGTACTCTATTGTGAAGAGTCAAAATGTGTCGAAAAAGGCACGTATGGCAATTCAAAATGCTGTGTTGGTCCCTACTTTGACGTATGGTAGTGAAAGTTAGGTGTGGCAGAAGAAGCACGAGAGTAGAATGAACGCAGTAGAAATGCGGTCGTTAAGGATGTAAGGGCTGAATCTGAATGACAGGGTGAGGAATTGTGTGATAAGAGAAGAGTGTGGTTTGCAATATGATGTTGTGACCAGGATTGAGAAAGGTATGCTTCGGTGGTTTGGTCATGTGGAAAGAATGAATAAGGAAAGAGTGATAAAGAAAATTTATGTTGCAGAAGTGAATGGCAGAGTCGGAAAGGGACTTCCTAGGCGAAAAATTATCGACCAAATTGGCGATTTATTAAAAACGGGCCAAATTAGGAGTGTGTGCGTAGGTATATGGATTTGAAGAAGGCGAGAGAGGCGTGTCAGGATCGTGCCAAATGGAAGTCTGTAGTCTCTGCCTACCTCTCTGGGTGACAGGCGTGAGTGTTTATGTTATGTATGTTCAATGAGTACCTAGCCAAAATATATGACGCAGAAATTTTACATCTATATTTAAAGAAAATCAACGAAATAAATTCACATATAAATTGTGTGATCGCTGCTTACCCCTCTGAGTGAGGGGAGTAAAACTTTTTTTGTTATGCATTCAACGAAAAAGATAAAAATGAGCATAAAACAGTTCTTTTTTATTGAGCTTTTTCATTAAAGTTTACTGATCAAAATAAAGGTCACTAGACATTTAATCTTAATATTAATACCGTATGCAAAAAAGAGCCGTGGTAGCTCAGATGGTTAACGCTCGCTGTAAATATAACCGAACGGGAGTAACCCAGGTTCGATCCCTGCCGGCACCAATGAAATTGTTAATTGCAATTTTAAGTGCTGATACACCACGTGCTCGGCGATGAAGAAAAACATCGTGAAGAAACCTGCATGTCTGAGGAATAAGAAATAAAAATATTTCGAAGACATGTGAAGTTCGCCAACACCCATTGGGGCAGCGCGGCGGACACTTCCTTGCCCTAAAACTCTCTCAGAAATGAGGTGAGGCCTGTGCCCAGCAGTGGGACGTATATAGGCTGTAACTTTATGCAAAAAAAATTCACACTCTTATCCTATCATAATTAAAGTTGAAGGACGTTCAAAGAGCAAAAATATTTGCTTCAAAGAATTATCAACATCCCGGAAAGCAGAATCCTACGACCGTTCAAGCGACTTCGGAAGTAAAGAGGTACCGCACCGCGTCGCCTGCCACCTTGACCGAGCCACTGGGCCATGATTACCTGACCGGCAACACTACACCGTAGGTAACAACCGATTAAAAAGTCTATTCTTGCATTTTAGATGATTATTCGACACATTTAAATTTGAAAAAAATACAATCATTATTACCTTTTTGTTTTTATCTTGCATCTAAATATGAAAATACACGATTCGACGTTTTGGTTACTACTCCCAACTTCACTTTATATTTTTAATATTAAAATATTGTATTCGAAACATGTTTTGTTCCACAAACTTTTAGGTACTCACCTACATTTATTTCAAAATTATCAGCTGATTTGTTTTTACATCACAAGACGCGAAAGAGTACCATTTATTGGCTCCCATTTTTGTTATAAGCTAATCTTGTTAAATCCACTGAATGTTATTACCATATGAGTGGAAATTTAAAAAAATATGTAATAATAAAATCCTTGATGTGGTATTCCATTCTAACAATACTTAATTAAAGCTGCTACCGACGCTCGTGCACGGTAGAAAGCTGGTGTGCGCCTATAAATCCACTTCTCGTCAACTCGAACCTCCATTGTCTCTCAAGGCGTCATCATAGCTTCATATACTTCTTGGGCAAATCATTACATTAGTCTACCTGCTCTCTTACGCTTCTTTTGTAATGCTTAATTTGCATTTATTTAATTTATAATTTTATCCATTACTTGTATTAGTCCCAAAACATTTTAGTCAGTGTCTATTTGTGAGAAGTGTATAACCTGATCAAGTGCAAAATGGAAATGGACAGTCAACAATTTCGAGAGTTTGGTAAGGCTGCAATAGACATCCTAGCAGACTATTATGAATATATACGAGAAAGGTAAGCATTTATATATGTAATAATAGTATGTTTATCCTAAGACGTCATGTTGACAGTTATACAGTAAAATTTCTAAAACTACACTAGTGAAAATGAAAACGGGTTAATCACAAATAATTTAATATTTCAAATAACAACATAATTTAGTTCAAAGAAATCATAAGAATGTTTAATAGCTTATTTAAAATCTAAAAACTTAAAATTAAAAAAAGTGAAAACTAACTTAAAAACTAAAACAGTAGGTGATAGGGCATAGTGTATTTGATTGAAATAAATAATACTGGATTGAAACCCAGGCTTAAGAAACTGCATTATTTTTAAAGTCAGTTTTCGATTTTTATAATTTTTTATCCTAAGACGTCATGTTGACAGTTATACAGTAAAATTTATAAAACTACACTAGTGAAAATGAAAACGGGTTAATCACAAATAATTTAATATTTCAAATAACAACATAATTTAGTTCAAAGAAATCATAAGAATGTTTAATAGCTTATTTAAAATCTAAAAACTTAAAATTAAAAAAAGTGAAAACTAACTTAAAAACTAAAACAGTAGGTGATAGGGCATAGTGTATTTGATTGAAATAAATAATACTGGATTGAAACCCAGGCTTAAGAAACTGCATTATTTTTAAAGTCAGTTTCCGATTTTTATAATTTTTTACCTTTTTAAATGAACTAAGGTATATCTCAAGTTTCAAAGTAACATTTATATCCCTGAAACATACACATTTAATAAAAGAAGAGACATTAGAATCGGTTCAGCTATTTCCAAGAAATCGGTAGACAGACATAAAAAACAGACGCGTCGAATATAGAACCTCATTTCGAATATACAACCAAATATTTTCTGATTTCTTACACATTCAGTTTTTCTCACAATGTTACTGGCACTTAAACCAATGTATAAATCAGCCCTTGAAATTGCAATTTTAACAATTTGATTAGTGCCGGCAAGATAGATCTCGGGCTGTTCGCGAATCATAAAATTAACTGAAATTTTGTGCTTTTATATAAAATTCATAAGTGTTGCGATTTTATTCATATTTATATTCTTCAAATATAAATCTAGACAACCATATAAATGGCATACATATAGGATATGCATAAAAACGCAATATTTATTCGCGCTCATCTGTAATTTTTTGACGTATATTTAAAGTAGCAGTCTAAAGTAGCTTTTTTAAACGTGCTAAGTGCTAAGTACAGTTGCATGATAAAAACTCCAAGGCAGAAAAAAGGTACCATAGGAACTTTTTTCAAAACGGATTTCTTTAATGGTTCTTTTGATTTTGTGTATATTATTTTGACTTCCAATATGCAATAAACAAATATTAATTATCTTATATTAGCATAATGCACGTTATTGACATGACCCTAAAGCAACTATCTAGCATCTAAAGTATTCGCGTGTCAAAACAGTTTCTACAAGTCTAGCATTTAAGTACATGCACTTGCGTCGCTCGTTCCAAGGTTTACAAACTGATTTCTTAATAAATAATAGTTGTAAATACCGTCAAAATCTAATTTTGCAATATTTTGGAAACTAGATATCGATTTTCTCTTGCCGTCATCCATCCGGATATTTTATTCATAGTCATCACTTTGATCAAGTCATCGTACATACGGTCATACGGCGACTCGGCTGGCGACCCTGCACAGGTGAGAGTTCGAATCCCGGGTCTTAGGTATTTCTGCCAAGAAATTATCAGTACCAGTCAAAGATATATTATGCAGTGTTTTACACCCGCACCTCGGGAAGCAAGTTAAGCCGTTGGTCCTGTGCCTGATCTCTCTTCGGTTGATTTCGTTCTATAGGACTATGAGAGCAAGGGAAAAGAGTGCATTGTGATCCTGTACTGCAGAAATGGCTAGTCTCTGTTGAGACTGATCGCCGTAACTGGATTTCCGTCTGGAGGAATGTGTTCGGTTGGATCTAGTTGTCCGGAACCGGAAAAAAAAGTTTGTTGTTTTTTTGATCTGTGGTCTACCAACTTTTGTTGATAAATGCACACCAACCATTCTTGCGATTTTGCGTGATACAATGGTGACTCGGTCTGACTTTTAACATTGTGACGATTCTGGTTCATTCTTCAAAAGTGCGTACGATGATTTTATTGACAATTTCTTAATAGATTTCATACGGTTTTTTTTTTCATGTAATCATTCATATTTTATATTACCTACTCAATACTCAAGAGTAAAAAAATTGTATTTTATGCAAAATAATATTTTCAATGGATCTCTGAGAAACTATTATTAAAATCGAACTTATAATGTCTTCATACAATGAGTGAAGTTAATTATCTAAGGCACGAAACATTCCATCAATTAAAAATTATCTTCTACCACTGCTTATGCAAAACAATTAACAAGACTGAAATTACAGAAGACATCTACGTGAACATATTATGCTGTTTTTTTATTTCGTAAATAACGTCACTCTTGACTTCAAAACAGTTGCGTAAAAAACTAATAGATTACTTGTTTGCTAAATAAAACTGTACATACTTACGAGTACTATTGGTTTCGGAACTGCACATGTTAGCATTATCACGTATCCTTAAAATTGTCCGTTACGGGAAGATTTGATGAAGGAACAATATTATTGCGGTAATATTAAATGCTATAACTTTTGTTTTGCGCTAATATATGCATTGTAATATAATATAATATACTTTATATTTTCCATATTATGATAGAAGCGATGAAATAAATTTTGTAGATTGTCCGTTACATAGGTAAATGTTTATTTATTATCAATTCCCTCGTTTTAAATTTCCTAAAATAGAGACTAATAAACAGCAGGTATGATTTCAAGGTGAAGCATAATATTATGAGCATTTACAGTAACGAATAATTACAATATTATTCCTTTATAGAAATGTCTTACCGTCTGTGGAGCCGGGTCAGCTAATTAGACAAATGTCGGAAGATGCCCCAGAGCAACCGGGGGACTGGAAAGATGTTTTGAAGGATTTCAATGAATTGATTTTACCCGGTGTAAGTAAAATAACATAAGTGTCTTTCACAACAATAATTTAACCAATTATAAAAACACTGTGTATGAAGATTTGACGTCTCCGTGGCGCAGTGGCTTAGCAATGAGTGGCTGCGCTGGGGGGTCGCCGGTTTGAATCCAGCACGGAACAGGTATTTGTATGGCCTACAAATAATTGTTTCCGGGTCTGGATGTTTGTCCTTGTGCAATTTATGTTTGTAAACTGCCCCCACGATACACGAGAAAATCTTAGTGTAGGGGTAATGTTTTTAAAAAAAAAAGGATTAAAAAAGATTCTTAAAGGTTAAAATTCATTTATTATTATGAATACATAAACTCAGTCACAGCTAGGAGAATTTTCTAAACCTAATCATACTCTTGGGGTGTTGATTGTCGGTCCAAATACTCTCAAAATCCAAAAAAATATAAGTGAACTCAATGGCCCCATAAATATGTCTGCAATTAATAGAAAACAAAAATATAAATTTCTTCGCAACCTTCCGCTAAATAAATACAATGATGTGTCTTACCTGGATTGAAGAGCACCTCCCACCCTCCTTCAATTGCATGCACTAACTCCGTCACCACTAGTCCCAACACCACTATTCCAGATAAGACACACCATCGACGACAATACGACAGATGGTGTGTCTTTCATCTGTCGTATTGTCGTCGTTGTATTTATTTAGCGGAAGGTTGCGAAGAAATATATATTTTTATTTATTTATTATAACGGATTTCCGCAAATTTACGCCTGATTCTATCAATTATGTCTGCAATTGTACGATTTTTATTAAAATATTTACTTTCAAATTAGTAACTTTGATTATACCGCACACATAGTCTGTCTACACTTAAAAGTTACAGGTACGATCAGAACACATTCGAGAAGTTAAATATCATATTTACATACATACTTGATATACATTATTTGAATGTCTGATAAAATACACATTAGAATGAATTTACAAAGTTTGTTAAAATAATTTTATAAAATTGCCCTCTCTAAACTTGTTATATTTATCTACCCCTTTTAGATTACCCATTGGCAATCTCCGCAATTTCATGCTTATTATCCAACTGGAGTTTCCTATGCAAGCATTATTGGCAATTTGCTGAGTGATGGAATTGGCATTGTTGGATTTACTTGGGTAAGTGTTTCAATATTTTTATTAAATTTTCAAGATTTATAAATAATTTATAAAACTGAACCTGCGTGATTTAAAAACCCTATTGTTTAATGGAACATGAGAAATGACTGGTTTTAGTTACTATCGTTTTTTTTACCCAGGTTAATAAAAAAGAAATACAATATCAAAAATAAACAAGTATATAATTAAAAATAGTAGAATCCTTTGACTGAGATAGTTCTTACCATTATCTATGAAATTTTCGTTTTCTTATACTTGGTAGCGTTAGATATTTTATGTTGTCATTTGACATGGAAGTCTAAATCCAAATTAATTTCCTGTGAAAACTATAATGGAAATTTGGGGTAGTAGCCACTTTTCTGGACAAATGCTAATTTCACCTGCATACGCGACATTCTACTGAATAACAGACGAGCTCCTGATAACCGACTGGTGACATAAATATTTATTCATCAACGCTGAACCCAAATTTCGCAGAATGGTAACAGGGAGCAAAATTTACCGTTCGGAGGTATAGGCTCTGCACTCACTAACCCACTTGTCAAGCTTGGTGAATATGGGCCAATCTTTGAAGTAAATTTAAAGAGAAAATTCATGTGTGTGAAGTACAGCTTCGATATTGCTTTAAAATAAGTTTTTCATTCGGTTTTCCGACGTTTGTTCCGATTTTATTCCATGTTAGTATCAAATATGAGTCCTCGCATTAGTTATAATGTTCGCCATTACCAGCTTGTATGGTTTCAGTTCAGTATATTTAAAAGGATATATCCTTTGCCATTAATCTGTCAACAGAGCATCCTTTGTTATCAAGGTGAATCTTGTGCACGAGTGATTGGCATTTGGAAAGGAAGTTGTTACATTCCCTTATTCTAAGTAGATATCGTCGTACTCTTTTACAGATTGCAAGCCCTGCATGTACTGAACTGGAAGTAGTAACAATGAATTGGCTAGGCAAGTTACTTGGTTTACCGGAAGAATTTCTAAACTGTTCATCAGGACCTGGCGGTGGAATTATACAGGTATCTTGCTCTTTAGCTTAATACATTTACTGTAAAGCAATGTTCCGTTTACTTCGTATTTCATATATTTAAAACTTTAAAATCCCATTTACCCTACCAAACCTATATGTCTGAGTGGTCGCAAATTGTTGAAGACGATAAGCCAATTTCACCACCGGTTAAATTAAATCCCTTTAATCTAAATATCGCAGGAATTTGCAAGCATTGATTGTGAATGTGGTTTCTGTTACCTAAAGTAAGCAAAAAGACGTTTTAAAATACGTGGTTAAAGTATTTCAACCACATTGAAGAAGGCCCTGTCATTATATCATATTTAATAGACCACACATCCTCGCAATAGAACACAGTTTTTGTTTTTTTATAAGGAGTAATCCATCATCATTATCTCACAGCCCTTCACATGTTCAATGCTGAAAATAGGCTTTTCTCAAGGAATTCCACAAAACACACCTGCATCAAACTACTCAACACTACCAAAGAACCAAAATTATTAAATAACGTATACACATACGTGTATATTCTAGGTTAACTTTAGCATCAGAACATCAAACACCAGTGAACATAGGTGCAGTCAATCGTTCAAAATGTCGGGAATCTAAATTAAGTAAAACAAATGCGATAAATTTCATTCAAATAGAATCAAAAATACATTCAAATCATTATAATGTTAGTAGTGTAATGATTTGAATGTATTTTTGATATAGAACCACTGCAAAAATATATTGTAAATATATATGTATATAATGTAATATATTGTATTATCTTACATTAAAAATTTACAATCTACTTCGGTTTTCAGGGTTCCGCTAGTGAAGCTACGCTGGTGGGACTTTTAGCAGCTAAAGACAGAATGATCCGAAAACTCACTGAAGTAGATCCTAACCTCGATCCTGATGACATATATAGCAAGCTTGTCGCATACACATCAGACCAATGTAATTCCTCAGTTGAAAAGGCTGGAGTACTTGGATCAATGAAAATGCGGTTATTGAAATCAGACGCATTCGGTAAATTACGTGGAGAAACATTGAAGAAAGCATTCGATGACGACAAAGCTAACGGACTTATACCGTGCTACGTTGTAGCAAATTTAGGTACTACTGGAACATGTGCGTTTGATCCTCTATATGAACTCGGTCCAATATGTAACGAACATAACGTATGGCTACACGTTGATGCTGCATACGCTGGAAGTGCTTTCATTTGTCCCGAATACAGAGGTTTGATGAGAGGCGTAGAATATGCTGATTCTTTCGATATAAATGCACATAAGTGGCTACTTGTAAACTTTGATTGTTCAGCTATGTGGGTTAAGAACGGCTATGATTTAATTAATGCCTTCGATGTGCAAAGAATTTATTTAGATGACGTTAAGACGCGCTTAAAAATTCCCGACTACAGACATTGGCAGATGCCACTAGGAAGAAGATTTAGATCTCTAAAATTATGGACCGTAATCAAAACTTATGGTGCAGAAGGCCTAAGAAGCCATATTAGAAATCAGATAAGTCTGGCTCAATACTTTGCGAAACTAGTTCAGTCTGACGATAGATTTCTTATTGAACCTGAACCAGCCATGGGATTAGTATGCTTTAGGCTCAAAAATGGAGACAATTTAACAAAGAAATTGCTTGAAAATTTGACAGCAAAGAAGGAGGTATTCATGGTAGCTGCAAGTTATCGTGAACGTTATATTATTCGTTGGGTAATTTGTTCACGACTTGCAACTAAGAAGGATATTGATTTAAGCTGGAAAAAGATTAAGGAGGCAACTGACTTGATTTGTTTGGAAAAAATACACAATAAATCTAAAATATCAAATATCGAGAGCATAGAAACTTTGAACGTCTGTGAAGAAAAAACTAAATAATCGTCCGAATAAAAATATCTTAATTTTAATATTACCACTAACGACGTAGCGCTAGATATATTTTTTTTGGTTAATCAATTCGATAATATATTTCAAAATGGATGAAGACTTATGTAAAATATAATATTGTGTCTATGTTTTTGTAACATATAAACACCTAATGACGTAATTTAGCTCAGCGAATTATAATAACGAAAATAATGAGTAAATGTGTTAATTGTTTTCAGTTAACACATTTACTAATGACATTGAATACAAAATATTTAAGTGTTCATACTGGAATTGAGTAGGTCACTTAAATCGACTGAAAAGGTATTGCAAAATAAGCGTAAACACTTATGATAGTTAAAACTGATACGATTTGAAGTTTTACTTAGCTTTTAAGTTAATTTTTATTAGTTAAATATAAATATCCTTAATGAGGTACATAATTAAAACTCAGAACAAAAGTTAATCTTTTATTTATTTAATATCATATTGATACAAAAACTATAACTTCATAAAACTCTGACTTCATTTCAATGATCATAAAAACATAATTTAACACCTTATCATATTATTTTAATTTTATTGCAATTAAAATTTTCATTTATTTCATTTAAACTTATTTAAAAACAAGATTTCTCTCGTATTACATATAAAAATCTTATTAAGTAGGTATACAAAACTATTCACAACTAAATACAACTACAAGTATTACTAACACATATACCATAAGTATATCCTTTAGGTAAACAATGCTGTTGACATATTATATCTTCCGTAGGTTCTTCAAATTGGCAGAATATTCTTCCAGGAATTTTGTACTCTGAAAAAGAATTACGTAGTTAGTCATGCAGCTAATAATCATAAAATTAAGAAAACTTAATAATTAATGAAATTTTACAAGTTGAACATAAATAGAATTAAATAACGCTTCTATCAAACTGTTATTAAGTAAAAGGACCAAGAACCAAGCAATGTCCAATAATCGCGTACACAAAAATCGATATTTTGTGTATTCGATACAAGACTGTACCTACTACATTTCGATATTTTGTATCGATTTATTAGAACACGATACGTGGCGCTATCGTATTCCAGGCTTAGACCATCAAAAATATCTTAAGACTTAAAACGAATATTTAGTCATTCAAATGTATAAAAAGAGATAAAGTGGGAAATGTCCTTTTGTAACTTGAATCTTCTAATGATTTATACTTATATTATACTTATTTGATTGAAATACATTATGATATTTGGATTTACTTATAAACACAAAGCAAAATATCAGACGTAAACTTGTGACGCCTCATACAGTTTAACTAGGCAGTACTAAAGTGAGTAAGTAAAGTGACGCATAGAATGAGTAAGCAATTTCAATCGGTCATTTTCTTAGCGTACCGCATAATAGTTTATAGTTAGTAGAATTTTTCAGTAAGTTTATATTTTATTTGATTATGCTTGAATAAATTAAACTATTTGAAGCTACGTTAAAATATTATATCTACATAAATAAAGGTTATATAAGTTATAACCATAAAAGCTATCGTATTTTCACTTGATATTTATTCATTTCACCTTAAACCTACATAAATAAGTAATAAAACTAAGCTTACATAACTAACAAACAATAAATCTCAATAATACAATAAAAATATAATATAAAAGTCTAATATTAAAAACAGCTAACTTTAAAGGAAGTTAAAATTTTAAAAAGCAGCAGAAATACAATTACGAAAATCTTTAAGAAATATTTTTTGAATGTAATTGCTTAATTACGTACCGTTTTTAACATTATCGTCAGGCGTCAAATGCTGATCTTTTGTTTCGAGTTGATTATTTAAAACTACTACAGTTTCTTGTTTTACAACACTACTGTCCCTCGGTAGAGCATAGCTATTTTTTACAAGTAAAGAAACTATAGTAGTTAATAATACTAAAGAAAATTTTCTGAACTGCATATTGCTGTTTACTAACGAACAGATAAATTAATATTGTGGGGAAAAAACATTGACCACTGTCTTAAAGCACTGACGGACACTTAATGAGAATGCGTTTTCTAAGGTCAATAAGCACTGTTACTTTTTATACTGTATGATGTTGATGCGTCATGCGTTTGTACTCATTTGTAAATCGATAACTAGAATTAAATTTCAAAAGTTATTGTTCATAATTACTTAGTCATAAAAGGTACTTAAGTACAGAAAACCTAAGTTATGTACCTCTTTTTATAAGTTAAAGATAAAGATAAAGATAAAGATCATTTTATTTGTTTAAACATGAGTATACATACATATGCATGCAAGATGTTAAAAGAAATATCTCGACAGTCATGTTTAGCCTCTACGGCGTACAAAATGTTAAAAAATAAATAAAAAAAGTTACAATTCTAATTGGCCTTCTCCTTATTTAGTATTAATAAATTATACAATAATCATTAAAACTGAAAACAAACATCATTAGAGAAGAGAATCTATATATTTAAATATACTAGTGCTTAAAACATACCATTATTTATCCAAATGATTGTACAAATTCTTAGTGTTTAATTTCTTACATTAGTAATTTCGTATATTATTACTTTCGTTATTTTATGAATTCTACTTTATTATGTTCAATTAGCAGTAAGATAATGTGTAATAATTTATATAAATGTAGATATTATATGTCATAGCAGTTAGTGGTCAATGTTGTCTTGCAGAAAGTCATTAATGTTGTAGTAGGCTTTATTTGCAAGGAAATTAATTTATTTATTTTTAAATATGTTATTATTATGTTCTTTCCAGCGTTTAGGAATTTTATTACATATTTTTGGGCCCATGCAAAATATGCTGTTATTCATTAAAGAAGTTTTTGATTTATGTAGACGAAGTTTACTGTTATCACGTCTATTACGAACGACCGTATCAGACATGCGTGGGAATAGGTTAGGATTGCTCTTAACGAAAATTGCGCTTTCCAAAATATAAAGTGAGGGTAATGTCAATAATTTATATTGTATGAAAAATGGTTTACAGCTCTCCGTGACCTTTAGTTTGAAAATGGTCCTTATGCATTGCTTCTGGGCTTTAAATGCTAATTCTTTATTCGTAGAGTTACCCCAAAAGATAATGCCGTATCTAAGAATGGAGGAAACTAAACCATGGTACGCTGTAAGAAGGGCATCGATATTGAGCATTGGTACTAATTTATAGAGTGCGTAAGAAGATTTACTGATTTTTTTTATTAAGACTTCTGTGTGTGTTTTCCAATTGAGTTTTTTGTCAATAATTACACCAAGAAACTTCGCATTATCTACCTCATTAATCATTTTATTATTGTAGTGTGTATGTAGGTTTGACATAGTAGATCCTCTTTGTGTAAAGTGCATAATATTAGTTTTTTCCAAATTGATTTTTAAATTATTATTTTCTAGCCATTTTATCATTGATATTAGGGAATTATTAATGTCATTATTATAGGTATCATTATTTTTATAAGGTATAGTTATGGTACTGTCATCGGCAAATAGTGTCACGTATTGGTTAATGCTTTTAGGTAAGTCATTGATATATATAATAAACAATAGAGGTCCCAAGACACTGCCTTGAGGCACACCATATTTAACTACTCGACCTGATGATCGATAAGTTTCTTCATGTTTGGTGTGTGTATTTACTGATGTTATTTCTGTATATTGCTTTCTATTCGTAATATATGATTCTATGAGACGCGAAACGTTACCTCGGATACCATAAGCTTCTAACTTCCTAATCAAAAAGTTGTAAGAAAGAGATTAATAATTCAGAAATCAATAACAAAAATTGGATATGTCTGTGAATAGGATTTGCCTTACGTACGTTATGACATATTTATATATATATATATATATATATATATATATATATATATATATATATATATATATATATATATATATATATATATATATATATATATATATATATATAGTACCTGGATGACCGAGCATTGCTTGTTTTTTTTTTTTGGAAATCGTGTTTATTGGAAATTATATTTAGATACGATTTACATACTGATGAAGTATGAATAATATTTTTCGATCTTACCAACATACCTAATAGAAAAAACTTAACTGGTTATTTGAATAAAAAATCATGAGTGCACTTAGTTTAATTTACATTTTCGTTTTTTTTTAAAAAAATACAAAAAAATATGGAGCTCGAAACAACAGATTTTCTCAAAAAAGAAAGGAACTTAAAAAAAAAGGAAAAAAGTCAAACCGAAGGACTGGACTGGAACCGGGGTACTACGATTTGGCGACCGCCCGATATCCTATATGGGCTATTATAGTTGTTGACGCGCTACCTAAATTTACCTTCCTATTCTAACGATATTGTAGCAGTTTTCTATTGCCTGAAAGCACGGATAAAACGACATTTTCTAAAAATTAATCCTAGCTAGATCGATTTATTTTAAATTATATTTAGATACGATTTACATACTGATGAAATATGAATAATATTTTTCGATCTTACCAACACACCTAATAGAAAAAACTTAACCGGTTATTTGAATAAAAAATCATGAGTGCACTTAGTTTAATTTACATTTTCGTTTTTTTAAAAAAAAATACAAAAAAATATAGAGCTCGAAATAATAGATTTTCTCAAAAAAGAAAGGAACTTAAAAAAAGGAAAAAAGTCAGACCGAAGGACGACTCGAACCGGGGTACTACGATTTGGCGACCGCCCGATATCCTATATGGGCTATTATAGTTGTTGACGCGCTACCTAAATTTACCTTCCTATTCTAACGATATTGTAGCAGTTTTCTATTGCCTGAAAGCACGGATAAAACGACATTTTCTAAAAATTAATCCTAGCTAGATCGATTTATTACCCCCAAAACCCCCTGGACACTAAATTTTATGAAAATCGTTGGAGCCGTTTCCGAGATTCCGATTTTATTATATACGAGTATATAAGAATTGCTCGTTTAAAGGTATAAGATATAAACATTTCACCAACGCAATGGGATCGAAAACAACATAAACATATATTAACATCAACACTCACGCATGTCACCTAGAGGAGTAGGCAGACTACGGCGTTTCATTTGGCACGATCCTGACACCTCTCTCGCCTCCTTTACATCACATATACATATTCAATGGTTATGGGTACTAATAATTTGGTCCATCATCAATAAATCGCCAATTTAATCGTTAAACCTTCGTGTAGGACTTATCTTGCTGACTTTGCCGTTCACTTCTGCAACATAATTTTGTTTTGTCACTCTTACCTCATTCATTCTTTTTACATTAACAAACCACTGAATCATTCCTTTCTTAATCTTGGTTACAATATCTTCATATATACCAGACTTTTTTCACATAATTTCTCACATTATCATTCAGATTCAGCCCTAACATACTCCTTAATGACCACATTTCTACAGCATTTTTCCACTCTATTGCTTCTTCTGCCTAGCCCAACTTTCACTACCATACATTAAGGTTTCTGACTTCCCACAATAGAGTGAAATATATTTACTCTGTGCCCCGCGTTCACTCGTCGCTATATCCTTGTCATATCTAGCATCTCTACTTAACTCAAATACACAAAATAATTCACTTTCTCAACCAACTGCTGCCCTTCTTTTCTTATTTCACATATTGTTCTTCGTGTTACTTGCATTCACTTTCATTCCCCTTTCTTTTAATGACCTGTTCATTAATGTAACCATCATTTTCAACTCGGCCGCCGATGACGAAAATATGACTTTTTTGCGCCCAAGGCAAATAAGAGCAACCCTTCGGTGACGGAGGATGGACGTGGTGAATGCTGCAGCGTGGTTATGTGGAGGCTTTTACCCACTAAACACCACCTTTTGGGATTGGCTTAATGATCTAACGATAGATCTTTAAGCCGTAAACGGACGCAACCCTCCTTGGGTGAAACGAGGGCGCGAGATGAAAATATGACTTGATTATAGGCATACAAAAGGCATTTGAGTTGAGAATCACAACGTTGGTTTTACTGTTTACTGTTTTGAAATACCGCTTCCCGGCTTATCTCTCTCTGATTTTATCGAATAAGGTTTACAGCGGCCTTAGATGAAACCCCGAACCGAAGTTATTCTCTTTGTGTTAGCCTCTTGCGAGTTATTCCTAGTGCTACTTATAGAGGTTAGAAATATAGATAAGTGTAATAGATGATGGTAGAAAATAAAGAGACAAACAGAGGTGATGGTGAGGCTTACTTATTTATTTTTTATTTTACTTACTACTTACTTTATATGTATTGTTTACTTTAAACCGCTTACTGTGTTCTATTGAATGATTTTTAACATAAAGTCGTTTCGGAGAAGTATTCATTTTATTTAAATAATTTTTGGAGTATTCGAAAGTCGTCAGTTTGCGAAATCAATTAAGAGCGCATCAAAAATAAGTGAGACCCAGGTAATGATAACGGGATATTACATCAAAATCGATAAAAATTATAAGCCAGGTGAGCTCTGTGCTTAGTTGTCACACTAACTCAAGGAAAAAAAGTAGATTACCAATTATCCAAAATCCACAGTTATGTCCTAATATAAAGAGTGTATAGCAGCAAAGGTTAACAACAAATATATATTGAAGATGTCCCAAATTAAAAGTACCTTTAATCAACGAGCATAAGCAGCCAATATGGATGTGAAAGAAGAGTGTCAGGACCGCATAAGTAGTTTCTGCCTACCCCAGATGAAAGGCGTGAGAGTTTGTATGTATGTTACGTAAGTAGGCTATCAATGGGCTACAGTATCCGCTAACTTTGGCGGACTGTATACTCGTTTACTTTCTTATCAAACTATTGATAACATTAATCATATAATACCTATATTTATTAGGTATAGAAGTGTATGTACTAGTTTTATAATTTATTATATTTGTGGAAATATTTTATTTCATCTACTACTTATTGTACCCATCAATTACACGAAAATACGTTCTGTACTAATTACCTATCAAATGAGATTCTTTATCTTGGGAACTCAAGTCATTTAGGCAGGTCAAAGACTAAAAAGTAGTACGATCTGTAACTTTTTTTTAAAACTGCATCTGTAGATGCAGATTTGTTGTATTAAAAATTGATTACTATAAATTATATTTGTGTGACCTTAAATACATAGGTAAGATCGCGCTTGACCAGACCAGTAAGTAAGTATAAAAATCGTAAAGAGCTAAAAGGAGTGAAGCCACGATGATTGAAGCCGATCAAATCGGAACCCTAAAACATGAGCAGACTCGTGAGTAGGGCCTTTTTATAGCGTTGGGTGACAAACGAGCACACAGTCCACCCGATGGTAAGAGTACAGATGTTGTGGCCCATGGACATCCACATTTATCCTCGATTAAGAATCAAAATGCGTTGTCACCCCTGAGTACTAAAATGGAATGCCCCGATTCTAGTAAAAAGGGTCAAAGGGGTCTCCGGTATTCTACACTCACCGTACGAAACAACAGTATCACGTTGCTGTTTGTACTAGTATTCTGTGAGCATAATTTCCATAGATAATAAATAAGGGCAGAAGTCGTAGGCGGTGGTCTCATTAAAGTTAACTTGTCGAATTACGCCCACGCTCCCATCGTACAAACTCATCTAAAAAGTAAGTTTAAATAATTGATAGAATCATTGATGGAATCAGACGTTACCTTGCGGAAATCCACTATAATAAATAATTTATTACTTTGCAACCTTCCGCTAACCAATTACAATGATGTGTCTTACCTGGATTGAAGAGCACCTCCAGCCCTCCCTCAATTGCATGCACTAACTCCGTCACCACTTCTTCCAACACCACTATTCCAGGTAAGACACACCATCGACGACAATACGACACGTGTGTGTCTTACCTGGAATAGTGGTGCTGGAAGTAGTGGTGCCAGGAGTAGTGGTGCTGGGACTAGTGATGACGTAGTTAGTGCATGCAATTGAGGGAGGGCGGGAGGTGCTCTTCAATCCAGGTAAGATACATCATTGTAATTGGTTAGCGGAAGGTTGCAAAGTAATAAATTATTTATTAAATGCAATTAACACAAACGTCCTTCGTTTTCGTTCGTTCCTTCGGAAATTGACAGATTTTTTTGTTTATGAATTAACGCGCATGGCCTCTCCAGTTGGTTGAATACTTACTGATAATTTGAATACCTACTCAAAGGATATTGAGGACAAGTTGGATGGTGCTTCAAGCATAGAATATATATATATATATATATATATATATATATATATATATATATATATATATATATATATATATATATATATATATATATATATATATGTATGTATGTATGTTTGTATTGCTGTAGTTGTCTCTCTTTTCTAATGCAGCTACTGCTTTGTTAAAAGGAAACAAAACTGTTTTTGACAAATGTGTGGCGATATTAAAGATATTTGTAAAGTCGGGCGTTATAACATACAACAGATAATATATTTCATTATATACTTATAATCTTACAACACATTAGAATAATCAATCATTGACTATTATAATATATTCATTATCGTTGGAAAGCGCCATCTAACAAAAGTAACAGTAACAACTATCATTTGTTTTTAAATTACGGTCTAACCGTCGTCAGCTAAGAAGCAGCACAATGATCTCGTATGGTTCAAACTAATTTCGACTTTAAGACAACACATTTATAGCTTATTTCACAAACACTGAAGTATGAAGATAAACAAATATATTTGCTTGTATTTCGTTCATTGCTAGCTGTTGTTGTGCCTGTTGTTTAATTTTTTGACTGTTATAATATACTAGCTGTACCCCGCGGTTTCACCCGCGTATATCAGTGGGTCGCGCGGCAATTTATTTTTTGACATAGACTCCCCTCCCACACCCCACTGACACCCGCATCGCATGGTGCTGGCAGTGTACGCGATATAAGGATTTTTCGACGTTACTATTGAATATTTTAACATGGAAAAGGAAAAGTAGTTATTGTGAGATAACTATAATAGTTAGACATATGGTATTGCAGACTTTTATGTAGATATTGATGTCTTCCATAAAACTGTAGCACATCACTTTGCTCTATTGTCAATAGTTTCCGCAGCGTACGCGATATAAGGTTTTTTTTTGGTATTTTTTTCACACCTTGGGTTACATTAACGAAGTTTTCATACGGATCCCTAAATTTTTTGAAAACGTTCTATCGCCTATGTTCATCAGGAATAATGTAGGATTCTAATGGTGAAAGAATTTTTCAAATCGGTTCAGTAGTTTAAGAGCCTATTCAATTCAAACAAACAAACAAACAAACAAATCTTTCCTCTTTATAATATTAGTGTAGATTAGTGTTCAGTTAGCTGTCTAGCTGAGATGACAATGATACTGTTATCTGTTATATACGTAATGTTTTACATATTTGAAACGATTCTCTTTTAAAACATGGAACACTCAAAGGATGCTAATACAACTTATTTTTTTTTTGGTTTTGGTCTATTTGATATCATCACATCCATCATAATCATATTTATTATCGTTATAACAGCATACAACAAAATGCTAACACAGCCGACAACTGAACTGACCTAACCGCGTGTACAACGTAATACTTGAAACTGTTATAATATAACAGTTTAAAACAACAGTTAGAAAAATATGTTACAACATCTTAACGAATTAGGAAAATATAACAGTTTCGCTCACCTTTAGATATTTGTATGACTATTATTTCTATAGTAGAATATGCCGCTTCCATTGGTAAATACTAAATATATATCTCTATACGGCCTAGCGATTCATTTTACGCATTTTGAGATGACTTTGACAGATACAACGTCAAAAACGATAGAATTTAGTTAAATGTTCGTTCCGTTTCACGTTTAGTTAGTGATTTCCAATATTTTTAAAAAATATTTAAAACACTTCGACACTGCTCCGGCAGCAAAAATTGCATTGGGGTGCTTCAGATAGACCCCCTTGACCGCCCCCCCCCCCACAGTGACAGAATCCTCAAATTCAGGTGACTTATATTCAAACCTAACTCCCCATATTCCACAGGCGTGTATTTTATCACATCCGTGGACCTGTTAGCTCGCAAGGTCACGTAATTTGACTCTCCTGTTCGCTCGAGACCTTAAAATGGCGGAAATTGCAAATTTTTTGCTAACTTGCAAATTTTGTTACATTTTCACTTTGAGACAATATTTATGGATAATATATAGGAATATAATAATATTATAGGAATTCTTGTTGAATGTATAAACTATCGAATAAAATAATTTTTAGTTGCTACCAATTGTAATAAAGTTCATAAATTACCCTTTCAAAGCATAGTGGTAGTAGATACTTCACTTTTAGTAGTTAAAATACTCATAAAATAATTTCTACGCGTTTGTTTTTTGAGAAATCTATATTGAAATGTTTGGAAAGATGTATATTTTTATGTATTTCTATTCGTTACTCATACCAAAATATTGAAAAAAATTAAAAATCCGAAATTCATTGTTATGTGTATGAATTTTCAAACAATATTTCAAAAATATTTTGGTGTGAATTTGAAATAAATACAACGTCAGGTTATTTGAAATATGATATAAAATTACTTTTTGTTTACATTTTCCACTAAAAATAAATGAGAATGGGAAAAATAGCACATTTTGACCCAACCGCTAAAACGGAACTTCTCGATTTCGAAGTATTTTCTGCGCTTACTTTTCACTTTTTATGCCACAAATTATATATCTAAGTGTTTATTATATTAAAAGGAATACACAAAAGTACAAAACTTACCTTTTTATTTCAAAAACACACAGAAAAACGGAGAAATCACTAAGTACTAGCTCATGCACTACTGGTGTAAAAAGCCGTTACTTCAGAACATTGAGCTAATATGTACTACGTACTAGAGGTGACACTGCATTCACCTACTATGTTCCATTCAACTGCAGTGCATGCACCGCACTTTAATCAGTCACTCGCTAGGCGCTTGTAGAGTTGTCACGTGTTGT
Organism: Parnassius smintheus behrii; assembly: GCA_036936625.1. Classification (NCBI taxonomy): domain Eukaryota; kingdom Metazoa; phylum Arthropoda; class Insecta; order Lepidoptera; family Papilionidae; genus Parnassius; species Parnassius smintheus. The sequence goes on along the minus strand of JAUPFT010000005.1, from coordinate 26,249,792 downwards.
GTTGATTTAAAAAAAAATCTTGTGATAAAAATATGCCGTCGTGCGTACTTAGATATTGCACAAATAATTCAAAAAATGTCAGTGAAAACCAAGCAATTACTTTTCAGTGGTTAATAAGACACTTAATCAATAAAACACGTATTACAAATTAGTAATAAAACAAATTATTCCTAAGACGCCATCTTATGTCACGTAATATAGATTATGAAATTAATTTGTTCAGATGCGACATTTCTGTGGGTACTTAAATATAGGACGAATATATTATTATACAATTTTTTTTGTAGAAACATATATGAGTTATCATAATTAGGCCAATTTTTTATATTTAAATCTGCTAATTATTCTTATATTTTATTTTTAGGTTTCCACATCAAAGTCAAAGCGGAATAAATTCGTCAATTTTTAACTCTCGCGTGCCCAGTAATTATGAACGGCTCCTATTCTAATTTAAATAAATATATTTGTAATTTAAATTTATTTTTATATTAACAAGTTTTATATTAACAAGTTTTGTTAAAGATACATTTAGTATGTTTTTCTTTTATATTTGAGATAGATACCTTTAAAAATATTGAGATAAAAATATAATTAAAATGTAATTGTGATATAATATTATATAATATTGTATTAAATAAGCAAATATAATATACAAACTAAATGACGAAATTTAAAAAATTGATCTCGATATAATTTACCTAATTAACAGTACAATCTTTTATTACCTACTGATCATTCTACCTATGTTTATTCTATGATAATATAACAAACCGCGCGAACACAGAGTAGCGCACATTTTTTGTTTCAAATAGCTGTTCTAGTACGTAAGTACATATTATTTCAATGCTTCAGAATGAATTTTTATGTTTATTTTTTACTTGACATTGACAGATTATGGTACCAAATTAAAGAGTATGTCTTTGTATATGTCTGTATTATACATTTCAGTATATCTTTGTTACAGTTCATAATGACAAACCTTTTTTGTCGGGATGGCTCTCAAAAATTCTTAAAGCACAAATCTGTGCCTCCCCCGAGCTAGCGTCGGGGCGTCGTGTTGGGCACAAATTCATTCCCTTGACTACGTTACAGGTTACAGGTCTCCAAAGAGTATAGTTACTGTCCTACACAGAAACTCAACCCCCAATACGAGTGAATTAACCAGGTGTAAGCTTTCAAAATGTCTGATGGTGTGCAGTAGACTTGTGTAAGTAATGCGATTGTTGCATTGCGCGTCATATAACCCGACCGCGTACTGTAGCATTACACATGACTCGACCAAATTAAGCATGACACATGACATTCAAACATGACGCGCGCGGGCCGCGCGCCGCCGTGCTGTTCGGTGTTCATATTATTATTTTCAGTATTTTATATATGAAATCGATTTTTAAATACGCCAATATTTATAGACTTGATCAATAATCAATATTGCAATCCATGTTTATTGCCAGTCCTAAGCCTGGAATGCACCTTTGATTAAATGATTCCGTAGATTGGGGTTAAGTATGTAGGAAAATCAACTTTATGTATAGCAAAAGAAGGTGTAGGTACATTCCGTCGCAGCGAGGGCGCTTTCGTTTGACGATTCTCATGTCACACCATGATAATATAACGCGGTATCTCATTGAAGTGATGTATATCTTCTACTACCACGCGAGCATTTCATAACAATGGCCATCGCGTGTGGCACTAGCACGTCATTTCGTGTCATGTTTGGAGTCATGGTGTAATGCAACATTCCCCGGTACGAAATGTAATGTCATAATACATCACTTTAAAACGCACTGTTTTGCGCATGACTAGTTTGCAGTGTCTTGTACAAAATGTATGAAGAGCTCGCGTTCCGAAATTTTAATATTACAAATTTTGACGTATCAAGAATTAGATAATAGTTTTCTTTACTTTTATTCCATAAAAGGCACGAATTTCCAATGACGTCTGTCGAATTGAGGGTGGGATAGGGATGGAGGGAGGGTTACTACCCCGCCTTTTTTGATTTTTAATTCTGAGGAAGTTTTCCTCATTTTACATACATAACATACATAAACACTCACGCCTATCACCCAGAGGGGTAGGCAGAGACTACCGACTTCCATTTGGCACGATCCTGACATACCTCTTTCGCCTCCTTTACATCCATATATCTATGCATACATGCTCGTCGGTTAAGGGTACTTCTAACGTTGCCCATTTTCAAAATATCGCCAATTTGGTCGATAAACTTTTTTCTAGGGCATCCCTTCCCGACTCGGCCGTTCACATCTGCCATATAAATTTGCTTTGTCACTCTTTCCTCATTCATTCTTTCTAAATGACCAAACCAACAAAGCATTCCTTTCTTAATCTTGGTCACAACATCATCTTACATACCACATTTATCTCTTATCACGCAATTTCTCACCCTGTAATTCAGATTCAACCCTAGCATATTCCTTAAAGACCGCATTTCTACAGCATTTTTTTATTTTTATTTTATTTATAGGATAGGGTGACAAACGAGCACACAGTCCACCTGATGGTAAGTGGTTGCTGTGGCCCATAGACATCTACATCTATCCTCGATTACGAATCAAAATGCAGATGCGTTGTCACCCGTGAGGACTAAGATGGAATGCCTCGTTTCCAGCAAAAAGGGTCTCCGGTTCTCTACACTCACCATACGAAATACAGCAGCATTAAGCTACTATTTCACGCTGGTATTCTGTGAGAGCGTGGTCCTTCCCCGGTCGAGCCGACCCATTCGTGCTACAACTATACTATTAATATAACTGCAGCGTGGCTCTACCACGTAAGAGTACCATTTATTCTACTTTCGTGCTTCTTCTGCCACACCCAGCTTTCACTAACATACATTAAAGTAGGGACTAACACAGCATTATGAATTACCATACGTGCCTTTTTTGACACATTCTGGTTCTTCATAATAGAGTGTAGTGCCCCATTCACTCTATTCCCTGCATTTACTCGTCGTTCTATATCCCTATCATACGAGTATCTACCATCCCTGCTAAATACACATCCCAAATACACAAACTCATCCTCTTGCTCAATTAACTCTCCTTCTATTCTTATTTCACATACCGTTTTGCTTTCTTCTCTTTCAAAAACCATCACTTTCGTCTCACTTGCGTTCACTTTCATTCCCCTTTCTTTTAATTCCCAGTTCATTAATGTAACCATCATTTGCAACTCAGCCGCCGATGACGCAAATATGACTTTATCATCGGCATACAAAGGGCATTTGACGGTTAACTCGCCCATTCTTAACCCACATTCTTCATCTTTCAAAGTTTGCAAACACCTGTCCATAAATAGGTTGAACAGCGTAGGGGAAGCTACACAGCCCTGTCTGACACCTTTTTGGATGCCAAACCAGTCCGAGTAGACCCCATTGATCCTGACACAAGCACTAGAGTCCCTATAAAGAGACCTTAATGCCTGTATCAAACCCGCGCTCAACCCATAGGAGTTCAGTGTTTGCCATAACACATTCCTGCCCACTCTATCATAAACCTTTTCCAAGTCCATGAACGCACAAAAAACCTTTTGGTTTTTGGCCAGAAACTTCTCCGCGATCATGCGCATGGAAAAGACTTGATCTGTACATCCCATTCCCTTTCTAAATCCCGCTTGCACATCCCAAATTTTTCATCAGTTTCTTTCATGACCCTTTCAATCAGTACCTTAGCGTACAGTTTTCCCACAATGCTAAGAAGGCTGATGCCACGGTAGTTTTTACAGTCCTGCTGCGACCCTTTTCCTTTATATACTGGGACTATCACGGCTTTGCACCAGTCTACCGGTACCCGCTTCAGTTCCCCGCATAAATTAAACAAGGTGTGCAGCAGGCCTGCCACCACTTCTTCTCCAGCCCTTAGCATTTCGAGTGAAACTCTATCATATCCGGGCGCCTTACCCGCTTTCATGCTTTTCATTGCTTTCATTATTTCATCTATACTTATCTCGCTACCTCTTTCCTCTTCTTTCGGAGTTTCTACTTCACTTAGTACACATGTTGTCTCCTCGCTTATAAACACGCTTTCAAAATATTCCATTATTATTATTATTATTATTATTATTCCATTATTGAAATCTATCATGCTTCTATCATCACCTCTTTTCCATGTATGCATGTGAATCTTCTTATGACGAAGAAAGTATTCGTCACAAAAAGATTCTTTTCCACACATACGGTGAGGAGGTTCACCATTCTTCACCATTCTCATTTGTACTTTCATCACCAAACGTTCCCAATATCCTTTCATAACCAGACCTCTTCACCCCAACCCTTCCATTAAAGTCTCCTAACATAATAATATTTTCATTTTCCTTACATTTTGTCAACACCATCCTTACCATGTCCCAAAACTGCTCTCGGGTGTAAGTGGGCTTAGACATGCCCACTTTCATTCGTATCCATAGCAGCCTCGGGCTTAGACATTCATACTCTTTCACACATTGACCCATTCTATCTGAAAGGATGAAACCGACTCCCTGGCATGCCCGTTCGGTCTCGTCTACACAAGACCAATACGTGGTATACGTGCCATGTGCAGTGGCATCCTTTCCCTTTCGTTTCGTCTCATTCACACATAACACATCTATTCCTCTGTCATTCATCATTTCGCATACTTCATCCATCTTATCATTCATTCCTCCACATACATTCAGCGTAGTTTCCGCAATCCACTTTTCGCCCCTCCGGGAGACAGAACGTGACGGGTGGCGAACCTCATCGCCGATCGTCGTTTCATCATTTTATGGATTAATATTAAGTTAAAAAACCAGGGAGACCCCTTGGGGGAAGGAGGTTACCCCTTCTGGAAGGGAGGAACCCCCATTATCAGAAAAAAAGGGGGACTGATTCAGAGGGATTCCTGTATCTATTTTGTGACTGCGACGTCTCCGGCGCTGCGGGAAGAGCAGCCTCTTCGCCTTTGCGTAACAAATCGCAGGCATCCATCCTCGCCTCCGCAGCTTCGGCTCGTCCGATGACTACGATTTATTACAGTGGGCGGAGGCTGCTCTCCCTACGCGCCTTCGGCTCCATAAAAACACTTTTCATTTTCAAGGTTAGGACAGAGACAGACTCGTACCAGGTGGTTTTAGGGTCAATCAATTCGGTTATTTGACATAAGTTAAACCTAATATATTATATTTGTTATCTGCCCTAATAGGTACTGTTAAAATAAAACAAATCATATGTAATTAATAATTTATTAATCAATTTTAAACACATATTGTATTGCTCTATTAATTCTTCGAAAACATCAGTTTTACATTTCGTTCCACAAGCCGGCAAAAGACGGTAAATACCATAGACTTATAATATACTGTACGCCAGTAAAATAATCTATGATAAACACTCACTGACCTCTATACTACATATATACAATTGTATAATATGCAAATATGCAATATTCAAATAAAGTCAGTGATAAACACTATTATACACATTTTAATTTTCATAGATCGTAATGAAAATAATTCTGTAGTTTTAATAAAAATTGTTAAATGTATGTGCATACATGAAAACTTTTGAAATTAGTACAAAATATAATTACTTACGTTTTATATAAAATTAAATGTTATCGTCGAACCGAACGTATGGCAACTAAACCGTACGTAAAGCGGAACGTTCAATGGCGAGAATAAGAGTGCATTGGAGAATAATGGGTGCGTTTGGCAGAAAAAAGCGCTAGCAAGCGCTTGTAAGCAAAATGGCGATCGTAAGCGGTAAGCGCTATCAAATCGTAAGTAGCTATTTTCCTCTAGGAAACGATGTTAGTTTCAATCGCGGAAGCTAACCTAATTTAAATATATGTTTGTGAAGTATTCATATTAAAAACTTACCAATCATGAATTTTTAATAACATTAAATGTCTATTCACGTCATAATATTACTTAAAACTAATATTGCAAAAAAACAACTTATAAACTCTAATTCAAAACAAACAAATTAAATAAGCAAAATGGCGGGTTGTGTCAGCGCTACTGAAGTAGTAATCGTGTCCTGGCCGAAAACTATTTTAGCGCTAGTAAGCGCTTGCTAGCGCTTTTTTCTGCCAAACGCACCCAATAACTGTCGTATCCTCTTATTAGTCTGTGAACTGTCGTAAGGATTGACATAAATATTGCAATAATATAATAACTGATTTTCTATAATTTTTTTCTCATAAAGTATGTACGCGCCTTAGAATGTTGTAACTTTGCGTGTGTGCTTATAATATAGATAAATAAAAAGCTTATAATAATATAACCATTCTGTAAAAAATCAACCGCCCAACTCGACGGAAGTCAATGTAAATGTAAAGCTGAGCCCATAAAAATATTAATAAAAAATATTTAGAAACCCAAAAATGGTGTATTTACATTTTCCATCGAATTTAACGGAAGAAGAGTTAATGCTGCAAGCTAAATATCAAAAATTAAAAAAGAAAAAGAAAGCTCTTCAAGCTTTAAAAGCACCAAAACAAGAGCCTGAAAAACCAATATTACCAAAACGGCCAACTGAAGCCCGTGATGCAAGAGAAATAGCACGGAAACTTATCAAAAGTGGTGCAATTCAACCTATTAAAAGCCCTCCTCCACAACCACAAAATGCTACATTTAAAAGACCGCGTGCAGGTAAAAACATTATTCCATTGAAAACTTTAATACCTGGAATATGGTTCTTTTATGGAATGCTAGTACTTTAAAAAAAATTCAAGTTTAAAAAAAATCAATGAAGTCTATATTTAAGTGAAAAGCTGGTGTATTAAATGTTTTTAAAGTTGTGGTTGGATTGGAAAGACATTAGTTATTATGAGCTTTTACCGCTGGGCAAAACTATCTATATGTTGGTTTTATGTCAAAAAATTAAAGTTGAACGTGAAGCTTATCGTGGTGCCTATTACCGAGCACAGTAATATGTCTGCCAAGCCAGCTAGCGAGTATTTGTAATACTTTAAATATTTTAAAATACTGTTAAATATATAATAAAATGTTCTTTAAATCGTATTCATATACTTTACAGATTTATATATTTATATATATATATATATATATATATATAGGCTAAGCTTTCCATTGACGTCCGTCGAGTTGGGGGTTGATATTTTTTTTACAGAAAGTTTACACTATTGTAAACACACACGCAAAATTTCAACATGCGGAAACGCGTACTTTTTGAGAAAAAAATTATTGAAAATCAATTATTTTTATAATATTTACGTCAATCCTTACCACAGAACCACAGATTATATCGAATTCTCGCCATTGAATGTTCGTTTTCCATACAGTTAAGTTGTCATACGTTCGGTATCATTTTATTGTATTTTTTTTTTACGTAAATAATTATATTTTGTCTTCATTTAAATAGTTTTCATGCATACACATATATTTAACAGATTATATTTAAATTACAAAATTATTATCATTACGAGCTATTAAAATTAAAATGTGTAGTGTTTACCGTTTTTTGCCGGCTTGTGGGACGTAACATAAAACTGATGATTTCTAAGAATTAATTAAAGCAATATGTGTATAAAATTGTATAAAACATGTGTATAAAACAGTGCCCACCTATTAGGACAGATAATAAATAAAATAGGTTAGGTTCAACTTATGTCAAGGAACTGAATTAATAGACCCCGACTCCACGTGGTACGAGTCTTTCCTACCCCTAGAGTGGTTTTATAGAGCCGGAGGCGCGTAGGGAGAGCAGCCTCCGCCTGCTGTAACAAATCGTAGGCATCGGACGAGCCGGAGCGGCTGAGGCTGGTCGCCGAAGGCGACCAACAAGCCGAAGCTGCGGAGGCGAGGCTGGATGCCTGCGATTTGTTACGCAAAGGCGTAGAGGCTGCTCTTCCCGCAGCGCCGGAGACGTTGCAGTCTCAAAATAGATACAGAAATCCCTTTGAATGAGTCCCTCTACTTATTTTTGGTGAAGGGGTTCCCCCTCCCCCCCCCCCCCCCCAAGAGGTCCACATGGTTTTTTACACTTAACATTTATCCATAAAAAATAAAATTTCCTCAGAATTAAAATTCAAAAAGGGGGGGGGCTCCGCAACTTTTCCTTTTAAGGGGGAGTAGTACACCTCCCCCCGCCCTCCCACCACCCCCCTCCAACCTCCAATTCGAGGGACGTCAATGGAAAGTCGTACCTATATATATATATATATATATATATATATATATATATACATATATATATATATATATATATATATATATATATATATATATATATATATATATATATATATATATATATATGTATTTATATATGCTAATTCTAAATGATATTTATATTATGTCAGGGTACTATGAAAAAAAAATTAAGGACATATTTTAGTAGAATAAAGATAGCACACAATGCTATCTTTATTTTATGAAAAATTTCATGTACTTACTTGATTTAATACATTTAAAAGTTTTTAACTCATCACTTTTTCAGGAAGAGAGCGAAAACTCAGTGGTTCAGCTGGTGCAACTGGGGGAGTTGCTTCCTATCAACCATTCAGTGCTTCCCAAGAACCACCTCCTCCAGAAGAGAAGCCATCTCCTCGTGTCAAATATCTTTATGATTCATTTGTCACTGCAAGAGATAAGTAAGTATGTGAGGTCTTCAGAAACTTAGGGATTTAACCCATCTTCTTATTTATTTGCCTCTATTTCTTCTTCCATCTTGAAAGTACAAATCTGTTATACACTTGATCTGTTTGTATTTCCTTGATCTCATCATATCTTTATTGGTATCTTTAGTATTCTTTCTTTCCAGGTAACACCTGCTTCATTAACAGAAGCCTTTTCTAAAATTTCCCTTATAATTGTATTTAAATATTTTACTTTTATGAGAAAAAATATATCAGTTCCGATATTAAAGACACACCTGTGAACTCAAATAAAACATGGAAGTATTACTTCAGGGGAATTAAGCGCACAACATTTTACAATACATCAAACATACTAACCATAGAATACTTTAATACACAATATCATAGTATTCTATGATACTAACACATTAGAACTCCATAGGTAATTACTTCACTGTTTATTATATTTTATTATAACTTAAGATGCACAGTCATCAGTAAGTTGACCTTATTTCCCAATTGTTTTGGTCTCAATTGCCTTATTACAACTTTTATTATTTAACGCCATAGTGCTAGTCACTCTAGTCAAGGACAATTATGTAATTAAGTGCAATACAAATTATAATACTGATACATATTATGATACTGATGGTATTGGAACTTAACTCGTTCAAAGTGCAATGGCTAAGGCTTGTAAATGAACCAACACAAATTGAGCTAGTAATGCGTTCATGTTTTTTTTCCTTATGCAATAGATAGCTGTTAGGCAAATTTTCTCATTTACAGACATACTCAGATATTTTAAGTAAATGTTTATTATTTCAGAGAGGAAAAAGGAGTCCGTAATCAGAGTGGAGGTGATACTTCTAATCCAAGTGGGGGAAAAAGCTGTACATTGCAACTAACAGGTGCAAACATTACAGAAGAAGTGATAAGGCGCAGATTAACTACATTTGAGCCATTTACGTTTACACTAGAGGATGAAGAAAAGTAAGTAATACCACATATTATTTATTTCCTTCTGAAATAGAGTGTGCATATAGTTGGAGTCCTATTGAGATGTACGACAGTGAATTTGCAGAGTAAAATGATGCATGTGCCAACATTAAAAAAAAACAACAAAAAAAACTGCAGTTGCCAACCCGCTCGCCAAGCATGGGAACTATGGCAATATCCCCCCCCCCCCATGAGAAACGACGCAAATAGAAGGCCTCTAGTGCCCGGCGGCCCCGCTATTCCTGGCTACGGTGGCTACAACGGGACAGGGGGTGCTAAGAATCTCCAGTGGAGGTTCGATGGCCACCTCCGACGACTTGACCTGGCAACATATGACGCATGCACCCTGAGGACTGACGAGAAGATCCTGAAGCTGGAAGAAGAGATAGACAAGTTGCGCTGGAATATTATAGGATTATCCGAAGTTCGAAGAGAGGGAGAGGACACAGTGATTCTCGAATTCGGCAAGAGCCATGCATTCCTCCAAAACTCACTACACAGTGTTAATGGGAGACTTTAATGCAAAACTGGGCACAAGAAATAAAGGTGAGTTGAAGGTAGGGAAATTTGGGATAGGGCAACGGAACCCAAGGGGCCAGCAGCTGGCCGACTTCATGGAGAGAGAGAGACTCTTTATGATGAACTCTTTCTTCCAGAAGCAGCCCCACAGAAAGTGGACCTGGTCAAGCCCCGACGGTTCGACAAAAAATGAGATTGACTTCATTATGACGACCAGACGCCAACTGTTCAGTGATGTCTCAGTGATTGCAAGGGTGAAAACTGACAGCGATCACCGAATGGTTAGGGGCACACTGAACCTAAACGTTAAGTTGGAGAGGACTTGTCTAATGAAGTCAACGCTCCATCCCCCTCGTGCTCTAATACAGAATCCCGAAACCTTTCAGCTCGAGTTACGTAAACGCTTTCAGTGCCTAGAAGATTGCAATGCAGTGGACGATATGTACGATACCCGTGTAGTGGCGGTTAAGAATATCCACTACCCCATATCGTCCCGTGGGTGTCGTAAAAGGCGACAGAGGGAGACAGGCAGGAGATGGGCAGCAGCATCTTCCTGATGACAACAACTGTACGACAAAAAATAACTGCGGTTTCCAACCCGCTCACCAAGCGTGGCAACTATGGCAATTATCCCCCCATGACGAAAGGACGCGTAGGTATTTAGTGCCAAGAATATTTAATGAAAACGTGCCACAAGAGGCCTGTCGGACAAAACAAATTTTTAAAAACAAATTGAAATATTGGCTACTGAATGCCATCGACGACCTGTAGTATTAGTAGTAGTAATATTTAGTTTATTATTAATTATTAATCAATTATTTTTTATTAATCTTTATTCATTATTAATTTAATTTAAGATATTCATTTTCTGTCTTTTGTAGCTTTGTTATTAATTTAGTGATAAGTGTACTTTACCTACTTAGTCTTTACTTTTTAATTACTTTATATGTTTACTAATATGTTTTGTTTTAAAATTTATTTTAGAGAAATATTAAAATGCAATTGTAAACTTTAATGAGTGCAGTTTCGCCAATAAACTGTATTCTCAGTTTGGTGAACTTAATGTTTTTTGAACCAATTGTATCTACTATGTTAATAAATAAATAAAAAAAAAACAATTACACAAATAGACGGCCCCCAGTCCGCACCGCACCGCACCTCTCCAGCACCTTAAAAACGACAGGGCCCCAGGCGAGGATGGACTTACAGCGGAGCTTCTGAAAGCGGGTGGAACGCCGGTACTTAAAGTCCTTCAGAAGCTCTTCAGTTCCGTCCTTCATGGTGGCACTACTCCGGAGGCGTGGAGCAGAAGTGCGGTGGTCTTGTTCTTTAAGAAAGGCGAGAACGCCCTCTTGAAGAACTACAGACCGATTTCCTTTCTGAGCCGCGTCTACGTGCTGTTTTCGAGAGTCATCACGAATCTTCACGCACGCAGACTCTACGACTTCCAGCCTCCCTAACAAGCCGGTTTCCGAAAAGGCTTCAGTACCATAGACCACATCCATACCCTGCGGCAGATTGTACAGAAAACAGAAGAGTACAATCTGCCACTTTGCATGGCGTATGTGGACTATGAGAAATCCTTTGATTCCGCCGAAATTTGGGCGGTGCTACAGTCCCTTCAGCGCTGCCAAGTTGACTGTCGGTATATCCATGTGCTGAAGTGTTTGTACAGTAGGGCTACGATGGCTATCCGAGTACAGAACCAGAGTTCGAAACCTATCCAACTGCAGAGAGGTGTAAGACAGGGTGACGATATATCCCCGAAACTCTTCACCGCTGCGTTGGAAGACGTTTTCAAGCTACTGGACTGGAAAGGATACGGTATTAACATCAATGGCGAGTACATCACTCACCTTCGATTTGTCGACGATATAGTCCTTATGGCAGAATCGCTGGAGGACCTGAGCACTATGCTCAATGACCTCAATGGTGTCTCCCAACGGATAGGTCTTAAGACGAACATGGACAAAACCAAGATCATGTTTAATGTCCATGTCACACCTATGCCAGTAGTTGTTGGGAGCACTATGCTCGAAGTTGTTGACGAGTATGTTTACCTGGGACAAATAGTCCGACTAGGTAAGTCCAACTTCGACTAAGAAGTCAATCGACGGATTCAAATCGGCTGGGCAGCGTTCGGGATATTACGACACATCTTCTCGTCAGGTATACCTCAAACTCTGAAAACTAAAGTGTACAACCAGTGCGTGTTGCCAGTGATGACTTACGGATCTGAGACATGGTCCTTCACTGCTGGCCGAATGAGGACGCTCAAAGTCGCTCAGTGAGCTATGGAGAGGGCTATGCTCATAGTTTCTCTGAGTGATAAACTCAGAAATGGGCATATCCGCAGTAAAACCAGAGTGACCGACATAGCCCAATGGATTAGTAAGCTGAAGTGGCAATGGGCCGGCTATATAGCTCGAAGAACCGATAACCGATGGGGAAGAAAGTTTCTCGAGTGGCAGCCTCGTACTGGTAGGCATAGTGTAAGGCGACCCCCCACTAGATGGGGTGACGACCTGGTAAGACATGCAGGAAATCGTTGGATGCAGGTGGCTCAGGACCGTGCTTTATGGTGTTACTTGGGGGAGGCCTATGTTCAGCAGTGGACTTGTGAGGGGCTGTAATGATGATGATGTGCCAACATAAATTTATTCGAATATCTCGAAAACATAGCAAATTTAAAAAAATATGCCACGCAGTTGTATTTTCATTTACGGCAATTACTGTTTTAAGCAAATACGTTGTTGGTAGCAAATACGATGTTCAAATCACGTTGACAAAGTGCGCATATAAATGATGACTGCGTTTTCTTAAGAGCCCTCTTACATTTCGGCGTTACGCAAATTTAGGTATTTTACGCTCCGAGCGCGCTATGACTTACGCGAGCGATATATGTATATATATATTTCTTATCTGTCTATTCTCTATTTGTCTGTCGCACTATGGTACCGTGAGTATAGCGACTAAACCATCTTGATCTTCCATTATACAAGTTTTCTTAGGATGCAGTTTGGTGAATGGAAAATTTCATTTTTATGTTATCTAATTAATATATTATAATCTATTTGATATGTTTTTGTTATCGATTTATTATTTAGTTATTGATTTGATTGTTTCAGTTATTGATTGTTAACCGATGTTGGTTAATAATCGATTGTATTATCTATAAACGGTAGAATAGTGGTATAAATATATAAATAGTATGGTTGCAACCAGTTTTAATAAATTAAAAATAACCAACTGTAACAATTTTTTTTAATCGGTACTTACGATCAATTACTATATTTTTTATTATAAAAATATTTGCCGCAACGACATTGATAGTAATAATTTCAGGCAGTACACACTTTTCATAAAATACTTGTAACTTGGGTAACATATTCAAAATCCAAAATTGGTCGCCTTTGTAGATTTTTAGTACTACTGCATAATCTGGGCCAGTCCATATGGCAAGCATGCAGACATTTTTATTCTCCATTATTTTTTTCTAAAGATAGGATATTTCTTTTTTTACGTTTAGTGACACATTGATACTTGTATTTATTTTTCCCCATTCCTACTGATAAGAATAACAATATTGAGTTAACTATCTGGTATAATAATAATGTGTGAACTTTAAAATAATAGAAATATACTGTACGAAAATAAAAACTTCCAACGATTAAAAATTGCGGACGGAGCACGCGAAATAAAGTGAATTCAGATGGCCGACGGAGTGAAATATATGGTACTTTTATTAAATTAATTAAAAATAATAGTAACAATTTAAAAAGTAAAAATCATAGTAGAGTATAAGTAAATGTTGATGATTATTTTCGTACAAATTTTACGTCAAAATGATGTAGAACTTCGGTGATATTGGGGCTTGTGTCGAAGCTTTTTCGGTAGATAATTGAATTATGTCGATTTTTTTCCTTACGTGAAAGGCATATAATGAAAATGTATCATATGATTATTAAAGTATAGAATATTTTTGAGATAAAAATATTTTTTGATGGTCGATATTCAATACTGTAAAATCTACAAATTAGAGCTCCCAAATCATGTCTCTCAGAGTTTTGGCCGTGCATCGCGAGAATGATTATTTCTAAATAAATAAATAAGTTATCTAAAATTTGCCTTGAGTTTATTGTAGTAGAGGAAACGAACTATTTTTACCAAGTAATTGTTATTTCAAGCAAAGAACGGAAAACATATTATTTCAACGACGAAACCTTGTAATTTCGCGCTTTTTTTGTAATACTCCTCTTAATCAAATTATACAAAATCAGTGTTAGTACATAACATACATATACATAAACACTCACGCCTGTCACCCAGAGGGGTAGGCAGAGACTACGGACTTCCATTTGGCACGATCCTGACATACCTCTTTCGCCTCTTTTACATCCATATATCTACGCATACATGCTCGTCGGTTAAGGGTACTTCTAACGTGGCCCATTTTCAAAATATCGCCAATTTGGTCGATAAACTTTTTCTTAGGGCGTCCCTTCCCGACTCGGCCGTTCACATCTGCCATATAAATTTGCTTTGTCACTCTTTCCTCATTCATTCTTTCCACATGACCAAACCACCGAAGCATTCCTTTCTTAATCCTGGTCACAACATCATCTTGCATACCACATTTATCTCTTATCACGCAATTTCTCACCCTGTCATTCAGATTCAACCCTAGCATATTCCTTAAAGACCACATTTCTACAGCATTTATTCTACTTTCGTGCTTCTTCTGCCACACCCAGCTTTCACTACCATACATTAAAGTAGGGACTAACACAGCATTATGAATTACCATACGTGCCTGTTTTGACACATTCTGGTTCTTCACAATAGAGTGTAGTGCCCCATTCACTCTATTCCCTGCATTTACTCGTCGTTCTATATCCCTATCATATTTACCATCCCTGCTAAATACACATCCCAAATACACAAACTCATCCACTTGCTCAATTAACTCTCCTTCTATTCTTATTTCACATACCGTTTTGCTTTCTTCTCTTTCAAAAACCATCACTTTCGTCTTACTTGCGTTCACTTTCATTCCCCTTTCTTTTAATTCCCAGTTCATTAATGTAACCATCATTTGCAACTCAGCCGGCGATGACGCAAATATGACTTGATCATCGGCATACAAAAGGCATTTGACGGTTAACTCGCCCATTCTTAACCCACATTCTTCATCTTTCAAAGTTTGCAAACACCGGTCCATAAATAGGTTGAACAGCCAAGGGGAAGCTACACAGCCCTGTCTGACACCTTTTTGGATGCCAAACCAGTCCGAGTAGACCCCATTGATCCTGACACAAGCACTAGAGTCCCTATAAAGAGACCTTAATGCCTCTATCAAACCATCGCTCAACCCATATGAGTTCAGTGTTTGCCATAACACATTCCTGTCCACTCTGTCATAAGCCTTTTCCAAGTCCATGAATGCACAAAAAACTTTCTGGTTTTTGGCCAAAAACTTCTCTACACCCCATTCCCTTTCTAAAACCCGCTTGCACATCCCAAATTTTTCCATCAGCTTCTTTCATAACTCTTTCAATTAACACCTTAGCATACAGTTTACCCACAATACTAAGCAAGCTGATACCGCGGTAGTTTTTGCAGTCCTGCTGTGACCCTTTTCCTTATCAGTGTTAGATTGTATCAGTGTTAGATTGTAGAAAACAACGTTCGCGGCTTACAAAACATGTACTAGTCTACTCGACCGCTCACTGTCTTCTAATGGAGTTACGAGAATTGCCCGTAAATTATATTCAACCAAATTTAAGAAATACCTTTTGACGTTTCACATTAATCATTCCGCAATAACTTTGCACCAACATACTCACACGATTTAAAATAACCTTTTACGTTAATCCGAAGAATTTTGAAGTTATCTATATTTTATTACAACGTGAGTAGTTTTTTATCACTAATTTAAATTTTCCAAAAAAAGCAAAATATTAAAAAATACCAGTAAGTATTACCTTTTTTAATTGACGTCGTTTCAATTTTTTTTTTTTTTATAGGATAGGGTGACAAACGAGCACACAGTCCACCTGATGGTAAGTGGTTGCTGTGGTCCATAGACATCTACATCTATCCTCGATTACGAATCAAAATGCAGATGCGTTGTCACCCGTGAGGACTAAGATGGAATGCCTCGTTTCCAGTAAAAAGGGTCTCCGGTTCTCTACACTCACCATACGAAATACAGCAGCATTAAGCTACTATTTCACGCTGGTATTCTGTGAGAGCGTGGTCCTTCCCCGGTGGAGCCGACCCATTCGTGCTACAACTATTCTACTAATATAACTGCAACATGGCTCTACCACATATTCAATGATATGTCGCTGTGTATATTACCGTGGTGTTTAGATGATTAAAATTCATTGTTATGCGAATAATCGGCAAAATATTCAAATAATTTAATTATCATTATCATCATATGATTGAATAATTTAAAATTCAAAATGTATTTCTTAGATTTGGTTGACTGTAGTGTGCCAAGTATCAAGGCCCCAGAGCCCGTCTAGTCTTTGTTGTTAACTGTTCTCAGTTATGAACTTGATTCACTCTAAAAATGCAGCCTGCACCAGCTTGGCAGCAATCATATCATATAATCTTAGAGGTTAAAAAAATCCTATGTATACAGTCTGATAATAAAAATTATAATCTTGATGGTGACCTTTTTTATTTTTGAAACTTTGATGTAAATACTTATAGGTACCTTTTTCTATGAATGAAATACTAAGTCTGTGGTGTCCAAAACACTATTTAACAGGCATTTATGTAATATAAATGTATGTTTATATATATTTAATAATATTTTTTGTATAGGGCGTTTTTGACATTCGAAACACCTGACATGGCGTCTCATGCATTATCAGCTTTAGAAGAATCTGAAGAGAATTGGCGTGTGACCTTAACGCGTCGGCCGCCGTCTGGTTCTTGGACACCATCAACAGCACCTCGGAACGCTCAACCTGCAAAGGATACCAAACGCACTATTTTGACTTACGATGATATATTTGATTAAACTAATACTCGTTAAAACTTTATTTTTCTTATTTAAATTATTATTGCATACCCATGCATCCTTATGCTAAGTTTACACGCTTGCCAAGTTTTAGTAAGCTTCCACAAGAGTTAATATCAAAAAACAAAGGAATATGTGTATATTTTTAGGTGGTAGTCACGCTGCAGTTATATTATGGTTGCAGCATGAATCGCCTTTACTGGGTTAGGACCACGCTCTCACAGAACACCAGCATAAAATAGCAGCTTAATACCGCTGTGTTTCGTATTGTGAGTGTAGAGAGCCGGAGACCTTTTTTATTGTAAACCAGAAATTTCATCTTAGTACTGTGGGGTAACAACGCATCTGCATTTTGATTATTAGTTGAGGATAAATGTAGATGACCATGGACCACAGCATCCACTTACCATCAGGAGGACGATGTGCTCGTTTGACACTCTATTCTATAAAAAATACAAATTAACATTTGGCGCTAAATTATGAAATTTAACGTAACATATAGAATGATAGTTAGGGTAGGTAGATATTTTATAAAATAAACAACAGTATAATAAATATATACTCGTACATATATACTAGCTTGCCAGACAAACGTTCTGCCCTTTTCGACGACCCTTTGTCATGTCCTATTAAAAATCCTTAAATACGCAAAAAAAATTGTGGGTCACTCATGGGCAAAAAAGCTATCCTATCTCTCAAGTTAGACTAAACTGCACACGATGTGCAAGTTTGATTAAAATCGGTAAAGTAGTTTAGGAGTCCATCGCGGACAAACAACGTGACACGTAATTTATTATATATTAAGATATAGGTATATATATATACATATATATATATATATATATATATATATATATATATATATATATATATATATATATATATATATATATATATATACAAGGGTAAATGTTTGTGCCTGGTACAAGTCTCCCATCGTGACTTCATAGTGCATTCGGGAATTGCTAGTCGATTGCTACAGGGGTTGTGAAAGATACGAGGGTCAAAAATGTTATCTACAAAATTCATAATTATTTGATTGTTCTAACAATTTTTAGAACGATCCCGAAAGTTCTCTGGCATATTTAAATATTCTTAATAAGATGGAACTGAGTCTAATCAATAGAGAAAGTTTGAGATTGTTCTAAAAATTTCCAAAATGGTCTGAGACTTCTCAAATATATTTCTATATATAAAATTACTTCAGATAATTCTAATTAATCTAGAACGTTCTAGGATGTTCTAAAACTTTTGGGAATGATCTGGAAAGTTCCAGAATGTGTTTAAATGTTTAGTCTAAACTACTTTCAATCGGTCTAGACTGTTTTGAATTGTTCTAAAAATTTCTAGAATAAATCCAGAAAATTCTAATATCTGTATATCCGTATCTCAAAAATGTTAAATTACATTCAATGTTTTAAAATGATTTGAAAAGTTTTTCTCATCATTCTAGAATGTTCTTGATTGTTCAAAAATGTTTAAAAAATATTGTTCGAGAATTATCGGGAATGCTCTACTTAGTCTTATTTAGAATTATTCAAATAACATCAATTATTCTCATCGGCCTAAGGTGTTCTAGATTCTTCTATTAATTTTTGCGAATCATCGAAAATAAAAGAACTTTCCAGAACATTTCCTTTATTTTAGAATAGTCCAAAATTTTTTTGAGTAGTGGGGGTAGTTTTGAAGAGTACATAAAATGAAACGAGAGGCACGCGTTCTCTGCGCCCCCCTTTCCCCAAGTGGAGTCGCTTCCGATACGACAATAAGGCCTTTACTAGGTTAAAGCCAGTCTCAGGTGGTGTTTAGTGGGTAGGCACTTAGGTTTCTCAATGAGTCCCACATAACCACGCAGCCGGCAGCGTGATATGCTTAGCGCGTTCACCACCTCCCTCCCCCGTTTTCCGGAGGGTAGCCCTTTATTTTTCCTTCTGGGCGCAAAAGAAAAGCACGCATCTTCATGTGGAAGAAATGTACATCTTACGCAAAGTAAAAAGTGCAAACAAGTAGTGCAAATTGAATAAAACTAAACTTACGGATTTTATCGCTACTATTCTATTAATTCTACTAATCTATAACTACTTTTACTTATTTTTAATTCCCGACGTTTCGGGTGCTTCACAGCACTCATGGTCACGGGGGGACTGAGATGTTTGACGTCGCAGTGTCATAGCCCGGCTACCTTCAGTTTTTTAATATTCATTTTTCGGTCCGATCTACGCAAAACGAGCTTACAGTATCTTGAAGTCTTGCAGTGGTATGCTTGGGTTTGGGTTTTATGTTTGTTAATTATAGGATCCCAAGCAGATGGTAGCACCCATCCTTCTTCTCTATTGAAATTAGGATGTTTTTTTATTTCGATAGCCTCGCGCTTTTGCGAGGATTTGTGGTTTATCAAATCTGATGTAATGGTTAGGAAAACCCGCGTGAAAGAACATATAGCTGACGTGAAGCACTGACGCTCCGGGAAGTCTGCAGTATGTGAACATGTTTGATAATATTGTCCCCACCAAACATCAGATTTGATAAACCACAAATCCTCGCAAAAGAATACCAATTCCTACCAAGGATGATACGCGAGGCTATTGAAATATATACGCTATAAGCTTAGCGGTCAGCCGCCGTAGAGTCTACATTACCTGAAAATGCCTCGTGTAGAGGCGAAACACGTGTCGTATTATCGTCGATGGTGTGTCTTGCCTGGTGAATAGTGGTGTTGGGAGTAGTGGTGCTGGGACTGGTGGTGACGGAGTTAGTGCATGCAATTAAGGGAGGGCGGGAGGTGCTCTTCAATCCAGGTAAGACGCATCATTGTATTTGTTTAGCGGAAGGTTGCGAGGAAATTTTTATTTTTTATTAACTAAATCTTCCATTTTGAATCAAATTGTTATATTTCATTTTCAATACAAATATACTTTTTTTTACTATACAAGAAACATAAGTTACAGAAAAATTCTAAAAAATTACAAGTGTTTTCGCATTTGTTATGTTTCCAAAAAATCGGGCATAGGTCTTCCTTCTTTGCCAAATTTCCTTAATATCTAACTAAGTTAATGTGAACATACTGCTAAATTATTCTAAGTCCAAGTAATGTACAAAATTTTCCTAAGTTCCAATCTTCTAAGAAATAAAGTTCAGATTTGCACCACTTTATTGTGAATACTGCACTTGATTTAATGATTTCAAAGTTAATTTTTGCATGTAAATAAGGTTCAAATCACTTACAATTTATACTGATATCACCTCAATGTACTGTAGTTGATGACGTACAAAGCGCGTTGCGCCCCGCCCGCCCTTTCCACCGCTCGTATTTGTTCCGCTTTACTTCTTGACAGGCATCGTCAATCCCGGCACCGTCTGCAGTATGTAGTTGCCTCCTTGCCACCACCGCTGCTAAACTTAGCTAGTTTGCGCAAGCGATCCACTTGCCCAGCCAAACCTCGTCAAAAAACTGAACAACTTGCCAAACCCAACCGACCGATCCATAGTCGGCTCGAAGTACCAACACTATGTATAACCCAGTACATGGGTACGACGAGGTAGGTTTGTATTTGAAATAAAAATTCAATATACGGTACTAGCCAACCAAATTTATTCTGAGCCGTAAGAACCCGAGGGTCATTCAATCAAAAAACATTTACACTGCGCGAAGTAACATACAGCCAGCGCCATTTATAATCGCGCTTAGGAACTAAAATTACCAAACAGCGGCATTGGTGAGAAAATAATGGTGCTCCGTAATATATTTTTGACAAAAAGAAACATTAAAAAAAAGCGGCCAAGAGCGTGTCGGGCCACGCTCAGTGTAGGGTTCCGTAGTTTCCCGTCCGTCACAATAAGTGTTCCCACTTATGAGTTTAAAGTTGGGTATCCATTATGTTCGCGCTCCAGCAGCGCTCCGCGCTCCTGCAACTGCTCCCGGTAGCCGGGCACTGTTGTTTCCATCCAAGTTTTCCATCCAAGTTCAAAATGATTTTCCTAGAAAGTCCTTATAAAGTTCTTTTCAGATTTTTTTCATATTTTCTAAACTTATGGTTCAAAAGTTAGAGGGGGGGACACATTGTTTTTTTTTTTAATTTTGGAGCGATTATTTCCGAAATTATTGACATTATCAAAAAATGATTTTAGTAAACCCCTATTCATTTTTAAATACCTTTCCAACAATATATCACACGTTAGGGTTGAAATTAAAAAAAAATCACTTCCCACTTTACATATAGGGGGGCTACCCTAATAAAACATTTTTTTCCAATTTTTATTTTACCACTTTGTCGGCGTGATTGATACACATATTGGTACCAAATTTCAGCTTTCTAGTGCTAACGGTCACAGAGATTAAGCGAGGACGGACAGACAGACATGGCGAAACTATAAGGGTTCCTAATTGACTACGGAACCCTAAAAATGGAGAAATATTGCAAGTGGTTTAGCATCTGATCAGAAAAATAGACCGAAAATGACTTTTATTGAGAGAACTTAGCGATTGCAACGCCTAACTTGTTTTGTCCATATTTCTGGGACACTTGACTACAGCGATCGTTCTCACTTTAAACGAATTATTTTACTTACATATAAAGTGATCAATGAAGTAGAAGAATATAATTTTGTGGTGATGCTGTCTTCGCGCCACAAGCGAAAACGCACTGAAGCCTAAATCGTGCTATCAAAGTCCGAATCTACCACGAAAAGCTCCAAAGTAATACAGGGAGTGTTGGCCTTTTCCTGTCATCCACGGCCACAGTTGTTTCCTCCCCAATGTTTTCCTTCCACGGTCCCAATTTATTTGTCATTATCTACGACATGCACAGCAGGAAGATTCGGACATGAAACCGATTCTGGATTGCATGAAGGCCAGTGCCCTCAAGCCCAAGTGGAGCGACGTCTCAGCGATGAGTTCGACCACTAAAAGCTATTGGGCCCAATGGGACAGCTTGCTGACTCAGGAGTCCTGTGCCGTAAAGGGGAAAATGGTCGAGGAGACAGCTGTCGTTTGCAAATGGTTGTTCCTAAAGCTAAAGTACCGAATGTTCTACAGTTGTACCACAATAGATGGTTGTTTAGGAGTCCATCTGGGAGTTAAACTAACTCTACTGAAGATCCAAGAACGGTTTTACTGGGTCCATTACTGTGACGATGTCGAGGATTGGTGTCGCAAATGTAGAAGTTGTGCGACTGTGAAGAGACCTCAGGCTCGTAGTAGAGGTGCATTGGAATTATACAATGTTGGTGCACCATGGGAGAGGACAGCCCTTGACGCGGCGGAGCCGTTTCAGAAAGGTGCGAGAGGTACTCCTAAGATTGTCCATGTGGATCGACTGGCGCGTTATTATGATCGACTGGCGCGTTGTTATATGGACCGATAATGCTCGGGACGAGCATGTCTTAGGATGGGGCAGTGTTGCGCGCCACAGTTGATGGCACTAGCGCCATCTGGTATCAAGTATCAGAAATAGGAGTGTCAAGAACTTTCTAGAACTCTCCCAACAGCGCCATCTAGTATCGAATAGACTTTCTGCATCTGGTCGGTCTGGGCCGGTATGTGCTGGAATATTCTGGATGTTTCGGTGGAAAAGGCCTATTTAAAGCCGTTTAGCGCCGCGACTGAGGATTTATATTGAATTGGCGATACGAGCGAAGCTTTCGGAGCGAAATAAAGTGAAGTAAAGTGTTAAGTGTGATTAATTATTAGTGTGATTTAAGTTTTAATTGGTGTTCAGCAATTAAAGTGTCAATTTTGGTAATTCAATCGGCAGTTTTTATTGTCACGAAACCAAAGCTCGAAACAAAAGTATATCAATTAAATAATATTTGATTATCATTATGTTAAAAAGAAATTCCGAGGAAATTGTCCATGGCAATTTCCTCGGAATTTCTTATAAATATTTATTTCTGATGGTCATAGCTCAAAAATACAATTTTCCGTTCTTATTCTTGGGGAAAATTGTTTAAATTTATTCGGTTGACTCACCTCTTCAGAGATTATTGGGATTTTGTACATTTTGAATTAAAATCCAACAATCATGGTAAAAATTCGAAAAATTTAAGTTATTCAGTATCGTGCACTAAACTAGTTATATTAAATAACCTTTACAGCTTTCTTAACAACCATTTTTCGATAATTCTTGTATGTTAAAATGTACATCACTATCTAACGCACTCAATGACAAATGAAAGTTTGTCACGCGTAGAGTATAGAACTAAAAAGTACCAACTCCCATAGAAGAATAGTTGAAAAAGTTGCCATCTCAGTAAATAACAGTTCAAAAACTGTCAACAGCACTGGAGTAGCTACTGGGATATAATGAACTTAGTAGTTGTCGACGGTTTGAAGTGTGCTGCTAAACTGCTTAGTAGCTCTATAATCTGAAATAATTTTATTTAGTAAATAAAACCTCGAAAAGTCATCAATCCCACTAATATTTTCGGCACATTCGTTAAAATTTAGCCCGTAGCTATAGTGGTGCCACCCTTATTTAATGGTTTTCATGTACACTTTTTAATACACAGTCTGTGTTCCTTACTTCTACACTCCATAGCATGAAGGTTAGAGAACAGGAGAACTATCACTAGGTTCTAAAGCATAGCCCGCCTGTCCTTGAAAATTGTAGAATATATAGCGGCGCTGACGTCGGTGAGTAGTGACTGCAAAGTTAGCTGTTTATGAGTACAAGTAGATTGAAGCGGGCTCTGCTTTAGTACGTAGCGATCGTTCTCCTGTTCTCTAACCTCCATGCTTTAAATACTCATGATAGTTCATGTATCGTGGACAGAGAAACCTATAGACAAATTGACGCCTTCTTTCGCGTTCGCACACGAAAAGGATAGATTTATGCATACGTCTTGCATAGAAATGAGATAGAGCGGTGTGACTATTTGTCCCTTTCTCCGTGCCGGATTTTTTTTTATTTAGCAAACTACACTTTGCTAAACAACTTTGACAGTTCGTAGCGATCTAAGGAGTTTACAAGTTGGTTTAAGTGAGAAAAAAGTGTTTTGTGAGCTAAAGATTGGTGAATCTCGTTCAGTTCAGTTCTTAGAACAATTAAAAATTTTATCTAAATATGTTTAAAAGTCATAAAGATTATTGTACATATAACCTAAAACTACATTACCGTCCTTTCTTACTCGAGGCCACGCTAATCATTAGTCTATAGGTTTCTCTGTCTACGTCATGTATAGTGGTAGTCCACGGAACACACAAAGTGTTTCCAATTATGATTTTGGTATTATCTTAGAACCCGTAGAAATACTCTCTAAATTATCGTAAAAAATCTAAATAGCCTTATTTACCTAATTTTGAATATTTTAAAGAACCACATCGTTGTTTTTAATATAATTTCAAGATATTTTTTAAAAACTTTAAAACAAGAAAAAAAATTAAAACTTGAGTTTTGTGATGACAAAGACATTCTCATTTTTAAATTATAATAACACTTAGTGTTGGCGACGCGCCTATAAGAATATTTCAATTTATTAAGTTAACCGATTACGAATAGCTTCTAAAAAGCAAATTATCAAGCAACAATATTCTAATAAGAAAATGCTTAGTTGAATCCTAAAGAAATATCGAACTAATGATATGAAGGTCTTGGGTTCGACTCCCAGGCCGGAATAGTTTATCGTTTTCTTAGTAATATCTCTTAATAAATTCATATAGGGAATTTTTAAGATATAAATTATGTTACCGGATTTGTTCCCCGGTTGAAATCATCTTTCCAATGATGTTAATTTAAAGAAATATTAAAATAGAGTTAGAGACCGGATTTATTCCCCGGTCGAGATGATGATGTTATCTGATAAGAAACATGATAACTGATAAGAATCTGATTAGAAATGGTTTTCTACAGTTTGAGAATTGTGTAGAAGTATTTATTCACCTGGTATTGTTGAACGAGGCCGGATCGAGAGAAGCCTCGATTCCTCCCTTACGTTTCTTAGTTGAACGTTTACGCACGCCCGGGTTCCTTTTCACTTAGTCTCATAGGAATAATGAATATGTAACTAAGTAAAATATTATACAATTATTCCGATATACAAAATCAAAAACTTTTTCATTATGCTTCTTTTTGCGCCCGAAGCAAATATGGGCAACCCTCCGGAAAGCGGGGGAGGGAGGTTAGGAATGCTCATAGCATACCACGCAGCCGGCTGCGTGGTTATGTGGTGACTTTTACCCACTAAACCCAACCTTTTAGGAACTGGCTTAATGATCTGACTAGAGATCTCTAAGCCGTATACTAACGCGACTCTCCTTGGCAGAAAGGAGGGCGCAGGGCATTATACACTTTTCTAGCTCTTTTGAACCTATTCCCTTCGATAAATCTTTATAAAAAATTAGTTGGGTGGGTGTAGAAAACAGGGTTACCTGAAGTTCGATTTCACACCAAATTATCCAAAACCCTCTCAACTTGTAAGAAATGCATAAATCCCTAATTATATTAGTAGATAATGATTTCTTATATTTACGCGAACACTACACATTGATTAAAACTACTTTCACGGGTTTTATCAAGTTTAATTTAGCTTTAAATTATTTTTATTTTTAATTCCCGACGTTTCGGGTGCTTTCCAGCACCCATGGTCACGGGGGACTAAGGTGACTGTATATACACAGTAATCTATGGTGACTGACGTCCCGATGTCATTGTTAAACCCGGAGTACCTTCAGCTTTTTTAATTACTGTTTATGGTCCGATCTATGCAAAATGAACTGAATCATAATAATTATTTTATTATTTTAAATATTTTTATTTAATGTCAGATGATCTTTTTATTCCACTTGCAATAGCTCCTCTTCCCTTTCACTTGTTGATGCTTCGGATGAGCCTGCCACGCTACGTACGCTAATAATATACGAAGAATCTCAAAAATTGTTAAACTGTTTTCACATTTGTCATTTAAATGCACAAAGTATTCCTAAACATCATACGGAGCTCCTGGATTCTTTCTCTTCTAATGCAGTTCATGCTATACTCATATCCGAAAGCTGGCCCAAGCCAGAACTTTCTTCTACGTCTTATAGTCTTCCAGGTTATATTTTACTCCGTAACGACCGCACTGGTATAAGAGGCGGAGGTTTAGTTAATGTATTATTAAACACATCTTCTTCCCTATATTCCGGTTCAATGGAATACATTTTTGTTGAAGTTAATGTCAAGAGTGTTTAAGTGTTTCTTGGGGTTGTCTACTGTCCACCTCAAGTGGACTACTTCTCCGATTTGGAAGTAAATTTATTGCCTTACAGTTCTGCCTACACACATCACATTATCATGGGAGACTTTAACACTGACCTATCCCGGGTTTCTCTTAAATCTTCGAAATTGAGGTCGACCATGTTGTCCGCATAATTTCACTATTTTGCCTCTAAATGCAACACATCACAACTTCCACTCTGCTGACACCTGGATTGACCTTATACCCGTCTCCTCCGTTGATCATGTTGTCAATTATAGACAATTCCCTGCTTCTGGATTTTCACGGCATAACCTGCTTTATCTCTCATATAATTTAAAGTCTCCCAAGCCTTTATCTGTGTCCATCTCTATTCGTAGTCTTGCTAGAATAGATATGGACAAGCTTAAATGCGATGCAAATGCTATTAACTGGTCATCTGTATATACTGCTTTCACAGTTGATGAAAAAGTCGACTTCTTTAACAGCAACATAATGGGACTGTATAATAAACATGCTCCTAAACGTGTTGTTCGACTGAAGCGTCCTCCTGTTAAATGGATCATGATTGGGGTAAGAATTGCTATGGCTGAACGTGATAGAGCTTTCCGTGCTTTCAGGAAGAATCGCACTGATGTAAAGTGGCAAGCTTTCTTCGGCTGATATATGGAATTTTCTGAATACGCTTGGATGTAGAAAATCGCAATTTGACTATAATAGCGTCACCTTTTCTCCTGACGATTTTAATCGTCATTTTCTATCTTCTCAAATAGTTTCTGATAATTCTAGAGCTAATGCTATCTCTTTTATATCGTCCATGCTTCCTTATTCTCATGAAAGTTTCACTTTTACTCCTGTAGACGAAGACGAGGTACGCAAAGCACTTTCCTCTATTAAATCGAAAGCCGTTGGATGTGATAATGTGAGTAGGGTAATGGTTTTTACGTGCTGGATTCTGTTTTACCCGTGATAACTCATATAATTAAATTTTCGCTGATGAATTGTGCTTTTCCAACTCTCTGGCGTAAAGCCTTTATTATTCCCATCCCAAAATCTACTGAATGCAGCGCTTTATCTAATTTCAGACCAATTTCTATCCTGCCGTTTCTTTCTAAGGTTCTGGAAGCTGTTGCTCATAAACAGATTTCTTCTCTTGTTTTCTCAAAAAACTTTAACAGTCTGCTTTCCGCCTGGGTCATTTTACAACTACTGCTCTTCTCAAGGTTATGGAAGATATTCGTGAGGGGATGGAAAATCAAAACTGACCGTTCTCATCATAATTGATTTTTCTAATGCAGTTAATTCTGTCGATCATAATATCTTGTTAGCTCTTCTTTCTCATTTGAATATCTCGTCTTCAGCTCAGGAATGATTCTCAACATATCTTCGAGGGCGCCAATGGGCTGTGCGTACTGGTCATATACTATCTGACTGGCGTAATGTGTCAATTAGCGTCCCTCAAGGTATTAAATATAGAAAAATATTCTGGTATTATTCCTCTTCTGTTTTCCATTTTTATAAATCTCATCACACTAAATCTCAAGTAAATCTCTCTTACCATTTGTATGCTGATGATCTGCAGTTATATGCGCAAGTGGAACCTTCAAATATCCTAAGTGCTATCTCACTGTTAATTGATGATTTGAAATATATCTCAGAATGGTCTACTGTGTATGGCATAAACGTAAATCCGTCTAAATGCCAAACGATAATCATGGGTAGCTCAAGATTATTATCTAAACTAGATAGTCCCACCCTACCATCAATTATGTTTAATAATAATGTCATACCATTCTCTACTAATGTAAAGAACCTTGGTCTTTATATCGATGGTTGCTTAACATGGAACAAACATGTACAGGAGGTGAGTCGCAAAACTACTGGAACTTTGTGATCTCTATATCGATTTAGAAACTTTCTTCCCACCAATACCAAGATTTTACTTGTCCAATCACTTATTGTACCGATTATTGATTATGTCGATGTGTGTTGCTCAGACCTGTCTCAGCTTCATCTTAATACATTGGATCGTCTGCTTAACAACTGCATCAGATATATTTATGATTTTTGTAAATACGACCATATATATATATATATATATATATATATATATATATTTATCCTCTCTATTTGATTATTGCTGCACCGCCTCCATAATGTCTATCTCTGTTTAGCCTAATGGTTGACTGAGAGAGAGTTAACTATGGCATTAAGTCCGCCATATGTACTTTTTTGTGCATGAAAGCATAAATAAATAAATAAATAAATAAATTATAGGATCCCAAGCAGCTGCTAGTACCCAGCCTCCTTCTCTATTGAAATTAGGATGCTTTTTAATTTCAATAGCCTCACGTATCATCCTTGGTAGGAATGTGTTCTTTCGCGAGGATTTGTGGTCTATCAAATTTGATGTAATGGTTGGGGCTGTCTAGTATATGATCACAAACTGCAGACTTGCCGGAACGTTGATGATTCACATCAGCTATATGTTCTTTTACGTGGGTTCTAATAGATATTTTTGTTTATCCTATATAAGAGTGACCACATTCACAACTAGCTTGTACACTCAGACAAAGTAACTGCATTTTTAGAACACCTTAATTCCATAAACTCTAAAATTCAATTTACTATGGAATTAGAGGTAAATAATTCCTTACCTTTCCTAGATGTGTTAGTCATCCGAAATCCTAACAACACCATAGGTCACACTGTGTATACATAAAAGACCCATACAAACCGATATTTAAACTGTGAATCTCACCACCATCCTTCACAGTTAGCTACCGTGGGCAAATCTTTGTTACAGAGAGCACGAGGGATCTGTGACAGCAAACACCTGGACGACGAGCTTCAGCACGTCAAGCAAGTTCTGCATGACAATAAGCTTCGGGTCCCGCGCCTACGTCACAGTGACCGAGTAAAGCCGGCCACAGTCGAGCGTGTGCCTGCTGTACTACCATATGTCAGCGGTGTCACAGACGAGATTGGCCACATCTTGAAGCGAGCTTCTATTAGAACATTCTACAAGCCGCCGAAGAAGATTAGTCAGTTTCTACCATCCGTCAAGTGTCATATTCCTCTACAAGATGCAGGAGTGTACAAGCTTGATTGTGAATGTGGTCTCTCTTATATAGGACAAACAAAAATATCTATTAGAACCCGCGTAAAAGAACATATAGCTGATGTGAAGCATCAACGTTCCGGGAAGTTTGCAGTTTGTGATCATATCCCGGACGGCCCCAACCATTACATCAGATTTGATAGACCACAAATCCTTGCGAAAGAACACCGATTCCTACCAAGGATGATACGTGAGGCTATTGAAACTAAAAAACATCCTACTAATTTCAATGGAGAAGGAGGCTGGGTACTACCACCTGCTTGGGACCCTATAATCAATAAAATTAAAACTAAACCCAAGCATACCACTGCAAGACCTCAGGACATATTCAGTTCATTTTGCATAGATCGGACCATAAACAATAATTAAAAAAATCTGGGGGTTGGGGTTTAACAATGACATCGGGTCGAAACGTCGGGAATTAAAAATAAAAATAATTAAAAGTTAAATTAAACGCGATAAAATCCGTAAAAGTAGTTTTAATCAATATATTAGTGGATTTACCACAAAATATTGCAAAATATCTAAAAGTGGAAACACTGCACGGACGCACGGCACGCATATGAACTCCTGTTGGTTCTCCATAAACATTTTAGCACCAATGAGTCGGTGCCATTTTGTTTGTTTAATGACCCGGTCCATACGCAGTAGTATAATAAGTCTATGGGTATACACAACATTTCAATTAAATGCATAATGCATATACAACATTCGCTTACAATACTAGTTTAACTTAACCTAAGTAGATTTTGTTATTTATTTGATTTCCTATATAGGATAAGGTTGACAAGCGAGCACACAGTCCATCTGGTGGAAAGTGGTTGCTGTGTCCCATACTCATCTACGTAATATATCCTCGTCGTCAGCCGTGAGGACTACGATGGAATGCCTGTTTTCCATTAAAAAGAGTCTCCGGTTGTCTACATTTACTGCATTAAGCAGCTATTTTAAACTGGTGTTCTGTTAAAGTGTGGTCCTTCCCTGGTCGAGCCGCCCCATTCGTGTTACAAACATACAATTAATATGGCTGCAGCATGGCTCTACCACGTTTAAACTATAATTGCAAGAGTACAAAATTACAAAACCATCTCAATATCTCCTTAGACAAAAAAACCTAAGAGATCTTTACTTTATTGTATATGTCTAGCTTGTAGCAGTATATATTAAAGCATTATGATTGAAATCATGTGACAAATCTGGATTTGATTTAGAAAATTCGTTTATTATTTTCAACATACTCATAGAAAATTATTCTATGTACCAATTATATTTAGTGTTAAATGTCTAAAATCATGTATAGGACAGGACAGTTAATATACTCTTTTGTTACTATATACAGTAATCTATGGTTACTATACTCTTTGGAACTAGGGTCATAGACAGAGAAACCTATAGACAAATTGACGCCTTCTTTCGCATTCGCACACGAAAAGGATAAATTTATGCATACGTCTTGCATAGAAATGAGATAGAGCGGTGTGATTGTTTGTCCCTTTCTCCGTGCCGGTTTTTTTGTTTAGCAAAGTCTACAGTTTGCTAAACAACTTTAACAGCGTAGCGATTTAAGGAGTTTACAAGTTGGTTTAAGTGAGAAAAAGGTGTTTTGTGAGCTTAAGATTGGTGAATCTTGTTCAGTTCAGTTCTTAGAACAATTAAAATTTTTATCTAAATGTGTTTAAAAGTCAAAAAGGTTATTGTATAACCTAAAAATTCGTTATCGTTCTTTCTCACTCGAGGCCACGCTGATCATTAGTCTATAGGTTTCTCTGTCTACGACTAGTGTATTATCCAAAGACTACAATATAGAAAGGAAGTCTTAGAGTAATTACATACATACGTATGCATATTAAACGTAGACAGAGAAACCTATAGACAAATTGACGCCTTCTTTCAAAAAAAAGATAGATTTATGCATACGTCTTGCATAGGAATGAGATAGAGCAGTGTGATTGTTTGTCCCTTTCTCCGTGCCGGATTTTTTATTTAGCAAACTCTACAGTTTGATAAACAACTTTCACAGCGTAGCGATTTAAAGAGTTTACAAGTTGGTTTAAGTGAGAACAAAAGTTTTTTGTAAGCTTAAAATTGGTGAATCTTGTTCAGTTCAGTTCTTAGAACAATTAAAATTTTTGTCGAAATGTGATTAAAAGTCATAAAGATTATTCTATAACCTAAAAATTCGTGATCGTTCTTTCTCACTCGAGACCACGCCAATCATTAGTCTATAGGTTTCTCTGTCTACGATATTAAAGAACCTACAATTCTACATAAATTTAGTTGGTATACTGGTCTCACTTTTTCTTATTTAATTTTCCAATAAGGCAAAAAGAGACAAATCTATTGAAAAATGTTGCACGTAATTCATACGTGGCAATAGAAATGTCAAGTGGTCATCTTTGGTCTCTTTATACTATGCCAAATATAAGAGTAAATTTACTCGTATGTTCTGATTTAATAAAAAAATGACATCCGTATTGTGGCAGTATTACGTTTTACGTTACTTTACGAGACATTACAACTTTGATCTTTAGTGATTTCGTTCACAATGTTAGCAACAATCGACATAATCGTTTTTGTTTAGTTATTTATTTTTATTACTTTATATGCCTAAAAATATTTGAGTAAATTGTTTTCTAAATCAATTGATAATGATTATTATACATATTTCATTTCAAATATTCATTTCGCAAACTTTAAAAACTAATAATTAGATAGTTATCAATACTAAGTCTTGACATAAACACGTTACATGAGCGAGTTGGATCCCATTTGTAATCCCAATTTTATATACTGACACGATCTGTCCGGTTTTTTACAACTGTTTCTAGATCTCGATAACGATGCCACTTACCGGGTCCAATTATAAGTGTGAGATTTCATCGAAATCTGTCCAGTCTTTCTTAAGTGATTACGTTTCATTCATGCGGTAATTGATTTTTATTTACATATATAGACTTACTACTTGCTTAGCGGAAAATATAAACCATCGATTATATTTAAAAAATCTTAATCTGCTTGGATGAAAATATTTCTAAATCGAGGTAAACGAAACAGCAAGAGCCTTGGAGACCAGACAGGCTGTGTCTGTACGTATTCATGAGTATATATGTATTCATGAGTTTGTGGAAGGTAGCTAGGGCATTTTTAATTCCAAATGGCATCCTGGTGAACTGGAAGTGACCTAGCGGTACTGAAAACGCTGTCTTAGGTGCATCTTCGGATGAGACTCGTATTTGATGAAATCCTGATGCAAGATTCAGAGTAGTAAAGTATTGACTTTTCCCCAATTGATCAAGGATTTCGGTTATTTGAGGAATGGAATATGTTTCTCCGATAGTGACGTCATTAAGCTTTCGATAGTCTATTACGACGCGCCATTTGCGTTCTCCTGACGCATCTAGTTTTCTGGAAACGACCCAGATAGGAGAGGACTATGGTGAATTTGAATAAGTTATGATTTTTTGGTCTAGCATTTTATTTATTGAACATAGGCCTATGTTCAGCAGTGGACTTGTGAAGGGCTGTAATGATAATGAATTATTTTTTGGTCTAGCATTTTATTTATTTGGTTTTCGACCTCTTTATTTTGGCATTCGGGGAATCTATACGATTTCGTTTGGATAGGGACATCTGTGTTAGTTTTGATTTTGTGTTCAGTTGCCGTAGTACATGTGAGTTGGTCATCTGGGAGGTGAAATATGCCTGAGTAGTTGGAGCATATATTCAGTAGAGCGCTTTTCTCTTCGCTGTTGAGGTAGGATGTTCTTAATTGGTTAAGGACTTCATTGGTTCTTTCAGTCACGTTGGAGAATGATGGTTTGGAAAAGGCTATGATATTTTGAGGCTGTATGGGTTCTATTTTTAAATTAAAATTTGGATGGATTATTGCTGGTTTTTCGGAGGTGTTTGCTACTGTAATATTGACGCGCTCGTTTTCGTTTATTATAACTAAGCAATTTGGAATTAATAGCGAATCACAGATGTGTTGATATAGGATCATTCCTTCGCGAGCCTCTGGATTACTGACTGTACATTCGATTACAGTCTCAGAGCGAGGAGGAATTGTGTATACTGGTTCGATAAAGTTCAGTTTAAATGAATTGGAACCCATTTGTAGTATTCCTTGAGAGTAATTGATTTGAAATTGGAAGTCTTTAAGAAAGTCGTTGCCGATAATACCGTCATGATTTAAATTAAGGTTTTGAACGACATGAACCTCGTGTGTGAAATATTTACTATAATTTGTATATATTTTCATTGAAAAGCTGCCCAATGCTGTGTGCTGTTTGGTCGTTTCGTCTCCGGGGTCGATTCTTTTGAGAGCTATTATTTTATTACTTTATACAGGAAGGTCCGATATGGATTGAAATTTTAGTAAGCTTACAGACGAGCCCGTGTCTACTAAGAAGGATAATGGCTTGGTTGCAACAGAGGTTTGGATCATAACGTGAGGTAAGTATCTTTTTTCTGTATTACTATTTATTTCATAAACATTAATTTGTCCTTTTTCTGATTTCAGGTTACGTGTTGAACTATGCTGATTCTGGACGTTAGTGGGCTTGGAGTATTGGATTGGAGGAATTGAATTAGCGGGTTGCAAGGATGTCTGAGGTGATTTGGGAATACATGATGCTGTGACGGATGCATAAGATACCTTGGGATTTATGAGTTTTACAGATTTTTGTGTGCGTGTGGATTCAGTGGAGTTAGTGTAAGTTGATTGAGTTTTTGAACCTTGTACGAAAGAATTAGTGGTGTCCGACTTATCGGTTTGGGGCTGGTTACCCCGTCGGTTAAGTCGATTAGATACAGTGGGACGAGATAGAGCCTTTGGTTTTTGTACAAAAGATACAGTGATATCCGACTTGTCGGTTTGGGGTTGGTTACCCTGTCGGTTAAGTCGGTTGGATACAGTGTAGGTGTCATTTGTAATTGATTTAGAATATATGCGAGGCTTTGGACTCGCGGGACACCGCCGAGAGCCCTTTAGTCGTTTAAATTGCGGTCAACCTCATCGTATCCTTGGTCTACCGCGACCACTTGTTCGACGGTATGAACTTTACGTGGCGTGTTTTCGCCACGCTGTGGGAATATGTGAGGTGGACCTTGTGAGGTTGACGCACCAAACTGTTGCCTGCTGATGTTATACTGTCGTTTGCGACAGTTTTCTATACTGTGACCGATGCTTTTACAGTATCGACGAAAGACGTTTGTAATGATTTCTTATATTTACGCGAACACTACACATTGAAATAATACTAGTTTTAACGGAATTTATCGCGTATATTTAACTTTTTTACCCGACGTTTCGAGAGCTTTACAGCACCCATGGTCACGGGAAGGACTGAGATGTTCAACGTCCAGCTGTCATAGTTAACCGCGGTTACCATAGATTAAAATTTTAACTTTTGTTCCGATCTACACAGTATGAGCTTATGGTATCATGGAGTCTTGCAGTTGTATGCTTGGGTTGGGATTTAATTTTATTTATTATAGGACCCCAAGCAGATGGTAGCACCCAGCCATCTTCTCTATTGAAATTAGGATGTTTTTTGATTTCAATAGCCTCGCGAATCATCCTTGGAAGGAATCGGTGTTCTTTAGCGAGGATTTGTGGTCTATCAAATCTGATGTAGTGACGGGGGCGATCTTGTACATGTTCACAGACTGCAGACTTCCCGGAGCGTCGATTCTTCACATCAGCTATATGTTCTTTGACGCGGGTTTTAATTGATCTTTTAAATATACGCGATAAATTCCGTTAAAACTAGTATTATTTCAATGAAAGACGTTTGTGTTAGTCCTAAAATTATCGGGGCGGTAAATGGGTTGAATTGGTAGACTACTACGGCGTCGATCTTCTATCATTGCATATAGATTGGGAGTGTGATGGTTGAGGTCTTTTCCCTATGCTAGAAAGGATTTTCTCTTCGGCTACCGCAAATTTAACGGCTGAATTTAAAGAGTCAGTGTCACGACACCTGACTATTTGGGATAATCGCGGGTGGAGTCCTATGACGAATGTGTGGAGAGCTAGATCCTCCATAGCGGCTAAGCGACCTGATGGTTCCGTTTTCCTTTTTGTTGGAATAGAAATATTTATTTCAGTCAACAATTTAGCCAGGCATGTTTCTATCCTTAAGGCAAATTGGTTAGCTGATTTTGTCTAGCCCTGCTTATAGTCCTGTTGGTCCGACAGGAGATGGGAGTAGTGCTTTCGTTCGCCGAATTGTTGTTTCAAAAATTCTAAAAATTGTTCAAAAGATTCAAATTCCTTAATACTGCACGTTGTTTCAGCCCCACCTTCTAGTTGACTTAGTATATATTTAAATAATATTGATTTTTGGGATTTAGAAGCAAGACTATACGCATTTTGGCATTTAGATATAAATGGGTTTAATTTTTCCCGTGATCCATCGAAAGGTTTAATGAATTTCAGTAATACACCTATTTCCACCGTTTTTTCTTCCATTTCGCCACGCATTGGTAGGTTCCTAGAGGCACAAGGAGTTTCTTCACACTTACTCATTATAATAATTTAGTTATATGAAATAAAAGGTTATCGAAAAATTAACGCTTATCGGCTAAAGTATGCAAAAATGAACAAAGGGTAATGTTAACGTAAACACATTCAACAATGTCGATTTATATTAGAAATATTAAAGTGCTACATACAATATACTTTAAAGTTATTTAAGGAATGTCTTTGCTCTGAGCTCAATCGAAATAATTGTTTTTAAGAATGTCACTTACAGGAACAATGATAGAGTGATGATTAGGCTTGCGTTCATGTTTATTATGCGTCAGAGACAGAGACCCTTGTACACAAACAAGGATGGTGATGATGAGCAGGGATCACCCGATGATGAGTAGGCCGTTGGATGATGCAGATGGCCTGTTCTTATGACAGGCTGGGTGTCGATTTTCTTGTTGCACTTTCACTTTCTTTACACTTTATTTCACTTCTGATTTAATTACAATTCGTAAAGGTTCACTTTATTCACTTTCACTTTTGAACAAAATTGTTCGGGAACGTATTCGGGTAGGATTTTCGTATCCCATCGGTGCCACCAATATTGTACGGGACCGTGGATAGAGCTTTTTTTAAAAAAAAACTATTTAATACGCGACACAATATAATTTAAATAAATTCACAATAAGAAATTAATAAACTTATAATAACTAGGACTTCGAGAGATTTTTTAAGTATATAGTAACGACTTAGTAACGATGACCGAGATTGGAATGAGACTTGAAGATTGACTGAGACGGAATGTAGACTTCTTGTAGACTAACTGGCGTTCGTCGGGAGATCGGTTATATAGGCCTTATGTCGTTGACGCAGCAGCGTGAAAGAGATGCGTTAGCCGATCTCCTAACATGGATGGGGTATAACAGAGCCAAGTAAGACCTAATATTGAAGAAATAGTTGTTGCTTTCAAGGATGTGGTTGAAGGAGTAGAAAACGTTGACGCGACGCTGCAAGAGTGGAGAATTCTACCTCATCAGCTATGGCAAAAATCCAAAACATCTGATGAGTTTTGGGGAGATGGGGAGAAGTGTAATTATACAAAAATGCTTGCTTTTTTAAGTTAACGAAACTTGCAACAGCTATTTTGAGTTTGCCATTTGCTAATTCTGCTGTAGAACTTGCAAACTTGTTACGATGATAAACATCAGCAAAAAGTATGCTTAAGAAAACCGCAGATCATATCATAAGAGTGAGAAGTGCCTTACAAGAACGTGGCGGTTGCACAAAGTTTGAGGCAAGCTAAGCTACAATGTTAATTGATGTGATTGCTATTTTTAATGAAGATTATTTAAAAAAAAGTCGAAAACTAAGTATTTCATCCAAATTTTCTTCCTTCATTTACAAATAAAATAAAAGCTTTGTAATTTTATATTTGTTTTTTTTTAACTGGTTGTTTTCTGGTAAAAACTAAAAATCAATATGGGGAAATCATGAAATTGCATCTAGCAACCCTGATTATTTCTGTCAGGATTAGGAAAGAATTGTCGGCGAATTCTGGCGAATTCTTCAAAAGATTCATGACAATCTCAATAACTTTAAAATGTTACGAATAATTAACAATATAACCCATTCCTTTTTAAATAAGACAATTAAACGAATATTGAAACAGGAAAAAGTTATTGTAATGGTACTACCAGGACATAGAGAGATATCAAATACAGGTAAACATTATGATCATTATGACTATTTACCATCGTAATTAACTAACGTTTAATTATGATTCTTGTATTTTAGCTGATAATGATAAATTCTCGTTAAAACATGAAGATATTGGTCGACCACTGTACTTTGATGCACAAGCAACAACTCCTATGGTAAGCATAGCCACTTATTTAACCTTATCACAAAACTACTTAGATATTGACTAACTGCAATAAAAATGCTGCCGCTCTAATGCCAGGTGAATTTTTTAAATTTGACTAAACTTTACCAGTCTTTGATAGCATTTTAATGACAGTTTGACGTAAAGGATAAGAAAAATATTGTGCTACTTAGCTTTAAGCTAGTCAGAAATACAGATCACATAAACTTCTGCACTAAGGTGCAGCTCAATGGTGAATAAACAGCTCAGCACAATGTGACAGACACAAGTGGAGAAAAAACCTATGGAGGTTGGCTTTACTATCCCACAGAACAGTTTTGTTGGTGTTTTAGTCTTAATTGATGTACAATAATGCTATAATGCAGGACATTCTGGCTTTTTATTATAAGGAAATGACTAGTTTTAAAATATCATTAAAGTTGACCTGCAATAATCTGACAAATGTTTTGGCGTGTTGGATTATCGAATTTGTCAGACTATAAAGTACTGCCATAGCCCCCTGGTAGTCGGGAACTTTTTGAAAAAGAGTATCTTGTAATCGGACAGATTACATATCAAATATAAAAATAGAAAATAAAATTGTCATGCGATACACAATCAATACCTAAACAGTAAATAATGAATGCCCGCTAGGCCGCTACCATAGTCACATTTGAACTGAGACAATATGCGTTAAGCTAGATTCGTGGTGGCACAAACTAATTGCAACTTGTTTGTCCACGTATTCACAAAGGACACCTCTTCCCGTGGTGGATTCATAGTGTGACTCGAATTTACCTACAAGTAAAAGATATGACAGGGGCTAGATTACTGGGGGTCCACTGTAATAAATATAAGTTAGTAGCAGAAATTAGAAGTTATAAGGCTTGTATTATTGTA
The DNA here is from genome assembly GCA_036936625.1 of Parnassius smintheus behrii. NCBI lineage: Eukaryota > Metazoa > Arthropoda > Insecta > Lepidoptera > Papilionidae > Parnassius > Parnassius smintheus. Next base: position 26,211,137 of record JAUPFT010000005.1, on the reverse strand, counting down.
ATTTGCCAGTGTCAAGTAATAAGATATTATTGTTAGATAATAATATTTTAAAAATTTTACAATATGTTGATGCATCACATTGAAAATTTGTTTACATTAAAAAAACGTCTACATTAAAAAAAAGATTTGTCTGTTGGTAAAAGCCAACTGTATGAAGTTGAAAACCAACTGGCGGCATCATTTCCGTTTTTATTTTATCAAGATTTTGAATGAGATTGAGATGTTCTATGGACAGCTGTATATATAGCTGTTGGAACCACATGCAAATATGAGTAAGTTCAAGTCTCATATTCAATGATAAAGATGATGTCATAGCTAGATGACATGTTGCAAACCGGTAACATTCATTGCTATGAAGACAACAGTACTGGTTATGCTTTATACACACTGGCCGTGCCAATATTTCTTGGAAAAACGTCGCAGAGTACCAGGACAAACTTGTGTCTGAAGTCGAAACTTTGTTGAATAAAGTCTCAGACTGGGGGCAACTAAATCAAGTCCAGTTTAATCCCCAGAAGACACGAGTTTGTGCGTTTACCGCTAAAAAATACCCCTTCGTCGTATCTCCTCAGTTTCAGAGCACTCCCCTTGTTGCCTCAGCCAGTATTGGAATCTTCGGCGTCGACATATCGACTGACGAGCAGTTTCGTGGTTACTTGGAAGAGAAGGCCAAATATGTCCCCTAAAAAGCTTGGCGTACTCTGCAGAGTGGGACAGTATTTGATGCCGGCTCACTGCCTGCAACTTTACAAGGCGCAGGTTCGGCCGTACATAGAATACTGTTCCCATCTCTGGGCCGGGGCTCCCCAGTGCCAGCTCTTTCCATTTGACCACATCCAGCGCAGAGCTGTTCGAATCGTCGGCGATCGAGCTTTTTCCGATCGGACTGACTCACTGGCACTGCAAAGAGATGTTGCATCTCATTGCGTATTTTATCGCATCTACCACGGGAAAAGCTCTGAGGAATTGTTTGGACTAATTCCAGCCGAACAATTTCACCATCGCACATCGAGACAAAACTCGCGATACCATCCATACCATCTGGATGACTAGCGGTCCACCACTGTGAGATTTAAAAGAAGTTTTTTTCCTCGCACAACATCCTTGTGGAATCGATTACCACCAGAGATTTTTCCGGACCGATACGACTTAGGGACCTTCAAGAAAAGAGCCCTCTCCTTTTTAAAAGGCCGGTAACGCATCTGCAAGTCCCCTGGTGTTGCAGTTGCTCATGGGCGGTGGTAATCACTTACCCATTTGCTATAAAAAAAAATTATGAGAATAACTCTCCGGCACCTTATAAATTGTAATTCTAGGGCCATTTTGTAGGGTTACAAAATCAAGCAATCTGTAGTCAAAATAAACCAATATTGTTAAAGGTTGTGACAGTTATACATTTAATAATATATATGTGTTGCAGTATTTAAATAATATTTTATAGTATTTTTTAGGATCCAAGAGTCCTTGATGCTATGTTACCATATACAGTAAGTTACCATGGCAATCCACATTCCCGTACACACACATATGGATGGGAGAGTGAAGCAGCTGTAGAAAAAGCAAGAGAGCAAGTGGCACATTTAATAGGAGCAGATCCAAAAGAAATAATTTTTACGTCAGGTGCAACAGAATCCAACAATATTTCTGTTAAAGGTGTTGCCCGTTTCTATGCCCCAAGAAAGAAACATATTGTAACAACTCAAATTGTAATAATTATTTTATTTCATTACCTTTCGTCATTTATTAACATGTGTAAGAATGATATAAAGATTGTAACTTTTTCTCTGCAGGAACACAAATGTGTACTTGATTCTTGTCGTGCTCTGGAGGGTGAAGGGTTTAAAATTACATATCTTCCTGTAGGATCAAATGGAATAATTAATTTACAAGAATTAGAAGAGGTTTTAACTCCTGAAACAAGCCTAGTTTCTGTTATGACGGTCAATAATGAAATAGGTATGTTGTATGTAAACACAAAAAAAGATTAAGAGTTCATAGATAGAGATCCTTCATAAACAAACATTTATACTGTTACAGGAGTCACACAGCCTATAGCTGAAATTGGAGCTATTTGCAAAAAGAAAAAGGTATTTTTCCACACTGATGCAGCTCAGGCTTTAGGTAAAATACCTCTTGACGTAAATGCAATGAATATTGATCTTATGTCAATATCTGGACACAAAATTTATGGCCCAAAAGGAATTGGAGCATTATTTATAAGACGAAGACCAAGAGTTCGTGTAGAACCCATTCAAAGTGGTGGTGGCCAGGAACGAGGGATGAGAAGTGGCACAGTACCTACACCTTTGGCTGTAGGACTAGGTAAGTGTCGATTTTATAAATATTATAGACTGTGCGCTTAGATTCGGTCGCCTTTGTGTCATTCCACGTGCCGAAATGCCTTGGCATGTGCTGCATCTTGTCATAGGCACCTCCGTGACATCAAAAGTCGCTGCTTGTGGTGTACAACCGTACAAGAGACTTTGGCATTTTAAAGGGAAGCGCCATGGTGAAAGTTTCTTTGCTACCGGTGTTAATTATTTATATTCGTATATTATTACAACAGATTTATTGTCTTTTTTTATTTTCTTTTCGAAAATCGGCCTTTTTTCTTTTTGTATTTCAATTTCGTGTAGCACCATAGCATTGCTGATAGTTTTCTATGCTCAAGTGTTTCAGTCACTTCGTGTTCGATATAAATCAATCAATGTATGGGTTAATTAGTTCGTCGACGAGACAAACATGTTGCCAACTCTAAGTGTATAACTAACATAGTGAAGCAAATATTTGCAACAAGCATATGTTTTGGAATGTTTACTGCCAAAAATGGAAATACAGTTCCAGACATTTGTTTACAATTTTTGTTGCCAACACAAAGTAATTACAGAAACTTTTGTCACCAACACGTGTTGACAACACACAAGTGGTACAGTTAAAAATTTTGTGCAACTGACTTCAATGTAAATAAAATGAGAACATCATCAATGTAGTCGAAGTCAATTAAATACGCATTATTGAGGATAACTCAAAAACTACTGATCAGACTCTTGATCAAAAAGGACCACATGTGCAGCACCAGCTTTCAAATAACAAAAAAATCATTAAAATCGGTTCAGCTAGAAAAAAGTTCTGAGGTAACAAACAAAAAATACAGTTGGATTGACAACCCCCTCCTCTTTTTAAAGTCGGTTGAATTGTTTGCAATTTTAGCTTGGTGAAAACCTGGATTAATTATCTTAAAATCGCAGGAAATAGGGTTAGCTTGCATATACTTGCATTTAGTTTAAAAAGCTAACGGCGCGGTTTATGCAAGATTTTTATTATTATATAGATATTTATATTATATTATATATAGATATTTTAAGCAGTTTAGATCTAGCCAACTTGGATATGTTTTTTTAAAATAACTAAAGTTACTTAATTCACTATACACACATGCGCGTAAGATAAAAATAGAAATATATTTGCGGGTAACAATATGTTTATGTGTTTCTTTTCACAAAGTCAGCACCATGTATACTATTCAGATACCTATTACTATACAGATGCATATTAGGATTTCGATAGAAATTGATCTAAAGCTATGATCCAACCCTCTAACTCTAAGTAAACACACAACCCGTTACACAATTACTATCCGGTTGTGACCTTTCTCGAATATTCATTTATTCTATGTCCAAACATTCTGATTAATGCTGAACAAATGAATTAATGTGTAAAGAATTAAATAAAATTCTTTTGTATGTTTTTAGCCTTGCAACGAATATTCGGCTATTATTCGGTTTAAATTGATTTATTTTATAATATTTGTATTTTAAGTAAACGATGACTTGTAGTAAATTCTTGAAGTCTCTGTATAATATTCTCGAATATTTTTGAAAATATCGGCGTCACAGGCCTATAATTATTCATTTCATATTTGTCGCCTTTCTTAAGAAGTAGCTTTACGATTGATTTTTTCAATATATTTGGGAAGGTACCTTCTTCAAAAGACATATTAAATAACATAGCGGTTGACATATGTATCGTGCGAATATTTTAATTGCAGTGGTTGTAATGCCATCAAATCCTACTGCGTTCGTGTTATTAAGACTTAGAATTATAATTATATTTCCATTGCATCAGTAGATTTAATGAATATGGTATGTATATTATTAGTGGTGACAGTATTGTTTATTTCGTCAACATTATATTTAAACTTATTGTTATTTGTCAAGTTTATATAAAAGTCATTAAATATGTCACTTATTTTCTTTGGGTCGTCATATCATTGACATATATTACTAGCGTAAGGACCGGACCGACCGAATAACAAAAACGGACCAGTACGCTGGCCCTAAAATTACAGTTTAAGGCCAACGCGAATCGGTCGTCAGTGGTGTGCGCGCAGGACAGATTTGCCTGTCATAAATATGCCTAGTTGTGTGGTAAAAAGATGCAAAAATTATGATACAAGGATTAAAAAGAAACATGAGATATCGTATCATCGGTAAATAACCTTATATTAATTTTGTTACAGTAAAATTATTATATAAACGCATTTTAAAGTTTTATTTTACTGTTAGTCAGTTTAGTTACGTTACCAAGATTAGGCCAGGGTTGGATTCAGACCCTCAAAAATATTGTACATAAAAAATATAATTATACTATTTGTCAAAAAATTTGATGTTTCGTTTCTTTGTTACCGAAACGTATAGATAAACTAGATTTTTTGACGCTTTTATTTTTATGTTTGTTTTATTTTGTCTAAAGAACTTAGTGTAAGCTAAATTTTGAATATAGGTACCCAATATATTTTCTATTCAGTAAGGGTAAAACGAAAAGAGTACAAAAGAAACTATGCCTATTTAATTGAAACTGAAAATCTGATTCATAAAATATTTTGTAATTCATTAGACGTTATAGTTGTGTCAAGAATACAACATAAATGCATCAATCGATCACTGATTGACCAGAAAGGGAGCTAATGCTAATTTTATTTAAAAAAAAACGTGGTACTCATGTTCAATACAGAAGTTCGCGATATCGTAGTGTTAATATTAAAAAGTAAAAGGACCCAATAATAATACAAATCGGTGGACCTTAAGGTAAAATTATGGTAATTTCGCTTAGTATTATTACGATTAGTATATTAAGGATACGATATTTATTACGCTACACACTATGAAATAATGGTACAAATACGATATTATACTACGAAATCCGACCCTGGTTACGTCGTATTATGACGTTTGTATAATGACACATGGGCTAATTTTTCTTGTATGAAGAAGTGGAGTAAAATATTTAGATGGGCGTATCTTTCCTTTTGAAATCATTGCGTCATATATCCGATTATTTTTTTATTATTCTGTCAATTTGTGTTTTCGTATTTTGGTCGTCAATATTTTCGTTAATTGCCGCCCATGTCGCTTTATATTTATTTTTATTATTGTCTATATATTTCTTACTTTGTATTTGTCTGGATTTATATATGCACTTTTTAAGTATGGAATTATATATTTTTATTGAGCGTTTTTCCGTTTGTTTTATTATGCTGTTGACTAAGATAGAGATATCTTTTCCTTATACAGGATTTTCTAATGCCCTTCGTCAACCATTTATGGTTACCTTTTTTAGTTGCCCTTTTAATTGTGTGTATTGGGAAGCAAAGATCAAAAAATAATTTAAATAAATCATGAAATTCGACAAACACCTCTTGCAAGTTATTTTTTTCGTATACAGTTGAGAAAGTAAGAGACGATGTGCAACTACAGAACTCATCCATGTTTATTTTACTATAATCTCTGACATCCTCATACCAACTGCGTATTTCATACGATTTAGTCGTTTTGAGCGAAAGTGTTTGTCCCGTTTCGTGATCAGATAGGGCCAGGTGATGTACTTTGACTTTAACTTGTTTGCTAATTGATCTAGACATGACAATTGTCTTGTTGGTGTTTTAATGAGCAACTCAATGTTAATTTTTTTTTAGTATATTTTGTAACTCTTCGCAACTCTTGCTTGGCTTTAAGATGTCGAAGTTCCAGTCACCGCAAAGAATAATTTTTTTACGCCTTTTAGTAAGTCTTGATAGTAACTGTTTTAGCTTTTCGAGAAATATTTGTGGATTGCTATTAGGAGTTCTATATAAACAGATTATCGTAAACTTATTTACTTCTACGCTACAACATTCAAAATTAAATTTACATGTCAAATCATTAATATTAGTCACGTTTTTATATTTCAAATTGTTATTTAACATTATATATACCCCTACTCGTTTAGTGTCCCGTGAATACGATGCAACAAGTTTGTAACCAGGTATTTTAAAAAGCATTTCTGTACCTTTTTCAAGGAAAGTTTCTATCAAATACATGGTGTGTTTGAATCTATCTTTGAACCCTTTTGTGACAACTCTCGGATTGCAAATGTTAGTTCCTCAGTTTTATTTATAGGGACCAAAACATTTATTTGTTTCCGAAGGCAACTGTGTGTCAGATTGTCTATTTAAACACTGTATTGATTTTTAAAAATAATAAGATCTTGTTACGAGCTTGGAGTTCGTGACAATAAAAACTGCCGATTGAATTACCAAAATTGACACTTTAATTACTGAACACCAAATAAAACTTAAATCACACCAATAATTGATCACACTGATCACTTTAGTTCACTTTCTTTCGCTCCGAAGCTTCGCTTGTATCGCCAATTTAATACTACCCCGATCGCTGCTTGCAGCGGCTTTAAATACACATTTTCCACCGAAACATCCAGAATGTTCCAGCAAATACCGGTCCCGACCGACTAAGTGCAGAAAGTTCGAGTGTGGACTTTTACAGAAAGCTTAGTTCTTCTATTCGATACTAGATGGCGCTAGTGCCATGAACTGTGGCGCGCAACAATATTGTTTCCTTCTTATAAGTTTCGGTATTTACCGTTTGCTTTTTGTTCGAAGAGGCAGTAGTAGAGTTCCTGGCATTTATCACCTGAATGTACATCTTTACAAGACTTAAAGTAGAAAGGAATTTTGCCCTTCTTTAGAAATAGTTTTGCATTCTGTTTTAGCCTTTTTCATCAATAATAACGTATTTTTACCACATAAAAAATTATTTTTATAATAGTTTGAGTCAATCTTATGCCCCATTTACATTCAGTCCTGTTCAGCAGGGAAGTGAGCAGGGCAGTGGGCAGGGCAGTATGTAAACAGGCTACTCGCGCTGACACTGCCGCTGCCGCTGCCACTGCCTGACGATCTCTCAAATGTCGGTTTTTCGCGCGGAAGTCAAAGGACGGGCAGCGCGAGCGGCAGTGAGTGTTCACATTCAGCTTCATCGCTCACGCTCACTTCGCGCCATGCGCTTGGATGAACGGACGTGCGTGCCGTCTTGTTACCAAATAATTACGATCTACCAAAATGCCTTTCGAGTGGAATAATGAAAATACAATAAAGTTTTTAGAACTGCTGGAATCAGAAAAAACCATATGGGATTTCAACGATAAAAACCACAATTCATCATCTTCTACGAATACGAATTTTCTTTTTGAGATAACATAGTACCTATGTACATAATTAATTATAAATTCGTCAAATTTATTATATTAATATAAAATTTAGTTTAAGGAATTAATGGACATTGACATTTTATTTCTAAAAACGATTAGTAACTCTGATTATTTATTTATTAAAATGTAAAATAAGTTAAATGGTAATATTTGCATAATAGCCTGAGATTTTTAAATTATAATTTTATTGTAATTAAGATTATGAATTATTTTATACTGTAGTGTAATTATTAAAATAATAATAGCTTAACTAATCTCATATAATATTTAATATTATTTATGTAACAATAATGTAATAATTCAATTAATATTTTATGAACAATTTACTGTATAAGAATTCAAATAGAGAGGATCTGTATAAGTATTTAATTGTACATAATATTTGAATTCAAAAAAAATGTTTGTACCTAACTCTTAGGCAATGCAATAATTTTAAAATGTAACATTGGGTTTGTGTAATTAATTGGCTGTATTTCATATCATTTTTGCATGCCAATTATGGCAAAACATGTCAGTTCTACGTCATTGATCATCTTATGTACCATGTTTATAAGCAAATAAATTTTCTATCTATCTATCTATCTTCTTTTGAACTTCATATCTTTTTAAATTATTAACATAATTTTGTATTGCAAGAAGACACAGCGCGTACGCTGTAATTATTTCGACGTCTGCCATAGTCAAGTCAAGTGCTGTGAGTGGTGGGGCAGAGTGTAAATACACACTTCGCAGTATTTAGCGAAGTATTGCCGGCAGCGCGAGGAGCAGTGGCAGGGGCGGAATATAAATGAGGCTTTAAAATTATTATTTTTACATACATCTAATAAGTAGTAATATTTATTGTATGGATAATCACAATCTATATTAATAAATGAGCAGTTTTTAAAGTTGTTACATATAATTTTCAAATTGTTATTTAACATATTTTCATTTAAATATCTGTTCTGTAAAACATTAAATACTAATATGTTAGTTTTTTGAAAGGATTTCAGCGTTGTTACTAATTCTATTATTATTTTGTTAGGGTTAGTATCACTTTCTCCTATACATAATAGATAATTATCTTCCGAATCGTCAAGTTTATAAATAGGTTTAAGAATTTCCTCCATAGTGGCATAGGGTTTTGTAGTTGAAAAGATCTGGTAATTTTTGTACTGAGTATTATTTCTTGATTGTATAAGTAGCGTAGCCAACCCTTTGAATTATTGTCCTCCAAATATAATTAATTGGGATTTTGGCTTGTTTTCAATGGGTTTAGAAAGTTGCTGATTACTGTTTACTTTGTTTTCTTTAATATAGCGCCATCTGTTGTGTATTGATCGCACTTTTTAAAATTAAGTTTGTGCACTTGTGTTGGTGTTACTGATGGTATTGCATGTAGCTACTTCAGTTGTGTTTCCTTCACAAATTTTTTGTCTCAAGATCAGTGAAAGTCATGTCCAGTTTCTTTCTCTGAATAATATTAATATTTTTAACCTTACGGCTTTGTTTTTTTTATAGTTGAATTTTTTTTGTACTACTTGGTGTCTCGCTACAATTTGTTTTAATTTTTAATGGTATTTTGTTGTTCAGCTGTTTGTTTTTTTAAAGTGATGTTTTCCATGGTTAAGTTATCTATTTCGTTGTTAACCGTATTTAATTTCATTCTCAATTGTTCACAAAAATTGTAAACAACTTCCGTATTATAAAAAGTAACTATCAGATAAATGTCTGTGCTTTTGAAGATTATGGTGTAAAAAGACTAATTTTTCTGCATTTTCAGGTTTAACTAATTTTCTTCTTGCAGACAAAGAGGCTTCCGAGAATAGACGCTCTGAATTAAAAACAGTACTTAATTCCTGGCCGAATACTTTCGCCTAATATTCGACTATTCGGCCAGGAATTTGGCATGTGGCCAAATATACTATTTGTTGCAAGCCTAATTTTTTTACAATAATGATTTTCTATTTATAGGTGCAGCATGTGAGATAGCAGAGCGTGAAATGAAGTATGACCATGCTTGGGTAAAAAAACTGTCAGAAAGATTTCTTGATAAAATGTATTCAAAACTGACACATGTAATAAGAAATGGTGACCCAGAGCAATCATATCCTGGATGTCTTAACCTGTCATTTGCCTATGTTGAAGGTAATTGCAATTTCGATTTTAATTTAGCAAAAAGACCGTGATATATTTATTGCGTGTTTATCTTATTTTAGCTTATCAGTATCTGTTTCATCCCGATCATACTGTGAAAATTGTAGGTTCAAAGATCAGATCGTATAGTTTTTTATATACATAAAAGAGACCAAAGGAGCATTCAGCTCACCTGATGGTAAGTTACTGCTGCATCACAAGGGGAATTGTAGGTGAGGTGGCTGGCCTGTTTTTTTTTTTGTAAATTATCAGTGCCTTAGGCTTCCACTCCATTCACATGTTACACACTATTTTTATCCAGACTATAAAAAGGTCATCCAGTATACGAATAATAAAAATCTATACTTATTAATATAAAAAAGCTAAATAGTTTTTTTGTTTGCTTAAACATGATAATTCTGAAACTGCTAGTTTGATATGAAAAATTCATTTTGTGTATGATAGCCAAATTCATGAGGTATATAGGCTTGTGTTCCCAACAATAATCGGTATTATATGGACAGGTCAGATGTAAAATGGACTATACACAGGACCTTTGTCCTGTCTATATTTATCCTAATAATCCTTTGGGGGACACGATTCAGGTCATTGACCATAGTGCTAAGTTCCTCCAGCAATTCTACCATAATAACTATATCGTCGGAAAATATAAGGTGGGTGATGTACTCGCCATGTTGATCCTTTCCAGTCCTGTAGCTTTAAAAAAATGCTTCCAATGCAACGGTGAAGAGATTTAGGGACAAGTTATCAGCTTGTCTTACAACTCTCTACAAATGAATAGGTTTCGTGATTTAATTCTGTACTTTCACTTCACCGCTTCTATATACTGACAGTCAACTAGACACTGTTGAAGGGAGTGTAACTCATATTTCACGGAGTAATGAGGTTTTTTTATAGTCCACATACGCAAGACAAAGGAGCAGATTTTACTCCTCAGTTTACTGTATAATTTTCCAGAGGGTGAGTAGTCGATGGTAGTCAGGCATTTCGCGCGAGCGAGCGAGACGATTCATAATGAGGATCAAAAACGACACCTAGAAGCAGTTTGAAGTACTTAAATAGAAATAAATTCTCCTTCATTGCAGGTGAATCTCTTTTGATGGCCTTAAAAGATGTCGCTCTATCTAGTGGATCAGCTTGTACTTCGGCCTCCTTGGAACCGTCATATGTATTGAGAGCTATTGGAACAGATGAAGATTTAGCACACAGCTCAATAAGGTATATTATTTTTTAAACAATTATATTGTCTCTCTTCCGAATTGTTGGTACATTCTGTTCTCAATGTTTTTGCCATTTGATGGGCTAAGTAGGTTCTATCTCTAAGCCAAATGAGATTAACATTCCACTGCATTCCACTGCTGGATATGGTCCCGTTCTTTTCTTACACCTTACGCTTAACTTACACCTTAGATTTTACTCCCTTAACCATATAGTATATTTTCTTTTTATTTGAAAAGATAAAAGTCTCAAATAAATTAAAAAAAATATGCATGATAATTTCATAAAATTAATTGTAGTATTATATTAAATACATTAAACACAATAAAATCCGTAAAATTAGGTTCATTCAAGTTCTAGTATTCAAGTAAATTTAAGAAATCCTTAAAGTTATAGTCCACTTGATAGTAAGTGGTTACAGCAGCCAATAGAATAGAATAGAATGCTGTGTCTTATGCCTGCTGCGTGCTTGTGCGTGCAGTGCCGTGTGCCTGCAACCAACTTCAAATGAAGATGGCTACACTAAGATGTAATGCCTTACAACACTGTTATTTGGCGGCAAAAACAGATAAGAGGGTGGTATATCTAGCCAGACTGACTTCTATGCAAAAGACAACCCTACTATACATGCATAAACTCTCACACCTGACACCCAGAGGGGTAGACAGAGACTATGGACTTCCATTTGGCAGGATCCTGACACACCTCCCTCGCCTCGTCCACATCCATATACCTACGGTTAAGGGTACTCTTAGCGTGGCCCCTTATTAAATATATCGCCAAACTTTCACTTAAGACGTCGCTTTCCGACTCTGCCGTTCACTTCTGCAACATAAATTTTCTTTGTCACTCTTTCCTCATTCATTCTTTCTACTTTTTTAATCCTGGTCACAACATCATTTTGCAAACCATACTCTTCTCTTATCACACAATTTCTCACCCTGTCATTGAGATTCAGCCCTTGCATACTCCTTAACGACCGCATTTCAACAGCGTTTATTCTACTCTCGTACTTCTTCTGCCACACCCAACATTCACTACCATACATTAAAGTAGGGACTAACACAGCATTGTAACTTGTCATACGTGCCTTTCTGCCACATTCTGTCTTCCCACAATAGAGTGTAGAGCCCCATTTACTTATTTCCTGCGTTCATTTTTATATCCTTATCATATCTCATCGAAATGGCGGGGTAGGCGAGGGTGAGATTACTCATCCAGGTAGGCGCTAGTTGAATGACTCATTGTTAGTATACGAGGTGTGTTCAAAAAGTAAGGTGACTTTTTGAATTTCGCGGACAACGCACATTCGATTTTCGATTTTTGTATTTTGTTGCGTTGGTACACATGTCCTGAGCATATGTTTCAAGTTTGAAGTGTATAGCATGTTTAGTTTATTTTTGACAGTTACAAAGGTCAGACGTACTTTGGTGTGCTCGGCGATTTTCTTATCTTATCTTTTTCTATCAAAAAAAATGGATCAAAGAATTTGCATCAAATTTTGTGTAAAAAATGGAATTACGTGCTCCAAAACACTTGAAATGTTGACAGTGGCATACGGTGAGTCTACTCTTAGTAAAAAAAACGTTTATAAGTGGTACAAGCTCTTTCAAGATGGCCGAGAAGATGCCAATGACGAACCTCGCTCTGGACGCCCCAGCACGTCAACAACCGATGAAAACGTTGAAATAGTGAAGAAAATTGTTTTGGAAAATCGTCGAATTACTATCAGAGAAGTTGCGGAGGATGTTGGCATATCGGTTGGCTCTTGCCATGAAATTTTTTCGGATGTCATGAAACGTGTGTCAGCGAAATTTGTTCCAAAATTGCTCAATTTCGACCAAAAGAACCGTCGCATGACAATCGCTCAAGAGCTATTGGATGATGTCAACAACGACCCAGATTTGCTCAGAAGGGTCGTAACAGGTGACGAAACATGGGTATACGGTTATGACGTCGAAACTAAGACTCAATCGTCCCAGTGGAAGCACACTGAATCACCAAGACCAAAAAAAGCACGCCAAGTTCGATCAAATGTGAAGGTTTTGCTTACAGTTTTCTTCGACTGTAGGGGTGTGGTGCATCATGAGTTCTTGCCACAAGGTCGTACGGTCAATAAGGAATATTACCTTGAAGTTATGCGCCATTTGCGAGAAGCAATACGTAAGAAACGTCCCGAATTGTGGGTAAACAATTCATGGTTTTTGCATCACGATAATGTACCTGCTCACTCATCGTTGCTTGTGAGAGGTTTTTTGACCAAAAACAACACTACAATCATGCCTCAGCCACCATATTCACCGGATTTGGCCCCATGTGACTTTTTCCTGTTCCCAAAACTGAATAGACCTATGAAAGATTTGCAACGATTGAAGAGATAAAAACTGCATCGCTGAAAGAGCTGAAGGCTATACCAGAAAGTGATTATCAGAAATGCTTTGACGATTGGAAAAAGCGTTGGCACAAGTGTATTATATCTGAGGGGGATTACTTTGAAGGGGACAACATAAATATTGATGAATAAATAAATAGTTTTTCATAAAAATATAAAGTCACCTTACTTTTTGAACACACCTCGTATATACCAAGTGTCAGTATAATCGGGTCTTTAACTTTTGAGTTATCAACTAGTAAACAACTCAATCGGGAAGAAACTAGCATAATTTCATACGTGGTAGAGCCACGCTGCAGCTATATATGGTTGCAGCACGTATGGGTCAGCTCGACCGGGGAAGGACCACGCTCTCACAGAATACCAGCGTGAAATAGCAGCTTGATGCTTCTGTGTTTCGTATGCTGAGTGTAGAGAACCGGAGACCCGTGTCACTGGAATCGAGGCATTCCATCTAAGTCCTCAGGAGTGACAACGCATCTGCATTTTGATTCTTAATCGAGGTTAAAGTAGATGTCTATGGGCCACAGCATCCACTTATCATCAGGTGGACCGTGTGCAGGTGGACCGTGTGCTAGTTTGTGACTCTTAATTCTATTTAAAAAAAAACAAGCTAAATATGACTTGATCATCGGCGTACAAAACTACAAAAGTCATTTGACAGTTAACTTGACCATTCTTTACCCACATTATTCAACTTTCAAAGTTTCTAAACAACTGTCCATAAATAGGTTGAACAGCCACAGGGAAGCCACACAACCCCATCTGACACCTTAACGAATGTCAAACCAGTCCGAGTAGGCCCCGACCCGAGCCTAATCCTGACACAAGCACTAGAATCCCTATAAAGAGACTTTAATGCCTGTTGACTCAATCCAAATGAGTTCAGTGTTTGCCATAACGTATCTCTGTCCACTTTGTCATTAGCCTTTTTTAAGTCCATGAGCGCACAAAAAATATTTGGTTTTTAGCCGAAAACTTTTTTGCGATCATGCGCATGGAAAAGACTTGATCCGAACACCCTTTCATAATTCTGCTTGCACATCCTAGATTTGTCCATCAGTTTTTTTTATCACTCTTTCAATTAGTACCTTAGCATATAGTTTTCCCACAATACTAAGAAGGCTGATACCACGGTAGTTTTTACAGTCCTGCTGCGTACCTTTTCCTTTACACAGGCTGTCCCAGAACGTAACGGTCAAACGAAAGAGGATTGTAGACCATGGAAGGACAGTTAAAAAAATTAAATCCTATACCCAAGTTGCGTGGTTTAAAAGATAAAGGTTGATTTATTTATAAATTTTCCAGAAAATCACACTGCGTCAATATTTTTGATGCTGCAGCTGCAAATGAGGACCGATTTTAATTATTTTCATGTTTTGTATAGCCTAATATGCCTACTTTACCTACAATTTCGTTTTTCAGTATATATTACGGTTTGATAGAAATAAATACATAAAAATGCGTAAAAGTGTAAAAATATAACATTAAAGTTTTAACAAGCAAGTTGGACCCTTCACTCTGTAATGTACCCACATGGACCTGGTGACTGTATTCAATAATTGGCACAATTCATGTGGATTTAAAAATAATACTTGGTACTTTTATTTCAATTTTTTGTGCTATATTTTTTTCTCGCAGAGGGTAAATTTTGTGCAAATTACTCAAATATTTTTTTAATGATTCGTCCGTTAGATTTAATGTAAAGAAAAATAATTCGTTTACACGTTGATTTGACCGATTTCAGACCTAATTATTAGTTCATTTTTTTTCCAATTTTGGTAATAAACAAAACACATTCAAAATTTACGATACAATACGATTCTATGCGCCATCTTTAGTTTTAGGTTCTCAGCTTTAGTTGCTATGATGCATAGGATTAATTCTTGCACTTGTACTTACATGTAAGTGCAAGCGAGACAGAATATAAGGAAGTAACTAGAACTATGTACAGCTCAGGTAGGTAAGATCCATTTCCTTACCTCGCCCGTATCCTTCGTTGTCAACAACGAAAGCAAACAAATAAATAAATAGTCAGTACTTTGCCCTACTTTGTTCGATCGCGTTTCTCCTGTTTTCCTGTTCCTATCTGTGTTTTAGTACTATCTGACTCGGCCTTCAATTGTACTTTGTGGCTCATCCTTTGGTGGTGACCTTGACTTTCTATTAGACTTTCTGGATACTCTCTTGGCGACGACTTTGGCTTTCAACTGGACTTTGTGAATGTTCTTTTGATGACAAATTTGGCTATCTACTTGGCTTTGGCGCTTTGTGACTGGATATTATTAAACAATGCCGGCCTACTACACTCCAGTTCAATATACCAACATACATTCTATTTATGGTGAATGTCGTGGTAATGCTCAAGTTGCAGCTAGATTCTACCGTGAGAGGTACCCTGACGAGGAACGATATCCTGACTATCGTTTATTTATAAATGTGCATCGGAGGCTAGCTGAAGGTTTTTTTTTGCTGGGGTGATAGTACCTGCACGTGGTAGAGAAGACTGACATTGAAGACGAAGTTTTAGAACAGTTCGAGATGGTCCGCGAACTTCTGTTCGTAACATTGCATTATTGGCAGGAATACCTAAGACAAGTGTTCATAGCATGCTCCAACGCAATAAGTACCACCCCTACCACTACCAAAAAGTGCAGGCTCTTTAGCCACGGGATTATGCTCAGGTAGTAGCATTTTGCAGGAGGATGTTAGAAATTCATAGAAAACCCCCGAATTTACTAAATACCATTTTATGGACGGATGAAACCACATTCAAGAAAGATGGATTTATGAACATGCACAATGTCCATAGTTGGAGTATGGTGAACCCATTTTTAATGCGCGACGAAAGGTCTCAATATTAATTCAAAGTTAATCTGTGGACCGGTATTATTAACGGGCGCATAATCAGATCTTTCGAATTTCCAGAAACACTAAATGGGCAGGTCTACCTGGAATTTTTACGAAGATATTTGCCCATTTTATTAGAAGACTTACCACTAGCAACTCTACGAGATCTGTAGTTGGATAATGATGGTTACCCCGCCCATTAGGCTTTGCCTTGAGAAACTTTAAATTACCATTTCTCAAGAAAATAGATAGTTCGCATGGGACCTATTTTATGGCCAGTACGGTCACCGGACCTTAATCCATTGGATTTTTTTATTGGGAATATCTAAAAGAAAAGGTGTATTCGAAACCAACCTCCAATGTTGCAGAGCTTCAAGAATAAAAATAATCGAAATTTCTTAACAAGCAAATAACAGAAGATAGGCGCGGCCTATAACACGTTCTTTCATAAGAAGACGCTGCGCCGGTATTAGAGCAGGAGGTCGACAATTCGAACATTTATTGTAAAAATTATCAATAAAAATCATAAATAAATTACTGGTTCTATTATCCTTTCCTTTGTTCATAAGTTTACAAACCAAAGGAGGCGGGTTACCGGGATTACCTACCTGAATAGTTCTATTTACTTCCATATCTTCTGTCTGGCTTGCTCCTATGCGTCAAAGAAACTAAAGCTCAAAAGCATCGTATGTATTGTAATTAAAAATGTGTTGTGTTTAATACCAAAATTTGATAAAAAATGAATTTCATTTTGTCGTGTTAGAAAGTTTGTCGACCAAATTGGCGATATATTAAAAATGGGCCAAATTAAGAGTGCCCTTAATCGACGAGCATGTATGCGTATGTATATGGATGTGGAAGAGGCGAGAGAGGTGTATCAGGATCGTGCTAAATGGAAGTCTGTAGTCTCTGCTTACCCCTCTGGGTGACAGGCGTGAGTGTTTTTATGCACTTAACGGGGTGGGGTTCTATGCGGCCTCGTGGACGACGCTTCTGGTCTTGTGGTGCGTTGGAAGAGCGGTGCGCGACGATAATTCGCACTATACGTGGCGGTTACTTCTCGATTGTTCTGTGCCGCGACCGCCACAGAGGTGCGGACATAACTAGCGGTTCTCTTCGACTACTATGCAAGAAGGGCTGAGCGGTGGCAGTGCGCATCCATATATGGGCAGGCCACGTCTACCACTTCTATCTCGGCGGGGCGCGTTTTTATTGGTTGAAAATCGCGTCATATTTTAGACCCCCACTTTCGGTGCGTGAGGAATGGAATGCGTAGTGGGACGGAAAGAGACACTGGCAAACAATAACCAACCGAATAAAATGTGAGAGTACCCGATTCTTTTTCCGCGCAACTAAGTACCAAGTATTATACCATTTTGAAATCTGCATGAATTGCGCCAACTTTTGAATACAGTTACCAGGTCCATTTGTGTACATTTTTTACAGGGTCCAACTTGCTTGATAAAACTTTAATGTTACAATTTTACACCTTTACAGTATTTTTATGTATTTATTTCTACCAAACCGTAATAAGTACTGAAAAATAAAATATTAGGTATAGTAGGCGTATTATTAGGCTATAAAAAACAGAAAAATAAAATAAAATCTGTCCTCATTTGCAGCTACATCATCAAAAATACTGACGCAAAGGATGATTATCTGGAAAATTTATAAATCACCCTTTATCTTTTAAACCACACAACTTAGGTATAAGACTTAATTTTGTTTTTAACAATCATTACATGATCTGCAACCCCCTTTCGCTTAATCGTTACGTTCTGGGACACCTTTCATATATTGGGTTTATCACTTCTTTACTCCAGTCTCCCGGTACACGCTTCAATTCCCAATATAAATTACTGTACTAGGTGTACAGCAGGCCTGCTACCACTCCCTCTCCAGCCCTAAGCATTTTGAGTGATATTCTATCATATCCGGCTGTCATACCTGCTTTCATGCTTTTCAGTGCTTTCATTATTTCATCTATACTTATCTCCCTACCTTTGCTCTTCTTTCGAAATTTCTTTTTTATTTAAATTAATCGTCTCTTCTCTCATAAACACGCTTTCAAACTATTCCTGCCATCTCTTCAAACTCGACACTTCGTCGTTCAGAAAAATAGCTGTACATTCTCTTATCGTATAACATTAGTTATAGGCTGTTTAGAATGTCCCCTGGCTTTTCTTACAAGTTTCCAGAACATTTTATTATTTGCTTTGAAGTTATCCAATATTCTTCTATCATTCTTATCCCTTCTTTCATGCTTTTTTCTTTCAATATCATCATTCATACCGCCATAATTACGTCTAGCCGTACTCTCTTTGCTTCAACTTCCATTCGTACCTCATCATGCCACCATAACATATTATTTTGCCTTTCATTTGTTCTCTTACTTACACAACATACTTCGGTAGCTGCACCCACCAAACCTTTCTTAACATTATGCATTCTCCAGGTCTAAATCATCCATACACAACATCCCAACCACTTATATTTTCTCTCGGTCTACATTTGTATTTCTCTTTCACACCTTCATCTTGTAAGATCTCTGTTCTTATACGCTGTAACGTAATGGTAGACACAGATGTCCGATGCCGCCAACGTCTGAATAGACCATGTAATGATCCGTCCCTACAATGGACCCCCGGTAAATCCTTTTATCCACTGCACTGCTCATTCTTTCATCCACAATAATGAAATCTATCATGCTTCTATCATAACCTCTTTTCCATGTATGCATGTGAATCTTCTTATGACGAAAGAAGGTTTTCGTCACAAATATATTATTTTCCACACATAAGATGAGGAGGCCTTCACCATTCTCATTTATACTTTCATCACTAAACGTTCCTAATATCCTTTCATAACCTAACCTTTTCACTCCAAACCTTCCATTAAAAAATTAAGCTTGGCGTGCTCAGCAGAGCGGGACAGTATTTCATGCCGTCACACCGCCTGCAACTTTACAAGGCGCTGGTTCGGCCGTACATGGAATACTGTTCCCATCTCTGGGCTGGGGCTCCCCAGTACCAGCTCCTTCCACTTGACCGCATCCAGCGCAGAGCGGCTCGAATCGTCGACGACCGAGTGCTTTCCGATCGGCTCGATTCACTGGCACTGCGAAGAGATGTTGCATCTCTTTGCATTTTCTTTTGCATATACCATAGAGAGTGCTCTGAGGAATTGTTCGGATTAATCCCAGCTGCCAAATTTCGTGAATGCACTACGTGGCAAACGTCCCGATACCATCCACACCATCTGGATGCTTGGCGCTCCACCACTGTACGTTTCAAAAGGAGTTTTCTTCCGCGTACAACCTCTCTGTGGACTAGTTTACCACCGGTGATTTTTCCGGACCGATACGACCTGGGGACCTTCAAGAAAAGAACTTACTCCTTTCTAAAGGGCCGGCAACGCACCTGCGATTCCCCTGGTGTTGCGGTTGATCATGGGCGGGCGGCGGTAGTCACTTAACATCAGGTGAGCCGCATGCTCGTTTGCCCCCTCTTATATAAAAAATATGCTAACATAATATTATTATTTTCATTATATTTCATTAACACCATCCTTACTATCTCTGAAAACTACTCTCGGATATCAATTGGCTTAGACATGCCTAGGGCGTAGACCCCTAGAACAAACAACTTCTTTAAGCTCACTTTCATTCGTATCCATAGCAGCCTCGGGCTTACATATTCGTACTCTTTTACACATTGACCCGTTCTTTCTGAAAGGATGATACTGATTCCCGGCATGCCCACTCGGTCTCGCCAACACTGGACCAGTACGCGGTATACATGTTACGTGCAATGGCATCCTTTTCCTTCCATTTCGTCTCATTTACACACAACAGATCTATTCCTCTATCATACATCATTTCACATACTTCCAATGAAATGGTTTGTTTTATTACACTAACTGTTTCATTAAAATAGGAGTATGTTGGAAACCAACTAGAATTGGCGGATATCATATCAGGATCAACAAAATAGCAATTAATTGTTACAGGTTTGGATTAGGAAGGTTTACAACTATGGAGGAGGTCGACTACACCGCCGAAAAAACAATCAAACATGTTGAGCGACTCCGAGAAATGAGCCCACTTTGGGAAATGGTACAAGAAGGGGTAGATATAAAAACGATAAAATGGTCACAGCACTAAAATATGTTTGTTTTTACTGCATTGTAAATATAATATTTAGATAATATTAATATCATGTATTCTTCATGAATATTCCTTGTAGAAAGTTGAGTTTTTAAAGGTCTATCGGAAAATAACAATTTTATAGGAGTTTTAAACATTTATGATTTCCTTTTTTTAAACTATACTAGCAATTATACGCAATAGAAAATTTATCTTTGCTTTGTATAATGAAATACTTTTATTGATACACAAATTGCAAATAGCTGTAGTTAGTGTTGTTAGTGTGACCTTACAAGTTCAGAAGCTAAACCAGATATCACATTCTTTAAATTAAGAAACCACGTAATAAATTGTTTAAGCACATTTATGCATTTTACTTTGCTCCGACTTAAAAAAGATATTTAATATGTTCTTAATATAAAAACTTGTTACGTAATTGGTTTTTGAATGATTTACTAAATTTTTATTATATCTGTGCTCTTTCGATTTTGACAAATATTTTAAGAATTTTGCCGATTTAGCATTTTGGTGGATAATAGGAATTATTACTCACCAAATGTAAAATCTACAAATGACGTTGTTTCGACTTTATATATTTAATAATAATTTAGTGCAACAGATCTTAAGGTTTTCCTTTAATTCGTACATCCGTCTTAAAGGAGATGAACGAAATTGGGTGCTTGAAATCATTCGGAACAGTTTAAAGATGAGAGTTAAAAAATATTTATTTATTTATTTATTCTTTTTTGTACACCACAATACAGAAACATCAAGTACAGTTAAAACTAAATTAAAATATGTACAATAGGCGGTCTTATCACTCTGAAAGTGATTTCTTCCTTCATTTGAAAATATGTAGGTAATAAAACGATAGATTTGCATAATAGTTTTTATTTCTGTTGTACTTGATACAATCATAAAAACATTTTTAAACTGAAAAACGAAAGCTAATGCTTTTACTATAGCAGAAACAAAACGTTATTATAGTCAACCAAATCTATGTTTATTTTGACAGCTGTCACACTTATTGCACCAGGCATGCCAACCAAAAAATGGGAACGTAACGAAATATTGTATTTGATTCTTAAAAAAAAATCGATATCGATTATTTAGAGTTGGTAATCATTTACAGTTTGGTTTGAATAATATCAGAATAAATTAAAAACGGATAATATAAAACACACGATGTATCAGTTTCTACGTATTTGTTGTTAGGTACTACTTATTTCTAGAGGCACAGTTATACAAAGGGGAACGCCCATTTTTTATTAAAAAAAATATCTTTATTTATGGTTATTAATCGCGGTATTCATTTATCCTAAAAAGATGGGAATGTTTTTGCACAAAAAATGCGTAATTCATTAGTTTGTGGATAAAATAAAAAATATTGCCAATCACAAATCTAATTAAAAAATCGATTCCCTTTTTTTCAATCGATTATTTATGGTGCCATTATTACAATGCTAATATAACTTTTTGATAATTATTATGATGTTATGATATAGGTAAAGCAACCGTTGACAGCGGATATTTATCCAAAGCAGCCTATACGCAACCGTAGTAAACCAGTTGTTTATCCGACTACAGACGAAAATGGATGGTTATATTTTTACTGTTTTTACTGCGGGTGGCTAAGCTGAATCGCTTTTTGTAATGGTGCTTAAAAACTACTTGACCGATTTAAAAAATTCTTTCACCATCCGAATTCTATTATGACTGTGAAAGGTAGGATGCATTTAATGATAGGGGACACTACTTTCAACGAACATATTTATATAGCTAAACTCGCAAATTACTTTCTAATGTAGGATGCATTTTATTATAGAGGGCGCTACTTTCTATGAATATGATTTTATTAGCTAATCTCGATAAAAACTTGACCGATTTTGAAAATTCTTTCACCATTTCATTGCTAATGAGGGCGTTAGTTGTGTGATAAAATTATATCATTAAAATATTTATTTGTGATATTAATACTTTCTAAATAAATAAAAGTAAATACCTACCTAAGATGATCAATTCCTGTTACTATTTTTACAGTTTAACAATCGTATTTACACACTTTACCTACCTAGGTTGATTGTTTTAGATATAGGTAATAAATCTAAAATAAGAGAGCTCCACTTAAACGAAAAAATAATTTATAAAATATAACTAAAAGTTGGAAAAAGCGACCCAATGTGAATCGGACTCGCAAGCCTATGAAGAGTTCCGTAATAACAAGCATATATTTTACACAGAGTTAAAATACCACTATCATTATCGCCAGCAAAAAGTTACTTTGTTTTTCCTAATGTTCGTAAAAAAAAATTAAAGGACAAAATTGTAATTGCGGTTCTTGAAGATAAGCTACTTGTAGCTCAAAAAAGGACTAGTCTACATTATAGGGCTTTCTGTGGTTTATTCATTATCAAAGAGAAAAGTTATTGCACAAAAAATATTTTTATCAATTTCAAGCCAAAAACAACCGTTGTTATCGGCTTGGTTGAAATCGTCGACAACCGCCTTCACATCTGTAGTTATGATAATTAAATAAGCGATTTACTAGCTGATTTACAATGAATTTTTTACAGTATAACAAAACGCTACTGCACAATATAACTGTTATTCTTATGTGTTCTTAACAATACATTTAAAATGGAATCATGTTATGGTAATTAAACAAGTGAATTTCTAGGTGATTTACCTTGAATTTTTAGAGCATAACAAAACGCTACTGCACAATTAACTGTTCTTAAAAATACATTTATAATAGAATTTAAATAAATAAAGGAAAATACATTTTAAAAATCGAGCAGAACTTAAAACGCCTCCAAGATTATTCTCTTTTTATCGATAGCGATTCGATTATGATTCGATTATTATCGAATAATAATCGAATCGCTATCGATATTCTGATGTTATGATAATTAAACAAGCGAATTACTAGCTGATTTACAATGAATTCTTTAGAATATAACAAGATGCTACTGCACAATTTAACTGTTATTGTCATCTGTTTTAACAATACATTTAAAATGGAATCATGTTATGATTATTAAACAAGTGAATTTTTAGCTGATTTACAATGAATTGTTTAGAGCTTAACAATACGCTACTCCACATTTTAACTGTTCTTAAAAATACATTTAAAAAAGAATTTAAGTAAATAAAGGAAAATGTATTTTAAAAAGCGTATAAAACTTAAAGTGCCTCAAATATTTTTTTTTAAATTAAATTATCAAACGAATAAAAATCGATATAGTTTCATCGTATTTATGTTAGTTATGTGGCAACATGCTATAAAGCACCTGAAACGTCGGGAATCAAAATTTAAAGAAATTAAAAACAATAAAATCGGTAAAAGTGTTCGTTAAAAAACTGTATTTGTGAAAATAAAAACTTTTATATCATAAAAATCCCGACTTTTTTTAAACCAATTCCTTGACCATTTCATTATTTTAATTGCATATTATCATTTCCATATACTTTTATATATGGTCCTTTAAGATTATAACTAAATTAAAAATAAATTTATTCAATCGCTTTCAGTACAGTACTGTACTATTTCAGTACAAATGTTTCTTTCAAAGTCATCTATAATATTTTTTTTTGTTTTTTTCTACCATTTTTGCCCAATTATCCTTGTGAAATGGGCGCGTGCTTCAGCAAATATCGAAGAAACAGTTCAAAAAGTTAAAGCCGAGTCACAAAATAAGAAAACAAACAAAATCACTAAATTACGCACAGTAAGCGCCCGAAACGCCGGGATATTGAAATTACGAGGGTGGATTGAAAAGTACTCGGCCTAACACAGATCCATTCAATTCTAAAAATCAAATCTACCCACATTATTTAGTTCAGTTCAAACTAGTTCATTGTGTGAAGTTCGAAACGTGTGCGATAATTAGTTGTGATTTTATAAATTTATTAACAAAGTAATCGGACATAATTCCCGCGAATGGAGCAAATCGAGCAGCGTGCCGTCATTAAGTACCTCCATAAGAAGGGGCTATCATCAAAAGCCATCCATGATGACATGGTCAGTACATTAGGCGATTGTGTTCTGTCATATTCATCCGTCAAAAAATGGATAGCAGAATTTAAGCGTGGTAGAGAGAGTGTGAAAGATGAACCCCGCTCTGGAAGGCCTTCGACGTCAACTACTGACGAAAATATTAAAAAAGTACTTGATTTAATAATGGGAGACCGCAGATTAAAAATTAGAGAGATAGCCGAGATTATAGGCATCTCTTATGAACGAACTCAAAACATCATTGTCAACGAGTTGGGTTTCCACAAGGTGTCTGCGAGGTGGGTTCCGCGACTGCTTTCAGTTGAACAAAAAAGGACGCGATTGACTATTTCACGCGACTGTTTGGAGTTATTTGAAGCCGATGCAGATGATTTTTTGAATCGTTTTGTTACTATGGACGAAACATGGGTTCATTACTGTACACCGGAAACAAAACAACAATCAAAACAGTGGAGAAGACCTGGTTCACCACCCCCTAAAAAGGCTAAGTCGATTTTGTCGGCAAATAAGGTGATGGCTTCAGTATTCTGGGACTCGAAAGGTGTGATTATGATTGATTATCTTGAAAGGGGTCAGACTATAAACTCTGATTACTACTGCACCTTACTACGTCGTTTACGAGAGGAAATAGAAGAAAAACGTCGAGGAATGCTCAGAAGAAAAGTCCTGTTTCATCAAGATAACGCCCGTGTTCACACGTCAGTACAGTCAATGGCTGAAATTCACAACTGTGGCTTTGAACTGTTACCGCATCCGCCGTATTCATCTGGTCTGGCACCATCAGACTTCTTTCTGTTCCCTAACCTAAAAAAGCACTTGGGAGGTCAAAGATTTTCGACAAACGACGAGGTCAAAGCAGCTGTAGACGCATATTTTGACTCTAAGGAAGAATCATTTTTTTTCAACGGTCTAAATGCTTGGAAGGGGAGGTGGCAAAAGTGTATTGAACTTGATGGTGATTATGTAGAAAAATAAAAATATAACTGATTTAGTATGTGTTTATTTTCTTGGTTTGGCCGAGTACTTTTCAATCCACCCTCGTACGTGGTGGTTTTTATATCGCGGCCTTGTATATGAGTTTTTTTGTCTACACAAGTTTACGTTGACAAATTTAAAAAAAATAAACTAGTTTTATTCATGATTTATGTAATTTAAGGAATTTTAAATATAAAAATTAAATTAAACAAATAATAAATTTAAAAAATTAATGATTCAATTATTTTAACATTTTTACCGATTATTGGAATATTTTTGCCGATTATTCGCATAACAATTAATTTTAATCATCCAAACACTACGGTAATATACATAGCGGCATATCATTGAAACGACGTGAAGTACAAAAAGTTGATACTGGTTATTTTTTAATATTTTTTATATGCTTAGTTTGAAAGATTAAAATTTAAATTAGTGATAAAGAACTATACACGTTGTAATGAAATATAGATCACTTTATAATTCTTCGGATCCACGTAAAAGAATATTTTAAATCGTGCGAGTACGCTTGTTCAAAGTTATTGCCGAATGATTCATGTGAAACGTCAAAAGGGATTTCTTAGATTTGGTTGAGTCATGAAGGTTAGAGAACAGGAGAACGATCGCCGTAAAAAATAGTGTCCCGGAAATATGAACACCATAAGTGAGGCGCTGCGATCACTGAGTTCGATCAATAAAAGTCATTTTCAGTCTATTTTTCCGATCAGATGCTAAACCACTTGCACATCCACGCACAATAAAATATTTCTCTATTTTTAATGTTTCTTTTTGTCAAAAATTACAAAATTCGACATTCGACAGTCATTTAAGTTCATAAGGCTCCTAAGCGATCAATGTAACTTGAGGTTTATATCAACATCGAAGCACATGTTTCGACTTTTGCTCTAATAGTTCACATGCGCAGAGACTTAATACACAAAATCGCATCACTTTTACGTATCAAAATACACTTCAAATCATTATTTAAACGATAAAACTATAAACAACAATCCGACGACGATAAAGTTTTAAAGCTATTAAGTATTTATTTTTAACGTGATGTATAATAGACTTGATGTATTGACCTATTAAAAGATTTTGGCTTTAAGAGGGAGAATAAAGTCAAGACACAGTGGTAAAAAAATATACTTTTATTATATTTTAATTGACAGCTCATTAACCGGCCGAGATGCCATACTAGCTTATTATTGTAACTGCAAGGTTGTTGCGCCCACACAATGACAATAATGTGGTACTTGGGTTATGAGAGAAATATAACAGAAAATGTACAGCCAGTTTGCTTTTCTAGATAGTATTTTGTTAATAAGTGAAGAAAATAATCAAATAATAAAAAAGTTTTAGTTTTATTTTACTTTATTCACATAGAATAATAACACCTAGAAGCCGAGTCCGCGTCCGTAATGTGAGGCAACTTAAACTAAGCCAGTATGGCTCAGTTCAATACTCGGCCCGTTAGTGCTCAGTGTCGTATCGTGTTGACAACAGCTCTCAAAATTTTAATTAAAATGACGGTTTGTGCAGTGAACGGATGTCACAATACATCAGAGAAACACAAGAAACATAGTGACATTACATTTCACGTGTAAGTAGTGCTTTTGAACTTATATTTTTACGTAAAATATTCATCAAAAATAAATATGAATTTTTAAAAACTGACACATGATATTATGGAAATGTTGCCAAAGTGTGAAAAAAATTCTCCCACATTTTGTCGTTTAATTAAAAGTAAAATACGTCAATAAATTTGAATAAAATACAACGCATTGTTTTTATTTAAAAAGTATCGATGATAAATTTTAAGGAAATTTATTATATGGTCTGATAACAAATTAATGTTTCATTTTCGTTTTAGGTATCCTTCTGATCCGATCATTGCAGATCGTTGGACAGAAAAAATCATACGCAATCGAAATGATAGCAGTTGGAAGCCCACTAAAAATACAAAAATTTGTTCTTTACATTTTGAGGATGAAGTAAAGTATATTACTAAAGGTGGCCTATGTAGATTACGCAAGGATGCAGTTCCAACTAAGGTATAAAAAATTCCGCTCTATACCTATAAACTGTTTTAATATGGATTGCTTTTTAATTTTTTTTTCTTACGTTTAATTTTTGTGTTCTAGGATCTACCCGTTTTTAGCACGGAAGAGAAGAGTGATGATTTAAGTCAAGAGCAAAATCAACCTCAGTCGGTAAGTTTTTAATAAATCAACACAATGCCAAGTCACATAATTTATTTGTGGTTTTAAGCATTCACAATGCCATTATTTTCAAAAGAAAATACTGCATTAGAAAATTCGACTGGTATCGAGCAGAACTCGAATCCACGACAAGAGAAAAAGAAGAGCAGTCGCCCGGTTAGTGAAGATCGTGGGTTCGAGTCCCACTCGATACCAGTCGATTTTTTCTAGTGCAGTATTTTATTAAGTCATAGTCATCATCATAGTCACATAATGTAAATAAAATGAATGGTAGGGAATGCCAATAAGCGTTAAGTCCACCTTTTGTGTAGTAAAATAATAATAATATAGGAACTAAACTAACAGTAAATTATTATGTCGATTGACGAGTAGCTATTGGCTTATTTTTATTTATATTTTCTTTATTGCACGAATAAGATGCATAAACAGTGGTCTTTATGCCTTATGGCATTCTCTACCAGTAAATCAGTATGTGAGGCAGATACGTACTTACTACTTTATTTATTTGTATAAATGTTTTTCAGGGAGCCTCAGGTTATGAGACGGACAAAAATGTTAATCTAAGCGCTTCAATGACACCTTTATCTTCAGAACTAGATTCTATTTTCGATTCACCTAAAAAGGCTTCACTACGGAGACAACTAAGGAAAAAGATCTTGTTGCAACAAAAACACAGTAGAAAGATTAAGACTCTGAAGCAAAAAAATCGACGCTTAAAGAAAATAAATGCCACTCTTAAAAATATTTTAGTAGACTTACGGAAGAAAAGATATATTAATAATGACATATCCAATATTTTGTCGGAAAATGTATTTGCAGCAGATTTATAGAGTAGCTTAGCTAAAAAAATATGTAAAGATCAAAAACGACCGACGCCTAAATACACTCCAGAATTTAGGAAATTCTGTCTAACCTTGCATTTTTACTCCCCACGAGCTTACATCTATGTTCGTAAAACATTTAATACTTGCCTCCCACATCCGAAAACTATTTACAACTGGTATAAAACCATAAATGGTTCCCCTGGTTTTACAGGTGAAGCATTTCATATTTTGGAATCGAAAATATTACAATGTACACAGAAGAAATTAATATGTGCTTTTGTGGCAGATGAAATGGCAATACGACCACTAAATATAAAAGGAGGCCACGGGCGTGTAGACATTGGCACAGGTACATCTGATTGTACAACAAAGGCTACGGAAGCTAATACTTTCATTCTTGTGTGCTTGAATGAACACTGAAAGATCCCATTGGGATATTTTTTGGTGCATGGTCTTACCGGGGGGCAAAAAGCTAACCTGATAAAAATATGCCTGACTAAATGTGAAGAGGTAGGCGTAAAAATGGTTGCTCTAACATTTGACGCACATTCGACAAATATATCAGCCATGGAATTATTAGGATGTCGACTAAAGGACGTAGAGAATATGAAAACTACATTCAAACACCCAGGAGCTAATAAAGAGGTAGCGGTATTTTAAGATTCCAGTCATATGATCAAACTGGTTCGGAATCATTTCGAAGACAAAAAAGTATTCTTAGACCAAGATGAAAATAAAGTGGACTGGGAATTTTTAACAAAATTAAATGACTTTCAAGAAAACGAAGGTTTACACATTGCTAATAAACTAACGCGTAAACATCTCGAGTTTAGGAACTCTATTATGAAAATAAAGTTAGCAGTTCAACTACTTAGCATAAGTGTAGCAGTGGCACTGAAATTTTGCCGCGAAGTCTTGAAATTGGACGATTTCAAGAATAGTGAGGGCACAGAAAATTTTATCACGATTTTTATTCTATTTGTAGTGTTACTGAAACTGTTCTGAGACGTTATCTAAAAGAAAATCCAGGCAATATTTCCGAAAAAGAAATCACACTTCTAATTATGAGAAGATTCATAGGAGGAACTCGTATATTTTCTATAGAACACGTTAACTCCCACTTCCATGACACGAATTTGATGAGACTTATTGTCGAGCGCTACTTAAAAATTAGACTGTTCTATGAATCCAAAAAAGTAAATACTTTACGATTCGTATCGTCAAAGCGTCAGTTATTCAGGAAACAGTTGCAGTTACAAGGCTACTGAAATAAATGATTTTAATTTTTATTTGTGTTTTTCTAATAAATTTTTCCCAATCACTAAGCTGAAATGCATCTACTGTGTGAAACTCGCCAAAATTAAAATGATCTTGTGTTTTTCGTAATGTAGCTTACATCATGCATGCAGTGAGGTGCGGTACACCATTACTCAACAATTATTTAAAAAATAGTTAAAAACAAACTGAATAATATATACTGAATTCGATCAATCGTTCGTCGAACAGTCATGTGTCAGGTATCGGGCGGGTGTGTATATCGAACTTGCATTAGTCATATAATTATAACGTCTCTATACAGTAACAAAGAAAAATATGATGCAATCACATTTCGATGGCTCATAAAAATCTCACTTGGCTAGACAGGCAAATACGCTGTTCAAAAATATTTTGAATTTGGCGGGCTACACTTCGATAACAGAATTCAAAATACTTATTTTCACATTTGTATCAGTCATACGTTACGTCGTAACTATTAGTCCAATATAGTTTCAACTTCCCTACTTTTGGGGAAAATTTAATGTATTGGCAAAATTATTTTGTCACTTGAGCGCGTTTCGTCTAGCGTAAACACAAGTGGCTTACGCACACATAGATTTTGTTTTTGCCTCACTTAAGAACGTCCGCTTTGTAGGGAACTATCGTTCTAGGTGTTATTATTCTATGTTTATTCAATAATAACTACATAATTTTTGTGTCCTTTTCAACTTATTTAAGCAACTTTTGACAAAAATTAAAAATTTTACTACATAACCTACAAATCATCTAAAAAGAAATAAAACCAAAACCCCAGGTCCTGCAAAAATATGATTTATTGGCATAATTAGCAAATGTTTAAATCTTCGTAATAAGACATATTTTAACTTTGTTCACGCCGGACCCAAGCTTGTATGGAACTATGTTGCATCTCTTTTATCCAATCTCTGTGTATTTTTAATATATGTTTTTTTTTTTAATAAAAATAGTAATAATTCCATAACAAAATTTCATAGATGTTTAATAAATGCATGTTTAAACGTTACTTTTATTTAACGAACTCGAAGGTTTGCATAAAGATTAACCACATATTTTAGTTGAATAGGTTTTTTTTTAAATTGTGTCGCGACTTCGTTTACGTAGAAGTCATTTTTCTATTTCGTTTAAAGCCGAATAAAGTTAGTAATTTACTCCGTTCGTAATATTTATTATTATGGATGATGGAGCTTCAGAACAAAACCTGAAGACATGAAGTATGACATTGACAGGTACTGTCTGTACTTCTAAGAAATTCAGGACTTCATAGGCGTGATTTTTACTGACAGCTGTCGCAGAGATCAAGCTATCTTTTATGAACCATAGAGGAGCAAACCACATTACCGCGCGTCGAAAAAAGTGTAACCACTATCTAAACGCGCCGACGTAGCTTTGAAACTAATAACAATTTTAAATAAACATATATCTATCTCACTACACAAGTTGCGAAAACAATATCGTAGCTAAGATTAGATAAAGATAGACACATAAACATACAATGGCGGGTTGGCAACACAAGTTGCGAAAACAATATCGTAGCTAAGATTAGATAAAGATAGACACACAAACATACAATGGCGGGTTGGTGTGGCGTACTATATGAAATTCTACCCAAAATACGCAATAAAAATGTGTTTTTTTAAGCTGCGCTTAATTTTAATATTAAAAAAGTATATTTTATTTTAATTATTATCTTTATTGCGTCCTCTTAGAAAAAAAAGGTACAAAACTTATCAGATGAATAGAAGTAAACATAGTGATGAAATAAAACATATTTTTATAAGTATTTTTATTGTACTAATAAATTAAACAATATAAAATAGGTAATAAAATATAATTAATATAAACTTTATATGAAATTAAAATTAATACAAAATTATTAATATAATATAAGTAGGTAATAAAATATATTTAATAGATAATTCATTAATAAACTAAAATAAGAATAATTAATTATTTTGTATGAAAGTTAAAACGTAGTTTTATTATAAGTTCCAAAATATTTAAAATCAGAAGTAACAAATTAACTTACTCCATTAATTATATAGTCTCCCATTAATGTAGGATAATCACAAATGCGGAAAAGTGGCAACATTAAACCTAAATGGCAATATTCCATAATTTTATTTAATTATTTGAGGTTTTTACGTTTATATGAAAACAAGAACTAAAAATTACGTGTTGAAAGCGATTCCGCTTGATTTATTAAGTTTTTGTGACCTTGAATAGCATTCTTTCACTACGCATTTACGCATTTTTGTCGCGGCTCAACTCTGTCGGCGTCACATTGAACACTGAACTGACGTTAGCTAGGCATATGGCTGTTAGTACTGGGTCGTTCCAGGTTTTTTGTAAAACGAAACGAAACCGTTTTTTTGAAATGAGAAAGTGTTCTGAGAAACAGTTAAAAAAAAAACAGTTTTTCATTAAAAAAATCCCGCTAGTGTACGTAACGACTTCACCATATTATGTTTGTTTACAAAATAATAAAGCGAACTTCCCTTCATTCTTTTTCCAGGCTTAGGATTGGCTGATAAATGTTACGGGCGTATTTAAAAGTTCATTTTATATACACGTTTTCATTATTTACACTATCTACAATGTTTGAATAAAGGGTATTTACAAATTAAATCGGTTTTATCGGTATATTACAAAACTACTAAACAATTAATATTTACAATATATCACATAAAACACTTTTCGCGCGTAAACATACAGTCATTTTTTTGCAA
Organism: Parnassius smintheus behrii; assembly: GCA_036936625.1. NCBI lineage: Eukaryota > Metazoa > Arthropoda > Insecta > Lepidoptera > Papilionidae > Parnassius > Parnassius smintheus. The sequence goes on along the minus strand of JAUPFT010000005.1, from coordinate 26,178,794 downwards.
ATTCGAAATTAGCTAACACAGTAAGCGTAGACAAGCATTACTTGACGACAACTGAAACTGATTTAAAAAACAATAAACGTACGTTTGGCGAATCTGACCTTCACAAACAGTAACATAAGAAAAAATAAGAGAAAGCCGAAAATACCGTTTTTTCTCGGTCCGTTCGTTTTTGTTCTACCGTCTACAACCAAATTTTAATTGTGTATAGATATAAATAAGATTTATTTTAGCTTTAATCGTAACGTCAAATCAAAAGTAGTTACTATAACTGTTTTCTATTTATACGACAATAGTTCATAAAGCAATAGTAATAGAGTCTTAACTTAGATCCAACCTATGAACCTACCAAACGAGCATGTAGTTTGTAAACGTTTTGCGATTGAGACAGTTCCGAGAATGAAATGTAGAACTGTATTCATTTCGTTCGTTTTTAAACCTAATGTTGGATCTTCGAGAAACTGTTCGTTGGTTTTTCTTTGACAAACTGTTTTTTAAAACTGTTTCTGAATAAAACGCCCAGTACTAATGGCTGTGACTATATGTGCAGTGGCAACGCTTTGGCGCGGTTATTACTGATCTAGTGTAATATGTAAATCAATGGTGACAGCGGTCAGTTGTGTCTGAATTTAAAATCTGAATATGGACTAGAAATGTGAATATGGGTAGGAAAAGAAATAAATGTTACCTAAGTGGTAAAACAAAGAAAGTTTATCGCAAGAACGCTGTTAGAATGTGGTGTGTTCCATTTTAGAGGTTATATTTTTTTTGTATGGTATTTTTTTGTTGGAGGCTGCCTAATTGGCATTTTTACTAATTTACATTAGCCAAACTGATCATTTATACGTTTCTAGGCAAGTGAGAAACTCTAAAAATGGAAATAACACGATCGAGTCGGAAAATAATGTACAGAGTAGTGCAAGCACAGAGACCGCAAATAATGTCATAGTCAATTTATTGTCCGAAAGTATGGGGTACCTACCCAATACTTTCGGACAATAATTAAGAAAAACCGACATACTACGGGTGTGAAGTGATTGACCAGTTGGAGTAGTCTTGTGAGAATACACACACAGTACCCCCACTATGGGGCAAACAGGGACTTTTTTGTAATTTATTTATGCAATTTGCATTACGGCATCTTGTAAGACTCACAAGCACAAACATTTACGTTTATTTACGTGAAGTTTTTTACGTACGATGCACCAATTCAGAAAAAAATATCGATGTCAATTCAAAAAAATTTCGAACATTTTTTTCGTCAAACATATAATATTCAAAAAAGTTTTTTAAGACACGTAATTTCAAACATTTTAATCTAATATAAGTGTTTAATTTTAGTTCGCTATGACGCACTCTTTTTGAGAAATTCCAATTTAAAGTTATTTCTATCATAAATTACGTCGTATTGAAAAACCTACTTATGTAAAACTGAAAATATTTGCTTTAATGAGCGTCATCAATTATTAAAATTTACCGAAACTAATTACTGATATGCTTTTAGGGAGGTGAGAGACTTTAAAAAATCAGATATCAATGTGGAGTCAAATACTGACAACCAGAATAGTCCGAGCAAAGATGTCGCAGTTAATATCGAATTCCAATTTCGTGTCAGAGAATACTGGGTACAAGTACATAACAAAATCGGCATAGTAATGATGTAAGTTCAAACGACTTAAAAATGAGGTTATTAATTTTCCATGTAGGTATGTAAAACTGGAAATGTTTCTTTTAACGAGCATTATCAATTTATTGAAAACTTCGAATAAAACTAATCACTGATATGCTTTTAGGCAGGTGAGAAACTCTGAAAATTCAGATATATCTATAGAGTTAAATACTGACGTCCAAAGTAATCCGAGGACAAATATTGCAGAAAATATGGGATAAGCACGAACATAACTAAAAAAATTGACATAGAATTCATCTGGTTTTAACCGACTTTAAAAAAGGTGCTAAGCGGTTATCAATTTAACACAAAATATGTAAAACTACTGTAATTGTTACTGCACAAAATTCACACGCTTGTACTTCCTAACAAATACATATATATTTTTAGAATTATATGTGTAGCGTATGAATTTATGTTTGTTCATGTATTTCTCTAATATTATAAGCCGGAGAGTAACTGTTCTTTTTTATTTGCGATATCTTGTTGAACTTCAATATGAAGGTCGATATGAAGTCGGTCAAAATATAATGTTTTAAATTGCACTTATAATATGATTATCTACATTGTTACAGCGAAACATGCGAAAAAAAAACAAGTTAGTAGACGGATTATTCACGTTACATATTTAAAAGTACTTCAAGAAATATCTGCCTACGACCCCTAAATTGTGGCTTAACGTCAGTAAAAATTGTATTTGAAGTTCGTGTAGGCCTTATTTCCAAACAAGTTGAAATGCATGATGTGCAATATGACTTTCATTCTAGAAACTGATAATCTCGTAGACGAAATGGACATCAACACCAAAGCAGTTGCTGGTTCTATAACAATTGGATGTGGATATTCACAATTAAAAGAATTAACTTGTGCCATTGGTCTGGCTCCTATTAGCGATAAACTATTTACGAAAAAAATGAACCTAGTATACAAAAAATGGGAAGAGGAACTAATAAAATCTCTGAGCGAAACAGCTAAAGAAGAGTATGATTGGCAGTCAAAGAAGGGAGAGTTAACTCTGACGGAATTTCAGTTATTGATGTCATTGCAGATGGGTGTTATAGTAAAAGTCCTATAAAAATTACTCTTCATTGTCTGCAACCGCCGCTATAATTCGGAGAAGAACAAATAAAATATTATTTTTAGGCACAAAGTAAAGGAGTAGAGATGAAAGATCACGTTTGTTACAAAAATTACACAGCTACGTTATATATCATTGTTGTATTAAATGTACCTTTGTTTTTTACCGCCAAATTATTTTTAGGTCCATCTACCGAAATGAAATCAGACATATGAGTTCAAACTGACGACGTTCAAACGAGACAGAAGGCTTCAAAAGGAGCTTAGCGATGCATAATCTGATTTATAGAAGGTTAATCTCGGATGGCGACGCAAACACCTGCTCAAAAGTACTCTAACTGAGACCATACGACAACTTTACGGTTGAGAAGGTGGAATGCCGAAACAACTTGCTCAGAAATTTTTGTAACAAATTTTCGGCTATTACCACAGAAACAAAATGCCCAAAAAAATTTGAAATTATTTAATGAGAAAAGGATTTTATCCATGAGAAAAGTGGTTGTTGAAGTAATAAAAACCCACAAAGAAACTGGAAAAATCTCAAGTGTTCATCAAGATATAATGAAGGAAGCATTCATTCAACATGCTTTTGGTCGGCATAATAAATGCAAAAACTATTATTCTACAAAAAATGAAGATGACAAGAATATTGATGAAAACTTGTTTTCCAAAAACAAATAATCAAATAATAATTAGTCAACTGGCAGCTCATTCTCTAAGCCTTTTCATATACGTTGACAGTGATTCTGTAGAAAGATACCACATTATCGTGGGCCAAATTTGTAGGTGTCAAAAGAATCAAATTCAGCCTAAAATACCAATATAAGCTGCGTTGCAATACTGCCTCAATATCTTTCTATACTCGAAAACCTTTATTAATTCTTCACAAATCGATCGTAGGTCGAAGTTCACGCAATAATATTAAAAAATATGAAGAATGGAAAGCCAAAAAATTGAAGTCTGCCAAAAAGTACATAAAAAAGGAGTTAAGGTTTGAAAAACAGGATCCCAGCAGTTATGGCGAAGATTGTAGTAAACCAGACATAGATGAAGAGATGATGTTAAAATCAAAAGAAGCATTTTTGCAAAATTTTCAGAAGAGTTCCGAAGAAAGAGAATGAATAGTTCGGGAAACCGTTCTACAAAGAGGATATAGCAAGTAGTTAGAATCGCGCCGTAATATTTTAACTGCCTCTAATTTTTGCCGCGTTATAAAACGACGCTTAGACACAAGCTGTCAAAATATTATAAAGGATAGCTTAAATAAAAAATCCATCGAATAGGTCCAATCTATTTAAACATGGGAAGAATAATGAGAAGTTAGCACTGGAGCAATTATCAGCACAAGAAAATATTAAAATGTTATCATGCGGATTATAAATTTATCCATATGTACCATATTTTGGAGCATCTCCGCGTGGAATAACTGCAGAAGGAATTTTGGTCGAAATGAAATGCCCTAAAGTTTCGTTTAATATCGGTTTAGATGGCGATGGATAAGAAAAAAATACCATTTTATAAAAAAGATTGCGACGGTATTTAGAAAATAAACAAGGAACATTATTAGTACTATCAAGTTCAAGGACAGCTCCATGTGACAAGTAGAGAAAAATGTTTTTTGGCAATTTGGTCGGACGAAAATTTTCCGGTTAAAACGAAAATTATTGAACGGGATGACCATTTTTGGTCAGCCAAAATCGAGAAGAAATTAAAAGATTTTTATTTAGACTGTTTGCTTCCTGAACTAATAGATCCTCGGTTCCCAAGAAAAATGCCTATTAGAGACCCAAAATATATAATGAATGAAAAACAAGAAAGAAAACAAAAAGCAGGGCCAATTGTTTTACAAGTTAAGAAAAATTAATTATAATTCATCATCATCATCACCATTACGGCCCTTGACAAGTCCACTGCTGGACATAGGCCTCCCCTCAAGGAATGCCACAGAGCACGTCCTGAGCCGCCTGCATCCATCGACTTCCTTTATATCTTACCAGGTCGTCACCACATCTAGTGGGGGTCACCCCACACTACGCCTACCGGTACGAGGCTGCCACTCGAGAACCTCTCTTGCCCATTGGTTATCTGTTCTTCGAGCTACATGGCTGGCCCATTGCCACTTCAGTTTTCTAATCCGTTGGGCTATGTCGGTCACATTTTGGTCGGTTATATTTGGTTCTACTGCGGATATCCTAATTTCTGAGTTTATCACGCAGAGAAACCCCAAGCATAGCCCTCTCCATAGCTCGTTGAGCGACCTTGAGCGTCCTCATAAGGCCAGCAGTGAAGGACCACGTCTCAGTTCCATTGGTCAACACTGGCATCACGCACTGATTATACAATCTAGTTTTCAGAGTTTGAGGTATACCCGACGAAAGAAAGAAAGAAAGAAAAATATTAATTTTTACAAACACAATGCACCAGAACACAGAAACCAAGACACAACAAAAAAGTAACAATTTAAGAACAAACAAACAATTAAAATTAGGAAAAAAAATTATACATAATATATATTCTTAAAACTAGTGCCTCGGGTTGATGCCAAAAGATAGGAACCAATTCAGCATGATGTCATATTGGAAACCTAACGCTGATTTTCTATTGGGCCAGACGATTGGATTGACGAGAAGATGTGTCGTGATTTCCCGAACGCTGCCCAACCGAGTCCGAATACTGACCTTTCGGTCGAAGATGGACTTATTTATACTTAGTCGGACTATTTGTCCCACGTAAACGTATTCGTCAACAACTTCGAGCATAGTGCTCCCAACAACTATCGGCGTATTTGTGACATGGACTTAATGTCCATTTCCTTAATGTGATGTTCATCCTAAGAACGATCCGTTGGGAGACAGCATTGAGGTCATTGAACATAGTGCCTAGGTCCTTTCGCCATAAGGACTATATCGTCGGCAAATCAAAGGTGAGTGATTACTCGCCATTGATGTTAATACCGTGTCCTTTCCAGTCCAGTAGCTTGAAAATGTCTTCCAATGCAGCGATGAAGAGTTTCGGGGATATAACGGCACCCTGTCTTACATCTCTCTGCGGTTGGATAGGTTTCGAACTCTGTTTCTGTACTCGGATAGCCATCGTAGTCGTAGTACACCAACAGTCAACTTGGCACCCTGCACCGCCCAAACTTCGACGTAGTCAAAGGCTTTCTCACAGTCCACATACGCTAGGCAAAGTGGCAGGTTGTACTCTTCGGTCTTCTGTACAATCTGCCGCAGGGTATGTATGCAGGTCTATGGTACTGAAGCCTTTTCGGAAACCGGCTTGTTCGGGAAGCTGGGAGTCATCGCATCTGCGTGAGAGACGATTTGTAATGACTCTCGAAAACAGCACGTAGACGCGGCCCAGAAGGGAAATCGGTCTGTAGTTCTTCAAGAGAGCGTTGCCGCCTTTCTTGAAGAACAAGACCACCGCACTTCTGCTCCACGTCTTCGTAGGACGGAATTGAAGAGCTTCTGAAGGACTTTAAGTACCGGTGTTCCACCCGCTTTCATAAGCTCTGCTGTAATTCCATCGTTGCCTGGAGCCATGCCGTTTTGAAGGTGCTGAAAAGCCATTCTAATCTCGCTTAGACTGATGTCCGGGATATCGGGACAGATAGTAACCCTCCCGGTAATAGAACAAGTTGCCGGATTTGAGAATCACCATGTCCTCCCCCTCTCTTCGGACCTCGGATAATCCTATCTCCAGCGCAACTTGTCTATGTCTTCTTCCAGCTCCGGGATGTTCTCGTCAGTCCTCAGGGTGCGTGCGTTATTCAACATAGTCACCGTAGGTGGCAACCGAACCTCCACCGGAGATTCTTAGCAACCTCTGCCCCGCCGTTACCATGGTCGCCACTGTAGCCAGGAATAGCAGGACCACCGGGGACTGGGGGTCGTTTCTTCGTGCCATAGTTGCCACGCTTGGCGAGCGGGTTGGCAACCGCAGTTTTTTTTGTACAGTTGCTGCTATCAGGGAGATGCTGCTGCTCATCTCCTGCCTGTCTCCCTCTGTCGCCTTTTACGACACCCACGGGAAGATATGAGGTAGTGGATATTCTTAACCGCCACTACACGGCACATTATTATTATTTATAATTAAGGCAATTATAATTAAGATACACAAAATAATTTATTTTTCATTAATTTCTACATTACATTTTGTGTTGGACTTAAGATTTTTTTAAAACAAACATATGTTTGACATGACATTGCATTGTCATCCAACCTACAGGTCCATACAAATTTTCAGCTCAATCGGACAGTGAAAAGTAGGTTAAATTTCACTTGCAAGATTCTATTACAGACACAGACAGACCGACAATGGGACAGGTGAAGCTAAATAAAAGCTTGTAAAAATGTAGTCATTACCTTTTTCCCTAATTAGAAAGGTACATTTTTTTCTTGTCTCTGTACTTCACGGAACTTATAATCTATACTAATATTATAAAGAGGAAAGATTTGTATGTTCGTAACGTATAAAGTACAGAATTTATAATCTATAGGAACTAATAGTATAAATAAGAAAGAATTTAGAAGTAAGCAATGCTCTCTGTGTAATTCATTACTCTGTGTACCAAGCTAGCGCACGTGATGTTCGATAGATGGCGCGCAGTTCGCCGCGAAACGAGCAAGGTCAATCGCTTCTTGTCTAAGGGCTATATTTCACCGGGACACCATGACGGCGCAACAATCGCCGCTACCAACAAAATGTATACAGCTCTTGAGTTACTCACCTGGTGACAATTTGGTTGCGCAACCGATTTGGCAGCTCGGACGCGTGCACAGCTGCACAGAATATTACTGGTCGGTCGCGCCACTGTTGTGTTTTGTTTTTTAACTGATTGTTAATTGCATACGATGGATAATTTCGATAAAGAAAAATACATTATCGAAATTCAAAGTAGACCATAATTTGAGATAATTCCTCATCAGATTATTCCGATAGAAATTTGAAACATTGGGAGGAAGTTGTAGATTTGTTTGGAGAACAGGAGCAAACTGTTCAACAAAAGAGAGCTTAGGTAAATAAACATATATATTTTTAATGAATTATTTTCAATAAATGTTCATGATGATTCTGGTGAAACATGGACAGCCAAAAGTCCGTTGTGAGTGAAGATATGTATGTACTACTCTGTGTAAAAAGTATCGGGAATATGTCAATAAAAAGACCCGCGTAAAAGAGGTCGTTCTAATTTTTTTACTGCATGTTGATAGCACTGTACTGATTTAGCGCGCAAAGTTTGAGCGGGATCTGTCATTTAATTTGTTTTAAACTACACTTTTTGTTGGTCATAGTTTTGAGTTCTCGGCGATTTTTACAATGGAAAATATTGTTGAACAAATAGTGTGCCTTAAATTTTGTGTTTCGAATGATATTTCATGTTGAATCACTAAAAAAATGTTGCGAAATACCTACGGCGAATCGTGTATATCGAAAACAAGGGCTTATGAATGGTATAAGGCTTTTAAAGAAGGGCGAGAAGTAGTAGTAGACTTGCCTCGTTCTGGTAGACCTTCAACCGCTACGACCAAAGAAAACATCGACAAAATCAAGAAGCTAGTGCTCGAAAATCGACGTATGAGTCTGAGAGAGTTGGCTAGTGAGGTGAACATATCTTTTAAGTCCGTCCACAACATTCTCATTGACATTTTAGGCATGAAACACGTCGCCGCTCGACTAGTTCTAAAAGAGCTCAATTTTGTTCAAAGAGCGCAGCGAAAGCATGTCGCTGAAGACATGGTTTAGATGATACCACATTATCGTGGGCCAAATTTGTAGGTGTCAAAAGAATCAAATTCAGCCTAAAATACCAATATAAGCTGCGTTGCAATACTGCCTCAATATCTTTCTATACTCGAAAACCTTTATTAATTCTTCACAAATCGATCGTAGGTCGAAGTTCACGCAATAATATTAAAAAATATGAAGAATGGAAAGCCAAAAAATTGAAGTCTGCCAAAAAGTACATAAAAAAGGAGTTAAGGTTTGAAAAACAGGATCCCAGCAGTTATGGCGAAGATTGTAGTAAACCAGACATAGATGAAGAGATGATGTTAAAATCAAAAGAAGCATTTTTGCAAAATTTTCAGAAGAGTTCCGAAGAAAGAGAATGAATAGATCGGGAAACCGTTCTACAAAGAGGATATAGCAAGTAGTTAGAATCGCGCCGTAATATTTTAACTGCCTCTAATTTTTGCCGCGTTATAAAACGACGCTTAGACACAAGCTGTCAAAATATTATAAAGGATAGCTTAAATAAAAAATCCATCGAATAGGTCCAATCTATTTAAACATGGGAAGAATAATGAGAAGTTAGCACTGGAGCAATTATCAGCACAAGAAAATATTAAAATGTTATCATGCGGATTATATATTTATCCATATGTACCATATTTTGGAGCATCTCCGCGTGGAATAACTGCAGAAGGAATTTTGGTCGAAATGAAATGCCCTAAAGTTTCGTTTAATATCGGTTTAGATGGCGATGGATAAGAAAAAAATACCATTTTATAAAAAAGATTGCGACGGTATTTAGAAAATAAACAAGGAACATTATTAGTACTATCAAGTTCAAGGACAGCTCCATGTGACAAGTAGAGAAAAATGTTTTTTGGCAATTTGGTCGGACGAAAATTTTCCGGTTAAAACGAAAATTATTGAACGGGATGACCATTTTTGGTCAGCCAAAATCGAGAAGAAATTAAAAGATTTTTATTTAGACTGTTTGCTTCCTGAACTAATAGATCCTCGGTTCCCAAGAAAAATGCCTATTAGAGACCCAAAATATATAATGAATGAAAAACAAGAAAGAAAACAAAAAGCAGGGCCAATTGTTTTACAAGTTAAGAAAAATTAATTATAATTCATCATCATCATCACCATTACGGCCCTTGACAAGTCCACTGCTGGACATAGGCCTCCCCTCAAGGAATGCCACAGAGCACGTCCTGAGCCGCCTGCATCCATCGACTTCCTTTATATCTTACCAGGTCGTCACCACATCTAGTGGGGGTCACCCCACACTACGCCTACCGGTACGAGGCTGCCACTCGAGAACCTCTCTTGCCCATTGGTTATCTGTTCTTCGAGCTACATGGCTGGCCCATTGCCACTTCAGTTTTCTAATCCGTTGGGCTATGTCGGTCACATTTTGGTCGGTTATATTTGGTTCTACTGCGGATATCCTAATTTCTGAGTTTATCACGCAGAGAAACCCCAAGCATAGCCCTCTCCATAGCTCGTTGAGCGACCTTGAGCGTCCTCATAAGGCCAGCAGTGAAGGACCACGTCTCAGTTCCATTGGTCAACACTGGCATCACGCACTGATTATACAATCTAGTTTTCAGAGTTTGAGGTATACCCGACGAAAGAAAGAAAGAAAGAAAAATATTAATTTTTACAAACACAATGCACCAGAACACAGAAACCAAGACACAACAAAAAAGTAACAATTTAAGAACAAACAAACAATTAAAATTAGGAAAAAAAATTATACATAATATATATTCTTAAAACTAGTGCCTCGGGTTGATGCCAAAAGATAGGAACCAATTCAGCATGATGTCATATTGGAAACCTAACGCTGATTTTCTATTGGGCCAGACGATTGGATTGACGAGAAGATGTGTCGTGATTTCCCGAACGCTGCCCAACCGAGTCCGAATACTGACCTTTCGGTCGAAGATGGACTTATTTATACTTAGTCGGACTATTTGTCCCACGTAAACGTATTCGTCAACAACTTCGAGCATAGTGCTCCCAACAACTATCGGCGTATTTGTGACATGGTGACATATACGTGTGCAGTACGGTCATCCAACCAGTAATAAACGAGTGTTTCAAGACAGCGGTCGTTTCATTGCATTCACAAACATATCATTGGCGACGAAGAAGGAGTACCCACAATAAAAAAAAAATGGCTTATCTGGGAAATCTGCCTATTTTTGACCATAAGTCAAGTGAATGGTCAATTTTCAAAAGCAGACTAACTCAGTTTGCGAAGATAAATCGCGTCGAAGAAGTGAACAAAAGTGGAATTCTTCTCACCCATCTTACGGATGAAACGTATCGCTTGGTACGAAACTTAGCGTACCCGCAAGACTTAGAATCTCTAAGTTACTCGAATCTCGTTGAATTACTCGACGGTCATTTCAAGCAAAAAAAAATGCTCATTTGTGGATAAAGAAAAATTTTTTGGGGCAACCAGAAATCCAGGCGAATCATTGGGAGACTGGGCAGCGCGATTGAGAGGTCTCGCAAGCAATTGTGACTTCGGCACTGCCTTGGAAACGAATTTAAGAGATCGTTTCGTCCTCGGCCTGGGCCCTGGCCCGGAACAAGATAAGTTGTTCGAACAAGATCCGTCCACATTGACACTGTCAGTAGCTATGGAGCTAGCCGAGCAGGCGGCGTATGCCAGGCAGGCGAAGGTTATGTTGTGCACCAGCGAACATGCTCCAATTAAGGAGGAACCGGTATACCGAGCGAGATTTCAAGGTCAAGGAGACAGCGGCGCGGTTATACGGCGTCCTAATGCTGGCAGGACATCAGCAGGTCGCGACCAACCGAGAGATTTTTCTCGTTGTTCGGTCTGTGGCTTGAAGAACCACCAAAGTGATAAGTGCCGTTATAAAAGTTACAGATGTCAAAAGTGCGGTGAAAAAGGTCATTTAAAGAAAGTGTGCGATAGTGTCAATAGATCGCGGATGTACCATATCGAGTCGGTAAGCGAACCAGAGCAGGTCAAGGACACGTCTTGTGAGGAGTGCCACAATTTTAATTTGAGGTATGTGACTGATAAGCCCATTTCAATTGATGTAATAATAGATAATCAGTGTATGACAATGGAGCTTGATTCAGGATCAAGTAAAAGTGTGATTTCTTATAATACATATAAGGAAAAATTCTTAAAATATTCATTACGTAGTAGTTCTGTAAAAATGTGCTTATATAACGGACACAAGATTGATCCATTAGGTTATATTACTGTAGAAACTAGTTACAATAACAGTACAAAATTGATTAAATATTTTGTTGTCAAAAATGGGGGACCGCCTATACTAGGTAGGGATTTCATGAGCGCCTTTAATTTTGTGATTACTACCAAATTAAATTACATAAGAAATGATTCCGAATTGCATGAGTTATTAAATAAATATTCGGCGTTGTGGCGTGACGAGTTGGGCGCATTTAATAACTTTAAAGTCAGTTTGCAGTTGAAGGCGAATGCTGTGCCTAAGTTTTTTAAGCCGCGTACTGTACCCTTTGCCCTCAGAGATAAAGTCGAACAAGAGCTAAACCGATTAGTGCACTTGGGTATCCTTGTTCCTATTAATTATTCTCAATACGCCACCCCCATTGTGCCAGTTTTAAAAGATAATGGCCAAGTTAAAATCGCAGGTGATTTTTCTATTACATTAAATAAGGATCTCTTAATAGAAAAATATCCCCTGCCTCGAATTGAAGAGGTTTTTGCCAAAATTGGAGGGGGTGAGCACTATAGTAAAATTGATTTAAAAAACGCTTACAACCAGTTCGTCCTGGATGACGCGTCTCAGGAGCTCACGGCAATTAATACGCATAAAGGACTTTTTAAATACACTAGGTTAGTGTACGGCCTTTCTAGTGGTCCAGCCATTTTTCAACGGAGCATGGAGACACTTTTATCAGGAATAGACGGGGTAAGCATATGGCTTGATGACATTTGTGTCACGGGCCCCGATAGAAATTCCCACATGCAGCGGCTAAGTAAAGTCCTAGATAGACTATGTAAGGCAGGCCTACGTTTACAAAAAGACAAATGTCAATTTTTCAGAGAAAGCGTCAGGTATTTGGGTTACGTGATTAGTAAAACGGGATTAAGGACTTGTCCGGATAAAGTACAAGCCATTCTTAGTGCACCGGAACCAAATAACGTCACCGAAGTTAAAAGATTTCTAGGAGTAGTCAACTACTATAGAAATTTTATTCCAAACGCCTCTTCTGTACTGAGTCCTCTACATGAGCTATTACGTAAAGATGCAAAATGGGAATGGGGAAAACGGCAGCGACAAAGCGTCGCAGCGATACGGCGCGAACTGGCGTCAGAACGCGTGTTGGCTCATTTCGAGCCAGCGGCGCAGCTAGTGCTGGCGGTGGACGCCGGCCCGACCGGTCTAGGCGCCGTACTCTCACAAAGGGCGGAGAACGGCATCGAACGCCCGCTAGCGTATGCATCTCGCTCACTTACGAGCAGTGAAAGAAACTATAGCCAGATACAGAAGGAAGCGACGGCCATTATCTTCGGGGTCCGACGCTTTCATCAATATTTGTACGGTCGCGAAGATCCTTTTATCCTGAAAACCGACCACAGACCATTGGTATCAATTTTTAATCCTAAAACAGGTATTCCTGTTACTACTGCGCTAAGACTGCAGCGATACTCAGTTATATTGTCCGCTTATAACTATGTCGTACAATATGTCTCGAGCGGAAATAATATTGTGGCCGATTACTTCTCACGCGCTCCTGTAAAATGCGTCAACGAGTCGTCGAACGATATAGATACAAACGATATAGACACTCATTATGCAGTTAGGTTTCTCGATGCGTCATCGCCGGCCACTTCGGCCCGCGACGTTGCGCAGACGACGGAGCGAGATAGGACGATTAAAACCGTGCTTAGGTACATGCAACACGGGTGGCCGCGTAAATTAAAATGTAAATCTATTTTACCTTATTTTCACTGCAAGTCCGATTTACAATATGAGAATGGTTGTCTTTTTAGGGGACATAGGATTGTTATACCACTCGGGTTGAGAGATAGAATGTTACGCGAGCTTCATGATTCTCATTTAGGAATAACCAAAACTAAATGTAACGCTAGAAGTAGAATGTGGTGGCCCGGTATTGACCGGGACATCGAACGCTGGATCGGATCATGTGCGACGTGCGCAAGCGTGCGGGCCGCCCCGCCGCGCGACCCCCCCGCGCCCTGGCCTCCCTCCACCGCGCCATGGCAACGAGTGCACATTGATTACATGACTGTAGGGCAGAGGGTATATCTGGTAATCGTCGACTCCTACAGTAAATGGATAGAATGTCTATACATGCATAACGGAACCTCATCTAATGCTTTAATAACAAAATTAAAAGGCGTTTTCTCTAATTTTGGAATACCAAATGTTTTAGTGTCCGACAACGATGTAAAAATTAATTCACTCGAGTTTCAGACATTTTGTTCATCGAATGGCATAAAATACATGACGTCACCCATTTACCATCCGCCAAGTAACGGTCAAGCTGAGAATTCAGTAAGAACATGTAAAAAAATGTTAAAATGTATATTAATTGACAATTTACCTTTGCACAAAGTTCACGACATGTTATTAGGGTACCTATTTAACTATAGAAATACCGTGCATTGTACCACGGGTGAAACGCCGGCAAAGTTAATGTTCGGCAGAAATTTGCGGTCGCGTCTCGATTTGATTTTACCCTTAAAAAATCATAATTCTAATTCACTTACGGCAGCCGGGAAAAGATCTTTTGAAATCGGCGATATCGTTTGGACCCGATGGTACAGTGCACGAAAAGAATCTTGGCAGTTAGGTAGAATAAAGGAAAAAATAGGAAATAAAATGTATAGAATTCATATTAGGGACATGGAGGTTTGGTGTATTAGACATGTGGATCAAATTATTAGATATACGGGTTCAGACAGTAGTCGCGACGATATTGTCGCTGCTGAGGAGACTCGTTGCCCCTCCACGTCGCCGGCTACTGTAAATGCACACTCTCCCGCGCAACAGCCTATGTTTCCGGGTATAAGTAATACGGAGCAAAGTATGGAGCAGGCTACGAATATGCAGACGGGTGAGCTGCAATCGCCCTCGAATACTGGAGCGCCGAATCTTGGTTCATCTGACCACGGTGAGGCAGAAGAAGTAAGTGACTGTGAGACTAGGGAGTATGAAAAGGACAACATTGCCTCCGTAGAAAGGCCTATGGCAGAAACGGAGGCTGTGCCGTCCACAATTGGCGATTCCCATGTACCGCCAACATTGCCACTTTTAGCCACACGCCCGAAACGTACAAGACCAAGGGTGGATTATAAAAAGTATTTTTAAGTAGCGATTGTTAATTATAGTTATGCAGAGATCAAGTTTGCTAATTATTGTTAATAGTTATTATTAGTTGCTAAGTTTATGAAAAAAAAAAAATACTGTATTTAATTTAGAAACCGTGTTACCAGGTTCCAAAATTAAGTGGGGAGGAATGACATATACGTGTGCAGTACGGTCATCCAACCAGTAATAAACGAGTGTTTCAAGACAGCGGTCGTTTCATTGCATTCACAAACATATCACATGGACTTAATGTCCATTTCCTTAATGTGATGTTCATCCTAAGAACGATCCGTTGGGAGACAGCATTGAGGTCATTGAACATAGTGCCTAGGTCCTTTCGCCATAAGGACTATATCGTCGGCAAATCAAAGGTGAGTGATTACTCGCCATTGATGTTAATACCGTGTCCTTTCCAGTCCAGTAGCTTGAAAATGTCTTCCAATGCAGCGATGAAGAGTTTCGGGGATATAACGGCACCCTGTCTTACACCTCTCTGCGGTTGGATAGGTTTCGAACTCTGTTTCTGTACTCGGATAGCCATCGTAGTCGTAGTACACCAACAGTCAACTTGGCACCCTGCACCGCCCAAACTTCGACGTAGTCAAAGGCTTTCTCACAGTCCACATACGCTAGGCAAAGTGGCAGGTTGTACTCTTCGGTCTTCTGTACAATCTGCCGCAGGGTATGTATGCAGGTCTATGGTACTGAAGCCTTTTCGGAAACCGGCTTGTTCGGGAAGCTGGGAGTCATCGCATCTGCGTGAGAGACGATTTGTAATGACTCTCGAAAACAGCACGTAGACGCGGCCCAGAAGGGAAATCGGTCTGTAGTTCTTCAAGAGAGCGTTGCCGCCTTTCTTGAAGAACAAGACCACCGCACTTCTGCTCCACGTCTTCGTAGGACGGAATTGAAGAGCTTCTGAAGGACTTTAAGTACCGGTGTTCCACCCGCTTTCATAAGCTCTGCTGTAATTCCATCGTTGCCTGGAGCCATGCCGTTTTGAAGGTGCTGAAAAGCCATTCTAATCTCGCTTAGACTGATGTCCGGGATATCGGGACAGATAGTAACCCTCCCGGTAATAGAACAAGTTGCCGGATTTGAGAATCACCATGTCCTCCCCCTCTCTTCGGACCTCGGATAATCCTATCTCCAGCGCAACTTGTCTATGTCTTCTTCCAGCTCCGGGATGTTCTCGTCAGTCCTCAGGGTGCGTGCGTTATTCAACATAGTCACCGTAGGTGGCAACCGAACCTCCACCGGAGATTCTTAGCAACCTCTGCCCCGCCGTTACCATGGTCGCCACTGTAGCCAGGAATAGCAGGACCACCGGGGACTGGGGGTCGTTTCTTCGTGCCATAGTTGCCACGCTTGGCGAGCGGGTTGGCAACCGCAGTTTTTTTTGTACAGTTGCTGCTATCAGGGAGATGCTGCTGCTCATCTCCTGCCTGTCTCCCTCTGTCGCCTTTTACGACACCCACGGGAAGATATGAGGTAGTGGATATTCTTAACCGCCACTACACGGCACATTATTATTATTTATAATTAAGGCAATTATAATTAAGATACACAAAATAATTTATTTTTCATTAATTTCTACATTACATTTTGTGTTGGACTTAAGATTTTTTTAAAACAAACATATGTTTGACATGACATTGCATTGTCATCCAACCTACAGGTCCATACAAATTTTCAGCTCAATCGGACAGTGAAAAGTAGGTTAAATTTCACTTGCAAGATTCTATTACAGACACAGACAGACCGACAATGGGACAGGTGAAGCTAAATAAAAGCTTGTAAAAATGTAGTCATTACCTTTTTCCCTAATTAGAAAGGTACATTTTTTTCTTGTCTCTGTACTTCACGGAACTTATAATCTATACTAATATTATAAAGAGGAAAGATTTGTATGTTCGTAACGTATAAAGTACAGAATTTATAATCTATAGGAACTAATAGTATAAATAAGAAAGAATTTAGAAGTAAGCAATGCTCTCTGTGTAATTCATTACTCTGTGTACCAAGCTAGCGCACGTGATGTTCGATAGATGGCGCGCAGTTCGCCGCGAAACGAGCAAGGTCAATCGCTTCTTGTCTAAGGGCTATATTTCACCGGGACACCATGACGGCGCAACAATCGCCGCTACCAACAAAATGTATACAGCTCTTGAGTTACTCACCTGGTGACAATTTGGTTGCGCAACCGATTTGGCAGCTCGGACGCGTGCACAGCTGCACAGAATATTACTGGTCGGTCGCGCCACTGTTGTGTTTTGTTTTTTAACTGATTGTTAATTGCATACGATGGATAATTTCGATAAAGAAAAATACATTATCGAAATTCAAAGTAGACCATAATTTGAGATAATTCCTCATCAGATTATTCCGATAGAAATTTGAAACATTGGGAGGAAGTTGTAGATTTGTTTGGAGAACAGGAGCAAACTGTTCAACAAAAGAGAGCTTAGGTAAATAAACATATATATTTTTAATGAATTATTTTCAATAAATGTTCATGATGATTCTGGTGAAACATGGACAGCCAAAAGTCCGTTGTGAGTGAAGATATGTATGTACTACTCTGTGTAAAAAGTATCGGGAATATGTCAATAAAAAGACCCGCGTAAAAGAGGTCGTTCTAATTTTTTTACTGCATGTTGATAGCACTGTACTGATTTAGCGCGCAAAGTTTGAGCGGGATCTGTCATTTAATTTGTTTTAAACTACACTTTTTGTTGGTCATAGTTTTGAGTTCTCGGCGATTTTTACAATGGAAAATATTGTTGAACAAATAGTGTGCCTTAAATTTTGTGTTTCGAATGATATTTCATGTTGAATCACTAAAAAAATGTTGCGAAATACCTACGGCGAATCGTGTATATCGAAAACAAGGGCTTATGAATGGTATAAGGCTTTTAAAGAAGGGCGAGAAGTAGTAGTAGACTTGCCTCGTTCTGGTAGACCTTCAACCGCTACGACCAAAGAAAACATCGACAAAATCAAGAAGCTAGTGCTCGAAAATCGACGTATGAGTCTGAGAGAGTTGGCTAGTGAGGTGAACATATCTTTTAAGTCCGTCCACAACATTCTCATTGACATTTTAGGCATGAAACACGTCGCCGCTCGACTAGTTCTAAAAGAGCTCAATTTTGTTCAAAGAGCGCAGCGAAAGCATGTCGCTGAAGACATGGTTTAGATGATACCACATTATCGTGGGCCAAATTTGTAGGTGTCAAAAGAATCAAATTCAGCCTAAAATACCAATATAAGCTGCGTTGCAATACTGCCTCAATATCTTTCTATACTCGAAAACCTTTATTAATTCTTCACAAATCGATCGTAGGTCGAAGTTCACGCAATAATATTAAAAAATATGAAGAATGGAAAGCCAAAAAATTGAAGTCTGCCAAAAAGTACATAAAAAAGGAGTTAAGGTTTGAAAAACAGGATCCCAGCAGTTATGGCGAAGATTGTAGTAAACCAGACATAGATGAAGAGATGATGTTAAAATCAAAAGAAGCATTTTTGCAAAATTTTCAGAAGAGTTCCGAAGAAAGAGAATGAATAGATCGGGAAACCGTTCTACAAAGAGGATATAGCAAGTAGTTAGAATCGCGCCGTAATATTTTAACTGCCTCTAATTTTTGCCGCGTTATAAAACGACGCTTAGACACAAGCTGTCAAAATATTATAAAGGATAGCTTAAATAAAAAATCCATCGAATAGGTCCAATCTATTTAAACATGGGAAGAATAATGAGAAGTTAGCACTGGAGCAATTATCAGCACAAGAAAATATTAAAATGTTATCATGCGGATTATATATTTATCCATATGTACCATATTTTGGAGCATCTCCGCGTGGAATAACTGCAGAAGGAATTTTGGTCGAAATGAAATGCCCTAAAGTTTCGTTTAATATCGGTTTAGATGGCGATGGATAAGAAAAAAATACCATTTTATAAAAAAGATTGCGACGGTATTTAGAAAATAAACAAGGAACATTATTAGTACTATCAAGTTCAAGGACAGCTCCATGTGACAAGTAGAGAAAAATGTTTTTTGGCAATTTGGTCGGACGAAAATTTTCCGGTTAAAACGAAAATTATTGAACGGGATGACCATTTTTGGTCAGCCAAAATCGAGAAGAAATTAAAAGATTTTTATTTAGACTGTTTGCTTCCTGAACTAATAGATCCTCGGTTCCCAAGAAAAATGCCTATTAGAGACCCAAAATATATAATGAATGAAAAACAAGAAAGAAAACAAAAAGCAGGGCCAATTGTTTTACAAGTTAAGAAAAATTAATTATAATTCATCATCATCATCACCATTACGGCCCTTGACAAGTCCACTGCTGGACATAGGCCTCCCCTCAAGGAATGCCACAGAGCACGTCCTGAGCCGCCTGCATCCATCGACTTCCTTTATATCTTACCAGGTCGTCACCACATCTAGTGGGGGTCACCCCACACTACGCCTACCGGTACGAGGCTGCCACTCGAGAACCTCTCTTGCCCATTGGTTATCTGTTCTTCGAGCTACATGGCTGGCCCATTGCCACTTCAGTTTTCTAATCCGTTGGGCTATGTCGGTCACATTTTGGTCGGTTATATTTGGTTCTACTGCGGATATCCTAATTTCTGAGTTTATCACGCAGAGAAACCCCAAGCATAGCCCTCTCCATAGCTCGTTGAGCGACCTTGAGCGTCCTCATAAGGCCAGCAGTGAAGGACCACGTCTCAGTTCCATTGGTCAACACTGGCATCACGCACTGATTATACAATCTAGTTTTCAGAGTTTGAGGTATACCCGACGAAAGAAAGAAAGAAAGAAAAATATTAATTTTTACAAACACAATGCACCAGAACACAGAAACCAAGACACAACAAAAAAGTAACAATTTAAGAACAAACAAACAATTAAAATTAGGAAAAAAAATTATACATAATATATATTCTTAAAACTAGTGCCTCGGGTTGATGCCAAAAGATAGGAACCAATTCAGCATGATGTCATATTGGAAACCTAACGCTGATTTTCTATTGGGCCAGACGATTGGATTGACGAGAAGATGTGTCGTGATTTCCCGAACGCTGCCCAACCGAGTCCGAATACTGACCTTTCGGTCGAAGATGGACTTATTTATACTTAGTCGGACTATTTGTCCCACGTAAACGTATTCGTCAACAACTTCGAGCATAGTGCTCCCAACAACTATCGGCGTATTTGTGACATGGTGACATATACGTGTGCAGTACGGTCATCCAACCAGTAATAAACGAGTGTTTCAAGACAGCGGTCGTTTCATTGCATTCACAAACATATCATTGGCGACGAAGAAGGAGTACCCACAATAAAAAAAAAATGGCTTATCTGGGAAATCTGCCTATTTTTGACCATAAGTCAAGTGAATGGTCAATTTTCAAAAGCAGACTAACTCAGTTTGCGAAGATAAATCGCGTCGAAGAAGTGAACAAAAGTGGAATTCTTCTCACCCATCTTACGGATGAAACGTATCGCTTGGTACGAAACTTAGCGTACCCGCAAGACTTAGAATCTCTAAGTTACTCGAATCTCGTTGAATTACTCGACGGTCATTTCAAGCAAAAAAAAATGCTCATTTGTGGATAAAGAAAAATTTTTTGGGGCAACCAGAAATCCAGGCGAATCATTGGGAGACTGGGCAGCGCGATTGAGAGGTCTCGCAAGCAATTGTGACTTCGGCACTGCCTTGGAAACGAATTTAAGAGATCGTTTCGTCCTCGGCCTGGGCCCTGGCCCGGAACAAGATAAGTTGTTCGAACAAGATCCGTCCACATTGACACTGTCAGTAGCTATGGAGCTAGCCGAGCAGGCGGCGTATGCCAGGCAGGCGAAGGTTATGTTGTGCACCAGCGAACATGCTCCAATTAAGGAGGAACCGGTATACCGAGCGAGATTTCAAGGTCAAGGAGACAGCGGCGCGGTTATACGGCGTCCTAATGCTGGCAGGACATCAGCAGGTCGCGACCAACCGAGAGATTTTTCTCGTTGTTCGGTCTGTGGCTTGAAGAACCACCAAAGTGATAAGTGCCGTTATAAAAGTTACAGATGTCAAAAGTGCGGTGAAAAAGGTCATTTAAAGAAAGTGTGCGATAGTGTCAATAGATCGCGGATGTACCATATCGAGTCGGTAAGCGAACCAGAGCAGGTCAAGGACACGTCTTGTGAGGAGTGCCACAATTTTAATTTGAGGTATGTGACTGATAAGCCCATTTCAATTGATGTAATAATAGATAATCAGTGTATGACAATGGAGCTTGATTCAGGATCAAGTAAAAGTGTGATTTCTTATAATACATATAAGGAAAAATTCTTAAAATATTCATTACGTAGTAGTTCTGTAAAAATGTGCTTATATAACGGACACAAGATTGATCCATTAGGTTATATTACTGTAGAAACTAGTTACAATAACAGTACAAAATTGATTAAATATTTTGTTGTCAAAAATGGGGGACCGCCTATACTAGGTAGGGATTTCATGAGCGCCTTTAATTTTGTGATTACTACCAAATTAAATTACATAAGAAATGATTCCGAATTGCATGAGTTATTAAATAAATATTCGGCGTTGTGGCGTGACGAGTTGGGCGCATTTAATAACTTTAAAGTCAGTTTGCAGTTGAAGGCGAATGCTGTGCCTAAGTTTTTTAAGCCGCGTACTGTACCCTTTGCCCTCAGAGATAAAGTCGAACAAGAGCTAAACCGATTAGTGCACTTGGGTATCCTTGTTCCTATTAATTATTCTCAATACGCCACCCCCATTGTGCCAGTTTTAAAAGATAATGGCCAAGTTAAAATCGCAGGTGATTTTTCTATTACATTAAATAAGGATCTCTTAATAGAAAAATATCCCCTGCCTCGAATTGAAGAGGTTTTTGCCAAAATTGGAGGGGGTGAGCACTATAGTAAAATTGATTTAAAAAACGCTTACAACCAGTTCGTCCTGGATGACGCGTCTCAGGAGCTCACGGCAATTAATACGCATAAAGGACTTTTTAAATACACTAGGTTAGTGTACGGCCTTTCTAGTGGTCCAGCCATTTTTCAACGGAGCATGGAGACACTTTTATCAGGAATAGACGGGGTAAGCATATGGCTTGATGACATTTGTGTCACGGGCCCCGATAGAAATTCCCACATGCAGCGGCTAAGTAAAGTCCTAGATAGACTATGTAAGGCAGGCCTACGTTTACAAAAAGACAAATGTCAATTTTTCAGAGAAAGCGTCAGGTATTTGGGTTACGTGATTAGTAAAACGGGATTAAGGACTTGTCCGGATAAAGTACAAGCCATTCTTAGTGCACCGGAACCAAATAACGTCACCGAAGTTAAAAGATTTCTAGGAGTAGTCAACTACTATAGAAATTTTATTCCAAACGCCTCTTCTGTACTGAGTCCTCTACATGAGCTATTACGTAAAGATGCAAAATGGGAATGGGGAAAACGGCAGCGACAAAGCGTCGCAGCGATACGGCGCGAACTGGCGTCAGAACGCGTGTTGGCTCATTTCGAGCCAGCGGCGCAGCTAGTGCTGGCGGTGGACGCCGGCCCGACCGGTCTAGGCGCCGTACTCTCACAAAGGGCGGAGAACGGCATCGAACGCCCGCTAGCGTATGCATCTCGCTCACTTACGAGCAGTGAAAGAAACTATAGCCAGATACAGAAGGAAGCGACGGCCATTATCTTCGGGGTCCGACGCTTTCATCAATATTTGTACGGTCGCGAAGATCCTTTTATCCTGAAAACCGACCACAGACCATTGGTATCAATTTTTAATCCTAAAACAGGTATTCCTGTTACTACTGCGCTAAGACTGCAGCGATACTCAGTTATATTGTCCGCTTATAACTATGTCGTACAATATGTCTCGAGCGGAAATAATATTGTGGCCGATTACTTCTCACGCGCTCCTGTAAAATGCGTCAACGAGTCGTCGAACGATATAGATACAAACGATATAGACACTCATTATGCAGTTAGGTTTCTCGATGCGTCATCGCCGGCCACTTCGGCCCGCGACGTTGCGCAGACGACGGAGCGAGATAGGACGATTAAAACCGTGCTTAGGTACATGCAACACGGGTGGCCGCGTAAATTAAAATGTAAATCTATTTTACCTTATTTTCACTGCAAGTCCGATTTACAATATGAGAATGGTTGTCTTTTTAGGGGACATAGGATTGTTATACCACTCGGGTTGAGAGATAGAATGTTACGCGAGCTTCATGATTCTCATTTAGGAATAACCAAAACTAAATGTAACGCTAGAAGTAGAATGTGGTGGCCCGGTATTGACCGGGACATCGAACGCTGGATCGGATCATGTGCGACGTGCGCAAGCGTGCGGGCCGCCCCGCCGCGCGACCCCCCCGCGCCCTGGCCTCCCTCCACCGCGCCATGGCAACGAGTGCACATTGATTACATGACTGTAGGGCAGAGGGTATATCTGGTAATCGTCGACTCCTACAGTAAATGGATAGAATGTCTATACATGCATAACGGAACCTCATCTAATGCTTTAATAACAAAATTAAAAGGCGTTTTCTCTAATTTTGGAATACCAAATGTTTTAGTGTCCGACAACGATGTAAAAATTAATTCACTCGAGTTTCAGACATTTTGTTCATCGAATGGCATAAAATACATGACGTCACCCATTTACCATCCGCCAAGTAACGGTCAAGCTGAGAATTCAGTAAGAACATGTAAAAAAATGTTAAAATGTATATTAATTGACAATTTACCTTTGCACAAAGTTCACGACATGTTATTAGGGTACCTATTTAACTATAGAAATACCGTGCATTGTACCACGGGTGAAACGCCGGCAAAGTTAATGTTCGGCAGAAATTTGCGGTCGCGTCTCGATTTGATTTTACCCTTAAAAAATCATAATTCTAATTCACTTACGGCAGCCGGGAAAAGATCTTTTGAAATCGGCGATATCGTTTGGACCCGATGGTACAGTGCACGAAAAGAATCTTGGCAGTTAGGTAGAATAAAGGAAAAAATAGGAAATAAAATGTATAGAATTCATATTAGGGACATGGAGGTTTGGTGTATTAGACATGTGGATCAAATTATTAGATATACGGGTTCAGACAGTAGTCGCGACGATATTGTCGCTGCTGAGGAGACTCGTTGCCCCTCCACGTCGCCGGCTACTGTAAATGCACACTCTCCCGCGCAACAGCCTATGTTTCCGGGTATAAGTAATACGGAGCAAAGTATGGAGCAGGCTACGAATATGCAGACGGGTGAGCTGCAATCGCCCTCGAATACTGGAGCGCCGAATCTTGGTTCATCTGACCACGGTGAGGCAGAAGAAGTAAGTGACTGTGAGACTAGGGAGTATGAAAAGGACAACATTGCCTCCGTAGAAAGGCCTATGGCAGAAACGGAGGCTGTGCCGTCCACAATTGGCGATTCCCATGTACCGCCAACATTGCCACTTTTAGCCACACGCCCGAAACGTACAAGACCAAGGGTGGATTATAAAAAGTATTTTTAAGTAGCGAT